>JAWNLU010000634.1:3610000-4266473 GCA_035042165.1 Drosophila kuntzei | reverse complement strand
GGTAGCATGTTAGTAACATGTTGCTGGTAGCATGTTAGTAACATGTTGCTGGTAGCATGTTTTGGTAGCATGTTGCTGGTAACATGTTGCTGGTAACATGTTGCTGGTAACATGCTGCTACAACAACAACAATAATTACTACAACAACAACAATAATTACTACAACAATAACAATAACTACAACAACAATAATTACAACAACAACAGCAATATGACGTCATTAGGGACTTGCCAAATTTCAGTAAAAAGTCGCTGAAAAACCTGACGAAAACACAAAATCCTTCATAACTTGAAAACCAGCAGGACGATTTCAATGTCCTTTGGCACATAGATAGTCCTGGTTAAAGGCTTTCGAATGACACTAAACTATCCAATATCCTGCAAAGGACTTTCGAGAAATTCAAGTTCAAAAACAAATTATTTTTTAACAAAAAAGTCGTCCTATTTCCGCTCCAGTAAGGACTTTCGTCCTTTTCATTGCATATTCTAATAGGATAAAGTAAGGGCTATTTTGGTGCCAAAGGACATCTTGCTAGTCCTTAAAATGGCAAAGTTACAGCTGATTTTGTGTTTTCAGGACCAATTTTCCATACCTACCCCTGTAAAAAATCTTAAAAAAAATTTTCAACAACAACAATTACAACAATTGCTGGCAGCATGTTGCTGCTAGCATGTTGCTGGTAACATATTGCTGGTAGCATGTTGCTGGTAGCATATTGCTGGTAGCATATTGCTGGTAACATGTTGCTGCTAGCATGTTGCTGGTAGCATGTTGCAGTTAGCATGTTGCTGGTAGCATATTGCTGGTAGCATGTTGCTGGTAGCATGTTGCTGGTAACATGTTGCTGCTAGCATATTGCTGGTAACATGTTGCTGCTAGCATGCTGCTGGTAACATGTTGCTAGTAGCATGTTGCTGGTAGCATGTTGCTGGTAGCATGTTGCTGGTAGCATGTTGCTGGTAACATGTTGCTGCTAGCATGTTGCTGCTAGCATGTTGCTGATAACATGTTGCTGGTAGCATATTGCTGGTAACATGTTGCTGGTAGCATGTTGCTGGTAGCATATTGCTGGTAACATGTTGCTGCTAGTATGTTGCTGGTAGCATGTTGCTGGTAACATGTTGCTGGTAACATGTTGCTACAACAACAACAATAATTACTACAACAACAACAATAACTACAACAACAATAATTACAACAACAACAGCAATATGACGTCATTAGGGACTTGCCAAATTTCAGTAAAAAGTCGCTGAAAAACCTGACGAAACACAAAATCCTTCATAACTTGAAATTGCTGGCAGCATGTTGCTGCTAGCATGTTGCTGGTAACATGTTGCTGCTAGCATGTTGCTGGTAGCATGTTGCAGTTAGCATGTTGCTGGTAGCATATTGCTGGTAGCATGTTGCTGGTAGCATGTTGCTGGTAACATGTTGCTGGTAACATGTTGCTGCTAGCATATTGCTGGTAACATGTTGCTGCTAGCATGTTGCTGGTAACATGTTGCTGGTAGCATATTGCTGGTAACATGTTGCTGGTAGCATATTGCTGGTAACATGTTGCTGGTAACATGTTGCTACAACAACAACAATAATTACTACAACAACAACAATTACTACAACAACAATAACTACAACAACAATAATTACAACAACAACAGCAATATGACGTCATTAGGGACTTGCCAAATTTCAGTAAAAAGTCGCTGAAAAACCTGACGAAAACACAAAATCCTTCATAACTTGAAAACCAGCAGGACGATTTCAATGTCCTTTGGCACATAGATAGTCCTGGTTAAAGGCTTTCGAATGACACTAAACTATCCAATATCCTGCAAAGGACTTTCGAGAAATTCAAGTTCAAAAACAAATTATTTTTTAACAAAAAAGTCGTCCTATTTCCGCTCCAGTAAGGACTTTCGTCCTTTTCATTGCATATTCTAATAGGATAAAGTAAGGGCTATTTTGGTGCCAAAGGACATCTTGCTAGTCCTTAAAATGGCAAAGTTACAGCTGATTTTGTGTTTTCAGGACCAATTTTCCATACCTACCCCTGTAAAAAATCTTAAAAAAAATTTTCAACAACAACAACAATTACAACAATTGCTGGCAGCATGTTGCTGCTAGCATGTTGCTGGTAACATATTGCTGGTAGCATGTTGCTGGTAGCATATTGCTGGTAGCATATTGCTGGTAACATGTTGCTGCTAGCATGTTGCTGGTAGCATGATGCAGTTAGCATGTTGCTGGTAGCATGTTGCTGGTAACATGTTGCTGCTAGCATGTTGCTGGTAACATGTTGCTAATAGCATGTTGCTGGTAGCATGTTGCTGGTAGCATGTTGCTGGTAGCATGTTGCCGGTAGCATGTTGCTGGTAACATGTTGCTGCTAGCATGTTGCTGCTAGCATGTTGCTGATAACATGTTGCTGGTAGCATATTGCTGGTAACATGTTGCTGGTAGCATGTTGCTGGTAGCATATTGCTGGTAACATGTTGCTGCTAGTATGTTGCTGGTAGCATGTTGCTGGTAGCATGTTGCTGGTAACATGTTGCTACAACAACAACAATAATTACTACAACAACAACAATTACTACAACAACAATAACTACAACAACAATAATTACAACAACAACAGCAATATGACGTCATTAGGGACTTGCCAAATTTCAGTAAAAAGTCGCTGAAAAACCTGACGAAAACACAAAATCCTTCATAACTTGAAAACCAGCAGGACGATTTCAATGTCCTTTGGCACATAGATAGTCCTGGTTAAAGGCTTTCGAATGACACTAAACTATCCAATATCCTGCAAAGGACTTTCGAGAAATTCAAGTTCAAAAACAAATTATTTTTTAACAAAAAAGTCGTCCTATTTCCGCTCCAGTAAGGACTTTCGTCCTTTTCATTGCATATTCTAATAGGATAAAGTAAGGGCTATTTTGGTGCCAAAGGACATCTTGCTAGTCCTTAAAATGGCAAAGTTACAGCTGATTTTGTGTTTTCAGGACCAATTTTCCATACCTACCCCTGTAAAAAATCTTAAAAAAAATTTTCAACAACAACAACAATTACAACAATTGCTGGCAGCATGTTGCTGCTAGCATGTTGCTGGTAACATATTGCTGGTAGCATGTTGCTGGTAGCATATTGCTGGTAGCATATTGCTGGTAACATGTTGCTGCTAGCATGTTGCTGGTAGCATGATGCAGTTAGCATGTTGCTGGTAGCATGTTGCTGGTAACATGTTGCTGCTAGCATGTTGCTGGTAACATGTTGCTAATAGCATGTTGCTGGTAGCATGTTGCTGGTAGCATGTTGCTGGTAGCATGTTGCCGGTAGCATGTTGCTGGTAACATGTTGCTGCTAGCATGTTGCTGCTAGCATGTTGCTGATAACATGTTGCTGGTAGCATATTGCTGGTAACATGTTGCTGGTAGCATGTTGCTGGTAGCATATTGCTGGTAACATGTTGCTGCTAGTATGTTGCTGGTAGCATGTTGCTGGTAGCATGTTGCTGGTAACATGTTGCTACAACAACAACAATAATTACTACAACAACAACAATTACTACAACAACAATAACTACAACAACAATAATTACAACAACAACAGCAATATGACGTCATTAGGGACTTGCCAAATTTCAGTAAAAAGTCGCTGAAAAACCTGACGAAAACACAAAATCCTTCATAACTTGAAAACCAGCAGGACGATTTCAATGTCCTTTGGCACATAGATAGTCCTGGTTAAAGGCTTTCGAATGACACTAAACTATCCAATATCCTGCAAAGGACTTTCGAGAAATTCAAGTTCAAAAACAAATTATTTTTTAACAAAAAAGTCGTCCTATTTCCGCTCCAGTAAGGACTTTCGTCCTTTTCATTGCATATTCTAATAGGATAAAGTAAGGGCTATTTTGGTGCCAAAGGACATCTTGCTAGTCCTTAAAATGGCAAAGTTACAGCTGATTTTGTGTTTTCAGGACCAATTTTCCATACCTACCCCTGTAAAAAATCTTAAAAAAAATTTTCAACAACAACAACAATTACAACAATTGCTGGCAGCATGTTGCTGCTAGCATGTTGCTGGTAACATATTGCTGGTAGCATGTTGCTGGTAGCATATTGCTGGTAGCATATTGCTGGTAACATGTTGCTGCTAGCATGTTGCTGGTAGCATGATGCAGTTAGCATGTTGCTGGTAGCATGTTGCTGGTAACATGTTGCTGCTAGCATGTTGCTGGTAACATGTTGCTGATAGCATGTTGCTGGTAGCATGTTGCTGGTAGCATGTTGCTGGTAGCATGTTGCTGGTAGCATGTTGCTGGTAGCATGTTGCCGGTAGCATGTTGCTGGTAACATGTTGCTGCTAGCATGTTGCTGCTAGCATGTTGCTGATAACATGTTGCTGGTAGCATATTGCTGGTAACATGTTGCTGGTAGCATGTTGCTGGTAGCATATTGCTGGTAACATGTTGCTGGTAGCATGTTGCTGGTAGCATGTTGCTGGTAACATGTTGCTACGACAACAACAATAGTTACTACAACAACAACAATTACTACGACAACAATAACTACAACAACAATAATTACAACAACAACAGCAATATGACGTCATTAGGGACTTGCCAAATTTCAGTAAAAAGTCGCTGAAAAACCTGACGAAAACACAAAATGCTTCAGAACTTGAAAACCAGCAGGACGATTTCATGTCCTTTGGCACATAGATAGTGTAAGGCTTTCGAATGACACTAAACTATCCAATATCCTGCAAAGGACTTTCGAGAAATTCAAGTTCAACAACAAATTATTTCTTAACAAAAAAGTCGTCCTATTTCCGCTCCAGTAAGGACTTTCGTCCTTTTCATTGCATATTCTAGTAGGATAAAGTAAGGGCTATTTTGGTGCCAAAGGACATCTTGCTAGTCCTTAAAATGGCAAAGTTACAGCTGATTTTGTGTTTTCAGGACCAATTTTCCATACCTACAAAAATCTTAAAAACAACAACAACAACAATTACAACAATTGCTGGCAGCATGTTGCTGCATAGCATAGTTGCTGGTAACATATTGCTGGTAGCATGTTGCTGGTAGCATATTGCTGGTAGCATATTGCTGGCAACATGTTGCTGCTAGCATGTTGCTGGTAGCATGTTGCAGTTAGCATGTTGCTGGTAGCATATTGCTGGTAGCATGTTGCTGGTAGCATGTTGCTGGTAACATGTTGCTGCTACATTTGCTGCTACATGTTCGCTCCTGTTGCTGTAACATGTTGCTAGTAGCATGTTGCTGTAGCATGTTGCTGGTAGCATGTTGCTGGAAGCATGTTGCTGGTAGCATGTTGCTGGTAACATGTTGCTGCTAGCATGTTGCTGTAACATGTTGCTGGTAGCATATTGCTGGTAACATGTTGCTGGTAGCATGTTGCTGGTAGCATATTGCTGGTAACATGTTGCTGCTAGTATGTTGCTGGTAGCATATTGCTGGTACATGTTGCTGGTAACATGTTGCTACAACAACAACAATAATTACTACAACAACAACAATTACTACAACAACTATAACTACAACAACAATAATTACAACAACAACAGCAATATGACGTCATTAGGGACTTGCCAAATATCGGTAACAAGTCGCTGAAAAACCTGACGAAACACAAAATCCTTCATAACTTGAAAACCAGCAGGACGATTTCAATGTCCTTTGGCACATAGATAGTCCTGGTTAAAGGCTTTCGAATGACACTAAACTATCCAATATGCTGCAAAGGACTTTGAGATTGAATTCTTGAACAAATTATTTTTTAACAAAAAAGTCGTCCTATTTCCGCTCCAGTAAGAACTTTCGTCCTTTTCATTGCATATTTAATAGGATAAAGTAAGGGCTATTTTGGTGCCAAAGGACATCTTGCTAGTCTTAAAATGGCAAAGTTACAGCTGATTTTATGTTTCAGGACCAATTTATACCCCTGTAAAAAATCTTAAAAAAAATTTTCAACAACAAACATTACACATATTGCTGCAGCATGTTGCTGCTGATGTTGCTGTTAATGTTGGAAATGTTATGGTAACATATTGCTGGAAGCATGTTGCTGGTACTTTTACATGTTGGTAACATGTTGTATGTTTTATGTTGCTGGCAAGTTGTATGCTGAACAATTCTTGAAGTGATTATTATATTTTTCGTACTATTTTTATTTCGTTTTTCTCTTAATTATATAATATTTAATCAAAATATATAATTCACTATTCATTTAATGAATATAGTTAGAAATATATAATAAAAAATTATACATACAAAACATTTTCTTTCTTTAAAAACTAAAGCAAATTGAAAGGATTGCACGTTCTTTACACGAAAGGAGATATTGCGGTAAGCTTATGCGATACCACGGGGCGTATACGTAATTTTTTGTTTTGTTTCTTTAATATAATAAGCAAAACAATATTCCTTTCATGTGAGTTGCGTTAGCACTGGCATGTCACTCAGCAGCATACACACACACACACACACATATACATATATGTATATACTATATATATATGTATATAGAGAAAGCCTTTCATCAAGTGTTCTCGCATTTGTAGTGTGCATAAACGGTTTCGTGAGCTACGTCCGGATTTGGTGCCACGCCAAATGACCGAGGGTCAGACGTCGAGTGTCAAGGTTCCACGCGAATGCATTGAGAAGATGCCCGAGTTGCGTGAGAATCCATTTCGGCGACGTATCTGTAAGTAAAACAACAACAACAACAACAACAACAATATCCACAACAACAGCAACAACATTCTGTCAGATTCATACTCATATTATTTTGGCAAATGCCACGCCCTTCTGCCTGCTGTCCCGCCTCCACTCCATGCCGCCATCTTTACTTACCACCACGAGGCGAGGCATTCTCACGCGATGGCCTGGGTAATTTATCCTTCGAGGACTTCTTGGATGCTCTCTCCGTGTTCAGCGAACAGGCGCCCAGAGATATTAAAGTCTTCTATGCCTTTAAAATTTATGGTAAGTTCAAGTTGTTTGTTCTCATAATGCTTATACCCTGTAACTATAACATAATCGGTATTATAGTACAGTTTTAGTTGAGATACATTTATTTTGTATGTCTGTTAAAGTGCGTCCAGCTCAGAGATTTCAAGAGCTAGAGCTACCAAATTTGGTTTCTTGATACTACAGACATTTTTCCAACTCTCTTAAAAATTCTAAAAATTTTCTTAATAACGAATATTAAATATAAAAGTTATTAAAAAAAACAGAAATAACAAATAAGAGTTGTGAGCTTAAAAATGTCAAATCTGTAAACTATTATCTAGATGTATAGGAAAATCTTAAATATATCCCTTTTAGTAAAATAATATTAATATTAAAATTAATTTTTACTCTTAATTTGATTTAATAAAATATTATAATAGAATAATGAAATTTCAATGTTAGCTTTAATTTGTATTTTGTAGATATGCTGTAATTTATAAATAACAATTTTTTTATAATTGTATAATAATTGTATTATAAATTTTAAAAACATCAGTGTACTTTTTGAATTCTTTAATAAAAATCCAAGAATATTTTCATTGTTATTATTTATATTTTCGTTATGTTTGAGTAATTAATTTCAATAAATCAGTTTATCTTTTTAATTAATTTCTATTTTTAAAATTATTATTGTTGCGAGGATATCTTACAGTCGATCACTTTTAAATGCAGCACATTTACTTGTTGTTTGTTGTTGTGTTGCACGTTTTTGGCCAGAGTTTTCCGGGTTTTGTTTATGCATTTTCATTGTTATTATTGTTGTTGCTGTTGGTGTTGTTGTTGCTGTTGGTGTTGTTGGTTTGCCTTTTGTGTCTTTGGCATTTACATGGAACGCAATGCCATTTGCCATTTACCATTTGCCGCGAATTGTGAGTCGTGGCTCGGTAATTTGTGGACCAGGTTCAGGTCCAAGCAAAAGCAAAAGCAGAAGCCCATTGCCAGGACAACTGAATATTGTTGTTGTTGCTGCTGTTGTTGTTGTTGCTGTTGCTGTTGCTGTTGTCGTTAGGGTTGTTGTTAGCACAGTTTTTGGTGCCACAGTTCAAGGACAGTCATAAATTCTAATAAGCATTTTAATTGAAATTTAAATTAGAATCTGGAAAAATTTCGCGCTTTCTCATTGCTTTCATTTCCATTTCTCACTATCTCTCTCTTTCTCTCTCAAATTGATTAGAGTACATATTGGATTTACGACTGGCAAGCGAATAAATGAATACACTCGCACTTGCAATAACAATTAACTGAATACTCATAGTGCACACTATTCATTCACTCGAGTTTGAACTTCAAACATTTACAAAGTTCAATGCAAGTGAGTAAATTGAATCAACAACATTAAATTCAATTGTTTAAATCATCGCTTTGTTCATTAAATCAATTGAGCATTTAGTACATTTCATTATCGATTACCGCATCGTTTTGATTTAATGAAACGTGTCCATTTGGAATGCCTTTAATTGCCAATTATGAATTCTTTTGTTTAACTAAATTAACAACTTACTGATTATCGAAACAATTTGTGGTTACGCAAAATCAAATATATCAAGATTTAAATGGGTTTTAGCTCAAATTAGAAACTGTTAATAAATCGACGAGCTGTCGACCGGCGTATTTATATTATCATTATCATTAGCATTGAAAATACTATTAGATTTGTCAGTAACATTTGCAGTAATAATCGTTGACATCTTCATCATTATTATTATTTGCAATAGCATTGATATTATCATTATCTTTTTGAATTTTATTGGTTTTGTTATTATAATTATTATTATCCTTGCATTGCCAAAAGCATTTGCATTATCTTTTCATTTGCATATGTGTAACCTTTCCAATCGTTATTATCAATATCATTAGATTGTCCATTATTATTATTTGCATTGTCAATATCATTCGCATTGGCATTCTCATTGTAAATAACACTGTCATTACCAATTGCATTATCTTTATCATTTGTGTGAGCTTCAAAGCTCACTGCAATTAGGAATATCATTAGCATTAACATTATAATTAGCATTAGCATTACAATTTTCATATGCAATATTTCTATAAATGTATTAGCATTAGCAATATCATTTGGATTGTCATTATCATTATCCTTATCATTGGCAATATAAATAATATGTCCATTAATATTTTCATTACATTTTGTAAGTTACATTAGCTTTGTCATTAGAATTATTATTTACATTGTATTATCATTAGCATTAATATTTTTATTATCATTAATATAGTTACTTACATTGGCATTATCATTAGAATTTGTAATGACATTCTAATTAGCAATGACATCATACTTTGCATTGTTTTTATTTAACCTTTTTCTTTTTTCCTGTTATTAGCATTGAGTTGTGTAATCCTTTTCTCCAGTTGTGGATATATCTGCTTTTTCTGCTTCTTCTTCTTCCTCTTTCTCTTTTTCTTCATCTTTAGTAGAAGGTCCTTCATCGTTTGCTATTCCATGATAATATTTTGAAATGTGAACACAACGCTGGCACTTTGTCTCAATGTGCTTTATTAGATTGTCACAAATTGAAGCATGCAACACAGACAACGAGCACATATGCGATTATGCATAAAAGAGAGAGAGAGAGGGAGAGGGAGAGAGAGAGAGAGAGAGTTATCTATAAGAATATAGCCCGTAACTTAGTTTTGCACACATCAGTTGACTTTTATGCATGAAAATGTCAACTTTGATAATGCGACACACACACATGGTTGAGTGTGTGTAAGTGTGTGTGTGTGTGTGTATGTGTGTGTGTGTGTGTTCGATGTGTAGTGTACATATGTTGTGAGCAGTACTTATGCATGTCTGGCTGTCATGACTTTGCAGATTTCGATCAAGACGGCTTCATTGGGCACGCTGACCTCATGTCCTGCCTGACGACAATGACCAAAAACGAGCTGAGTCCCGAGGAGCATCAACAGATTGCTGACAAGGTAATCGAGGAAGCTGACGTCGATGGCGATGGCAAGCTATCAATTCTGGAGTTCGAGCATGTTATACTCCGTGCCCCCGATTTTCTATCCACCTTCCACATAAGAATCTAAACAGACACTACACCGAGGAAAAAAGTCTCAAATATTGGCATTCAATTAAACTTTAATATTGTTTAAATTTAAATGTTATTAGATTTTATTAAATTGAGTAGATTATACTTAATTTTACTCAATTTCGTTGTTAGCTCATAATTTAATATTACTTTAAAAATTTTATAGTTGATTCAAATATTGATTTTAATATTTTTAAAATTAAAGAATGTCAATAAAAACACAAAAATGTTTTCTTTTTTACGGGTGCTTTTAAGCTTATTCCATTTATTTTCATTTTATCTTTTATATCGACATTTTTTCGCTATTCTTTTATTTTTATATGCTTCCTTTCTAGTTTATTTATACTGTCAAAATTCTGAAATTTTAAATCTGATTTTTTTAAATCGAGTAGAAAATACTTAATTTACGCCATTTTGTTGACAGCTAATAATTTACTATTCCTTTAAAAATGTTGTACTCGATTTAAATATTGATTTTACAATTTTTGATAATAAAGAATTATAATAAAAACACAAAAATGCTTTCTTTTTTTATAGATGCTTTTAAGCTTAGTCTATTTATTTTCATTTTGTATTATATATTGAATTTTTTTCGCTGTTATTTTATTTCTATATATTTCCTTTCTATCTTATTTAAACTGTCAAAATTCAGCCAAAAATCTGAAATTTTAAATTTGATTTTTAGTATAACACTTTTTTTTACTGTGTACACTTTTCTTTTGTACAATTTATGCAGCATATTTAAGTACGCTGTGTGTAGTTTTATTATTGAATTGCTGTTACGGCAACTGCAACAACTGCAACAACTGCTGCTGCTGCTGATGTTGCCACTGTTGCAACTGTGGCTGCCACATCACATAAAAATGCCATCAGTGTGATTAAGTCTGGCCAATTGTCCTGACAATGTGCATGTCAAATGTCACCGAGGCAAACGAGCAGCAAACGTTATAAAATTTATAAGCTCCGTGTACTCATGTATTCATATATACACACACACACACACACACACACACACACACACACACACACACTCACACACACACACACACCTTTATATTTGTGTGTATCACAACCTATGACCAAAACACAACAACAACAACAGCAACTGTTAATATGATTGAGAATAGGCTGCATAGCACTTATAAATACCCTGTAATTATTAATAAAAATTAACTATTGAAATTCATGCAAACAGTTAATACAATTTGAAAGTTTTGCTGCTTTGAGATACCCTGTAATCTCTAATAGAGAACAATATGTTTTTACATTAATTTAATAATGTTTAAAAAATTTCTCGTTTATAAAATAAAGACAAAATAAATTAATTCCAACTTTTAAGTTACCCTGTACACAGTTGTAGCTTTAATACAAATATTTTGTCATAAAATACTCTGTAAAATATTATAGCATTAATAATTTGATTTTTATTAATTTAAACATAATAAAAATTTTATATTATCAATGCAGATTTTATGTGTATTAATAAAATAAAGAAAACAATTAGATTTCAATACTTAGATTACCCTATAAACAAATAGATCTCTATCAAAATTCGTATGTTTTAAGATACCCTGTAATCAGTCAGCAAATTAATTTCTGAGTGCTTTAGAGAAATAAAATAAATGCAAGAAAATGAAAAATAAATACAGTAAGTCAAATATAATTGTTCCCATTATTTATTTTTTTTTATTTGTTTAAAGAACCAATATAATCAAATAATAATCAATTAAAAATTAAAAGATAAACTAAGAGAATATATTTATTTTAGTTAAATAGAATATGTGATTTATTTTATACAAGTAACTATATATACTCTTACTTACTTGGTTTATAGGGTATGCATATACATATGTATGGCAGCTGCAGTCACAGCAGCCGTAAGCATACATACAGCGGACACTGTTTGTTGCAGTCTCTGCTTCTGCTTCTGCTTCTGATTCTGCTGACCCCAATCATGGCAAGAAGCAAAGCAGTCAATGCCATATTCCAATGGATATTTGGACAGTCCCCACCCTAAAAAAAAAAAACCAACTCTGCATGTGCAAGCATGTTTGTGCATGTGCGTGCATGTGTGTGCGTGCACGCTGTCAAAGTTTTATCAATTTGGCAATTTTAAGCTTAAAGTTGTTTGTGGCCGAAATTCGTTATGGCGTTTTTATTAGCCAGACCAAAAAGCTGATCACATGCAATTATTGTAATTGCTTTTTCAACGAACTTTCCAACTACATAATTTTATACCTGCCACGCCCCCCCCCCCCATGATACATAGCATACGCCTCCTCAATCTAAAACCCGATTTAGTTAATTGACTTGGCATTAAATGCAACTGCAACATTTTAATTAATTATAATTTGTATATTAACTAAGATTGCACGACTTGAAGATACCTTGGAGAATTTCTAAATTTACTGAATAAACAATACAAACAATATACCCCTTGTTGCGACATTTACAGGGTATGATAGAAAATGCACATTGATTTTTAAACTGAAATCAGTTTTATTTTTCGTAGTTTTGTCATTTATCTGTTATTTAAATCACGTTCAATTCATATTTAATTTAGTTTACTAATTAATAATACGCATAATTACATACATATTAATTTTTTTTCGTTTTCATTTTTGTTTTTTAGTATTTGTTTTTGTTTATGTTTAAATGTAGGCTTAAACATTAGAAGAAAGTCTATTACAAGTATTCCATTTAATTATGTATCTTTAGTATGTATGTATATTAAAATTAAATCATACGCTGACGTCATCTAATTAATTAGTTAATTAATTAATTAAATAATTAATTAAACTGTGCATCGACAACTGTTTTACTTCACATTTATTCTATTTACTTTCTTTCTTTCTTTCTTTATTCTTGCTATATTGCATATTTGTTTTGTTTTATTTATTTATGTTTTGTTTATTGCATTTAAACAATTGATGTTTGTTTGTATGTGTGTATAATAAGTAAGTATAGCAAAAGAAACTAAACAATAATGAGCTATACACAAAAACAACAACACTTAAGTAATACAACTACAAAGTCTTAAGATTAACACGATATACATATACCCTATATGTATATATATTTATTTAGTATTATTATATGTTTTTAATTATTATTATTATGCTCTTAAAACTAAGTCGAAGCATGCGAAAATTTTTGCAAAATTATTGTGACACCCTACCAAGAAGTTTGGGTGCTTTTCCGAATTTTCTTTTCCTTTCTTTTTATACAATTTTTTGTTAGACTTTTAATTCTTGTGGCCTAAAAACCTTTTTCAATTCGTATACAGTTATGTTTCAATCTAATATTATTAATAATAATATTTTCATTATTAATTCTAAATAGTTTTTGCATATTTTAAGCAAAGTTTTCATTTAGTTTTTAAGTTGTTTTCCATCAGCTTAATTTAATACAATATTTAATATTTTCAATAGTCGTACATTTATAGTGTTTGTATATGGAGTTAGTTCTATCTCATTTTCTGCTTCTTTCTCTTCTTCTTCTTCTTCTTCTTTATCTATGTCTTCTTCTTCTTCTTCTTCTTGCTCTAATGCCACTAAAAATAGCTCATTGAATTGAGTTGCTTTTCAAGTTCTCATCTCGTATACATGGTTTACATTCATTATAGTCTTTTAAGTTCAAAATCTTCGCCGTTGCGTTCGTTTCATGGACAATTTGTTATTATATTTTTTTTGGGAAATAATAAAGATTTAGAAAATAAAGAAATTAAAATTTTAAAGAACTTAAATTTTGGTTAAATCTTAAGTGTAAACCTAACCTTAAAACTGTGTGACTCTCAAACTGTGGGGGACTCTAAAACTCGTGAGTGCCGCAATTGGAAAAACCGTAATCCGAAAAGCTTTCAAAGCTTTTCAACAAATTTCAGTAGACCGAATTGTGATGCTCGTAGTTGTTGTGGGCGGCAGCAGCATGATGCAAATACGATGGTATTGCTGTCGCATTTAGTTCCGATGCTCGCCGTCGCAGCGCTGCAATGCTGTGTCCTCGCCACACATCCTCATCGGTGGCGCCATCTGGCGACTGCATTGCCTGATGACAATGCGGCAGCAAATTACCGCTATCCTGTTGCTGCTGCTGTTGCTGATGTTGCTGCTGCTGTTGCTGTTGCTGCTGTTGTGTTGGTGTTGCTGACTGTTGCTGTTGCTGGTGAGTTACTTGTTGCTGTTGCTGCTGCTGCTGCTGCTGTTGGTGAGTTTGTTGTTGCTGCTGTGGTTGGTGTGCCTGCTGCTGCTGCTGTTGATGATGTGGCTGTCAAGTGGATGTCATGTGGATGCTAACTACTATTTCGGTTTGTGTCTTGACTAAAATATACTCACCATGGGCTCGCCATTGAGTTCGTTCTGTGCGGCATTTGGTTGCGCGGAGAGCGGAAGCGGCGGTGGCGTCACCGACGAGCAGCTGTTCATGTTGGGCGGTGTCGTGGCGCTCGGGGAGCCGCCCGGTCCGCAGCTTACCCCCCCGCCCACGCTGTGCTGATACATCATGGAGTCGCCTGCAACAAATATGCATAATAATTATTATAATACTTTAATTGATCATTTATAACTGATAATTATCATTTAATAAATTTTAAATTTCAATAAAAATAAATTTATTATTAAAAACAAATCTAATAGCCACTGTACTATTTTTTATAAATACGGGTTTTTTTAGAGAACATTTATAACAATAATAGTTCAGTAATTTATATTAAAAATAATTTAATAAATATATTAAAATAAATCAATAGTAAATAATGACAATAATAATTAAAATTCCATATATATTTAGAAAAATCAAAATAAGAATTTTCATATAATTTCAAAATAAAAATTGTAATTTCATTAAAGAAATCAGAGTTAAAAGTATTTATTAGTCAAAATTGAAAATGGTAATGGTTAATTTTTTTAGGATCAAATTATCATAAAGTTCAAATATTATTGAACATAAGTTTTAAATTAATATTTTACTGATTAAGAAACAATTTATTTAAGGAAATTGAAAATGTTAATAGTTATTTGAATGAATAATAAATTCTTTGTAACTTCATAATTGAATCAATAATAAAATTGTAGCGCTACCAGGAAGTATAGAAATTTACTAAATAAATAAAAATTATGTTTTACGATTACAAAAAATATCTGGTATATTTTAAATTTTCCGACAATTCCTTTCGGGTTCGATTTTGTTAAACTCGTAACTCTTAGTGGCGATCTCTAAATATTCAAGACAAGAGAAATCAACAAAATATGTGTAAAAACAAAATGAAACAAACTTAAACGTGAAGCTGAAGCTGAAACTGTAACAATGAAAACTTTGGAATGAAGAGGAAGACAGATCAAAACCTGTCTCCAAAATGTCAATTAGCACAACTATACGAAATCAAATAAAACGACGAATACTTTTGGGTATTCCTGAAAATTAAAATTAAACGAATGTCTGTTAATTGAAGGAGCAAATAGTACACAAAAAAAAAAGAAAATATATATACGAGAGCAAATCTTTCTACATTTATTTATTTATTTATCTTCTGGCTACTGAACCAAAAAAAAAAAGATAAAGAAAAAAAGAAGTGTTATGAGTTCACAGAAACAGAAATGAAAAAAAGATTGTCGTGTTTGTTTAATTTTCAAAAGAACTGGATTGTGTCGAGAGACATGAATTTGAATTGAGAAAAATACATATTTAATATATTAAAAATGAAAAAAGATGTCAACTTAAATGGAAAGTTTTGGAAGCATGTGATTGGATGATGATAAGAGATAAGAGCCTGAAGTAGAACACCTACCCAATGCATTTAGGCCATAATGCTGATAGCTGCCGGCCATGTTAATGCCCGAATTGAGGCCGCTATTCAGCGAGGACGAAAGCGGTGACGATTGATTAAGTTGGCCAAAACCTGATTTAGTCAGTCAGCAAATGCGGCAATTAGTAGCAATAGATACAGATACAGATACAATACAGTTACAGATACACATGGCATAGATAGAGATACAGCGTTAGTTTCTTTTAGTTTTATTTTTTAATTCAAATGTAATTCACTCACCTGCCGTCATGGGATTAACTCCCACACTCCAACGATCGCCTCCGAACATTCCCGTGCCACAGAGACCATCGCCCATGGCAATATTCGTGATGTTTGCCCCAAATGGGGGCAACCCATGTGAGGGCAACAGGGCGCCAGGGGTGCGGAACACATTTGTGGTCTTCTTGCGCTTCTTCCACTTGGCACGACGGTTCTGGAACCAAACCTGTAAAGGCAGAAATATTAATTTATTAATGAGAGATATTTCAAATGGTCTGATAAATATATTTTATTTTATTAAAGAAAGTGTCTTAGTAATAGAAAATACTCTCTATATGCAGTAAACAGAATTAAGTATATTTTAAAATCACTACGCTAGTGACGAAAGCAGCACGAAGCGCGCGAAGAATGTAAAATTTACTACGACTGTCTGATCATTTAATAAAATACTATTAAAGTGACTTAAAACTAAAAAATAATTAAAGTTAATTTACATTCTTAATACAATATTCTATCCAAACTTTGTTTTTTAATTTTAATCAATTTTAATTAATAATAAAAAATGTACTGAATATAAAAGAAAATATTATTAAATAATAAGTAATTAATTATAAAAAATACAAAATATAATGAATGTAAAAGAAAATATTACAAAATAACTAATAATCATTTAATTTGTTTAACACATAAAATTGATAATTTTTTCCCATTGTTTGGAAATAATAATTATCATAATATTCTCAAAGTTTAATCCAAATAAATAATTTGATTTCCTTACTACTTATTGAGCATTTCTTGGAAATGTTAACTATTTTTGTACTTTGGAAACTAAAAGTTACAGTTTATAGTTGAATCTACACTATTTAGTATTTCTTAAGATAATTTATTTTTAGAGATATTTCTTGTGAGATGTTGATAAATTTGAGATAAATTTCTATGGAGATATTGGAGATGTAATTATAAAATAAGACTACTCTAGTGACTCCAATTAAAGTAGCTGCAAGTTAAAGTCGCGAACAAATTGCCCCTCTCTCTCTGCCTCTCCCTCTCTCTGCCTCTCCCTCTCTTTCTTTAGCCCTTTAAGTAAATGTGTGTGTGTGTGTGTACATGTGTTGGCTGCTTGTTAAGCGAGTTCTCGTACATGGTCTTAATCGAGATCAATTACCGTCGTGACAGTCAAAACATGTCTCGACACACACACACACACAAACACACACACACACTCGCACACACACGCATAAATTGCATATGTAAATTCTTTATCAATACGAGACTGAGAGTTGGCTAAAAGCAAGCACAATTTTGGCCGTCTGCCACTTGGTCAGCAAACATGCTTTTGTCTTATATTGGCAGTCTACTGCCTTGGCCAAAGAACCGAGAAGGTGGTAAGAGAGCGAGAGAGAGGGGTAGAGAGAGAGGGGAGTAGGGAGAGCGGAACAATGTCGGATATGTTGGGTTTTCAAATTGGCATTTCCATATGCATAAGAAGCAGAAGACGAAGCAAACGACAGGATGTGTAGACATGTTGAGGTTTTGACATTTACAAGCAGCCAAAAGACACACACACACACACGCACACACCACTATGGGAATATTTCCCGATTATTTGGATAAATAATGGATGGAATAAATCTATTATTATTAACAGCAATCGATCAGGAAATGTCCAAACTGTAATGTTACATACCAGAAGTTTAAACAGAGCTCGCCTCTGTTAAGGTTTAACATACCAGAAATTTTAACAGAGCCCGCCTCTGTTAAGTTTTAACATACCAGAAATTTTAACAGAACTCGCCTCTGTTAAGTCTTAACATACCAGAAATTTTAACAGAGCTCGCCTCTGTTAAGTTTTAACAGAGCAAACTCAGCTGTTGCAACAGAAAATCACATATAAAATTAACTAGAGTTTTTCTGTTTTTTCTGTATAATATAGTAGTCGAAAGTTGACCAGAAACTTACTATTACTAATATCTGGTGAGTTTGGCCTGAATATATTGAAAAATAAAAAGATTTTCAGGAAAAACGTGTTTTTCAACCGATAATTCCCATTATTTCTATATGATATAGTTGTCCGATTTTGATCATATTTTAGCAATAGCTTGAAAAAGAAAAATATTAAATATCGCGTAATCAAGCATTGAGGCGGTACCACGCCCACTTTTCTAGGCCTGTTGTGTATTGTTATAATATGACTAAAGCCAAAAACTATACTAAAATATTTTATTTCGTTCTCGAGTTATTAATTTATTCAAAAAATAGTGCAAATTGCCCATAGTGCACACCTTTGATTAAGTTTGAAAAAATTGTTGCCTACTTCTAGGAGCCAAAAATTGCACAATGTTTTCAACTGGATTCTAATGCTTTCTCGCAAGATATAAACATGAAAAGAGAGGGAGATAAAGAGTGAGAGAGAGAGAGAGAGAGCGATTGTTGGCAAATGAAGTTCGCTAGCAAATGAATGACTTGTGACATGAAAACGATTTTTCCGCTGTGCATAACAAAACAAAAGCAGGTGACACTAAACAACAAACAACAAAACAGAATCCACATCAACATTTGTTGTCGGGTTGACAACTTAACCGTTGTTGCCACACATTCCCATTGTTGTTGTTGCTGTTGTTGTTGTTGCTGCTTATATAGTAAACTGAATCCGTGGCAATCTTGAGCTGTCACCGCGTCGACGCCACGGCCAAAACTAATGGCCAAGAAAATCGAGACGCGACGCAACGCGACGCAGCTAAAAGCAAAGAAAAATGCCAACATTTTGTTGGCAAAGTAGCTTTGCTTGTAACGCTGATGGTCCCCAGTGTATTTGTCATATGTCGGCCAGACAGACAGAAGACAGTCAGACAGACAACTGGCAACACATCACACACACACATTGTCAGTTGCAGTCAGCGAAAGAGACAGAAAGAAAAATTAGTGTTGCCACTTTTGAGATGCAAAAAAGGGGAGTTTCAAATCTCAACTTTTACAAAAAAAAAATGTCTGAAAAAAGAGGCAGTTTTGAAATATAAGTATTCAGTTTGAGCAGCAGAAAAAACTGTTTTTAGTGGAAAAAAATTTTAAATGTAAATATTTAATAATATTCAATATTCTTTTGAGTTTCATCATAAAAGGGATTTTTGTTTAATGTTAATAAGGATCCCCAGGATTTATCAATATTATTTTTAATTTAAAATAAAGAATATAAACCAAAATTTGAAAAGCGTATTTTTAATAAATTTTCAGTTTGAATAGCAAAACAAATTGTTTTTAGAAGAAAAGTTCGACAAAATCTAAATTGAGAGAAAAATATAAATTTTAGAATATAAGTTCTTAATAATATCCAATATTCCTTCGAGCTTCATCGAAAAAAGGATTTTAGTTTAAAAGTAATCAGCATCCCCAAGATTTATCAATATTATATTTGAATTAAAAAAAAATTGGTTTAAAATATAAATTCTTAATAATATTCGATATTCTCTCGAACTTCATCATAAAAGTGATGCTTGTTTAAAGTTAATCAGGGTTCTCATGATTTTTAAGCATTACTCTTTTTAATTAATGTCAAAATATAAAATATCTCTCAGTTAAAATTGTCTTTATATATAATATCTTTATCTTCTAATATACTAATTATTTTGACAATGAAAAAACTCTCATATTTTGTAATTTATTCTTTGCAAATTATGAATCCCAATAGATTGCATATATTTGCATTTATTTATTTTTATTTGTAACTGGTTTAACTATTATAAAATGAGTAGCAAAAAAATCAAAAAATCAAGATAAGCTATTTTTTGGTGCAACATTATTTCGTATGTGAAATATGTTCTTTGAAATACTTTATATATGTGTTGGAGTAAGAAAAAAATAAAAATAAATAAATAAATAAATTAATAAAAATCAGAATTTTCTCTCTCAATTCGGGTTTAGAAAAAGCCAGATTTGGCGGAAAAAAGCTGCAGTGGCAACACTGATAGATAGAGGCAGGAAGAACTATGTACATCTCATGTCCAGGATGTTGGATCGACGAGCGTTAACTAAATATGGTGGCAATGTTACATCAGGGACGCTAATGTGCCACATTCAGTGGCAGCAGGGGCATCAACTGACAGAGAGAGAGAGAGAAAAAAAGAGAGTGTGAGGTGTAGAGAGGGTTGTCAGCTGACTGCGCAGCCAGCGTCAGCAGCGACTGCGACTGCGACCTTGACTTGTTTATGCTTTTTACGTGTTTGTGCGTCGCTCTATTCATTAACTTTTAATTTAATAATTTAAGACAATGTCTGTCTGACTATCTCTCTCTCTCTCTCTCTCTCTCTCTGTCTCTTTCGCGCCATCTAACTCTTTTTTTTGCATGCTTTGTTCACTACAATTAAATTTGTGGTGCGCTTTCTTTTATTTTGCTTGCCATTTTCGCATATTTTTTTAACCTACACCCAGAGAAAAATGGTCGGAAATTTTAATATTTACACTTCTTGTTTACTCTTTACCCGCGAAGATACGAGAATTATATTAATTTACAACAATTTATATGAAAATAGATTTCATACTAGAAAAGACTGAGAATTCTAAATCAAATATAAAAATATTTGATTTTGATTATTTGATAATAAAAAGTAAAATAGTTAAAATAGACTTCATTCTAGATAAGATTAAGAATTCTAAATTAAATAAAAAAAAATTTAAATATTTTTAAAAATTACTAAAAAGAAATTTTACAAATTTTTGATTTCAAGTTGCATAAGATAATGAAAAGTAATATGAGACATATCTATAAATGTGACAGTTAAAATAGACTTCATATCTAGATAAGATGAAGAATCCTTAATTTAAATATGAAATATATTTGACATAAATATTTTTACAAAGCAACTAAAAGGAAAGAATTAAAATATTTGATCTTTAGTTGAATAAGAGATAGTAGAAAGTAATATGAAACATATTTATACATGGAATACAATTAAATGAACATTTTTGAATATTTAAAACATTTAAAATAAATGTAATTAAACATATTTCACTGTTAGTTTTTTCACTTTGTTGTTCTATATATTTATATTAACTTGGTCATTTAGTTATTTATTTTTTTATTAAATTAAATCAGTTTTATATTTATATTTTTGTAAATATTTTATATTTAATTTTAGTATGTTCTTTATTTAATTGTAATATGGTTGAATCAAATATGAGTGGAAATATTTCATTATTATTATGTATTAATTATTATTTAATGGGGACCATCTTGATTTATTTATATATTTTTATTATATATTTAATTGTTATATGGTTAAATCAAATATGAATGTAATTATTTCATTATTCTGATATATTAAATATCATTTTGTTGGGACAATCTTGATTTATTCATTATATTTTTTATTATATTTTTAACTGTCATATGTTTAAATCAAATACATTTAAGTGTAATTATTTCAATATTATTGTATATTAAATGTCATTTAGTTGGGACAATCTTGATTTATTTATATATTTTAAAATGGTTATTATATATGTATTTGATTGTTATATGGTTAAGTCAAATATGACTGTAATTATTTCATTATTTTAATATATTAACTATTATTTAATTGGGGCAGTCTTAATTTATTTTAATGTATTTATATTTAATTATTTATTTGTGTCAATCGTTTTTCTCTGGGTGTAGTTGCTTTTATGTATGCTCTCGCTTTGTGCTCTTAATTCACGCTTTCTCTACTAATTCTTCTTTTTTATTCTTATTCTTCTCCTTCTTTTTCTTGTTCTTCTTCTTCTTATAAGAGGAAAGTCAAAAGTCATTGCCTAGTTGGAGGCGCGATGGCATTGGCAGACCATTAAATTGGCATAACGTGCATGACGTGCGAGGCACGTAAATAGGCGTTAAAATGTCGGTTAAACAAAGCATTTATTTTTTATGCGCCTCTCCCAACACCAACACACACACACCCTTATCATGTGTGTGTGTGCCAGACAGTTCTATAAATATATGTGTGTGCTTGTTATTCAGTTCTTCTCTTCCTCCCCTCGCTGTGTTTATTTGCTCCTTATGCCGCGTTAAATTGTGTTTTGACGGTAATTTTTTAAGCTGCGCCCTTATGCATAAATTATCAGCTCGTCGACTGAGTGGCGGTTAACTGCTAGCACTGACTGTGACTGTTTCTAAGGGTTTGAAATGAATTCAAAATTTGATTTATTGGATTATCCACAAAAACAAAAAAACAGAGATATAAAATCAGCTAAATTTGATGAGCAGCTAATATAATTTGTGTGATTGCATTATAAATAAATAATTTGATATTTAGACGGAACAAAAACATAAGAAATAAATTTAAAATGAGGATTTTCCTAGAGCTAAAAATACAAACTAAAATCTTGAGCATTAACTTATACTTTGTTAATCGTATAGAAGACGGAAAGTAATTAAAAAAGTTAAGCTCGACAACAATTTTTGTTAGAAAATAACTAAACAACAATTTAAGCTGGGAATTAAAGAGACAAACTAAATTTTTCTTTGAAATTTTTGCATAAAATGTTGCCAAAAGAAAAGATTCCTCATAAAGCAAAAGAAAAACTTGCTTGTGGTTTTCATGAAAATATTCTAGCTGAATAGCAAAGCAAAAATTCAAATATTTCACTGCAAAAAAGAAAATTACAATTTATTTGCAAATGAAAAACAAAAAATAGAAATCATTCTTTGTCAGCTTTTTTTCCATTTTTTGAATGCCAAAAACAGAGCAGAGTTTTTATTTGAGCTGCAATTTTAATTTTAACCCTGGCCCCGAAAAATCTCTCTCAGAAATCTCATTCAAAGTTGTTGTTGTTGTTGTTGTTAGTGGAAGCAAATGGAGCAGAACGTACGGAAAATGGAACGGAAAACGAGTTTTTCCCAAAAATTGCAGCCATATGCTGGTAACAAAAGCATTTTCATGTTTGGACTTTTAATTTTCACTTGCGACTGACAAAAGCAAAACAAAAAAAAAATAAATATAATACAAAGCAGGAAGAAACACCACCAGCAAAAGGCAAAAGGGCAGACGGACAATAACAAAAGGTGTGAGAATAACAACAACAACAACAACAGCAACAACAACAGCAACAACAGCAACAACAACAACAAAAAGGCAGAGAAAACTGTTGCAAATAATAAATGAGTCAAGTTCATGAAAAAGCAATTTCTTGCGGCAGGCCACAAATATTAGCAGCAACAACAACAACAACAACTACACCAACAACAACATCAGCAACAACAATATTAACAGACGGCAGCACCCACAACAACATTAAGGAGGGGGATGAAAAGCAACAGCAAAAGTCAGAAATCAGAAATTAAGTAGCTGCCAAATGACATGCAACACTGAGGAGGGATGAATTCTGCCATGAAACCAGCCCAAATGGGATAACAAGTGATTTGCTTTGATTTTATGACCCCGGCCGACAAACAGTGTTGCCATCATTCTAGAGTCTTTGATTTTATACCCAAAACTAGCTAGAATAAGCTAAAAACAAATGCCACCATTTCAGAGGCTTAAGTTGTATACTCAAAACTAGCTAGAATAAGCTAAAAACAAATGACTCAACAATCATACAAATCTTTTAAATCGTTTTGTATTTAAACCTTTATATTTAAAATATGTAGCTTTAAATACAAACAATACTTTTCTATTAACTAATTTATTTAATCAGCATATATTAAACTTATAATTTAAAAACAACACTATGAACGATTTAACATCGTTATAAACGACAACATCCACATATTTGCATTTATTTCATAAATTATAATAAATTGCATTGTTTAGCGACCTATCTAGGATATCCTAACCAATGAAAAATTTATAAAATGTATACTAAAATTTTCGCTGATTTTGTAGCATAATTCCAATTGATAAATTATGTTGGCAATAAAATTTTCTTAATATTTCTTGTCTTAATTGAACTGTATTTTTCTCTTGTCCATATTATATTATTAATTTACTTAATGTTTATTTTGATATATTGATTTTCTTAATTATATTGATGTTACTTGGCAAACTGTAAAAGTACAAAAAATGTTTGTTCTCAACGCATTTTTTATAACGAAACTTTTAAGTTTTCTTTTGTAAAATGATTAATTTAATATTAAATTCTTATGTTCTTAAAAATTCGTCTATGGTCTAGATTTAAAAATTAAAAGAAATCATTTTGATTGTAAAATTCTATTTCATTTAGTTTTATTTTAAAGTTAATTAATAAGAAATCTAATTTTCAAAGATATTTTTCTTGATTTTAGAAACTGTGAATTTTTTTATTTAAAATTCTCTATCTGTGTAATGTTACAATATTTGAGTCTAGCTATAAAATAGCTAACACGACAACACTGTGCGGGGTGTGAAGGGAATTTCTGGCTGGTGTCAAAGACCCAATGGTATTTTTATAGTGTTTATTTTGCCGCCTCAACAACTGATTGCAGGCCATTCATAATGGTCTGTCATATGGCAAATCCCAGTTATCCTTCCCCTCCCCTCACAGATCCCTCCCCCCTTCACATCGTTATGCAACATTAATTGCACATTATGGCTAATAAACAGCTGGCGTATAATGTCTAGTTATTGTCATTTGGTAACAATAGTTGACAAAAGTAGTTTGCCAAATCAAATCAACAATAATTTTTGCAATTGTTGATAAAAAAATATATATATATTTGCATATATCCTGACAGTTTTGACTCAAGTGCAATAAAGTCTACATTGAAATGCACTTTGCACACTTGAAAAAGCCAATTTTGCAAAAATATCAATCACACACAAATGGGAAAAGCCGGAAAAGTGCCAGGCTGAAAAGCGGGCACAGGATGTCAAATAAAATTGCAAAATTGGAAAATTGCAACATAGAAGAGAGAACAGAAAATTGCAATCAAAATTCGATTAGCTGCAATGCAAATATTATTTATTAAGCCAAGAGGAAAAACCAAACAACATTTTCCCATAACGAAATGTTCGCTGTCTCTCTTTCCCACTCTCTCTTTCCCACTCTCTCTGACTCTTTCTATTAATAAACATTTGAGTTGTCAAAGGCAGCTTTTCCAGATTGTCAGATTTATTGACAATTTTCGCTGGTTATGATTGCGTTTATTGTTGTTGTTCTCGTTGTTGTTGCTGCATAATCAAAAATCAATTGGCCAGGTTATTGCATTTCTTTTGGCCATGGCCATCTCTTGGCAACCAAATGAAATGGCCACTCCAGCTGGCAACTGAAATTGGTAACTGGCAAACTGGCAACTGGCAACTGGCAACATTATGATTGTCCTTGTTACTCTGTCATTCTTTTGATGTCCTTCTTCTTCTACAACTTGAACTCAACTTAAGTTAAGCAGCTACAGCTTTTTTATTATTATTATTGGACTTGGCTAAGAGCAGGCAATAGAGTGAGAGAGTGAGAGAGTGAGAGAGATAGAGTTGGCTGAGTGGTTTATGGAAATCGTTTTTCGGCCAATATCTTTTCATTCCTTTGCTCATATAAAAACTGCGTATAAATTCATAAAGCGACAGTTGTTGTTGTTGTTGTTGCCACAACACAAATGGAGTCGATTTATTTTATGTTATCCTTTAAATCCTGCTTTACGAGCGCGCCCAGCGACACTTGCTGTGATTCCCCTCCTTCTATATTCCCCACCATCATCCACTCACCCACTCTCTCTCCCACTCCCACTCTCACAAAGTCATAGCCCAACCCAAATCTAGCTGCTCCACTCTACCACACCCCATACACCCACCCACATGCACAACATCCACAGCGTCCACAGCATGCAACCCAACTCCTATTGCTGCTACTGTTACTATGCCCGTCTCACTCACACTCCCCGCACACAGCAATGTGTCGCTCTTCTGGCATCGAATGCTGTGACGCGCCCTCCATTGGGGGTTGGCACAACTACGAGTATTGGTCCATTTGCACTGGACGGCGGACAGTGGACAGTGGACTTTGTCTGCTTTAGGCTTAGACACTGTGATTTATGAATTAGTTTCAAGTCGCATTGACGGTCGTTGACTGGCATTAGTATCGTCATTACTTTTAGCACACACTGTGCGCATATTTTGTAGTCAAGTATAAATATATTTAGTTGCAGAAAGTGCACTTTCAAAGGGGGGAACACGCAATGCAACCCCCAAAAATTTATTTGGTGCATGCGCAGCTCGCGTTTTCCCCGCAGCATTTTCTATTTTCCTTTTTTTGCAAAAAAATAAAAGAAATTTTGGAGCGAAAAGAGAGCAAAGAACACACAAAACGCTTTTGTCGAACCTTTTTTTGCATTTATCAATAGCTTATCCCAAATGGCCAACACACAGATACACACATATACAGATATATATATACAGTGGGAAAGCCAGACATTGGACACTTTAACACGCCATTTTCACACAAACATTTCAATGAAAAGTATCAACGGAATTGCTTTTGAAATTGCTTCATATGCCATAAACGGGATGCGTGCCAGATTTTCTTTATGCCCGCTTTATGTGACACCAAACCCCCCACAAAGCCCATCCAACCCACACATTTTCAACCGTCTGTTCCTGTTTCAATCCCTCTCTCTTTCTCTCTGTCTCTATCTCTCTCGCTCTCTTCCTTATCCTCTTCTACTTTAACTGGCTGCCTTAAAGTTTTTCAGTTTCTAACTACGCTCATCGCATTTTCCTAGCGCTCCTTCTACAGTTTTCCGCTTTTCCGCTTTCCAGTTTTGTTGTTGCATATTTTCGTTTTGGTATTTCAATTAAACTTTAATTAAAATGCGATGCCATGGTTATCAAACGCGCACTAGAACCAACTACAGCTAAAAGTTGCTTTTTTATTTTTTTCCCAGCATTTTCCGTGATTTTCTTATACATTTTCCTCTCCCAAGCTTAGCTCCTATATTTTGCAATTTTGATTAAATTTTTGCAGCACTTTTCTTACATATTTTCACCTGTCTTTCTTTTGGTAAAGTAAATAAAAGAATTTAAATAAAAATGTTTTTTTAGTATTTCGCACATAAATTCTTCAAACATCCCTCTCAATTGGGGGGATCTATTATTAGAGATGGCATTAAGCGAGTCAGCTAATAAATTAGTTGTGTCTGAGAAGTCGAGGCCATAATTTATCACTGGGCCCCACATTCGGATTGGTTGCCCTCTTTTGGCCCTCTTCTCTCTTCTTGGCCCTCTTTTCTCTCTTCTTGGCCAATCGATAGAAGTAACAGTTGGAGAAAATTCCGAGTGTTTTATGTGGAAAAGTACCCACTACAAATCTATAATTAGACTTTTCTTAGTCGAAAAAAATCAATTGAAAGCTTTACTTATTATTTTTTTGAAGAATTTAAAAGTAATTCAGCTCTCAACTTATGACTAATCTGAGTGTATTTTGAACTCATTGGAATGAATTGAAATGAATAAACAAAAGGTTCATATCCGCTTACAAATGTCTATTAAAAGTGCTAATTTTTTGATGATTCAAAATTCCAATAAATATACTATATGCAACTTGCAATAAAATCAAGTGAAAAGTAAATAAGAGTTTAAAATCTTTAAACTGAATTTAAGTCGTTTAAAATTAAGAATCTAAATAAAATCATAGGCATAAATCACACATATAAAACTTGGTATTATTTTGTGTATAAAAAGAACTATAAATTAGTTTTTTAAATTATGTGTAAATATTTATAAATTATAATAAAAATTATAAATAGAAAAACTGTAACAAAAAATTACAAAGATTGATGTTTTTATTATTAGTTGGCTAGTTGAAATCATTTCATTTTTTACTGTATGTGTAAACTATTTTTTGATAGCCTGTATATTTCAATATTTATATTTATGCATCTAGAAATTTTTACATATATTAATAATTGACATTATATTAGTATTTAAATATATATCACTATCTATTTCAAAATGTATATTTACTATCTAAATCTTTATGTATCCATACCTAAATCTATATTTTTTTATATTTATATCTATCTATCTATCTGTCTATCTATCTACTTATCTATCTATGTATCTATCAATTTCAATGCCTAATTATTATATTTCGATCTATATTTATACAACTCAGTATCTTTTTATCCATGTAACTATTAATCTATATCCGTTTTTATTATATTTATAATTATCTAAATATATTTATATATTTATATATATCTATCTACAAGTATATTATATCTATCTAAATATCTATGTATCTATTAATCTTAATCCCTTATAATTATATCTATGTATCCTTTAATCTTAATCCTTTTTTATTATATCTGTATCTAATTTTAAATATATCTCTTTGTTTTTATATATCTCAGTATCGTTCTATCTATGAAACTATTAATCTCAATCCCTTTTTATTATATCTATAAGTATCTAGATTTATATATATAGATCTTATTGTACTTATTTATATCTATCTACAAATTAATTCTATCTCTTTAAGTATCTCTCTGTCTGTCTGTCAGTCTATGTATCTATATATTCCAATCTCATTTTATTACTACATCTATCTATTATTCCTATCTATTACTATATCTATATTTATATATGCATATCTTTTTATATTTATATCTATCTACAAGTATATTCTATCTATCTAAGTATATATCTATTTATGTATCTATTAATCTTTATTCCTTTTTATTATATCTATCAATCTCAATCCCTTATTATTATATTTATACCTAATTTATATATATATATTTCTATCTACAAGTATTTTCTATCTATCTATCTATCTAAGTATCTATCTATCTGTTTGTATATCTATCTATCTACGTATCTATCAATCTCAATCCCTTCTTATTATATCTATACCTATATTTATATCTTCATTTAATCATTTCAATCCCTTCGTAATATAATTGAATATTAGTTGTGTATTATGTATTATTAATTATGAATTTTCAACAATTTGCTTATAATTTCGATACTTTGCTCTTCGCTTCTTGAATGCACTTGAATATTCCCTTATTTTGTATGAAGCACTCCGGTTTACCTGTGTTTAATTTCTCTCCTCTCTCCTCTTTCCCTTCTCCCCTCCTATGGGTTGCAGTTGCTACCCCCCGCAGTTGTCAGGGAAATTAATCATGTGAGAAATTCATTTAGTGCCTCAGTGTGGCACGTGGCTGACCAACCAACAAACGATTGCAACAATTTAATAAACAAACCAATAAATGCAAAACATACGCAAGTTTTGAGCCCTAAACAATGCAATGACAATGTAAAATCATGATAAGTCAATTTAGTGTCTCCCCTCTCCCTCTCTCTTCTCTCATCTGTTGCCAGGCATGTGGCATGTGGCAAGTGAACGTGTGGCAAGCATATTGCCAGATCTGGAATCCATGGGTGGTGCTAAGACTGAATGAAGCTTACACTTTAATGCCCCACACAAATTGTCAATTTCTCGCTGTGTTTGGCGGTGGCACAATACAAATTAACAATTGCACCGCCCGCTGGCTGTTGACCTCCCCTCACCCACCCCTCACCCCCCTCTGCATTATCTACCCCTCTTTCAGTACTCCCCTCTGTGTGTCTACACTGATAACAAAAATGTTCTCAAATCAAGATTTTGGTCTCAGAACTAAGAATTTTGGTCTAAAAATTGCGACGAGAACATAAAATTCTTAAAGTTAGAAAACACATCTTGATTTTAAGAACATTTTAAATAAGAATAAGCTCTTAATTTAAGACCAAGTAGGCTTAAATTCTCAAGCCAAAAATAATAAAATTAGGCAGTTGTTTTAAACTTTAGAATTATTTTCCTTTTGATTTTTATACTTTTTTTGGATTTAATTTTTTTTATAAGTATTTCGATTATATGTTTTTTCCTTGGCATTTTTCCTTGTCTTCATATTAAATATGACACATTTAAATTTTCTTTTAGAACTTCATAAGAACTGTGAATTTTTACATTAATATTCTTAGTTTTATTAATTTGGTCTTAAAATGGTCTTATTTTAAGAGCAAAATATTTAATATGAATTTTCTTGATTTTAGAAGTTGGTCTTTTTTTTCAGTGTACAACAAACATTTCCCTTTTCCCTTTTGGCAATGCGATTACGTTTACATTTCTTAATGCTCTGCTGAGATTTGTTTTTCCTTTATTTTTGCTCAGTTATTTGCAGCTTTATTAAATTATATTTGTACTATGTTTGTTGTAATTTTAGCTGTTGTTGTTGTTGTCTGTATAATTAAGCAGCAACTAAATATTAAACCTGTCTCATTTCCTGGCTGCTTTTATAGGATATACTTTATATATGTATTTATTCTCACTGGCAGCATGCCACGTTTGCAGTCACTGTACGTGAGTTTCATAACTTATGCAGACTCACACACACACACACCCTTACACACACACACACACACACACAGTCAGTTTTATTCTCCTTTTTTTGAGCATATGTGAAGCTGAATTTCGACTTGATTTTCGTGTTAATGCGCCCACATTTTTATTTTCTGGGGGGCATTTATGGATGCTGTCTTTATGCCGTCATTAGCCGCAAATCCTTGTAGATTGATTTAGGACCAGACGTGTGTGTGCTTACAGTAAAGCCCAGGAAAAGAAGACAAAGATAGAGGGAGACTAAGAAAGAGAAAGAAAAGCGAACAAGTGTAGGCATTTAAATGCAGCTTCTTTAAATGCGTGGCAATTTCAAATAAGAAATACATAAAACTAATCAGAAGGTCTGCTGTCTAGAGAACTCGACTGCAAGAGACCCTGTATTTATTCTGTAAAAATAAAAAATAATTTAAAGGAAAATAATATCGAGAAATAAAGTTTATCTTTCGGTTTCCGGAATATTTTATATTCCTGATGAGAGCTGTATTCAATGTTTGACTGATTGTTCCTATGGGAGCTCTATATGATATAGTAGTCTGATTTTAGCCAAATTTAGTCTGAATGTTTAAGACAATAGCAAAAATATACAAATTGCGAGTTTGATACATAAATATCGAGAAACTATAATAATTTTCACAATAAGTCTCAAGTTTTGATCGATGGCGTTTTGCGAAATTCCACCTGTAAGTGGGTCAAATTCAGGTCAAAGGTCTGGGGGCGTAGCCCGCTAGTAATATATAATATAGTGTACTGATTACAAGTGAATTTTTGACAGGATATATTAAAGAATACCAAATGAATATTCTGTGAGATATTTCAAAATAGTCTAAAGTCTTTTATACGAAGGATTGATTTTCTACCGATCATTTTCATGACAGCTTTTTAATATCACTATATCAAAAATATTAGTTAATAGACAATCTAACAGTTTTATTGAGCTATTTCAAGAAACAAAACAGGTTTTTCATACTAAATATCTATTTTCAAGGGATTATTCCTATGACAGCTATATAAAATAGTTTTAATACTTAAAGCAAATTTTGAAAGCATGTAAAATTTGGCTTTTAACAAACATAAAAGACTCTCTTTATACTTATTTTTAACTACAGAGTCTAAAAATATGTGTGTCAGCTGAAAACAGGAGGAAAAGAGAGCACAGGAGAGAGAGAGAGAGAGAGAGAGAGAGAGAGAGTGGTAGAATAAGTCGGCTCTAAAACAGCATGCAAACTTAATTTATATGCTAATTTTATTAACAGCAGCAACAGCAACAACAAATAATTCCTTGCTAATCCAAAGGTCTGACATTCCATAAGCCGCAAAAAGTCCAACGACAACGACAAAAATCAAACATTATAGCGTGTTAATAGCAACAGCAACAATGCTAACAACAACAACAACAATGGTAACAACAACAACAACAACAACAATGGTAACAACAACAACTGAGAACTGAGGGTAAATTCTAACCAAAAACCAAGAGACAACCTCACACATTACACTGCCTACCCTTCATTGGACTTTCTCCCTTTCCCTGCCTGTTCCCTGCTCCTGACTCTACCCCTGCCTGTTTCAGGATCAACGCTGAACTCGTCGGACAGCCGGATGAGCAGGATACATTAACAGCCAGACACTGATACGCAATTATTAAAACAATTTATCAAAGTAGCACATCCTGAAAGTAGGCAGCACTTTTTTTTCTCCATGCGCTCTCTTTCAATTTCTACTCTCCTTCTCCATCCTTTTCCTTTGCAAATAATTGTTTAGTTCAGTTGGAGTCCAAAAGTGTAGACATTGAATTTGGCCAATAAGACGGCAAGTTTTGGCATTCATTGAAACCGCAAAAACAATTCTTGCATTGCATAGTTTCGGGTCAGAAATACACACAAGAGGTAGAAGAGAGAGAGGGAGCAGAGAGAGGGAGAAAGAGAGGGAGGGAGAGCACTGCAGGAAGCGGAAGCTTAAACACAAATTTAATGAAGCAGTAAATTCGATTGTCGCATAAACAAAACTCGCCCGCATGCAAAAAGGACGACGAGAACAAGGACGAGGACGAGGACGACGCACGCCACAGGCATCGTCAGGGAATGAGGCAGGATAATGTGGCAAGAACCAACAACAACAACAACAGCAACAACAACAAAAGCAACAACAACAGCAGCAAAGGGAACTGCGCCAGCCGCAAAAGGATAATGCTCACGCTCACTGTAGATGTGTGCACTGATAAAAAAATGGTTTTTAAATCAAGATTTTGGTCTCAGAACTACGAATTTCGGTCTAAAAAATGCGTCGAGAATATAAAATTCTTATAGTTAGTTAGAAATCACATCTTGATTTTAAGAACATTTCAAAAAAGACCAAGTTCTAATTAATAAGATAAAAAATTCTTATAATTTTAAGACCACAAATATAAGTAGAAGAATAAATGTTTTAATTTATAGACCGAACAGTTTTAAAAACTCAAGACAAACAAAAATTAGACTTATTTTAAATATATAATATTCTTATTTTTTAATAGGATTTTAGTTTATATATGATGTATGTATTTTTTAATATATTATTCCTTTTATATGTTTTTTCTTGCAAAGAGTGGTATTCGAACCCGCGCTTCTTTTCATGGATAATTTGCATCCGATTTTTCCTATGCCAGCTATATGATATAGTAATCCGACTTTGAACAAATTTTGTCAGGATGTTAAAGACAGTCCCAAATACACAATCTGGAAATTTCGTTGGGATATCTTAAGAAACAAAAAAGTTTTTCATACTAACCAATTCCCTGACCTTTGACCTGAATTTGAGTTACTTACAGATGGAATTTCTCATCTATGTTGTGTGAAAATTTCAGCTGATATGTCAGTAAGTGAGTCAGGGCAAATAGTTTTATATATGTACATGTATAGATTAAGAACTGCGATTTTTTAGATTAATATTCGTATTATTATTAGTTTGCTCTTAAAATGGTTTTATTTTAAAAACAAAATATGTAAGGTGAATGTTCTTGATTTTATAACTTTGTCTTTTTTTCAGTGTGTGTGTGTGTGTAGGAAAACTTTTTGCACTGACTGCGGCAGTCATAAGTCCCCAACAAAGAGAGAGAGCACCACAGAAAAAAAGAAGAAAGAGAGAGTGAGAGAAGCAACAGCGACATCTAAATGTGACTTTATGTGCTTTAATAAAGTATAATTTTGGGCGCTTAAATGGCGTTGTGAGCTTCGGACCACCAACCAAAGCGCTCGTAAAGTGCTCAAATTGTGAATTAAAGCCATTGCACACCATAAAGTTTTTCAAAAATTGAAAATCACAGTCCGAAATTTCACAAAATACGCGCGAAAACTTAAAAAGTTTAGTAAAAAATCCAATTTTAATAAAAAGTTGCTTTAAAGAGCTTCAAAAACATGTGAGAAATGCATAAAAGACTTTAAATATTTAAATATTGAAATTGTTTACAATATATTAAAACTAAATATCATACATTTTTTGTTTTGCTAGCATTTATAGTATTTTGAAAGCATTGCTTATAATATTTGCTTGCTAATTGTTTGTTAATTGATCCAATTGTTAATCAAATATATAAACTTTGTTTATGTGTAAACTTTAGGAAATTAAATTTGCGGAAAAGATCTGCGAAACTATAAAATATTATTAATTTATTTTTAAGCAGATTTAAATTGAATTAAATAATTGATTTAATTTAAATATTATTTTTATAAATAAATTTATTTATAAATTTAATAATTACAAGCTGTTAAAACTCTTTTTGAATGTTATTTAAAGTTCTTTTAAATGCCTAATTATTTTAAAAATATATATTTAAAATTGATGTGATACAATTAATTAATCAATTAATGGGAATAACTCACTTTTTAAGTGATTTAGGACTTTTTCTATTTCTGCTCACAAAAGTGTGAATATTTATTACCAAATTACATTTAATATTTATAATAGCTTTATATCTGTTTCTGATTCCCATTCATATTCTCTTTCATATTACACTTCAACATCTAATTTTGATCCTATGCCTACTCCTAAATTTACTATTAAATAAATTATTTATTTATATTATTATTTTTTCCTCTCCAGTATTAATATTTTCAAACCTATTTCCCTTTCATCGTTTTTCATTATTTTTCTTATATAAGCCATGTCAATAGATTTTCTATAAAATTTGACTCATCCTTTTATTGTTTATAATATTGAGCATAAATGGCAATTTATTTATTGTTTGAATTATTTTTTACTTATTTTATTCCCGATATTGTTTTCCCTCCAGTTTTAGTATTTTCAAACAATTCCGACTTTCAGTTCAACAATTTAACAATTTTAATCCTTTAACTACTCCTAAATTTGTTAAGCACACAAACATATAATCCGAGTTAATAAATTTTCTATATAATTCGACTTTCTTTTATTGTTTATAATAATGTGCATAAAAAGAAATTCATTTATTTATATTATTATTTTTTCCTCTCCAGTATTAATATTTTCGAACCTATTTTCTATTTCCCTATTATCGTTTTTCATTATTTTTCTTATTTTAATATGGAGTATTAAGTGTATTGTGTTTTATTTCAAATGAACTTATAAATATAGTTAGTATAAATATGACGGGGAATCGAGTCCATTTTTTTTAAACTATAACTAACATTTAATAGGCATATACATTTTTTTCATAATTTTTCTAAAAATATTCTGTTAAATGTTGGTCGAATCAAAGAGCAACTATGATTGGACAAGTGAATGCCACAAAATGACACTTGCAACTTGCAACTTGCAACGAGCTGCGGTTTTGTGCAACACAAGCGAAATGTCATGTCGAACTAAACGACAAAGTGTCAAGTGGAATGACAGTTGGCCAACTTTGAAGTGGAAATGGAAGTGGAAATCGGAAATGGAAATGAAAATGGAAATAGAAATGCAGGAATCAAATGCTAATCAGCGATGCAGCGACCGCAGAAACAAAGTTAAACAACAGATGGAGAAATGTGGCAAGGTGAAAGGAGAAAGGTGAAAGAGGTAAAACAGTGTTCACGGCCTAAAATAGCTATATCAACATATAAAAATAGCTAGAAAAAGCTATTCAATCTACATGAAAACCAAAGAAAAAGATAGAATAGTTTTTAGGCTGAATTTATAACCTGCATCACTTGAAAATAGGCAAATGGATTAAACAGGCCTAAGGATTCTAAATAAGCATATGTATTCGAAATCGGAATTGAAAATCAAGAAGATTTAGCCGTGTCCGTTTGTCATTAATAAATGTTAACAACTATAAAATAGTAATCAAAAAATAATTATTTGGAATATTTTCAGATGTTTTTTTTAAATTTAAAAATAGCTATAATTCCCGCTAGCTGCTATTTTACAATTTATACCGCATTTGCCAATTGCAAAACGCTAAATCTAGCTAAATGGCAGGGACTAGAAAAATTAAAAAATAAGAATTAATTCTTTTATTTTATTAAAAAATTTTTTTTTAAATTATTAAAATTTATTTATATGGTAGAAATATAAAATAATTATTATTATTTTTAAATTTTTATATAAAAATTAAACCATAACTTTTATTTTCAATTTTTATAATAAAAATTATAAAATTTATAATAAAAATTATAGAATTTATAATACAAATTGAAAATAAAAGTTATGGTTTAATTTTTAGATACAAATTGAAATATAATAATTATTTATTATTTTTATCATATAAATTAATTTTAATAATAAAAAATAATTTAAAAATAAAAAATTGCAAATAAAAGTTTATCCTGTTTTTTGAATTTGCCGTAAAAAAAATAACATATGTCTATTTTTCTCTTGGAGGCTTTTTTGTGCGTAAATTTTTTAAAATTCATAACTCTTATTTACGGTCCCTGGTAAATTGGTAACATTGCAACTGATGGATAAATTGGATGACTCACCTGGACACGGGATTCGGTGAGTCCGATGCGCATTGCGATTTCCTCGCGCATAAAGATGTCGGGATAATGTGTCTTGGAGAAACAACGCTCCAATTCATTGAGTTGGGCTGGCGTGAAGCGAGTGCGATGACGTTTCTGCTTATTTTTATCCAGATGCTGCAAGAGAGAGAGACAGACAGAGCGCAGAGAAAGAGATGGCATGAGTGGAGGCAATGCAATAATAAGGCAGAAAGAGAGGCAGAGTTTAATTGAATCAAACAACAATAACAACAGCATGAATAACAATTAGTACAACAAACAACAATTACGATAACAGTTACGATAACGATAACGATTACTACAAAAACTAAAATAATAAGGGAATTTCTTTTTTTTTACTACTGTTTTGTTGTTTTTTTGGTTTTACATAAAATATGGAAATATGGAAATAAAATTACACTTACTTTTTATTTTTATATATTCATTGCACATAATATATTATTATTTATACACAATTCAACACACACAATTTACACATTCACAATAGATTTTTGATATCGATTTTGGATTTCATTGTTTTTTCATTGAATTTTGTATTATTTTTTGAAATTTTTTGTTTCGAATTGGTTTTTGTTTTTGTTTTTGAATGCAGAGTTTTTGATTTTTTGAGTTTTGAGATTTGAGGAAAAAAAACATCGAAAAGAACATGGATTATTAAAAGTGTTCAGCTTTTACTTGCTGTTAAATATATATCTTTTATTGGAAGATATAACTGCTCACCTGATCCTGTTGTTGTTGCATGTTGTTGCCGTTGTTGTTGTTGCTGTTGTTGTTGTTGTTGTTGTTACTATTGCTGTGATTATTATTGTTGTTGCTGCTGTGATTGCTGGCACCGTTTAAAACATTGCTGTTGTCGCATAAACCACCAGATACATGGAGACGGGCAACACCAACAACACCACCAACACTGGCACCACCGCCAGGTCCTCCAGGTCCGGCACCAGGTCCGCCCCCAAGATCCGCAATGCTCGGGCCGACGGGCAATTGGCCAAAGCTATTGACGCCCGCGTGCAGCGCTGTTATTGCCGCCTTCGGTAAATCACAATCCTTGGGGCCTAAAAGAGAGAAAGAACAAGAGGGAAAGAGTGAGAGAGTGTCATGTTAAATTAAAGATAAATTGCGGAAATATTGAAAAGAAATATATTTTATTTTAGCAGAAATTTAAGCGACTTTCAAGGTAGATTTATCCAAGAAAATCTGAGATATTAACTCTTATACTAATACAATAACATTTTAATTAAAGTTCCACATTTAATTATTTCTAAAGTAAACTGCAATTAAATTTCAAAATCTGTGTTGATAATTTTAAAAAATTTCGTTGTTTTACTAAGTAATATTTTCATTTTTAAATTTGTTTTATTACAGCGTCTTTGAAGGTAGATTTATCAAGGAAAATCTAAGAAGCTCACTCTTATATTAATAAAATATTCTTTAGGTTTCATATTTAATTATTTTTGAAATAAACTGCAATTAAATTTAAAAATCCATTATCACTTTAAAAAATGCTTTTGTTGTTCATTTATTTATTTCATTTATTACTAGCAATTTCAATTAAAAAAATGGTTTTTTTCAATTTATTTATACTTATTTAAAAAATATATTGTATTCAATTTAAAAAAACTTTATTAAAGTTTAGTTTCTAGGCAGTATTTTTTAATTTTAATATTAAAATAAAGATTTATCAAGGAAAGTCTAAAAAACAAACTCTTCTATTAATACAATAAATAAACAATAGCAATTTTTATCAAGTTTCATATTTAATTACATCTAATATAAACTGCAATTAAATATAAAAATCCGTTTTGATTAACATTGAGAAATGCGGAGTCTAGTTATATACTGCTTAGTATTAGCAAATTTCATTTAAATAAGAAATAAGAAAATAAAATATAATTTTTACATTAATTTACACCTATTAAAACATAACTTGTAATTAATTTTAAATGATTTAATTTAATTTGAGTTTTTTAGTAGTCTTTTTGTAATATTAAAATCAATTTGATTCCACTTTATTGTAGACACAGTAACAGATTATCAAATAATTTATTAATTAAATAAGAGAGAGGTGGAAATATATACATATAATATATTTTTTATTATTTCATGTCAAAGTTTCTCATCAAGTTTGAGCTTTACAATTTCATTATTTATTTAACCGTATATTAGTTTTAATAATTGTGTTAAATACCTAAGCAAATTTTGAATAAATGCAATTAATAGTCGCGTAAAATTTATTTAATATTATTTTTGTTTTTACAAACAAACAAATTTGACCACTTTTTTTATACACGGCAACAGGTTTTAATTTTTTGATTAATTATTTAATTTTGATTTAATTATTGGCACAACAAAAATGTTTAAATATTTCTTAAATTTTAAATATTTCTTAAACAGCAATTACTTTGCGTATATTTCTTTTAAAATATTAAAAACTTTACAATTTCCTTATTTATTTATTTTTTATTGTTTATTGTTTTTGTTAATATTGTTAAATGCTTGAACAAATTTTTAAAACAAAATGCAATCAACAGTCGCGTAAATTCATGTCACAAATAACACTGAGTCGCATAATTATTTGCAGAAGAATGTTTTGAATTAAATTCAATTTTTAAAGCGAAAGCCACAAACATAGAAATTTAATAAATTGTTGTTGTTAATTAATTAAATGTTTGTGTTTGTAAATTAAATAGCAGCACACACGAGGGACACTCACACTTATTCAAAGAATTTAAATGTTGCACTCATTTCGAGATTTTATAAACGAATCAAACGAATAACGAATGTGAATATGAATCCTTTCAACGGTTTTTTAGCCGTCGCGTCGAGTCCGCGTCAAGTTTCGACTTCGTGAATTGCTCAAACCGAACTGCGGCGATCGGATAAATTGAATTTTTCAACAAGCTGTCATTCAAAAAAAAGATACAAAAAAAAAACAGAGATGCCAAAAACAGAGGCAACAACAGCAGCAAAAGCAGCAGCAGCAAAAGCAGAGGCAACAACTCAACAGAGGTGCGATACTCACAAATACAAATACATAGATACAAAAGTATAGATACAGATACAGATACAAATACAAATACAAATGCTAACCCCCTTTTTCATTTCATTTCATTTTTACCTTTACCTTTAGCTCACCTGACTACGTAACGTGTGTTTGTGTGTGTTTTATTTTTATTTAAGAGTTCGAGATACATAACAACAGCAACGAAACAACGAATCATAGTCAAATACAAATAGATACATGTACACTGAAAAAAAAGACAAACTTCTAAAATCAAGAATATTCATCTTAAATATTTTGTTCTTAAATTAAGACCATTTTAAGACCAAAATAATAAAGCAAAGAATATTTATTTCACTGTTTTTAATATAAGAATTAAAAATCTTAAATTGTTAAGAAAATATAAATATGTCATATTTAATATGAAGACAATAAAGGCAACAAGTCGAGGGATCGAAGCCCGCCCTAGCCAAGGAAAAATCATATAATCGGAATATTTATAAAAAAAATAAATCCAAAAAAAGTATAAATATCAAAAAAAAAAATAAGTATAAAGTTTGAAACAACTGCCTAATTTTTTTATATTTTTGGTTTGAAAATTTAAGACTGTTTGATCTTAAATTAAGAACATATTCCTATTTGAAATGTTCTTAAAATCAAGATGTGTTTTTTTTTAAATTTAAGTATTTTATGTTGCCGACGAATTTTTTCGAACAAAATTCTAAGTTCTGAGACCAAAATCTTGATTTTAGAACATTTTTTTGATCAGTGTATCTACAGTGGAGTCGAGAGTCAAAGTCGCTGGGATCGAAGACTTTATATCGATACTTGCAACGCATGTCTGGAATTTTTAACATCTATGTGCGAGGCGCTGCCTGTGAGAGAATGAGAGATGTGAGAGAAAAACAACAACAACAACAACACTGAGACTTCCTCACTCAACTCTTTTATTTTGTTCAGTTTCTTATGTCTCTGATATTTTTTAACTCTGTCTACAAAATCAAACATTTACTCATCGCCAGTTGATGCGAACTCTCGTACCTTTTTTTTTGCTGGTCTTGGCCAAAACTGTAGCTGATGTTGTCATGATTTTCATTTAATTATGCGCACTTCTCAGCCTGGCCAAGAGTGAAGGTGTAGGCGTAAAATACATAAGTGTGCAATTTCCAAATAAAATTAAATATACTCGATAGGCAAATTGCATAAACTGAACTCAACTGAACTTCAGAGTAAACCTTTCAATTCTAAGCCGACTTTGATGTGCAATGCAAACAAAGAGAGACAGAGACAGAGAGAGAGAGAGAGAGAGACATAGTGAGTGAAAGAGCAGCATCAATGATTTTTATTGTTCTCAAATGGACTTGTTAAAATTTCGGCAACTTCAGAGTAAAATCGGAAAACACAAAAACTGTTGCTGCATTGGCAACAGCAACAGGTGAAAACAGGGCCAAAAACTGTAACGGGCCAACGAATTGTGAATTGGGAATTGGAATTGGAAGCCAGCTCATAACACTCATAAATGAAATAACTACAAAACATTTAAAAGTCACTGCATACCCTGTAAGCAATGCAAGTGAGTGTTTAAGTTTACTTTATAGACATTTTAAAGACATATAATTTCTTATCAATCTCAACAACTTATGTTAATTCACAATATTATTTCTTAATTTTATTTAATATTTTTCTTTATGTTTAGGTAACTTCTTTAGTTGCTTGCACTTAGTTGAGAATAAATTGATAAATTAAATGACGATTAAGTTGACTAATTGATGTATTATTTTTCTATATAATTAAAATTCGTACGCTTAATTTTATTTACTTTAATTTTCCCATGCCTTGACATAAAATAAATAATAGCAGTAAATAACATCAATCAGAAAAGAATAAATAAATATATTAATAAACAATTATATTTACGAAATTTTCAATACTACTTTTTGCAAATTAAATAAACAACATAAATAAATATAATAAATACAATGAAACAAATTATTGAAATATAATACCAATGCAATGCATATGGTTTTTGTGTGATAATACAAATGTATAATAACTTCGATCAACCATTTTATCATAATTTGATCTCATATAAATTTGGTTAATTTGGTTTGAAAATTTCGATTATTTTCATTTTACTGATTTTTAATAACTTTGAACTGCCATAACTTTGTCAAAACTCAATCAATTTTCATGAGCAATGTAAATTTGAGCATGATTTTAGATCTTAATTCGTTCTGCATTTAAATTTTGTTCATTTTGAAAAATCGAAATATTCGAAATTTTTTGAAAAATGATAAGGGGTAACACTGTAAAATTTCTAAAAAATTCTAAAAATTTAAAATATTCAAAATGAAAAAAAATTAAATACAGAACAAATTAAGAGGTAAAATAATGTTCAAATTTACATTGCGCATGGAAATCAATTGAGTTTGAATAAAGTTATGACAGTTCAAATTTATTAAAAATCAGTAAAATCTAAATAATCGAAATTTTCAAACCAAAATTTATATGAGATCAAATTATAATAAAATCGACATTACGCTGAACCATTCCAGTAACCAGATAACATTATATTCCAGACTAAAAACAGCATTAAGTCTTTTTTCATGTAAAGCAATAAATAACGGTTCTTATTTTGGTCAACCGAAAACCTTAATATTTATTTTTTTTGTGAACCGTAACCATACCTTTATACTTAAGCCGAAACTTATAAAAAAATGAAAACCATTACGAAACCGATACTCCAAAATTTTGCATAACCGAAAACCTTAATTCGATTATAACCGAAACCGTAACTGAAACCAATATTAATTTAGGTTTTAATCCCTGATTTTTACCATTTTATTTTTATTTAATTCTTATCAAATTTAGCTTATTTTTAATTGTCAAAATTGTGGCTAGATTTGAATGCTGGGTATTTGATAGTTGAATCGACTCGACAATGTTGTTGTTGTTATTTTTGATAGACTACGACATTCTCTTATTCAATTTCAGTTCAACTGTTGCTCATGTTGGTGTTGCTGTTGTTGTTGTTGTTGTTGCTGTTGTGCCTGCTGTTGTTGTTGCTGCAGTCGCTTTTAAAGCGTTCGCCAGCAAAGTGCTAATTTTTACACATACACCCAACGCGGCTACTGTTCATTAGCGATTTTGACGCGCCTGACGCGCTTAGAGAAGCGAGAGAGCAAAGGAGAGAAAGAGAGAGAAGGAGAGAAAGAGAGAGATAGAGAGGGAGATAGAGAGAGGGGGAGATAGAGATAGAGAGAGTCTCGCCATCTCAACGACAACTTGCAACATTGACATTTGTCAAACATTTAAAACCAAATCTAAGCTACGCGTACACTGATAAAAAAAAAATGTTCTATAATCAAGATTTTGGTCTCAGAACTAAGAATTTTGGTCTAAAAAATGCGTCGAGCACATAAAATTCTTAAATTATAAAATACATCTTGATTTTAAGAACATTTCAAATAAGAATAAGTTCTTAATTTAAGACCAAACAGTCTAAAATTCTCAAACCAAAAATTAAAAAATAAAGCAGTTGTTTTAAGCTTTGAACTTAATTTTTTTTATTGATATTTATAATTTTTTGGATTTCTTTTTTATTTATAAAAATTCCGATTATATGTTTTTTCCTTTGCTTTTTTCCTTGTCTTCATATTAAATATATTGTTATATTTATATTTTCTTAACAATTTAAGATTTTTAATTCTTGTATTAAGAACTGTGAATATTTAGATAAATATTCTTAGTTTTATTAATTTGGTCTTAAAATGGTCTTATTTTAAGAACAAAATATTTAAGTTGAATTTTCTTGATTTTAGAAGTTGGTCTTTTTTTCAGTGTAACAATAATAACAAACAAGTTGCAACTTGAAAGCTAAAGTTGCAGCAGAGTTGACAACTTGTTGACCATTTAGCATTTACAGTTAGCTGACCAGGCAAACTGGTCTATAACAGGGCCAACAACAACAACAACAACATCATCATCATCATCGAGTCATCATCATCATCATCAGGCGGATCTCAATTTTCATTGTCGTGATTTGTAAATTTAAGGCGCGGTGTTAGGTGCGATTTATCTGTATCTGTATCTGTATCTGTGTATCTGCAGCATTTTTTCAACGCTCCAACGATCCGCTTAACTTGGCTTAAACTCCGCTTTCAGCTAAGAAAACCCGACCAGGTACATTGCTCCATGTTGAAGTGCGACTTTTAGCATTCAACGTTGAATATCTCAGAGTAACTCGCATCTCGCATCTCAAAGTATCTCAAAGTATCTCGTATCTTTTACGCTCTTCTCAAATAGCGCCACTTCTCAAAATCGCAGCTTCAACTTCAACTACAACAACAACTTCAACTTTAGCTCCAGCTTTGATTTTACTGTTGTGGCACATAAATATGAAAAGCCAAGTTGCAACTGCAACTGCAACTGCAACCGAATTCCAACTGTAAATCTGTGTGAGCTGCAAACACTTGCAAAACAAATATCTCAAGTATCTGAGAAAAATTCTCGTTCAACTTTTGACCACTTCTCAGCATTTATTTGAGTCGTCAATTTCAGATGCCAACTTTGTTCAAAATGAGATGGAACTATAGACATACTAAATTATATTTATTTACTATCAAGTATGAGCAGTTAATATACTTAAAATATAAATACATATCTACTCTTTTCAATTAACAATTAAAATTAATTATATATTAAAATTTGAAGTCAATAAAATCAAAGTTTTATATTTGCATTATATTAAAATTTAAAGTCTAATTAAATCAATTTTATATACTTTCAATTTCCATTTAATTATATATTTAAAATATAAGTCAAATTAAATCAGTTTTATATACTTTCCGTTTGAAAAATAACTGGGTTTGATTCCCACACTGCCACGTTGAAATCTTTAAATTACGTGCCTAGTAAAAATCATATATCATTTTAGTATTATTATAACACAAAATAATTTATCAAAAAATAAGTTTTTTATATAAATTTTAAGTCAAATAATATCAGTTTTAAGACTTAGAATTTTGTTTAAAAATTTCAACAATTTTAAATATATAACAAGTGATGCCTTTTTGAGTTAGATTAAAGTAATCTTTAAATCAATAATAAATTACTACACTTCATTAAATTAATTATTGAATCAAACAATTCATTCAACTCAATTTATAATGAAGTTAGTTGAGTTCTAGATTCCGCTATTTTAATCAAAGTTCTTTTAAAAGATAGAGCCATGAAACTCTACATTATATTTTCTAAAGTTACAAATCCTAAGTTATATAGTATTATATAAATATTAATTTGTATTTTTTTCATTTAATTTAATTCATTTTATTTATTAAATTTTACTATATTTATAAAGATAATTCCCGACATTATCTTTTATTTCAGTTGAGTGAAGTAAATAAATAAAGAAATATATAAAAACTAAAATAATAAAAGGAAAAACTCAGATTAGTCAGTAGGCAAAACAAAGAGTTAATAATACAATTAACTAAGTAATTATTTTAAAAAAAAACATAAATGATTTTTATTTTTAAAAATAGTTAAATCGAACCTCAATATTTGTTTATCTAAGAACCATAAGAAAATTATATTTGTGCATTATTTCATTCGTTAAAACAACTTGTGATACTGTAAATAAATTTTCCTCACTTTGGTAGTCAATGTTTAATCTAAAAAAATACTCTTTTTAATCTTAATAATCTATTAGTATTTCTCTTATTATTTATTCAACTAAATTCATATCTTTGTGGTAATTTCTGTGATTTTCACATATGATATATAAAAGATTTTTATTTTTAAAAATAGTAAAGAGTCAAGCCTTAGTATATCTTTATTTAAACACCTTCTAAAAACCATTATAAAAAAATTTGTAAAAACTTTAGATACATTTTGCACACTTTGGTACTCAATATTTAATTTACAAAAATACTCTTTTATATCTTACTAATCTGTTAATATTTCTCTTGTTATTTATCCAACTAAATTCAAATCTATGTTGTAATTTCTGTGATTTTCGTAATATTGTCTAATTGGCATATGAAATCAATCATTGAGTCAAAACTAATTTGAAATCACATCGTTGTGACATTAGTTGAATGTTGCGTAATGCTCGCAACAATTTACAGTTTGCAATAAAACATGGCGGCACCCAAATGAAATATATGTGTATATATATATGTGTGTGTGTGTGTGTGGCAGCCATTTTGACTGTATTTTGTAGGCAGGTTTGTTACGCTTTCGGCCAGATTCCGTTGGACGTTGCAGCGAAAACCGCACAAAGCGATTAATTAATTAAAATTGGCAAACATGAATTTATCGCGCAAGCAATTTGCACAATTTGCGCAAATCAGTTTGGTGGCTTGGATGCCACTGCAACGCATCGCATCGCATCGCATCGCGCATTGCACTAAATGCAAATATCTGCCACAAAATATATGGCCAGGACCAGCAAATAACAACTACACTGGAAAAAAAGGCCAACTTCTAAAATCCAAAACATTCATCTTAAATATTTTGCTACTAAAATAAGACCATTTTAAAACCAAATGAATAAAACTAAGAATATTAATCTAAAAATTCGCAGTTCTTAAATCAAGAATTAAAAATCTTAAAATTATAAGAAAATATAAATATGTCATATTTAATATAAAGACAATAAAGGCAACAAGTCGAGGGATCGAAATCCGCCTCTAATCAAGGAAAAAACATATAATCGGAATATTTATAAAAAAAAATAAATCCAAAAAAGTATAAATGTTAAAAAAAAAATAAGATTAAAGTTTAAAACACATGCCTTATTTTTTTATTTTTGCTTTGAGAATTTTAGACAGTTTGGTCTTAAATTAAGAACTTATCCTTATTTAAAATGTTCTTAATTTGAAGACAATAATGGCAACAAGTCGAGGGATCGAAATCCGCTCCTAGGCCAAGGAAAAATCATAGAATCGGAATATTTATAAAAAAAAATAAATCCAAAAAAAGTATAAATATAAAAAAAAATAAGTTTAAAGTTTAAACAACTGCCTTATTTTTTATTTTTGGTTTGAAAATTTAAGACTGTTTGGTCTTAAATTAAGAACTTATTCTTATTTGAAATGTTCTTCAAATCAAGAAGTGTTTTCTAAATTTAAGAATTTTATGTTCTCAACGCATTTTTTAGACCAAAATTCTTAGTTCTGATTTTAGAATATTTTTTTGATCAGTGTAGCAACCAGCAACTTGCAACCAGCAACTTGCAACCAACAATTGCAAAACACAGGCCTCAGTCAGTTGCACGCACTGTATATAATTATTGAAATTTGGAAATTGTGCGGTTAAGCGGCAATCTCTGTACAAGCGAGGGGTGGCATTGCAGTTGTGGGTGGTGGGAAAACCGCAGCAACAGTTGCAGTTGCAGTTGCAGCAACCGCAAAACATTTCAATGCAAATGTTGGCAGCACACACACACATATTTCACTATCAAAGGGGAAGGGAACTTCTGTTTGCCAGTCAAATTACAAATGCAATCATGAAATTAATTTAATTAATCCAGGGGCACGAAAAATACCATCGACTCGGCAACTTGAATTAAGTCAACGATTTAAGTTTGTAAAATGTAAAATGAATGCGAATTAGAGGCAATGACAACACTCCTCAAATTCCTCCCACTTTTCGCATTTCTTTTGCATGCAAATTGCGCTTAATTGGGCGCACTCTACGCCCCTCATTCCGCTCCTGTTTCAGACCAACTACAGTTCTCATTGCTGCTCGGCTTACGCTGCGCATACGTAATATGCAAATGTCGTCTGTTGCTTCGCCTAGTTCCTAGTTTGTTGTGAAGGGAATGAGGGGAAAGAAGGTGGAGAGGGACTTATGAAATTTATTAGCAGCAAATGTTGCAGGCTGGATTTTATTTTTGCCTTTGTTTTTGTTTCTGTTTCTGCAAAAAGGATTTTGCGGATTTTTCGGCGCGTCCGGAACATGAAAACTTATTGAAATTTATAGTTTTTTGTTTGACTGTGCGAATTCAACTTGCGATTTAAATAAATAAATGCAGCAAATAAATTTAATAAGTGTTTAAATTGAGCGAAAGTAAATCTGCATAGTGGAAAATTAAATACTACACAAATTGAGATATTTTTAAATTTTATAACCAACATTTATGATTTATTACTTTCAATTTCATTCATATAAATTTTAAATTACTTTTCAGTTTCATAGCATTTAAAAGTTTATTTAATAAATGTTTAAAGTAAAGAAAATCTAAACTGGAAAATTATAATCAATATTTAAATTTATTAAAATACTTTTAAGCATTTGTATAATTTTTTCAGAGATATATTTTTGCAATTTAATATCAATTAATTTAGTTGTTTACTTTAAATGACATTTATTAATTTTATTTTATTTGATAAATACAGCAAATAAATTGAATAAGTGTTTAAATTGAGGGAAATTAAATCTGAATAGTGGAAAATTAAATACTACACAAATTGAGATATTTTTAAGTTTTGTAACCAATATGATTTATTACTTTCAATTTCATTTCTACACTTTTCAAATGGGTTCAAGTGTTTAAAATTAGTAAAAACAACTGTGTAAAATTATAATCAATATTGTTGACTGATATTTATATTCATTAAAATACTTTATAAGTTTTGCTTAATATTTTCAGTTTTAAATTTACGATTGTATATCAATTAATTTAATTGTTCATTTAAAATTTAATTTGCTGATTATATTTTGAAAGTTTAATAATTTTTTTATTCCATAGTTTTAGTTCATGAAATAAATGTTTCAATTAAATAAATTGTTTATTTAAAATCGTATTTACTGTTCTTATTTTTAAAGTTTAATAATTTTTTTTAATCTTAGTTTTAGTTTATAGAATAAGAATTTCAATTAATTTAATTGTTTACTAATTTTAATTTGAGTGTTTAATAATTTATATTTATATGTTAATTTAATTGTTGTTAATTTAATTGTTCATTTTAATCGAATTAACTATTTATATTTTGTGTGTTTAATAATTTGTATGTCCACAGTTATAGTTTATAGAATAAAAGTTGCAACTGGCAATTTAGTTGCACTTCTGGCAATATTTTTTGGCCATAATTCTTGTGTGCCCCTAAAAGGGCAGCCTATAAAAATAAAATAACGCATACGCAGCGTATGCCGACAGAGCAAGTGCATGTAAAATGGCAATAAATTAATAAAAGTAATTAATTACGAAGTGTGGGAGGGAGGAGAAGGGGGCATTGATCGAGCTGGTGGCAAGCGAAAATATTCAATAAAAAAGAGCGGGCAATAATTCATTCGAGTGTAAACAGTTGCAACAGTTGCAACAAGGTGGCAAGGTGGCAAAGGTGGCAAAGTGGCAAAGGTGGCAACGTTGCAAGGCTGTTACGGCTTATCAATTGATTGTCGAAATTGAAAGTGCTTGAAAAATGATCAACAATGTGGTAAAAAATATTGTATTTATGAATAAATATACATATAAACTGATAAACTGATAAACTGATAATTATGTGCGTGATATACAAATGTAATTTACAATTTGCGGCATATTTAAAAGAGCAATTATGCCAATTAACACACACAACCATCCCACAACAGCTGTACACATACTGTCGAGAGGTACTGTAGGCCCATGTTCACACCCACAAAAAAAATGCGAGCTAGTTAAATACAACTTAATTATTGCTAAATGCAAGCGACAGGCGCCTCTGTCTGTTTAGACGCCTCAATTATTGGCCATTTAGCGGCATCGATGGACCGCTCGCATCTCGACCAGGCCAATAATAAGTCGGAAGTAACCCACAATCCCTACCCCACCAATATTCTCTCTCTCTCCATAACGGGGTATGCTCAAGAAATTAGTTTAATTATGGCCAAGATTAATGCACATATTATTATATATTAGCGCAATTCACTCGACGATCTTAATTACAATATTATACGCTGTCTCTTCAGCCTTCTTCCCTCTCTATCTCTATCTCTATCTCTATCTCTATCTTTATCTCTATCTTTATCTCTATCTTTATCTGTTACTTACCCAGCACATTGGCCCCAAGATTGTTCAGCATGCTTGCCGAGAAGTTTCGTATTGATAACGTCGACAGTTTGTCGCCTTTTTATCTTCGTTCTTCCTGTCAAATATTCCGCACTCTTCGTCGTAATCTTAAATCGTATTCAATTGAATTGAATTACAATATTTCATATGTATGTATGTAGTTTTGTTTAGGCAGCATCCACAATGAATCTGCTCGTATACTCGTCTATCACAGTTTGTTAATTCTAACGCAATCCAAACTTTAATTACATTTTATTTATGTTTTCCTTGAATTTCTTTCAAGTTGGGGTCTGTAAAATTAAAGAAAATGAGAGTAGAGTAAGTTAGGATTTTTATCAGTTATTAGTTATAAAAATACAAGAAATATAGATAAAGATACAAAATGTAGCTCAATTTTATGACTTTTTCACACAATAAATATTGGAAAATTAATAAGTAAAAAAAGTATCTGTACTTAATTCAATTTTCTATAAGATTCATACTTAAAATAAATAGTACCAAATAAAAGGAATTCCAATTAAATTATAAAAAATATATGAAAGTATCTCAGATAAACAAAAAAAAAACAAAGCAATAAAAAAGGATTCAAAAGTATTAAAATTGTTTCCTTAATCTATATGATTTATAGAAAACAACAAAATAACTTAAATAATGGATATAAAAATCCCTTTCCTTATATAATTTACACCCGAATTTAGAAAAATAAATTTTATAAAAGAATCTAAGGCCAGTTTGTAATTTAATAAGCCATATTTCTAATCAGCTTAATTTTCTTATCTTTTTTATAGAGCAATTCTTAAGATACCTAACAAAACTTATAATAAAAATATTTAAAATGATTTAAAAATATCTAAAACTAGAAAACATTAATTAGAATTTAGACATAATATCAATAAAATATTTAAAGTGATTTGAAAATATTTAAAACTAGAAGACATCAATTAGAATTTAGACATAGCATTAATATAATTTTTAAAATTTTAAAACTAATCAAATCTATGAATTTATTTCTCTCTTTTAATTAAGAAACTTTTAAATTTATAGTTTACCATCTCAATTAAATCTTTACTATTCATTGTTCAGTCTAAGTGTTCACAATTGATTCGAAACTATTCACAAATCGTCAATTAAGTAGATTTATAAATATCAAGACTCAAGTTTGATTGCTCATTTCCAGTGTGATTTTGTTTAATGCTCACTCACCTTATTGACCCCTGACCCCTGACAACTGACTCCTGACCCTTTTTCCTTTGGTTGTGTGTGTGTTTCTTAACCGCTTGGGTCAGAGTTCAGTCCAGACGGCATTTAGATAGCCATAGTAAAATTTAATTAAATGCCTTGACCATAAAAAAAAATAGCCAAAGAAATTAAATCCAAGTCACTTGGCCGGAAGTTGAAAAGTTTTTGTGTGTGTTGCGAGACACGCACACATTAACACACACACACACACACCTACACTCTCACACACACACACCTACACACACACCTACACTCACACACACACTCACGTATACAAGTTGAAGGTGAGCACGCAATGTTACGGAAGTTGTATCGTTTATTGATGAAATGTTTGACCAACTGACAACCGGACAGTGTACGGCGTACCGCAATTTGTTAGACTGCGGTTTTGTTGTTGTTATTGTTGTTGTTTGATTGCTGTAAATTGATTTTATGCTGTTGTATTTTTATGCTCTGTTTTCAAACACACTTTTCTCACTATTTTCTACGCATATTTTATCAAGTCAAATTTTGGTTTGTCGATTTTTGTGAATTGTTTTGGCGACGGCCAACACAAGAATATTGGCTAAGAAGCGTAACGGGAACGGAACGCGTAACGTTTGTCAGGCGACTCGCTTGCATTTGAGACAAATGCGAAAAAATCAAAACGAATTGACTCCGATGATGACGATGATAACGTTAACGTTAACGTCGCTGCCGACGTCGCAACAACAACAACTACAATTGAATTGTCACCCTCCCTTTGGCTTGCCAAACAATCGACAAGCGAAAAGCCAAAGAGCCAAAAAGCGAAAAGCGGGTAAATCGCGTGTTATCTGCTTTTCTATCTGCCAACTGCCAACTGACAACTTGCTTCATTTTCCCCGCATTGTTTCCACACAGCATACACTGTGCGAGAGCGAGACAACGCTATTGGTCAGCTGCCATCTTGCACCATTCGCACAGCTAGCTTTCTCGCTCTGACTGCTGTCATTGCACACTGCACAGCTGTGAGCAGGACAACAAGCTGATTGCTATGCGTAAACATAAGCGCCGCCCCTTAAAACGCAACTGTTGTGTGGGAGGGGCGGCTACTGAGGGGAGTGGTTGGGAGGGGAATTATTGTACTACAGACCGATAACAGGTGAATGTAGCTATCGATAGACGATAACAGATAACACAGTCTTGAAATCGGCGCAGCTTTTATTATCATTTTCCTCTCCTCCCCCCACCCCCTCATGAGCTACCTGTTCAACGGTTGCCAGTGCAACCTCTTACAGTTATTGCCAAAAGTCAACTACGGGGGCGGCAACTGTGGAATTTGTATAAAGCATAACTCTCCCACACAGAGAGAAAATATCAATGTAATTCTAATAATAATTATCATTATTCGGAGTCGGAGACCTGTCACGTAATTAGAATTTGAGTTCAAAAAATAACTGTGTTCGTTCTCCATACTGTCACGTTAAAATCTGTAATATACCTATGTTGTAAATATTCTGATATGACACTGAGAATGCTCCTAATAATAAGTAGTGAATAAAAAAAATATTGATATTTAATGAAGTAAAAATTACATTAAGTTGAACATGTTATGGGGTTGTTAAATGCTTTGAGTTACTGTTAAAGTAAGGGGTACTTTCAGGATTCTACGTCGAATGCGAAGAATATGTGTCATAAATATTTTTATCGAATATTTAAATAAACTATAATTGATTTTAAGTTGAATATAAAATATAAAGATAATGAGGAACATATATTTAATTTAAATAAAATTCGAACTTTAAAAATAAATGTAATAATTTGTGTTTATTTTTGTACATTATGAGCTTACTAAATTCATATTAACTTTGGCATTTATGAATGTTTTAAGATAAAGTGTCTTAAATTTGATTTTAATATGAATAGTATATGAATAGTATATTTCAAATATTTAATGATACAACTCATTTATTATCTTTGATTTTAAGCTGAATAACAAAATAAATATGTATTAAATTTAAATAAAATTCGAATTTTAAAAATAATTGTACATTTTTTGTGTTACTAAATTGATATTATCGTTGACACTTATGAATGTTATCAGTTATAGTGTTTTCAATTTGATTTTAAATATGAATTATAGATGCTTGAAATATGTAATGATACAACTCATTTATCATCGTTGATTTTAAGTTGAATAAATAATATAAATATAATAGGAAATATATATTTAATTTAAATAGAATTCGAATTTTTAAAATAAATGTGATTTTGTGTTTATTTTTTATGTTATGAGCTTACTAAATTCATATTAACTTTGATATTTATTAAAGTGTTTTAAATTTGATTTTACTATGAATTATAGTTGTTTGAATTATTTAGTGTTTCCACTCATTTATTTTTCTCAGTGCAGGATGACAGTTCCTTCGGAGATGAGATGAGTTCATTGCTGTCGTCGTCGCCGTCGCCGCTGCTGCCACGTGGCGTTTCGTCCCTCCTTCTCGTCCTCACTTTGAACGTCTGTCCCACTCACCTGTTGTCCCACTCGCTTATTAGTTTTCCTCTCTCTTCACTTCCCCTCCCCTCCCCCCGTCTCAGGCAGTTGTCAGGACGCATTTGGCGGAATTTTATATTTGTGCAACATGCAAAATGCCGAATTAGCCAACAAAGAATGTTGTCAAAATGAAACTTGCCATGGTAACCGCACCACGCCCCTTCCCTTTCCCCAAAAAAAATAGAAGAGGATTCTTCTTTCAGTCCGGCCAAATCCAGTTGTACTTTTTCAATTCATCTCGACCAAATGCGCAAGCAAACAAATCCAAAGCGTTAATTAAAAACTCAAATCTAACCAAGCCACAAGAAGCACAAATAAAAAACTAAGAAAAAAATATCAGAGTCTTACAATGAAATAAATTGATGTCTGTTGAGTTGTCTATAGAGTTTGGTAACTGATACAGTAAAATACATTGAGAACTGTAAAAAATCACAGCCCTTTCTCAGATTCTGGCAGGTAGATGGACAAACAAATCCCAAATCTTCAATACCATCTACCAAATTCTAAGTACAGCAACTTCAAATAATTTTACATTGGAGTTTTACAATTGAAATTGAAACTGAAATTTTCTAAAACATATTGATGTACTTAAAATCATTGGTTAAATGTTTTCTATGACTTTTTTCTATTATAAATAAAAGGTTTTTGTTAAAAAATGTTAAATATTACAAAGTTTGCTTGGACTTCACAACTTTTTAATTATTCAAGTTCAAAAAGTATTAAGTTTATAATATTATTAATGAGACTGTTAATTTTTTTAGCATTAAATGGATTTTTTTTGATCCGTTAAATAATTCTTATTTTATTAAATATTAAGACTCTTATATTTTTATCACTAAATGGAAGCTTCTTGACTTTTAATTTTATTCTTATTTAATTCGGTAAAATGTCTCAACTAGGCAATCAAATATATTATTGAATACAATATCATTTTCTGTGTTAAAATTTACTTACAGAATATTTCTCGAGCGGACACCAAAAGTGCATGTATTTTTTAACTCGAGTGCTTGTGCGTCTACTCTGTCGCCACTTATCAAAACTTAAAGGAATAGAGAACGAAAAAGCCTTAATTATAACCTTTATTAAATAAAATGTCGCACTATTTGTAATAAGCATGTTCTTACATATTTTAATGAGGTAGCGTGGGAATTGAATTCAGAATCCAACTGAAATAAATAAAAAATTTAAATTATGTAACTGGATTTTCGCTATAGATTTCTTTAAACATTTTTCCTGAAACCTGATTGTTCATATTTGACATTAAATAAGTAAATAAACGTAATTTAATAAGCGATAATATTAGTTAAAAAGAAATCAAACTCTATACCTCATACATATACCCTCTTAAAAAAATAGTGTATGCTAAGTAAACAAGCGAAATAATCGTGAAAACATCTCAATTCGGTGTTGAGCTCGTTTATTAGAGCTTCATGTCGTCAATAGTTTTTTTTTTCTATCTTATTTTTTTGTAGTTCGCTTTGATTTTTGTTATCAGAAATGTTGAATGCGTGTTAATTAATCAAAGTCGTTTGGTCACTTGCGTATTTGTTATGGGAGTCTGGTACTGCTACACTGTCCAAAAATTAGATGTATTAAGCAAATATTTGCTAGCAACTAGTTGAATTTGAAAATATTTGCATTGGAGTCGTCATCTCAACAAAATCTGGAGGTCAATTGGAAGTGGTTAGTGTGATTTTTAGATGCTGGGCAGGAACAGGGCATAAATCACTTTGCCAAATGCCATCAGGATATTGGCTGTTGACATGGCTAAAAGAGCCAGTGTCAATGTCTGAGTTGCCTGCCACTCGGAGGCGCCACTCGGCATACTAAAATCCAAAGCGATTGAGGCAGCCGGCAGAAAATGTTGCAATTCTTGGCATTTTTGACTTTGTGTCAAAGCATCGAAGGAATCGCTTAAGCCGCCACGCAGTTGCAAATCCAAGAGGCAGCCACTTGTACGTGCAACATGCAACAACAACAACAACAGCAACAACAGCAAGTGGCAACACGTTCAGTTAGCAGCTTCATTCCGTTCACATCAATTGGCTTTTAAGCCAGCGCATAAATCAAGCGCGAGATTTACGCCACAAAAGACGGTCTTGACAGTTTAGCTATTTTATAGCTAGATTTAACTACTCCAAAATTGTATATAAGCTAAATATCTGGCAATTTATAAAATTGATTTGACTTCATTTTGCTGATTACTTGATAACTTCAATACAAATTTAGATATAAGCGAGATCAAAAGCTAGAAAAACTTAATATATAATATAAGCTAAATATCAGGCAATTTTAAAAAATGATTTGTGTGCATTTTCTGATTGGAGGATAACTTAAATATATTTGTAGATGTAACTATTTCTAAAGCTAGAAAAAATGAAGATATAATATTAGCTAAATATTGACTACTAATTGACTACTTTTCCCGATTGCCAGATAACTTCAATATAAAGAAGAAAATTAATTATTCTTGGATAAAAAATGAAAAATATTAAGGATGTAGTGAAATTTTAACAAGAATTTTATTTACAAATTTATTATAATATCTAATATAACATTTTAATGTAAGAAATATTAATTAGATTAGAATGTGTCTATGCAAAATCTTTTTTTCAATTGGGAAAATATTATAAGAAATTGTTAAATGCTATTTTGGCATTGTATATAATTGAAAGTTGTCTTTAATATGCTGAAAAAAATCAATAACTCTTGGTAAAAAATAAGAAAATAAGAAAAATAGTAAGGAAGTAGTGATATTTTAATAAAAATATCATTTATAATATATAATATAATATATTAATGTAAGAAATATTTTAAAGGTACAATTTAAATATATTAAACTGAGATGTATTTTGTTATTACAGAATATTTATAGAGCGGCATTAACACTGCATGTATTTTTAGCTCGAGTGCTTGTGCGTCTCTCTGTCGCCACTTATAAAAACATTACGGAAAGAGCCCTAAGAGCAGCAGGAACAAATTGGTATTTACTTTTTTATTATAAATGATACAAAATGGAAAATTTGTTAATCATTTTTATTAAACTTTCAGCTATTTTAAGCTAACTTTTTTTAAAATAAATTTATTATTTTGGCTATTGAAATGTTGGCAACACTGACAAAAGATGGCAATGGCAAAGCGAGTGGCAAGTTGCGAGTTACGAGTTGCACGATTGGCATGCGAGGATTCGAGTTCATCTTCTTCTGCTTGTTCTTCCTATTTTTTATTTATTTTTTTTTTGGTTTTTTGACAGTACGACGCGGGGGCGTTTATTGAAAGGATAATCGATGGCAACGACAAAATGCATTAAAGGATTTGCGTGGGCCAACAACTTTAAAACTTCACTCAAAGCCTTGGCCATGGCCCAAAGATGTCGACGAACTCGGAACTCGAAACTCGGTGCTCGGCAACTTTGAAATGTGGCTCTGCGGTCAATTTAATTGAATGATGAATTGCGTTGGACACATTGGAGGTGAGAGACAGGGAGAAAGAGAGGGAGAGAGGGGGAGTAAAATGTTGTGGCTGCGTTTGCCGAAATACAACATTCAACTTCGACCTCAGCAACCGCAGAATTTCTTCAGTTGTCACGAAAAGGATGTCAAAGGATGCGCCAAATGGTGAGTGGGTAGAAAGAGAGAGAGAGGGGAGAGAGGGGAGAGAGGGGGGAACCTGGGCAGGTTCCTTGGGACAGTGCACGACAAAGACGAATACGCATAATCAGTCAAAATTTATGACAAGCTCACCAGAAACACAGCTTAAGCATTTAATTGGCAAACCCCAAGACCCCTTCACTTTCCCCTCTCCCTGCCCCTTCTCGCACTCTCTTCCATTTGTTATTGTTGTTGTTGTATCCCCTGGTTGGACTGCCTAATTATCCCATTTCATATGCTCCATTCGCCGCAGAACGTAGTGCGTCCATTTTTTGTGCCTTGCCTAGACCCAAAACGTTTTTAGCCCTGCATTCAAAAGGGTAAAGGGGCTTCTAAGGTTGTCACAATGTATGTTCATAAGTAAAATCATCTAGTTCTCAGAGAGTATAAGAGTTAGAGCTACCATATTTGGTGATAGTAATGGAAAAAATAACGAATAAAAAGGCCAATTTTGAAAGTATAAAATTTGAGATTTTAAATAAAGAATATTTAATGGATGTTTGCTGAAAATATCATCTCGATTGGTTAATAAACACATAAGAAAATGAAGATACATGTATTAACAGTTAAATGCAGGTTCAATTCTCATAAATATCCAAATATTATTTTATTTATTATTGTTTATGTGTAATTAGTATTTAGAATTATTTTTTAATATATGTATATCTTTTTTGTTCTGTTTTTTTTTTCTATAGTTTAATATTTGTATTATTCATTACAATTGTTTCTTGATTGGTTGATCAATTGTATATTGTATATTAATAAAATTCAAAATAAAACCGTTTGAATTACGATCAAAATTGTATTTTATCAGGATCCAGGATTCTAGGAAGTGTTATCTGATCTGGCTTTTCTTTATTATTTCTTTTAAAAATTTTTTTAAGCATACATATTTCAGATTTTTTTATTTTTCTAATTTCACTAAAATAGAAAGCTTGCTATAACCAACGAAAACGTCACCATAATTTAATGGTAATAATTTCATTATCGTATATACATTCTAATTTTTATTTTGCATCTGTTAGTTGACTACTGGGCATTTAAAAGTCGAGCAGCTCGACTGTAAATTTCTTACTTCTTTGTCCCTTGCTTACAACCAAAACATTTTTTTGCTGTTGCCATTCCTGTGATTTTAACCAGACCCTTTGAGGATCAGCCACGCCCACAAGCGCCTACAGTCGCCTCTTCGTCCGCCTTCGTCTCCCCCTCTCTCTACCTCTCCCCCTTTGTCTCCGTCTCCTTGACTGATGGCTTCAGTTGCAGTCGCTGCTCATCGGTAATTTGTCTAGTGCTGCCGTTTCCTAGGCTCAGTCTCTTTTTTGAAGTAATATTCAACTTGTAGTCACCTCTCTCTCTCTCACTCACTCTTACTATCTTCCCCTCTCTCTCATTCGCTTTGTGTGCAGGCTGACGCATAAAAAATAAATTCGCAAGCCAAAAGACAACCAAAAACGTTGAGCTTAGTGCAGTTTCATGTAACGCATTATTCTTGCTTAGTGCCTGTCTCTCTCTCTCTCTCTCACTCACTCTCTCTCTCTATCTCTTGATATGTCTCTGGTTTAGTTACAGTTACATGTTTTACTTTGTTGTCTTTCTTTTTCTTTTGCTGCATTAGAAGTTGGCCAAAAACAGAACACTTAAAAAAACCATAAATTCAATTCAATGTAATCGATATCGATAATTATCGTTACACTATAAAGTGGACTCCATTGCACTTATTATTAAAAATTACGTAGGTTTTTTTTATTTTAATTTAATTTTAAAAAATCAACTTTTTAAAAGCTTGTCAGCTTTTAATTTGGTACATTTACTTAGCTAAGTAATTTACCTTTATAAGTAATTAGTTGATTAACTCTAAATCCTTCTCAAAGTTCCACAAATGTACTAAATTTCACACTTAATAAAACTTTTACTCAATTAAATTTCACATAAAATGTGGACTCTGTGGATGCTGTGTACTCAGCTGGTGTGTGTCTAGGGTGCGTGCATCGGCTAGCAATGGTGTGCGTTCAGTAAGGTCAACTGTTGAGCACTAGCTTAGCAGCAAACAACTGTGGTGAGTTCTGTTTACTCAACCGTTGTTTACTGGCTTAACAGAATTATGTTATTATTATAATTATTATTATTATTAATATTATTAGAATTATAATTACATAGAATAAAAACATAAACATTTTAAGCTGGGCCATTATGTCACACGTATTACAGCTGTGAAGCCATCTTTTTTTACAGTTGTGAAAAATATATACGCCACCTATGGTTTGGTTTTAAAAGTACTTTGTACATTCACAGCTGACGTAAACACTAACAACCGCGGGCGCCCGCAGTGTCACAGTGGGCCACTCAGTTTGTACTCATCCCTAGTATAGATAAATTATTACAATATTTAAATTTAATTAAAGCTAAATTCAAGTTGTATATTTTATTTTTAAATGCAAAAATAGGAATTAAAAATTATTTATAATATTAAAGTTATACTACGATTTCGAAAGTGGAAAATATTACTCAAGTATATTTCCGTTACTTTCATGTTATTTCCAAAGAACAGAAATAATTTTCATATTCCAATTTAATTTTTTTTTATATAATTTGTGTCTTTTAGTGGTGTTTCAGAAATTGATTGTTTTTGGTTAGTTTGTAATTCTGGAACAACCCTGTATTTCTGTATTTTTTAGTTCCTGGGAAGAAAAAAAGAAAATTAAATGGAGCTCTGGCAAACAGAATACAACAATTTCCAGATGCTACACTTTCACTTCTTTTGCATATATCCGGATATATTTCCCAACCTCAAGGAGGTGTTTTTGTTTTCCCTAAGAGTCTCAGGTTTTGTCAATTATACCATCCAGTCCAAAAAGGTGATTCCCTCACCTTTTGGGTTTAAACTTTAAAGAAAACAACAGAGAGAGAAGAGGAAAGGAGAGGAAATGTACACTTTGAGTATCTTCGTTTCATAATGAGGGCAACTAACAACATTGTAAACAAGGAAGGACGAACTCAAGGACCAACAAACACGTCAACGCCCCTAAGCTGCTAATGAAGCAGCTCCGACAAACGACAAATGACAAAGGACAAAGGACAAAGGACACAATATCACAAAGGTCGCATGCTGCGATAAGGATCACGATTACATTCAAGGGATTCAGGCAGCTGAGAGAGAGAGAGTGGCAAATAAACGGGAGCTACTTAAGAGAGCAAATTGTTGAGTGTCCTCGATTTGCAACATGGCTGACAAACGATCCTGCGATGATCACACGCTCAAAAGGGAGAGACAGACAGAGAGACAGACAGACAGAGAGACAGACAAACAGAAGTCGCAAAGAAATGTGGTTTTTGTTGTGGTTAAGAAACTGAGAGACAATCAGCACATGGCTAACAATCAGGTAAGCAAGGATCAAGGATCAGGGCTGCCAAGTCAGCCATTTTACAGACAGATCTAGACTTTTTTTTATGAAAATATGATCAAGCATTCTCAATCTGAAAATTTATCCTTTTTTGTATCTTTTATAGTTTATTAACATTAACTTCAAAAATGTTTATTAAAAATATAAAATTATAAATATTCACTTGTAAGCGAAAAGAAATAAATTAATATATTTTAATGCCAATTAATTTTCATTAAAGCGAGGATAAAAATCTAAAATAATTGCAGCATGTATTTATATTTACTTCAATCAATATAATTAACTTTTTCAATAAATATTTATTAATTTCTTGCAGTCAGATCTATCCTTTTTTTGAAAATGTCTTGTGGGCAATTTTTCAAACATTCTCATTCTGAAAATCTATTCTTTTTTCATATTGGGAATTTTTTAAGTTTTATTTAACACTTCTTTTAAATGTTTTTATTAATCAAAAAAATATTAATTTTATTATTCACTTGTAAACGAAACAAACTATATTAATATATTTAAGCCTTTAATTATGTAAATGCCTATTAATCTTTATTGAAGATAGAAAGTTCAATAAATTTCAAAATATATTTATACTTATTTTAATTAATACTTTTTCATTAAATATTTAGTAATTTCTTGCCGCCAAAAAATAATAATAAAATAAAAATTCAGTTGCAAATGAAACAAACTAAATCAATATATTTAAACACTTAGTTATGTGAAAGCAAAGACAGAAAGCTAAAAATAATTACAAAATATATTATACTTATATATACTTTAATTTATATTTAATTAATTAAAATAATTGACTTTCTCGTAACATATTTAATTATTTCTTGTTGTCAGGATCATAAAATCATATGTTCTTATTTATTTATTTTCTATTTCAATTATAAATTATTTTTAATATTTTCTGACCATTTTAATTATGTTTTACATTTTATTTTTGTCCATTTTCTAATTGTTCTAATCAATATAGTCGACAACACTGACAAGAACATCCTTGACGCATCCTTGATGTTCATTTAACAATCGCACTCGGCTTGTAAAACGATAATCCTGCCATTCTCTCAGTCTCTTCCTCTATTTATCTCTCTGTCTATAATTCCATGACGATAAGCGGATTGGCCAAAACAAAGTTGAATTGTCGAGTGTATGTGTGTGTGTGTGTGTGTGTGTGTTTGATGTCCTGCGGCGCATATTAACATTATCAGCTGGTAGATAACCCAAAAACTATACAAAATGTTATCAGAGCACACAAATAATGTGTGAAATTTTACGCCTGACGGGAAAACGCCCGCTGTGCAGGACTCTGAAGGATTCTAAAGGACTAAAGGACTAAAGGACTACTCAGTGGTATGACAGTCGCCTCATTGGTTTAATCAGCAAATGCGTTTAACTGATTTAAGGGATATACTTGTAAGCATCAATTCAAATCGAATCGCGACTTAAATTTGGTTAGCCAATGCCTCAAGGAGTCGCTTTAAGGATATCCCTATATATACCCAGGACTTTATTTGACGCTTCCAGCTCACTTTTCTCGCATTTTCTTTTGCAGTTTTTCTTTCTGGCGAACGTTTTCAATTGAATTCGCGTCAGTTTAACAAAGTTTTTTCAAACGGAAACGGAAATTTCTTTCGCATGTTTGTCAGCATCAATTTGTTTGCCTCGATTCGAGCTGCAGTTAAGTGAGTTGTCAGTGTATTAAACTCGGGAAATTTCAATATCAAATGAAGTGGCAAATCATTGCTATATAACTGACAGCTTACGATAGAAGAGAATAAGTTTTTTAGGCCAAGTCAAGCCGTCAAACACAATCAAAACCTTATAATTATTTTATTTTCTTTCTTTCTATTTTTCATTAAAAAAAATTTATATATTATATTTCAGTATATTTACTTTTCTTTAAAAAATAATTGGATTGCGTAAAAAAAAATTACATTAATTGTAAGCCATAACTTGAGAAATGAATGAGAATTGGTAATTTTTTTTAAAAATGAATTTAAAAATAAATAATTTTCTTTGGTTATATTCTTTTAATAATTGGTAATGTTTTTAAAATCTTTGTATTTTGAATAATAAACTGAAAACTAATGAGAAGAATTGTTATTTAACTAGTTAAGTCTGAGAATCAGAAATTTTAAATCATAGGCTTAGGTTATATTATTTAAAATATTAGCAAAAATTTGGTCTTAAGAAATTAATGAAAAATTTGTATTAATCAAAATTTAATTTATTAATGAATTTTAATGAAAAATTTGACTCGAACTAAATACTTGAGTTCAAGGAAAAAATAATCCTGGGAGTGGGAAATGCAAAAATATCTAGTTATCTCATGTGATAAATATTTTTCAAGAGATTGAAGAAAAGGAAATTGTTATTATACATTTTTTATAAAACTTTTTAATCAAAGATTAAAAATTGACAAGTCAATATCAGAAGGTATTTCCCCCATTTAATTCAACTTTTTCCCATTTAATTCAGGGTAAATATACCAATTGGCGGTACAGGGTATCGACAAAATGGAACACCTTGATATAGCTGGGACGCTTTTGTTGGAAAAACTTGACCAGGCTACCGTCAAACTCGACGCCGAGTGATTTAGCTACTCCCGAAACATATTCCAGGGTAACAGTTGAGTTTTTGCACTTTAAAAAACTCGGATCGATAAGATCTGGATCGTGGTAATGGATGAGGGCGCAGAAGGCGTGTCCACTTGACCAGGATATGGAGAAATCGTACATGGGAATGCCATAAGGACGTATTATAATCTGACATTGATTAAGCAACTTAATACGATAAGTTCCATCTGTTTCTCCAGGTAGTTTCTTAATTATAACCCGCATTCCTTTAATGGGAGCATTGTTTTCTTCTTTCTTCTTTTTAATGGGAATATTTGATTGATGTAGACTTTCATTTATATTTCGATTATCCATATTTAAGCCTTGTTTCTTAGCTGAATGAAGTAGGGCTTTCAATTCCGGACTAGGGGCTGCAATTACAGTTTCTTGAGAAGAATCCGATTCCTCATCAGAGTCCACCTGTTCTTTGCAATGATCTTCTTCGGGTTTTATTTCCTTGTCGTCATCTTTTATATCAGTTTCCACCCTCTTCAATTCATCTTCTAATCTCGCTGCCTCGGCCAATTGATTCATTACATTGGACAGAATGCTCGATATTGTCTTATTCAATTCAACTCTTCTATTTCTCTTATTCTCGATCAACTCCATCCCCAAATTCAGGCGACGACTCAAAGTTTGTGCCTTAATCAGCTTCAGATTTTCGTTAATTAACTGCAATTCTCGTATAGCTTCCGAGTTTGATAGTCGCATTATCGAAAGAAATTCCTTCTCTATTTCCTCACAGTTTTCAAATGTCTCGGACATCTTTGAATCGTTTTGTGGATCAAGTATAAAAAGAGGTACAAATTATGATGATATAAAAATATATAAATTTACAAAAAATATAGCTATACGGATAGAATTAGTATCTTAAACTCGTAAATTTTAATAAATTTGTATTGCTTATTATGACATTCTGGAATTTTTGAATTTTACAGCGCAGTAATCGATGAAATTGTAGGAATAGTAATAATAATCGTAGAAGAGAAGATGTTTTTTTCTACAAGGTGACGTATTCCTCACAGCTGAGGCAGTTAAAAAGTTTTAATGGAATTATTTTAAAAGTAGCAATAGTAGTGGTTATAAGAAAAACAGAAATAATGTAGTAGTAAGTAAAGTAGAAGAAGTAGTATTAGTAGTAGTAACAGTAGTAGTAATAGTAGTAAAATTAGTAGAAAAAGTAAAAGTAGTAGCAGTAGTAGTTATAAAAATAATAGTAGCAATAATTTTCATACTACTTATAGTAGTTGTAGTAGTAATAGTAGTAGTAGTAGTAGTAGTAGTAGTAGTAGTAGTAGTAGTAGTAGTAGTAGTAGTAGTAGTAGTAGTAGTAGTAGTGGTAGTAGTAGTAGTAGTAGTAGTAGTAGTAAGAGTAATAGTGACAAAATTAGTAGTAGTAGTTAAATTAGTAGTACTAAAAATAGTAGTAGTAGTAATAGTAATAATAACAAAATTAGTAGTAGTAGTAGTAGCACTAAAAGTAGTAGTAGTAGTAATAGTAATAGTAACAAAATTATTAGGAGTAGTAAAAGTAGTAGCAGAAATAGTAGTAGAAATAGCAGTAGGAATAATTCTCATATTTTTTTAATATAAAAATTACAGAATTCAATAATTTTTCTTCAATACTACGAGTGTAGCCCGGCATTGCTCGGTTAATATAATATATTAAAAACTATAAGAATAAATATTGTATAGCTTTAGAAATGCATTTGGATTGTCCATCAGTCAGTCAGTCAATCAGCCCAAATAGTTTCAATGTAATAAAATAAAATATGTATTTCCTATCACATATTTAAATTCATAGATGTGTGATAAGTAAAATTCGTTTAGTTAGATTTATGGCAATATTTCGAATCAAATAGCAAGTCAATTAACCCTGAAGTACCTAAAAGTGGTTGATCAGAAAAATGGAAACAACTGCCTCGGGCTATGGTCGCATTATGGGGAGTTATTACTGTGATTTGGCACCCTCAACATCAACTTTAACCTCAAGCATCGCATCGGGTTTAATATAACAATGTTAGTGTTACGTTTATGCCACATGCTTACCCCTCAATTTGTTTGCGTGCATGTTGCAAAACAACAAAACGCCCGAGGCAACAACAACAGCAACTGGAGTGGAATCACAGTGAGCAACAAAAGGAAGTCAACATGAAATATTTGTAACATTTGGCAGATGTCAACGCCTTCTGCCCGCAAGTGCAAAAAGTCGAAAGGCAACGCATCAAATCAGGGCAACAATTTGATGAAACTGTCATAATTGAATCACAGAAAGAGAGAGAGATAGACTTTTAGAGTGAGAGAGAGAGAGTACAGTTCTGATTTCGAGGGCAGTTTGAGGGCCCGTCTCAAATAAAGTTGCCTTTTAAATGCATTTCGCAATTTGTGCGTTATTTAATATTTTCTCGCTGGGGGGGCGGGAGTGGGCGTGTACCGCTTTTCTGATTGCTTTTCATAACTTTATGCTAATCTCGGAACTGGTCATAAAGTCTCAAATTTCAGTCTTCCTAAGAAAATACTAAATTTTTGCCAATGAAAACACAATAATGAAAGTTGGAGGAGCTGAAAATAATTTCCGCTTTTAATGCTCATTTCACATTTTGTATACAAAACTAATTAATATCTTTCCCCTCTAACTCCTTTCTCCTGTTTCCTACATTTCCCTACCAAAATGCAACCAGGCTACAGGATATTTGTGCAAGTCATTTCCGTATCTAAAGAGTTCTCCTGTGTTTTAGCAGCCCGTAATTAATTTATGCAAAAACATCCAACAACAACATCGAAAAATGCAAATGCAAATAAATTGCAAATTGCGTAAATTTGTTTTTCAAAATAATTAACTTTTCAGCGCATTTAATTAGAAATTTTTGGCTAACAGCGAGGGCCGCTCTACAAGTATTTTATGTTTATTACAAGTATTAAAATTTAAAAGTAACATTTTCTATTGAACAAAAATTTTAAATAAATCTTTACATTATGAAATCTTTACAATTTGAAATTTTAAAGATAGTCTGCAAGTTGGTGGTAAAAATATCATGAATTTCCGATAAAATTTAATTTAACTAAAGATCTAAACTTCAGAGGGTTTTAAAATATGGTTGATAAGATGAACAAAAAGACATTTTGTATAAAAAACTATTCAGTTTTAAAAAAGTTATGAAGGTTGTAAGAAGTGGAAAATTCTGAAACCTCAATTTGGCAACTTTTCAGGATAGACTTTTGCAATTTTTGGCTATAATTTTGAAGATAAGAACCAAAAATCAATACAAGACTACTTTTTTATCCAAATTTTATGATCTCAATTCGGTTTAAAGTGAAAATTACAAATTTTAAATTTTTTGAAAATTTTAAAATTTGTAAAGGGGTTAGTATGCAAAATTTTCAAACTTATCAAAAATATTTTTTTTTCAAAAACCTTGAAATTTAATTTTCTATTAAACTAGAGATAAAAATATGAAGAAAAAGACTTTTTGCATGAAAATCGATTGAGTTTTGACATAGTTATGACAGTTTGAAGGTGAGGAAGGTTGAAATTTCCTATTGAGATTTTCAGATAGATTCCAGCACTGAAAAAGCTGTCTGTCTATTTGGATTAAGAAACTCGTTCAGTTTGATTTGGAGAAAGCTTGACAAGTTTCAATAAATAGTGAATTCTTTCCAATCAATTGGATTCGATGGGTAGCTGTGTTAGTTGTGCAGATTGCAAGGGCTTTTTCTGCTGGCTGTGTGAGTTATCGGAGAAGAATTGGTTTCTCCTGCTCTTGGCCTTTGGAGGAGCCCTGGCCCTGGTCTGTCATTGTCACATGAGTGTTGAATTAAGCGAGCTGTTCTGGGGGAAAGGATGCGATAAGCCTTCAATTCGGGTCGGAACGGAGTCAACGGACGTCAACTATGGAGCCGGGGATGGACCACACACCTGGCGAAGTGCAGTCAACAATCAGAGTCCGATAAATATCGATAGCGATTGTGTGGAGCTGCGTTGTTTCGATAATTCGTTAATGTGGTTGGGATATGAGGAGCTGCCTTTGGGCATAAGGCTAGAGAACAATGGACACACATTGGTGTTGCATGCCGCATTTTCAGGTGAGACTAGGGATAAGATATTGATATATCGATAGGTGTTTTTTTGGTGTTAATATATTTTTGAATAATATTTTTACTAACGATATCAATATTAAATAATCTAAGAGCAAACTTTGCAATAAAATACTAACTAAAAGTGGAAACCCAACTATGGTTAAGTGGAAACACGACTAAGATATTGATAACAATAAAATATTAAGTACAACTCATATATTTTTCATATTAAAATTGATATATTTAAAAATTACAACTCCTTTAGTATAGACACCCTGTATTTTTTTTTGTGATAACTTATTTTTCTGTAATATTTTTCTGATGATTATCAATTAATTATTGATATTACCGATAATATTGATTTTAATTTTAAAAAACAAACGATATAGATATTTTTAAAAATCACAAATCTCCTAGGTGAGGCACCCTGTATCGATGGTGGTGATTTGTTGGGCAGCTTCAGCTTCCATGAGATCAGTTTCCGTTGGAGCTGGTACAATGACTGTGGATCCGAGCATACCCTGGACAATGAGCACTTTCCACTGGAGATGCAGTGCCTCCACACGGATGCCATCGATAATGGACATGCCTCCAGTCGTGGTTTGCTCTTGGTCTCCTACATGTTCTCTCTCTCCACGGATAATCCCTTTCTCGATGTGATCATCCAGCATCTGGTCGCAATCCAAAATGCCGGACAGTCCGTCGAGATTCCTCCATTTCCCCTCAACTATCTGATGCCGGCATTCCACACGGAGTTCTATAGTTATCATGGTTCCTTGACAGAGCCACCCTGTCACCGTGGTGCCGAGTGGTTCATCCATTCCATTCCTTTGGCCATCGGCGAGCGTCAACTTCACGAGTTCCGCAAACTGCGCAGTCGGAACGGAGCTCGAATCACTCGCAATGCTCGACCTGTTCAGGATCGAGCAGATCGAATTGTTCACTTAAATCGCTATGAACCCAGATAATTAATTACAAATAAAATACAGTATAATAATATAAAAATAATAAAAATATTGATACATTCCAAAATAAAAATTTATACTCGAATAGTTTTTAATGTTTATATTCTATTCTAGTCCAAAAATAAGTAATCTATATATACATAAGTATTTTATCCATCAATATCCATATCAATATATGCCTGACTTAAGATCACAATAAAATTAGGACATACAATTGAAAATGTAATTTCCACAACAGCAAACCTTACGAAATAATTTTTTGACAACACTTTTGGGAAATATGGGAGAAAATTTATATTATTAATATGTGGCAAATGATTATTTCAGAAATAAAATGTTAGAATTATAGTATTAATAAAAAAGATTTACATAATTCTATTCTAGTATTAATATTTGAATTTAATTCATTAATATAAGGAAATCTCCGAATAAATAAATAGTTATTATCACACTCTTAATTAATACATTAAGTTAAGAAAATCCGTGAATAAATAAATAAATAAATAGTTATTGTCAGTGGTACCACAGAAATCGTAGCCAACCGAAAAATGTATGGGGTTTTGGAAGATTTTCGGTTGGTTTCGTTTTCAGTGGCAGCCCTGTATATAAGCTAAAAAGAATATATTAGTCTATGACTTATTATATCAATTTATTTACAATCAAATTAAATGAAAATATTTATATTATTACTAAAATAAAAATGTAAATACAATGTAATTGTTACTAAATGTTACTAACGAATTAAACTCAAGTAATTTATAATAATTATTTTAATTTAATTTTGTATTAAATAAAATGCAAATAATTATATGATTATTATTCCAATTTTGGAATGTTTCTTCATAATCATGATGATTTTATAATTTGAATTCAATTTTGTATTAAATTAAATTAAAATATTTATATGATTATTATGCCAATTTGTAGGATGTTTCTTCCTTCATAAACATCATAATTATATTATTTTAATTTAATTTTGTATTAAATGAAATGTATATGATAATATAATATATAGCTTCCTTCATATTTTTGCGATTTTATTTAATTGTGTATTAAATGAAATTTAAATAATTATATTATTATTCCAATTTAAGGATGTATCTTCCTTCATAACATCATAATTTTATTATTTTAATTTAATTTTGTATTAAATGTAAATAATTATATGAATATTATTTCAATTTGGGGATGTTTCTTCCTTCCTAATCATCATACACAATTTTATTAATTTCAATTAATTTTGTATTAAATAAAATGTCAATAATTATATGATAAATATAATACATATCTTCCCTCATAATTTTATTAATTTAATATAATTTAGTATTAAATGAAATGTAAATAATTAAGTTAATATTATTCCAATTTGTGGATGTTTCTTCTTTTATAATTTAATTATTTTAATTTAATTTGGTATTAAATGAAATGTAAATAATTATTATTATTAATTATATGATTTTTACTCCAATTTGTGGATGTTTCTTCCTTCATAATCATCATAATTTTATTATTTTAATTTAATTTTGTATTAAATGAAATGTAAATAATTATATGATTATTATGCCAATCTCAGGATGTTTCTCCCTTCTGTGGAGCTAATTAGTACGTCTCATCCAAAGCAAATCTTACGCACAATTTCATCAGATTATTATTGTTGTTGTTGTTTGCTTGAGTATTTATAGTCTGCGTTTAGTAATCCACTAATTAGAGCTTCAAAGCAGCGCTGCTTTCCGTTTTTGGGAGGCAACAGCGCCGCAGGATAAACAGGATATGTCTCTGTGTTCAGTCAGCCATGTGTTAGAATTTGAGTGTATCTGTGTGTGTGTGTGTGTGTGTGTGTGTGTGTGTGTGTGTGTCGTATAATTGTGTTAGTGCAGCGGAAACTGTTGCGGACATGTTGCCCTATTCGTTATGGCATTGGCATTGGCTCTGTTCAATCTGGACTCGAATCTGAATCTGCTGCCTGGGATTGGACCTCCTGTGGTGACGCCGCACCCTTCTCTCATCCCTATCACACACACACACACACACACATATATATATACACTCCTCCCTCTTGTGATTGCAGCTTCTAATTATCAGTCGAGTCCATAGTTCGAAGTACGAATTGCGTCTACAATTTGGGAGCAGGAAGTTAGGAAGTTTCTGGTAATTACTTTTGATTGGAAAGGGTAAGCGTATAGTCTGCCTCTCTCTTTAGTTAGTTTAAGTAGTGTATTCTGGTTTCCATAATCAGAAACAGGCCCAAAATTTTGGGGAACTGCAATTTCGCAATTGCAATTGAAAATTGCTGCAAATCAACGCTAATGAAATTATACAAACAAATTTCGGTGCAATTGCAATTGCAATTTCAATTGTTGTTGTTGTTTTAATTGTTGTTGTTGCCAACACTGTCAACATTTGCGCAATGGCCAAACGCAATTTGAATGTTTTGAGAACTTAATTGAATTGCAATTTCACAAAATAAAGCGTAATTTTTGGTCACGTTTCGAATCGTTGCAAATTCTATTTGATTTCTTCATTTTGTTATTGTTTTTATTTTGGCTAAATAATTATTGCAATTTATCACAAATAGCGTTAAAAGCCTGGGAAAAAATGTTGCCAAATTTATCAATTTGCATAACTCAATTTATTAATGCAAATATCCAAAAATGTTTCGGCACAAAATTATGCAAAATATTTTAATGAAAACTCTTAACAAAGAGCATAAAACTACATAATTGTTATTGTTGTCAACGTTTTAAATTAATACTAAATATTATGCATAATATTGTACATAATCAACTTGATTCTAATCAATTCAAAATTGTTTATAAAAGATATAAACGTTTTTAATTGAAAATTGTCTATAAAATATAAAAAACATATTTAACAAACGACATATTCAACATAATATAATTAATGAATACTTTTAATTAAGCTTAACAACAAATTGTTGCCAATATTCATAATAAGCTTAAAATATTTGCATAATTTGCTTAGAACAATTTATATTTTAAACATAATTTGCAAATTTTTGGAGTGATAAATTTTGAGTATACATTTTATCTGATGCTCTAAAGCCTTACAAGTCAATAAATGGACAGTCTTGTCAAAATTGCTGCCTAGGAATCACGAAAAATCTTATTATTTATACCCAATTCGCACTTAAATATCGTTTAAGAATAAAAAATTAAGATTTTAAATATTGACAATTTTTAGAAAAAGTAAATAGTGTTTGGTATGCAAAATATTCCAAAAATTTATTTAAATCATAATTAGAAATTTTAAATGGCTAATAAAAAAAAGCTTAGTTAGATAAACAAAAATACATTTCGCAGGGAAATCGATTGAGTGTTGACAAATTTATGAAGATTTATAGGTGAGGAAATTTCGAAGTTTGGCCATTTAACAAAACTCTTGAAAAACTATTAAAAAACTATTTCAAGGTGAGAATAATACCTGATGTTGATTATAAATAAATGACAAATTATAAATTTAGTTTTAAAATAGTTAAATAATTCAATTTACCTGAAATATTAAACTCCTTTAGAATCAACTGAAAAAATTAGGTCGATTTTTAAAAAATTTTGTAACCCAATAAATTGGATTATTAAAATATTATTTTATGGGTTTATGGAGAATAACCCCTCAAGATAATTATAAATAAATGACAAAATTTTGTATTTTAAAGTATATGATTTAAAAGATATAAATAATTAAATTATTATATTAATCTGAAAAAATTGTAAAGTTTTTAAAAATTATGTAATTTAAAAATTAAGAAACTATTTCATATTGAGAATAATATTTGAAGTGGATTGTAAATAAATAAACGAATATTATAGTTAGGAATATGTAAGTTCTAAGAGAATCGTAGCAATAATTAATTTAATTAAGCTTAAAAGTTAGTCAAGTTTTTGGGAATTTTCTTTACTTTATAGTTATAAATATAAGTTATCTATATATATAAGTTCTAAGAGAATCGTAGTGATAATTAATTTAATTTAGCTGAAGTAAAAAACTTCTTGAAATGTAACTGAAATGTTAGTCAGGTTTTTAAACATTTTTGTAATCTCAATTTAATCGATTCATTAATTTAATAAATGTTTTAAAATTCGCATACTCCAGATAAAGGATATTTAATTAGAATCAATGAGTCAATAAACTAAACTTAAATGACGAAAATTCAAGAAGCAGCTGCTTTTGTTGCCCCAATCTGTGGCAAGACAAACATATCAATCAACATTCTAATTGAATGTAATTAGAAAAACGCATGAGCTGCCAAATCTGGTGGATGCAACAACAGCAACAACAAGAGCAACAATTTGTGGCACAGAAGGACGAGCAGCAGCTGCAGAAGCGACACGGAAAATGGAAGGAAAATGGCAAGAAAATGAAATTAGACGAATAGAATGACGATGTAAGTGCCATGAAAAGACGTTAAGATGCTCTAAATGGGCCAAGTGAGTGAGATAAAGAGAGAGAGGGAGAGAGTAGGAGAGAAAGAGATGGCAGACAGAAGACGTTGCCAAGATGTTGATAATGATGATGATGATGATAATGATGAAGTTGTGTGTAGTGGTTGCTCAAAATTGAGGTAAATTGCATTTAAGTGTTGCCGCTTTTCCCATTTCCCATTTCCCATTTTCCCCATGAATATGTATAGAAAACTCAAGCTGAAGTTGCAAGCGACTTTTGTGCCACGAAAATTGAATGAATAATTGAGAAAACGAGCGCATGATGGCATTAGTGTGTGTGTGTGTGTGTAGTGTGTGTGTGTGTGTGTGTTGGAAAATTCGCTGCTAATGAATTTTAATTGGTTTTATTAACTCAGAAAAGCTTGCAGAAAAGAGGCAGCATCATAAATCGCAGTTCGTAATTCACAATTTGCAATTCACAATATGCAATTCACAATTTGCTGTTCTCTTAATTGTTAATCATTAAATATTGTTGCAGTAAAATCAATATGTGTGTGTGTGTATGTGGCTGACGATTAATTAACGCCATTTTGTAATTATCTGCGCATTTTTAAATCAATTAACTTTATGCAGGCAACCAAAAAAAAACAAACTTCAAACGGCTGCAGTTGCCATTTATAGACTAAGAGACACCCTGTGATTAGTTCTATAACGCACTAAAATGTTAACTTAATCATTAATAACATTTTTTTTAATAAAAACTTGTAGTTTCAAGAAAATTAAATAATAAAGAATATAAAATTTGAAAAATCTAATTTTTATTTGTTTTTGCATTTTTCTAGTATTATTATTCTTTATATTATAAAAAAATATTTAAATAAAATATTCCGAAAATTAGAAACAGGTAATTTTTATTAGTGCAAATTCCTGTGTATTATTTTCCATAAATCCTAATTACAAGGAGAATTCTGCAGATTAAATATTAAATTTCTCAACTTGTTACCCATTTCAGCACTCTTCTAATTTTGGCTTACAATTTTAATAAAATTTATTTGTAATAAAAAATAGGATGTTCTACAAATCTAAATCTACATAAATAAAAATTACCTGATATTAGAAACCAGGAATATTTGTTTTAAGCAATTTTTTGTAGTATAAAGTATAATAATACGAGAAAAATGCAATAACTGATAAAAATTTGATTTATTTTACTTTTTTAAATTTTCCTGAAACTAAGAATTTTTATTAATAAATCACGAATTTGTATAAAATTATTTATATAACTAAAGCGTGATTTTTTCACATTCTTGCAAAAGTAATTTTTTCCTGTCACATATTTATTTACACAAAGAACAAAATTACCCTATTTGAGCATTTGCAAAGGGCAAATATAATAAATATTCTAGCATAAAAAAATATAGTATAAATATAAATATAAAGATAAATAAAAAGGTTTCTCCCGCTTCGACTGTCTGTCAATTAATAATGTGCGAGGGAAACAAATAACTTAAATTGCAAATTGTTATTGCAAAGGCAACCGCACTAAAAAGAGAGAAAGGGAGACAGAGAGATAGATAGAGAGAGAGACATGTGCACAGGGAAATTAATTTGGATAAAAAACTGAACTGATGCTGAACTCATGTGCTCTGTTCTGTCTGTACTTTGGTCCTTGCTTGGTTATTCTCCTGCCCCTGGCGCACTTCCTTTTTCAATTAAACGCCACCATTTTCCATTAACGAATTTGCATGCATGTCTATGTGTGTGTGTATGCCATCATCCTTCTCTCTCTCTCACACACACACACACACACACACACACTCGCACACATCGTCTCTGTATTTCTATAATAAAATTAAATTAGAAGACCAGAAAATTAAATCATCAAAGCTTGACGTCTGGCGGCGTCGGCTGCTGTGTGTGTCTCCCTCTCTCCCTTTCTCTCTCTCTCTCTATCACACACACTCTACACCTCTCTCTCACTGTCTCTCTCTCTCTCTCACTCACACACACATGCGGCAATTTGGCAAAGCGACAGTTACGAGTTCATTAATTTCTCAGCCTCTTTTTTTATATTTCCCAAACTTTTTGGGTCTCTGCACTTGTGCTCACTGTGGTTAAGAGCGTTTAAACCGCCCACTTCTCTCTCCCCCTGCTCTCTGCTGTCAACTCCCCTGCTTCTCTACCAGAGAGTAGAGTGAGCAGCATCATAAATTAAATTCTTCATCAACTCAAACTCGTTAAGCGCCAATAAAGTGACAGAGAGTTATTTTCATCACTTTTTCAATGGTCTACCACAAGGTGTGTGTGTGTGTGAGAGTGTGTGTGTGTATTTTCTACTGCGTCGAAGCGCTCTCAATAAATTCTCCTGCTCTCTCTCTCTCTCTCCGACTGGTTTTTAAGCCACGCCTCTCAACAAAGAGAGCGCGCTTGATTTACAGGGAGCAGAAAGCAATCAAGTGAGAGAGAGAGGGAGCAACTGTGTGTGAGAGTGAGATAAAAGACAGCTGCAGCTAAAAAACTGGTTGGATTTTGCGCATGCGCAGCCCGATTTGATTTGAACTTCAAGATAAGGTTAAGTGCCAAGCCAACAACTTTTCATTGTCAGCAGAGATCATTTTAAATGATATCATACATTGTAATATACTCAAAAAATACACTGCAAATACATTAAATTTAATTCAATTCAATTATTATTGTCAGTTAACAGTGAAAAAGAAGAAGAAACCGCAACAGCAGCGATTGACAACATTAATATCATCAACAGCAGCAAAAGCAGCAGCCAACGCGTCGTATGCGTAATTTTGTAATTTGACATTAAAAGCGCACAGGCAACAACTCAAATTAGTGATGGGTATTACAAGAAAAAGTATCGATATTTATGTAGGGGAAAATAGGTATCACATATTGCATATATCATATTGTAATAAATATCGCATTGAATATCGATAAGATTTATATTTATAAGATACTTATATAAATATAAATTCAACAGCCAATTTAATAAAAATTAAAGACAAATAGAAGGAACAATTTTAACATAGAAAACATTTCGTTAAAAAAATAAACAAGCAAAAATTGGATAAACTTAAAAACTGAACTAGAGCCGATTTTTAAAAATGGATTTTATGGATTTTATAACAACTGAAATATATTTATATTTAAAAGTAGAATGCATTAAAATTTAATAAACAAGCATATAAAAAATTAACTTAAAAACGAAATTAAAGCCGTTTACTTAAAATGGATTTTATCGATTTTTAAGGGATTTTATAACCATTAAAATATATTTATATTTAAAATTGTAAAGCATTAAAATGTATCTCATATTTCAATATTTTCTCCATGATTAATTTTAACTGAAATTAGCATAAACGAACTTAATCAATTAAAAATGTGACATATTAAGGCTTTTTTGATGTAGGCCCAAAATGTAATTAGTTTTCTTTTAATTTTATTGTAAAACCATAATTGAAAGTGACTTAAATACCTATAGATACATTGAACTTAAAATCTTTGCAAAGTACATGGTTTGTCGTAATAAATATAATAAATATATATTCAAAATTTAAATGAACTTAGTTCCTCTATATCGATACAAATCGATACTCATCTCTAACTCAAACAACAATTGCGAATCGGGAAACCAGCGGAAAAAAGCTACCACAGCATAAAGTTGAGGCGACCCCTTAACAGCTTAACGATAAAAGCAAACTAATTAAAAGTACGAAGCAGGAGAAATTGCCACATAATAAAGCAAATTAAAAGCAAATTAATTTAAAACACAGCAAAAAAATATAGAAGCAGTGAGCTTGATGGGAAGATACCCTCTAAACAGGCATAATTAATAGAGATGTGCTCAAGTATTTTTTATTAGTGCAATACTTAGTTTCACTAAAAAGCTTATATAAAAGTAAAATTTCAAATTTTATATTATATTTTATTTAAGAAATACAATAAATTAATATTTTTTTCCAGTCCAGAATTATACTTTTAAATTTGAAATACTGTTTTTATAAACTGATCTTTGTTGATATTAAATAAATAGATTATTTTCGTTCTTACACCAGTTTTTATTTCTTTATTATAATTATTTCTCCTTTGGAAATTGCTCAGGCTAGGAGTTAATAATTTTAGTAATTGAAAAATATATTGAAAATTTTAGAAACATTTATGTAAGTTTCTAAATAGAAATAGTGTATCAGGCCTGTTCCGGTTTTCCCTTTTATATTGGATGGCATTTAATTTAATGCAATTTAGGCAAAGTATTTTAATTGATTTTCACTTTAAAGGACTTAAATTCTGCAACTCAAATTAATTTAAATCTGTAAAATTGGTTCCAAAAAATTATTAGAGCAGTTTGAAGATTTTCACTTACGGAAAATCTTGTCGAAACAAGAACATAAAATATATTGGGAATATTTAAATAAAATATATTTGTCCCTGAGTTTAAAATAAATATTATAATTTCAAATAAAATAAAATGGTTTTTATTTGAATGCAACTTTTTAAGCTTTCGCTAATTTTATAAAATAAATTTGATTTAATTTTGAATATATTTAAAACATATTAACTGTGATATTTATATATGATTTTGAATCAAAGTGTCTTAAATTTTACTTCAAGACTATTTTTTTTTTATTTTAAAAATACTAAACATATATTAGGCTTACTATATATAAATAATATACATATATATATTTAAATAAAATATTTATATGAATAAAACAACTCATTTTTGTTTAACTTTCACAGGGTATAATAGAACACGTAAATGCTGCGGATGTAACGCAAATGAAAATGACGCAAGTCGCTTCTCACACACACCAACACACACACACTTACACACACACACACACACACTTACACACACACACTGACACACACACATGTAGATAGTCACACAGATACACAAAATGTGCGACGCTCCACTTCAATTAAGCAGCGCGCCAATATGGCAGACCCCAGCCTCTCCCTCTCTCTCTCTCTCTCTCCCCCTCTCTCTCACACTGCATGTTACTTTCACACACACTCACACACACACACATACAGACAGACAGCAGATAATTACGTTTGGCAAGCTCGTTATGCGTAAGAATAAACGCACATTAAGAGCTCATTAGTTGGCACAAATCGAATCGCTGGCAAAAGGACATGGCCAGGATAACAGGGCTGAATGACTGGCTGACTGGCTCCTTGTCTGTCTCTCTGTCTGTCTGTCCGTCTGTCAGTCGGGGCATTTTTCATTTAACGTGTAATGGAAGATAGCGTAAACGAGCAAATGAGTTGAGTCAAGTGATGGGAATTGAATTGAATTGAATTGAGTTGAGAAAACCACAAACTCATGTTAACAGGTAACTAACAATCATAAGTCTTACCAAACTAACTCGCTGTAACAGTTAACCATGTGACAGTGTTGCCTGTTGGCATTTAAGTTGATTTCCTTGGAAGCACTTGAAAGTCAGTTGCAAGTTGTTGCGGCGCAATCAGTTTGCAAATTTGTAACAATAGCAGGATATTAACAAAAATCCACTTATGTAGCTACAGCGTGACAGGGAGGCAAATAGAGAGTGTAAAAAAGAGTGAAAGAGAGAGAAGAGAAAAGAGAGAAAACACTATATAGAGAGAGAGAGGGAGAGTTAGTAAGAGAGAGAGAGAGTTTGCACTTTGCAGTTATCAGTTTTTGATGTAATTGCTAGCAATAAAAGCGGCTGGCATTAAGTTTAGAGAGTTTTCTACTAAAAATGGTATATCTTTTTAGTTAGAGCGCATTTCAAATTGCAAATAAATTGAAAAAAATTAAAATTTGATGGAGGAATTTTTAAAATTTATGCGATTTTCTAAATAATTGCCTTCTAAATAATATATTAATTTATAACAAAATAAGTGCTATTATTCCTATGCCACAACAAACAGCTGACAAACAATAGTTATCGCCTTAGCTAACACACACACACTTACACACTCACTCACACACTCATACATACACACACTCGCACAACAATGGCACGCGTGCTGCAAGACAACTGACAACTTGCCCCCTTGCAACAATAAAATAGTGTGATAAAATTCAGCGCGTGCGCTGCCTGTCTCTCTTTCTCTCTCTACCTTTCTCTCTCTCTCTTTCTCTCACTTACTCACTCTCTCTCACTCTACCCTCTGCTGCTCTCTTGAATCCTGCACAAGCTCCGCCCCTTTTAACACACATACACTCACAACATTCACATGCAACCGGTTTCCAATTTGATTCTCGACTCGAACTCAACGCTGTCAGCATTTGTTGGTCGGGTCGAGTTGTTTATTGCCAACTCTGCTTTGGCACGGTGCGCAACGGTTGCGGTTGAGTTACGGTTACGTTTTGACACAACAGAAAAGTGAGGAAAAGCAAAAAGCACAAGAGAAAAGTGTTCAAGAAAAAACCAATTGAAATTTGTTCAAGTTCAACGCCGTCGCCAAAGTTGAAACAATTTTTATAAATTAACAACAAAAATAAACAACAAGAGTTTTCAGTGCAAGTGTGTGTGTCTGTGAGTTATTTAATTAAAATAATTATTTAAAAAATATTTAAAAATAATAACAATTATAATTGTAATTTTAATAAAAATAAAATGGATATTAAAACCACAGCCGTGACACCTCCCATGGCAGCCACTGTAGATGCCAGTGTTGCACCTGGCTCACCCACAGCTGGGAGCATGGATCAACTGCAGCATAGTAAGCAGACATTTCAGCACATCTTCGAGCAGTTGGTGCAACAAAGCGGCGGCAACCACAAGTTGCAACCGAAGCAACTCGAGCATCTGCGTCATTTGCTCGGCAATGTGCGGGATGCTAAGAATCTGCAGTTGATTGTGGAGAAATTCAAGAATCTGGAGCAGTTCCAGGAGCACTACGCTCATCTGGGCAACAACAATACTGTGATCACAGAGGGTGAGTTAGAAAATTCGGAAAAAAAATCTAACTCTGCCGACGGCAACGGAATTTTTGTATATTTAACAATAAATTACGAAATAGGTCTTGTTTTTACTCTAAATAGGAAAAAATGTATGCGTTAATAATTTTCATTAATTTAAATTTAGTTGATTTAATTTTTTATTTAATTGAATGTTAAAAATTGAAGTCAAATATCTTAGAAAACAGGGATATTGATCACTATTTAAAATACAGGAATATTGGTCACTATTTCAAATAATAAAATATTTTATAAAACAGAGATATGGGTCACTATTTCAATCACTATATTACTTATATTATGACTTCAAAAAAGAAATTGAAATTAAATGATCATTATATAATTTTATTTAATTTTATAAATTTAGTAAAACATTATTTAATAATTATACAATTTCAGTATATTTGTAATGTAGCTCATAGTTTAATTGTTATTTTCAAAAAATATTATCGATATTCGAAATTTATCTTCAGGCTCATAAAATTTTTGCATTTTATCTTTTAAAATTTATTGAAAATATTTAAAATTATAGTATTATTATGACTTTCATATAAAAATGTAAATATAATTATTATTTCAAAATATGTTAATTTAGCGGGAATAATAAAAGTTTAATTTAATTTATTTCAAAAGAAAAGAAAAATAAAAATGCAACTATAGCCCATGCAAAATTAGTTTATTTGAGAATGTTTTCACTCAATTAAATATTTTTTTTGTGATTCCTTTTTTAAATTGATAATTTCTATTTGGCATTGCTGCTTTAGGTAGCTGCATGTTTAGTTCCCGGAAAGCGTTTGCCATTAAGGATTACCGATTTAATTAACACAAATTGTTGCTGCACATGAAAGTGGTTACATATTTATGTACATATGTGTGCTGGACATACTTACAGTATGTTTTTTTTAGCTGCGTGTTCACGTTCTTGTTTTGCATTTTTAGGCCGCGTTTTGGACTTATTAACATGCACCCAAAGCCGGCATTTAAAATAATTTGCAAATTATAAACTAATTGCCAAGGCATGCGAACAACTTGAATATGAAAACATTTGCTTGTTTGTTTTTCAAAAATTCATTAAAACTATATTAAACGATCGACAGCGACTAAGAAATAAAAATTGTTGCCTACTTTTGAGCGCATGACAAACTCTCATTAGAAATTAAACACACACACACAACCACACACATTTATGAATGTGTTTTAAGCTCGTTAAAACTGTAAATAAAGCTGTGTGTACACTGAAAAAAAAGACCAACTTCTAAAATCAAGAACATTCGTCTCTTAAAATAAGACCATTTTAAGACCAAATTAAAAAAACCAAGAATATTAATCTAAAAATTCGCAGTTCTTAAATCAAGAATTAAATATCTTAAATTGATAAGAAAATATAAATATGTCATATTTAATATGAAGACAATAATGGCAACAAGTCGAGGGATGGAAACCCGCTCCTAGGCCAAGGAAAAAACATATAATCGGAATATTTATACAAAAAAATAAATCCAAAAAAAGTATAAATATAAAAAAATAAAATAAGTTTAAAGTTTAAAACACCTGCCTTATTTTTTTATTTTTCGTTTGAGAATTTAAGACTGTTTGGTCTTAAATTAAGAAATTATTATTCTTTGAAATGTTTTTAAAATCAAGATGTGTTTTCTAAATTTAAGAATTTTATGTTCTCGACTCATTTTTTAGGCCTAAATTTTTAGTTCTGAGACCAAAAATCATTTTTTTTATCAGTGGAGTGTGTGTGCACAACATTTTAATACAAATTCAAAATAGCTGACAAATTTGCATAGCTGCTGCTTTTTTTGCTGCTGTCGCTTGCCGTGCGCCTAATTGACTTTCCAAACTGTTGGCAAACAGGCTTTTAATTCACATGCATGCACCACCCAACCACCCAACCACCTAAAAAACCACCCACTAACCGCTTCCCTCTCCTCACTATTTTCGCTTACAGACAGCGAATTGTCGCTCAAGGATAATGCACGTAAATTTGGAGCTGGCGGTCAAACTTTGACGCCTCGTCACACAATTGACGCCATTCTTGGCCTAAAGAACCGAAATGGCCAAGCGCAGGGAGAACTGCAAGCGGATGGCAGTGATGGTAAGTTGTAATTAAATATATATTAATTTACACATTCATTATGTATTAATTAATATTATATTCATTTACACATTTATAATTTTATTTAATCTCAACTGAAAGCAGTCAAGTTATTAAACATTTTGCATTTTATAAAGTCAGAAAATCAATTATAATTCCGACTAAATAAAAAGTTTTTAAGCAAAACTAAAAATATATATAAATTATTAATCAATCTATGATCGATTTAAATATACAAGGAGTAGTCGACAAGAATAAATTCAAATAAGAAATTAAGGTAATAGATTTTAACTTAACAATTAAAGAGTCGTTTTCTTGTAAGCTAAAAATATATTTTTCAACGGAAATTTCTTTGCAACTTAAATTGCAGTCCATTTTAGAAAACATATAAACAATAAATTAAATATTTCGAATATTAAAGTTGCATCTAGCATTTATAACAAATCAGCATTATCAAATTTATTTTAATAAAATTTTGCTTACCTTAACATTGCGGTTAGGGTTCCATATATTTTTATTTTAAGACTGAAAAGAGAAAAAAAATAAAATATTATAATTAAATTAAATTAAATTTCATAATTATTATTCTATAATACTGCTATATTTATTGTGATATATAATATTATATGTCAGCTTTACTCTTAGAGCACTGAATAACAGATTAATAAATAATAATAAAAAAATACAATCACTGCAGCCGTCCACGCTAGTGACGAATGCAGCACGAAGTGTTCAAAAGATGACTAGGAATATGATACAGAAAGAATGGAAAATTTGCTTCGACTGTTCGATCAGATCGTTTTAAAATTACATTTAAATTAAAAAATATACAATTTAAAATTTAAAAAGAAATTAACAGTCTAGAGGTATTTAAACAATTTTAATAGATTTGTTATAAGGATTGGGCAAAGTCTAGAAAAATCTAATAATAGCAATAAGAATTAAACAAAGAATTAAATTTAATTTAATTAGAAAAAGAGATATTTAAACAATTTTAATATATACAACATTTGTTGTAAGTATTTGGGAAAAGTCCAGAAAAATCCAATGAGAGCAATTAGAATTGAATAAATAATTAGTTGATTAATAGTAGAAAATAAAAGAGGACTCTGAATAGAATAATTATTCATTATTGGCAAATTCTGTGGTAATCAGCACAAAGTAGCGTTGAGATTAATTTGATTCTTGGTCATAAATCAAATTTGTTGTGGCATTATTTAGGCATTAGCTGGCAAATCAGGCAACAACATCGGCTCAACTGCTCAAAGTGTTTTAGCCGATAAGGAAAACTGCAAATCGATTTCAATTACAGTTACAACCTTTTGTGCCAAACAATCAACAAACACAATCGCAAAATTATATTAGCATTTGTATTCGCTTTCTCTCTCTCTCTCTCTCTCTCTATTACCCTCTCTCTCTCTGTCTTAGTGAAGTTGTTATTTGGCCAAGACCGAAACTGGTAACTGACGTCTGTTTGGGGCTGCACTTTAGTGCCGCCTTTGACTCGATGCACGACAGCTGATAAGCTCAAATCAGTCAACGGTAATCGTTAACATGGCCAAAACGTGGATTAGAACTCACAACTTGGCAGCGTTGGCGTCTTTTGTCCCTCTTTTGCCATGTTATTCTTGCCTATTCTTGGCCAATTTAAACTTTTATTACACACATATTTCTTGTGGCCCAAACAGCTCGTTACCTTGAAGGCTTTTTAACTGGATTATAGTTGGATTTATGCAGCGGTGCCACCTTGTGGCAGGTACATCTGGAAACCTGGCCTAATGCCTTAACCCTCTCTTGCCATTTATAATTTATTACATTTTTGTTTTGATTGCCGAATTGCGATTGCAACTTGTGAAAAATGGGAGGCAACATTCTATTTCATTTTATTATTTTGTTCGATGATTTTTGCCACTGATTTCAAAAGCGTCAGCTTAATCATTTGTTATGTGCATTTTTTGATTGCCAAAAAAAAAGCGATAAAAAAATGGGCACGTTAAAAAAGGTAGAGAAATCTTCAAGGCAGCAGACATATTTTGGAATGCAAATATTCAATTATACTATTAATTATTTATCAATTATATATATATAGAAATATATATATATAAAAATATAGTTACTAATTAAAAGAAATTGAATACAATTAAAACCTATTATTTTATTAATTTTAAGAGCACAATGAACTTAATTGATTTTAATTATTAACCTTATTTTTACATATATATTTCTCGAGCAAGAAATGAATTTAAAAGGGAAATAACATTTTTAAAATTGAATTTTATTTATTTTATACCCAACATGCAAGATAAAAATATATTATTAGAATAAAAAGTGATTTAATTGAAATTTTATTTATACCCAACTATTATTTTTATATGCTATCAAATTTTCTGCAAGATAAAAATATATTAATTACCATATTTATTTATAATTCTCATGCAGGAAATAGAAATAGAAAAAAATGATTTAAAATAAAATTTATTTATTTTATACCAAACAACTATTTTTATATGTACATAAAATCTTAAATTTTCTACAAAAAAATGTTCATAAAAATAAATATATACAATTAAGTTTTAATAAAATAATTGAAAATTATTATCTCTGCCCTCCTATTACTAAAAATAATATTTAAGGAGAGAAAGAAGAGTATTTGAGTTTATTTAAAAAATTTAGATTTTAAACAGATCTCATGATTTTTAGACTTGATTTTGACTTATTTCCTGTTTCAAATTAATCGTTAAATGATTTTGAAATCCCAAATAAAAAAAAAACAAAGACAAAAGGAAGAAGTAATCAATTAAATAAGTAGCAATTAATTCAATTAAAGCGCCAAGACAACAAACTTGGCCAATAAGATGCAACTGACAGCAGCTACAACAACAACAACAACAATTATATAAACAACAATAGCAACAACAACAACAACTGCAAACAAAATGGTTTTGTGCAAAATAAAAAAAAGTCAACGCTAAAAAGCGCAGTTTAAATGGCCGCAAATTAATTAGAGGCAATCAAATAAACTGGCTAACTAAGCAAGTGGTTAACAAGGAGCAAGCGGAGAGGGGGAGAGTGTTAAGGGGGGGAGTGAGGGAAGAGGAGGAGGTGGGGTATTAAAGCCAAACCAAAACCGGTCAGAGCCACCAAAGTCATAATCATAATTAAACTGCGGCTAGACACAAGCTGTCAAAAAGCATTTAAACTGACAGCTGCCTGAGGTGGCGTCAAGAGAGTGAGAGAGAGAGGGAGAGAGAGGGAAGAGAGACATGCTCATTAAACGCATAAAAGTGTTGGCTGCACAAGTGCATTAGGCGTCAATAAGTGAACATGGATGTGATGTGATGTGATGTGAGTTGAATTTGAGTTGAGTTGAGTTGAACTGCATTATTAAAGATCAAGATAAACAGAAGAGACGGCGAAGATAAAGAGGCAGATAGAGAGAGAGAGAAGAGATGAGAGAGTGTGTGATTGATAAATACACTGCAAAAAAAGACCAACTTCTTAAATCAATAACATTCATCTTACATATTTTGTTCTTAAAATAAGACCATTTAAAAAATTTAATTTAAAAAAATGGCAGTTCTTAATATAGGAATAAAAATCATAAATTGTTGGGTATATGTAAATCTATATATATAAAAATATTTGTCGTGACTGACTGTCTGACTGACACATCAACGTGTAGGTCAAACGACTAAAGGTACAAATTTTCACACAACATAGCTGAGACAATTTCATCGGGCAATAAGACGGCGTTTTGTAAAATTCCACCTGCAAGTGTGAGGTCAGAGGTCATGAAATTGATTTGTATGAAAAACTTATTTGTTTCTTAAGATATCTTAAACAAACTTACAGATTATATGTTTGAGACTGTCTCTTACATTCTGACCAAATTTGGTCAAAGTCGGATTACTATATCATATAGCTGTCATAGGAACAATCTGATGCAAATATACGATTAGTATGAAAACCTTTATGTTTCTTAAGAAACCCAAACCAAACTTATATTTGGGACTGCCTGTTAAATTCTGACCAAATTTGGTCAAAATCGGAGCCTCCTAGTATGTAATATTATCATGTGTAACCAATTGAGATACAAAATTGAGATTGCCAAAAAAATATATATAAATATTAAAGGAATTAAAGGAAAAATATATTTTAAAAAAATGTATATATATTAAAATAAAAGAACAATAATTATAAATTTAAAACCTATTTTGTTGTTGTTGTTGAGTATTGTCTTGAGTATCTTAAACTGTTTGGTCTATAAATAAGAACTTGGTCTTATTTAAAACGTTCTTAAAATCGAAATGTGTTTTCTATTCTTCAAAATTGTATGTTCTCGACATTTTTTAGACCAAAATTTTAAGTTCTGTGGCCAAAATCTTTTTTTAACCTTTTTTTTATTAGTGTATGTATTCACATTCATATTTACATTCACATTCACATTCACATTGACGCGGCATTAAATTGAGCATTAAAGTCGCTTTAATGATTTTAATGCGTGTCCGAAGCGAGCTAAACGTGCGTCGGTGTTGCGGCTTATTAACCGCTTTTGTTGCCACAGATACAACAACAACAGCAACAACAACTACAACAACAACTAATACAACAACAACTCGAATTCGAACTCAATCCACTTTACTTTAACACACTTGATTGACAGTTTTGTTTATGGCTTGTTTCGTTTTTTGATATGAGCTCGATATCTTGTATCTTTGTATCTCTGAATCTTTGTATCTTTGTATCTGCAAGTTGCGCCTGCGCCGGAAGATGTTAAGCATCTTGTGCATTTCCTTTTCAACTCATACCTGTTGCCTGTTTGAATGACCAACTTGTTTTTTTTTCGGGCTAATAACATTTCAATTAGGCCGCCGCCTAATGGCCCAACATTTATTTATTTCTTTATTTTTTTCTCTCGAGAAACTGTCAAATCATCTGAGTGACGCGATTAACGTCAATTTGTCCTTAACTTGTATATTTTTGTGAGTGTTCAGGCTCAAATTGGAGCAAACCAGGCTCATCGCTTTTGATCATGTTTTTGTCTATTGTTTTGTTTTTCGGGCCACGCTCAATTAGCCAACTCATCTTGTCAGTAGCTGGCTTAATTTGAACCTTTTAACATTTCAACTTGACCGTTTTTGTGTTGCCCATAGTTCAATTTGTTAACAACCCAATATATTTCCAGCTGCCAACTTTAATTGCCACAGCTAATGGCCATAAACTGAATTTCAAATTTAAATTTACAAATTCAAATTCAAAATCATTTCTTAATTGAACTGTCGATCAGACAATTTGCTTTTTTCAGTATCTCTCTTCCTCTATCTTTTTTTATCTGTCTCTCTCTTTTTTTGGTTTTTGAGTCTATGAATGAATACTGAATACATTCAATTGAGCTTAACAGCTGAAACTTTCACATGTTAATCTGAAATGAATGAAATTTCCTACATCATGCAACAATTTAATTCATTCACAATTTGGATATGAGGAAATTCCTTATTTCTTTATAAGTAAAATTTACTTAAATAAATGCATAATTAAATAAATTAAATTGATTTTACAGAATAACTAAAATAAATTGAATTAAATAATGCAATATATAATGCGTAATCAAATGAATAAATGAGCATAATTTTTAATAAAAATAAAAATAGTAATTGTATATTAATCAAAGGATTTTGATCTGTGAGTCAATTAACTTATATTAATATTTAGCAGGTTGTAAAATGAATTAAGCAATATCATTTTGAGATAGCTCGATAAAGAATAAAATAGTTCCTTGTGAACTATTGTTACGCTCCTGATAATTATGTTTATTTTTACGCTAGTTCCGATAGGAACATGGCTTTTTTCACAACTTAAAGTTTATTATATAGACATTTCCTATAAAATATAAAACTCATAATATTCATAAAATTAAAGAAATAAATATAATAATGACGAAATAATATTTTAATCACTAGTCATATTTATAGCTACTTTAGTCAAATACAAAACAGGTGATTTTACTCAATAGCCAAAATGAATACATAGTATACTCAAACAAATAAACAAAACAAATAAAACAAAATTTGCAATATTACTGTTATCTGTTATATTCTTACTAGTGACGAAATAATATTTTAATCACTAGTCATATTTCTAGCTTCTTTAATAAAATATAAAAGTGGGTATTTTAGTCACTCAAACTAAATTATTTGTTTTCCTTATATCTGTTATTTTCCCACTAGTGACGAAATAATATTTCAATCACTAGTCATATTTCCAGATACTTTAATCAAATATAAAACGGTTCATTTTAGTCAATAGTCAAAATAAAAATATACTCTGACTAAATTATTTGTTTTCTTTATATCTGTTAATTTCTTACTAGTGACGAAATTGTATATTAGTCACCAGTCATCATTTTAGTTAAACATATGAATAAAATAGGTGGTGTGATATGTGGCACGTGTGAAAACAAAAAGTTTAACGCATAATTGAAAATGAATGCCGCTGAGTATTCATGCGATTCACAAGCTTTATGAGACGTCATTCATTCATTCATTCAGTCAACTCGTTGTTCATTTTGGGTCTCAAGCTCACGCAATTAATACACGCACTCGGTGTGGGCTACGATATGAATTTGAGTGTGAATATGAATGTGAATATGAATACGAGTCCGAGTCCGGGTCTAGGTCTGGGGTCTGAGATTGGAATTGAGATTGAGTTAGCGGCTACTGTGACTGCGTTCCATTGGCAAAAGGCACCTCATGTGGCGCCTTCACGCCTTTTAAATGGTCTTTTCTATTATTTATTATTTATAATTATTATAATAATTATTATTATTGTTGTTATTGTGCTACCTCATTTGCCTGTTTTGTTTCTCTTGTTTCTCTCTGGCTTTGTAAAGTTTTCAAGTTAATTTCATTAACGCCACAGTGGCTCAAAATAAAATGCATGCGGTGCGTGTAAATTTCGATTGATTGCCGAAAACGCAGCTGAGGTTAATTTAGGCCATTTAAAGCCGATGTTTATGGTTAATTAGCCAAATATTTGACCCAATTAATGACTGGAAAAATGTGAGAGAACTGTTGAAAATCAATAGACGAGAACTACAAAGTAAGTTCATAATTATTGGCCATAATTACATTAGACAATCGCCAGAGTTGAATGATTTGTACTCGAATTCGATTTATGTAATCGAACATTTAAGTAACTCCGTACATGCAAATTAAATCCAACTTGGCTACATCAAAAAGCAATTACACAAAAGACTATCAAATAATTACAGATACAGATATTCAGCGTTTTTTGAGGGCAATTTGAATGGGCAACACTTTTAGACGCCTTTTCCAAAAGCCAATTTAACACAGAAATTGAATTTGGTTACACTAAAAACAAATGGGAACGTTACAGTAGAGATGCTCGACTGTTGGATGCCCAGTACCAGTAAAATTGTAATTAAAATATAAAAACATTGAAGTTAAATAAAATTAATATTATTTAATTTATTTAAATATTATTTTAAACATTTTATGGGTTTTACTAAGAAAACGATTAAGATCCTACTTAAATACATTTTTAAACGAAATTTTAAGATTTTGTATTATTTTTTCAAATTTTTCCATATTAAATTGTATTTAAATTAGAAAAAAAAAGAAGAAAATTGGCATATAAATAACACATGTAAATAATTAAAGCTCAATTATCTTTGATGTTTATTGAATTTCAGAACAATTTTTGGAAAATGTTCTCAATATATAATATACTTTCTCTCTGCCCAATCTCAAAATTGTAGTTTAAAAATTGCCCCTGTTTTTCTATTTTTTTTACCAAGGTGGCTTGGGAAATGTGTAAAAAAAAAATTGTATATGCGTTCAGAATATAGAAGTGTTGTCTAAAAATTTGATAGGTCTACTTCTTATAGAATCTGAGATCAGGATTGTACAAAATATTTTATTCCTATCACATGTGATAGGACACAATTGATCTAGATGCTTTTAAAAACGGACAGACAATTTCAGAAACTCAATAACCTCTGTATGCTTTATTTACTGGGCTAAACACACACTTATTTACTGCAAAAGTCAGTGCAAACAGTAACCACCCACGTGTCCTCCCCTCATTTTCCAACTCCCTTGTCCCTTGTCCCTTTTCACCGTCTTTCGCTTCGTTTCACCTTCAACTCGGCGACAACTAATGACTTCCTTGCATGTCACGTGATATGTGCAATCGACAACGGCAGCCACTACGCCCATTAGAGCCATATACCCCTCTCTCCCCCCCCTCTCTCTTCCCCTCTCTCTCTCTCTTCTACACTCTGCTACCAACTCATCCTAGTTTAGACCCTGGCATTTGTGGCCTTCAGCCATTTGGGGCCTTTCTCAGAATTTTTATTGCCGCACATTGTAAATACGAGGCGACTAATTGAAAGCCGTTTATTAATGGGGCAACCAACAGGTGTGGGGGGTAGGTAGAGGGGAATTATACCCTGCTTAAATAACACATTGTTATTACCGAGGCAGGCTTTTAACCACATGGGCAGCGACAGCTTTATGACTTGGCCAACTGTCTAATTAAAATCTAATCAGTCCTCGAGCAATAATATCCTGACATTTTTACCAGCAGTCACTGTACAGTGTACACTATGCTACATGATTCGATTATATAACTATGACTAATGATCTATGACCATTAAAGTGTAGTAATGTTTTAAAGCTCCGACTTCTAGTTAATGATTAAAACAAAATAAAATTATTGTAACTTGACTTGTTTAATTTCCCCAAATTTTTTTTTTAAATCAGATATGTATATTCATTTAAAATTGTTGTTTCAAACAAAAAAATTGTAGGTAAAAAATATGTGTTCTCAAAATCAAGATGTTTTCTCTATTTTTAAGAATTATTTGGTTCTTGACGCATTTTTTAGACCAAAGGTCTTCAAATTAAAAATATGGTTTTAAACTAATAAAGTTTAAAATTATTGATAAACTATAAAAAAAAAAGCAGATATAAAAAACCTGGTCTCACAATCAAGATGTTTTTTCTACTTTTAAAAACTTTTGGTTTTCAAAGCATTTTTTAGACCAAAGGCATTCCACTTAAAATTTATATTTTAAACAAAAAAATGTTGTTTCAAAAATACGTTGAGAACAAATTTTTTTTTTAAGTGTACGTTTAAATTGTATCCTTTTATTTTTGGTCTTTCCTGCTTTTAATTTAAATTTTATATCTAGTAAATTGGTTGTTAAATTCAACTTTTAAACAAATATTTAAATTTATTAATATCATATTAAACTATAATAGTAAATAATTTTTATTGCAACGTAAAATAAAACACTGAAGTAAACAAAAAATAAAAAAATTTTAAAAGCAAGTTTCAACAAATAGAAAGTTCGCTATAGCCAACCAAAAAGTCACCAATATTTAAAAGTAATAATTTTGTTAACATCTAAAAAATAAAAAAAATAAATATTTTTTTTAAATATTTTAAATAAATATTTAAAGAATATTTAGTTAATTTCTTGTCTAATTTATTTTTTTTCTTGTATTTTTTTTCAGGTGATGGTGATGCCTCGATGGCCGATGATGATGCCACCGATTTGCGTTGCAGCATGTCGCTGACGCAGCTGCGCAACATGGACAGCCACATGGCCAACATGTTGCAGCAACATGCGAAGAACGGACTCAACTATGGACCGCCAACAACAACAACAGCACCGCCGCCGCAGTCGCAACAACCGCCAGGTCATCATCATGGACATGCAACATTTGGCTACCACAATGCCTTTGGATTTGCCCAGAGTCACAGTCACGGTCATGGTCACAATCACAGTCACGGTCACAGTCACGGCTATGGACAGCAGGAGGAAGCGGCGGGAAATTACCTGAGTTCGATGCATCAAATGGTGGAGGCCAATCAATTGCAGCCGCCACAGGGATTGCAGGGAGTGACGGTGGCGCCACCTGGCGCCTATGGCAGCCATCAGCAACATTTGGCAGCGCTGGCTGCGCATGCGCAGGAGCAACACAACAAATACGCCAAGTCATCGCCAACAACAGCAGCAACAACAGCAACACCAACAACGACAGCAATAGCAACAGCAACAGTTGCTGGCAGCTACTTTCAGCCGGATGCAACAACAGCAACAGGCAACATTGCAACAACAACAGCAATAGGGGGACAGGGACAGACAACAGTGGGTCGTGACTATGATGAACGTTCAATGTCCTCGACAAGTGAACTGGATGAGGATGAAGATGATGTGGCAAAGTTGCAAACCGATTGCAACATCAATATTGATGTTACCACACCGCCAACACCGCGTCCCACTCTCAACAACAACAACAGCAATCACATTGGCAACAACAACAAGCGCAAATCCTCCGCCTCCTCCTCCTACTGTGATGATAATGAGCCGAAATTAGCCAACGGTCAGCAACTGAGCAATTATGGCATCAGAGCGCGCACTCTCGATGAGGTTCAACAACAACAGCAACAACAGCAGCAACAACAGCAACAGCAGCAACAGCAACAGCAGCAACAACAGCAACACTTTCAACACGACTATCGCAACAACAACAACAGCAACAACCACAACAACAACACTCAACAATCGGAGCATTTGGACAACGACAGTCTTGTAAATGGCAGCTGTGCATCCAGCGAGGATCTCAATCAGACCAACAACAGCGAACAAGGCGAGAAAATCACATCCGGCAGCGATGATGAAGGTACGTTTCTAAAACATCTACAATTGCCACTGCAACAGCAACGGTTGCTGATGTTGCAGACAACAAAAATATATCTCAATCAGGGATTAAAACCATAACCGAAACCGTAACCTTTAACCGATGAAAACCGTTTGAAATTTGTAAACGTAACGGAAACCGTAACCGAAAAAAACCAAAACCCACAAACCGAAACTCTTTAAACCGAAATAACCGTTCATTTATAAGTGTTAATTTCGTTTCTGGCCGTCGCGACGGGTCGCAGGCACTGACCAACTTTGATAACTTTTTTACTGCCATAACTTTGACAACACTGAATCAATTTCCGTGTGCGATGTAAATTTGAGCATGATTTTACCTCTTAATTCGTTCTGCATTTAAATTTTGTTCATTTTTAAAACTTAAAATTTTTCGAAAATTTCGAAAAATGATAAGGGGTAACACTGTAAAATTTCTAAAAAATTCGAAATTTTCGAAATTTTGAAAATGAACAAAATTTAAATGCAGAACGATTTTGGAGGTTAAATCATGTCCAAATTTTGTGCATGGAATTTGATTGACTTTTGACAAAGTTATGGCAGTTCAAAGTTATTAAAAATCACTAAAATCAAAATAATCGAAGTTTTCAAACCAAATGAACCAAATTTATATGAGATAAAATTATAATAAAATCGACATTACGCTGGACCATTCCAGTTACCAGATAACATTATTTTCCTAGTTAATAAGAGCATTAAGCCTTTTTTTATGTAAAGCAATGAATAACGCTTCTTATTTTGGTCAACCGAAAACCTTAATCTTTATTTTTTTTGTGAACCGAAACCATACCGTTATTTTTAAACCGAAACTTATAAAAAACCGATAACCGTTACGAAACCGATACTCCAAGATTTTCATAACCGATAACCGAAAACCTTAATGCGAGCATAACCGAAACCGTAACTGAAACCGATATTCGTTTCGGTTTTAATCCCTGATCTCAATAAATCAGACAGTTACATTACATTTTTAATTGTCAACTTTTATTTAAAAATTATATTTTAACTCCAATATTAGACCCTGTAGTCAAATAGTGCAAACGTTCCTCTAAGTTTTTTAAAGGAAAATGTGTTAAAAACTTGTATTTGTACTTTAAATTTACTTACGCACTAATTTATTGATAAATGTTATGTAATATATATTTTACAATCTCTGATCTTGCAGGTCAGGACGACAACTGTGCAAAGAAGAAGCATCGTCGCAATCGCACCACATTCACCACATATCAACTGCATGAACTGGAGCGTGCCTTTGAGAAGTCGCACTATCCCGATGTCTATTCACGTGAGGAACTCGCCATGAAGGTGAATCTGCCCGAAGTGCGTGTCCAGGTAAGTTATCGACTATATGGTAAAAAGCAGCTCCTACTATTCAGCCAGCATTTATTTACTAGCAGACTTTTTGCTAATTGTGCAATCAAAATGTCGGACATGTCTGACCCAGGCCCCAGTCCCGGAAATTAAACAATTTCCCTTTGCTATTTATTTTAACGAAATTAAGTTGTGCCAACTAAAGTCTCCTACCCTCTACCCTCTCCCCTGGTCTCCCCTCTCCCCCTCAGCTGCTGTGAGTGCAAGTTGTTAACTTGTTTTGGCCAGCTTGACAAGGATTTATGCCAACATAGATAATGGCTTGTAACTCATTTGCTTACATGAATAATTTGTTGGCTTTATCGCATTTCATCAGTTTTCATCACTTACTCACTGAATTTGTTGCAGTCCACTTACGTCATTTGCCGCATAACATGCATGCTTTCATCACTTACTGAATTACAAATGTGCTACTTTCGTCACTTTTAATATTTCTAAATACAATTTTAAACCTTTCGTTACTTTTGTCACTTACTGACGATATAATGAGGGACCTATTCTTATATGTATTCTATATCTATATATATAAAACTATGTTATCGTGCAATAAGACAGAGTTTTACGAAATTCCACCTGTAAGTGGGTCAAATTTGGGGTCAAGGTTCAGGGAATCGCTTAGTGTGAAAAACATTTATGTTTCTTAAGATATCCCAACCAAATTTGCAGATTGCAGATTTCTCACTGTCTATTACATTCTGACCAATCTATATAATTCCTCAGAAACTATATCATAAAACATAAAAACTATTTTTTAAGCTTAGATAAATCGTCACTTGTCGAAGGAACTAAGTTTTTTGCTATTTCAGTTTAATTTTTCATTTTTAAAATAAAAAAATTATATTCCTTGCCCTTTTAAAATAAATTTCGATTATTAATTTTTAAAAAATCATATTTTATTCCCTTTAAAATTGATTTAGATTTTTTAGTCTCGTCTCTTACCAAAAAGGAACTCCAATAGTTACTCCTCAGTTTAATCACTAATCATGAATCATATTTTGTTACATATATCTAGTCTCTTTCCCTTTAAATCGATTTGATATCGTTAGTTACTGATTGCACTTTAGTCACTTGCCGTCAGAAACCACATTTTGTGCCCAGTTCAAAGTGGTTGCTTTACCTTCCCCCAATCCAATTCGATTTGTTTTACAAACTCCATACAAAACTTTCAAGGAAGAGAGACAAAAAGTGCCATAACTTTCTTTCAGTGCATATTAAAATTTATGTCTCAATTGCAAAATGACAATGCAGAAGCAGAAGTTAGGGGGAGATATTTATGTTGGGGAAATAATGCACTTTATGAGACTGTGTGTCTTTTACTCCTATGCTCCTCTATTTAATGCTCCTATACCTATACAGGGTCGATGCATGTCTGGCTGCCATTCGTTTCGGGTGGCAAATTGCAACGTTAAGCTCGTAAATTCCTTTCACAGCGGTGTAGCATAAAAGACGCCCGCCAAGCAATCGGAGAACCCTACAAAAATACTATAAAATAGGAGGAATTGAAAGTATTGAAGGGTTTCGAGAGTTTCTAATTGCAGTCGTTTTTAGACTGACTTAGACTGACAAAAATACTATAAAATAGAAAAAAAAAATAATAGTAATATTGGAAGGAATTGAAAGTATTGAAAGGTTTCGAGAGTTTCTAATTGCAGTGGATCTTAGACAGACTTGACTTAGTTTTCTATGTGTGTTATTCTAAGTCATAAACTGAAAAACTAGATAGAGGGATTGACAAAGGGAGCACAATATCAAATTTCATGAAATTTCGTTTCCTCAGACGACAAATCATTTTTATTGACTAAACATTATCGTGCCGCAAAACGCAAAACGTTGCAACGTTGGCGACACTGTCTGTCTCTCTGTCTCTTTGTCTGTCTGTCTGCCTCAAGTCGCGGCCTGGCAACACAAATGTATGCACATAAATAAATAAATAAACAAATAGCGAAAATACCTACCAAAAAATAAACGAAAATATATAAATGAAATACAAAAGTAATGAAGGAAAATCGCATACAAATTTCTTGCACCGACGGCGCTGCGATTTATCAGCGTTTTTCTAGATGGTCGTACGGCCCTCATGTGTCACTTTGTCAAATTGACACGAATTCAAATTATGCCACAACCCCCCCTAATCCCTTCTCTCTTCCAGCCACTGTCAGCCCTTTTTCCAAGCACTCTCAGAATTCGTTCCACAAAAGTTTAACTCGTTTTTCGATTTAGTGGGCAATTTTTTTTTTCTTTTGGGGTGCTTCCCTTTTTTGCCCCCCTTTCTCACCGCCTCTGCATATATGTGTGTGTGTGTGTAATTGTATTTGCGGTTAGTTTGCATGAAGTTCTAGTTATCGTTACGGGCTGGGAAATTGCTTGGTGTGCAACTCGTTGAAGGTGGAAATTTGTTTTGATTAAGTTTGCACACACACAAAAAAGAAGCAGAAGAAGGAAGCGAAGAAATTGGATCCTCAAACCTAGAAGATTTAATGCCCTAAAATATAATATGAAATATAAGAAATAAGCTACAAAGTTCTGAGTCTTGGCTTTATTAATTTGGTAAATAAGACGCCTAAGGAAGGAATTGGCAGGTAATAATATGCCCATGGGAGGAAAACTTTTGGACAGCAGTGATTGGCAATTTATTTGGCTTCTGTATACAATTTTTACAGTAAGCTTAAGATATTTCACAAATATTTCCCCACTTGTGGGATTTAAGTTTAGAAAATAATATACCTATGGGAGGAAAAATTATGAAGAGCAATAATGGGTTTAATTAGCATCTATAGGAAATTTTTATAGTAAGTTTAAGATATCTGATAAATATTCCCCCACTTGTGGGATTTTAATTCGCAAAAGCGAATCAACAATTTGTATAATACCAAAGTTTGCTTAAGCGATTTTGGCAAATATTTTCCCCTATTGGGTGGAATATATTTTGAAATGTATTTAAAAGTAAAACAAGTTTAAAAAAAATAAAAAAAAAATTAATAAATAAATAAATAAGTGAATAAATGAACAAATAAATAAATAAATAAATAATATAAGTAAATAAATAAGTAAACAAATAAATAAATAATTAAATAAATAAGTAAACTAATAAATAAATAAGTAAGTAAATAAATAAATAAATAAAGTAATAGATAAGTATTAAATAAATATTTAAGTAAATAAAATAAGTAACCAATTCGCTGAGAATATTGCAATACCCTATTGTGTAGGGTATCAAAAGCAGAACTGAGTTGTTTCTTGGCCAAAACTCAAAGCAAGAACTCAAATTGAGGAGTGAAGGACTTAGAGAAAGAGTCGGAGAGTCGGAGAGTCAGTCAATCAGTTGAAAGAGGCAGCTGGCAATACAATTTCTTCGTTTACTTCAACTATGATGAGTTCATTTTGGTTTCTATTTCTGAATTTCTGGTTTTGCCTTTTTTGTTGGTAAGTTCGTATTTTCATTGGCAATGGTATTGGCCATGGTAATATGCATTGGTATTGGTATTAGTATTGGTATTGGTATTGGTATTGCTTATGCCACGTGCATTGTAATAGATTTGCTAAATGTTTGTTTAAAAAGTTTGATTGGATTTTGCATTTGATGCATTGTGTTTGTTGTTGTTGCTGTTGTTGTTGTTGTTGTTGTTGTTGTTGTATTGTATGCATTTTTGTGGCTTGTTTGATTGTTGTTTAAATGGCAATATTGCCTGCCACTCGTTTACATTGTAATAGACCTCAAATCAAAAAAAGAAATTCTAAATGAAATTGAAATTGTGTCATTTTGTGGTCTTTTCTTTTTTCTCTCTTCTTTTTTATTTTGCAAGGCAATTAATCTAAACTCCCCTGAAAAACAGAAGTAGAATTTCGATATCCTCAGCTTATCTGAGATGGTAACCAAAACAAAAACGCGTTAAGCTCCGTCAAATTAAACAACAGATTAACGGACTAAACAACCACAAAATACAGACAAACTGAAAGACAGACACATCATTAACACTGCAAAAAAAAACAGAGTGAGTTCATCAGCTGCCAGTTTTCTTCCTTCCTTTCTCCTCTGTTGTTGTTTTTCCTTTCCTCATTTTTCCTGTTGTCCTTTATGATGTGAGCCAAAACATATGGCCAGAAAAGTGCCTCATAGATGACAATTATTTTATTTGGATTACACGCTGACAGCCAACAATTTGCTTCGAGGGTCTTGAGTTATTTTCGGTTTTTTTCTGGGTTCATCTTTCCCTTGAGGTTTTAAGGGTTAAATGTGCTCCAATCATACGGCGTATTAAACACAATCGAGTGCGAAATAGAGTTTAATTAAAACCTAATTTACCATGGCAAAGCAAAGCTAATTGCAACCTTTTAACCACAAATATCATTTACCAAAAAGGGTTGATTGATGTGTTATAACCATTGATTGACAAGGGGGAAACTATTATAGTTTTTAAAAAATAGTTGAACTCTTTCATATGACGGCTTGACTGACTGATTGGCAATCAACTTAATTTAGCAATTTAGCTGAGTACTAAAATGGAATTAAGGAAATATAACTTATTTATTTACAAATTTTACTAACTTCACATTAAACTAATTCTTAAAGATCTCTGTGAAAAATAAGTCGACAAGTAACTTAAAAATAGTAAATTCCCTTCGGTAATAAATAGAAGTTATAAAATTTTCAAAATATTCCAATCGATGGAAATGTTTTAAAGTTAAAGAAATATCCCAATCGATGGGAACATTTTAGAATCTTAGAAATTTAGCGATCTTGAAAAATATCACACTCCTTTTGCTAATAAATAGAAGTTTTAAAATTTAAGAATTATTCCAGTCGATGGGAAAGTTTTTTAAATTTAAGAAATACCCAATCCATGGGAAGTAGGAGTTTGAAAAAATTTTTTTTTTCTGCCCCTAATATAAAAATCGGTGGAAAATAGAAGGAATAAATTAATTTTTGTTCGATCAACAAGAAATTTAATTTCAAAAAATTAGTTTTCAAAGAGAGAGTCTGCTCATAGGCTGAAAAATAAAATAGTTATTAGTTCATAAAGAAAAATTATATAATTATGGAGAGAGTCTTTTAAAAATAATAAATCTCGCTTATCTGATACATTTCAAAATTTTGAGAAATTAAAATATGTAAATTCACATAATTATTTTAATTTCTTTAGAATTGAAGAAATTAAAATATTTAAATTACTCGTAATTATTTGAATTTCTTCCAAACCTCCAACTATAAGTAGACATTTAAAAGTATACATTTAGTTGGAGTATTGGAAGAAATTCAAATAATTATGTGTAATTTAAATATTTTAATTTGGATGAAAATAAAATAATTATGTGTAATTTAAATATTTTTTTTGTTCCACTATTTCTCATATTTCTACTTTCTGCACAGCCTGTTCCTCTTAGGCAGTCTCTACTGTAGCTATCGTTTATTTTCGCCCATTTTGCAGAATAAACCAGAATTTGCCGCTAAATCTTGTTTGAGTTTCATTGTTCGCTTGATTTTTTTGATAATTAGGCAGCTCGCTTCAAGTGTTTTGCATTTTGCATTGTTTTATTGGACAGTTTTGAGTTGAAATTAAGCAGCAGATGTGCAACACACACACACACACACATACAACCCTCATACTTGACTTTATTATTATTTATTATTATTTACCCTTGCGTTGGGTTTATTGTTGTGGCTTTTGTTTTGTGTCAAAGGTGGCATAATGTGTTAATTGTTTCCCTCCCCCATTTACACACTTCCCTCCCACGCACTGAGAGGGGGAGAAAGAGAGAATTTAAGAGCAGCTGTCGTTGGTATTTTGCATTAATTATATAAATATTGAGAAATTCAATGGGTCACTTTGAAGCTGGACAAATCAAATCAAAAAGTGCCCTAATAAATCGAAATCTATTGAAATTTTCTCCATTTCTCCAATGAGCAATTCACAATAATTTGAATAAACTGAAAATTCACTTCCCTAGAGAGAGAGATAGAGAGAGAGAGAGAACAAATGAGCCCATTCATGCAATTTTGAGTATATTTCATTTGATATTCTGGTTTGTTTGATTTTTATGACACAACTTGGTAGTTTGCCTCGTCCTTTCTGTATTCTGATTATTTTGATTATTAGATTTGTATAGGATTTCAATAAAAGCGCACAAAATGAACCTAATATGCATTATTATTATTATGACATGTGAAAACGAAAGCGAAAACGATTCAAATCGAATCGAATCGCATTGAACCATATGAAGAGAGAGACTCTGACTGTAACTATAATAATACTCGTAATAAAAAACAATACGAAAGGAAAACGAACATAAAAAAAGACAGAAAAATATAAAAAAGTAAAAAAAAACTTGAGGCCATGTCGCAAGTGGAATGCAATAAAAATCTATTTTATTTGTTAGTGAAATGACATTTTTATTTGTTTGCTTTTTATGCACAGACACACACACATACGCACACACACACACACACACACACACACATTTATACATGTCACGTCACACACGTCGTATGCGCAATATGCAGATAAATAACTATTTCTCTCTCTCTCTCTCTGTCTCTCGTTTATTATTTGAATGTCTTTTTCCCTGCCTTTGTCCTTTGACATTTTTACGATATTTAATCATTTGACTATGCTAAATAATTGACAGGCATTCGTTCATTTATTTATTTTTGCTGCTAATAATATTAATAACAATTGCCATGCTAAACAATTTCACTAAAAGCTATTTGTTTTTTCAGTAGATTTGCCATTTGATTTACTTTTGGCAAACAGGCAACAAAGCCTTAAGCCAAAACACGCAACTCATGTCTACAGAATTCTTTCATTGAACTTCTTGACTTTTGTTTAATGATATCTCATAAATATATCGAAGCAAATCGATATATATTTTTGTGCATTAATTTAAAGTCGATTGTAAATGCACAAAACTTTAATTAAACTATTTTTTATGACAAAGGTAAATAATTTAAGAAAATGCTGAAAAACATATTAATTTATTTTTGGTAGAGATCTATATGTTATTTATAAAAAGTTCTCTTATTTTAAAATAAAAATTTTTGTTTGCCAAAATTATTGATTTTAGAATCTACTATTTTTGCAACGGTTTAGTTTTCTTTATATGCAAAGTCTTAAAATTAAAACAATGTAGAATATCTAAAAGAAACTTTTTTATTATTTTCATCTATTTCCCAATTTTAAATTAATATATTATCCACACAATTTTATCATTGAATTATTTAAGTTTATCCTACAATTTAATTATTATTTTTACTGTTTTCCTAGTTTAAAAGTTAGTTGATTATCCACACAAATTAATCATTGAATTGTTCCAATTATTTCATAAATTTTCTTATTATTTTCACTGTTTTTACAATTTAAAAATTAATCGATTACCCACACAAATTTATCATTAAATTGTTCCAGTTTTCCCTGCATTTTTATTAATTATTCCAAAAATTTATTTCGACTTCGATCTCTAGAGCATTTGTTTAGTTGAGCTTATTAAACTGAAAGCATAATCGCTATCAGCTTTCACTTTTGTGGCTGCCACAGAGGAGACCAAAAAAAAAGAGAAGAGAGAGAAGAAAAGCGACCAGAGAAACCAGAGAAACCAGAGAATTGTGCCGCTTTCAATTAACCCTCATTAGGGGCTCGTTTCACAAAGTAAAAAGGGAATGAGATGCCGACGATTTGTTGGAGCTTTTTATTGTACCTGAGATCGGGAATTCCTAAGCAAATGCGTGTCGTAATTAATTAAACTGGCGATGTCAAGAGAAAGGAGACAAAAAAGAGAGAGAGAGGAGAGTGAAAACTGAGAGATGACGCAGTTGGTTTCGGAGTAAGGACGAGGAGAGGAGTTGCCGCAAGGATAACGTCGTTGTCGGCATCGTTTGTTCAGTTATTTTGTTTGTTTATTTGTTGGAGAGTTGCCTCTGCCTCCTTCTTCTCCTCCTTCTCCTCCTTCTACTCCTTCACCTCCTGCATTGGCATCCAATTTCATTCCTTTATGCGACTTATTGAGTTTACTGTAGTACACTCCTGGTTCCTTCTTTTTTTGGCCAGAAGGGTGTCTACAGTCTACGGTCTACGAGTTGTCAGTTGTCTCTGCCTTTCGGGCAAAAACTTTAAAGCACTTTGCCGCATCCTTTTATCTCTCTCTCTCCTCGCACACAGTTTACACATCTTTCGAGTTTGGCGCTGCCAACGTGTGCGTAATTTAAGCTGCGAAACGTGTCCTGCCAACTCGAGGCAATGAATGCGCTTTTTGCCAGCTAATGAAATCAAATTGAGACGCGTGCGAGGGATTACTAAATACTTAAATACACCCAGAGAAAATACGCATGATAAGAATAAATAAATGCAATCATTTATTTAATTAGACAGCATATTAAAATTAAATACAAATACTTACATTCCAGTAAAATAATAATTAAATATCAAAGTTAATATGAATATAGTAAAACATTTGTGAAAAGCATATATCATCAATTAAATTTAATTTAACATTAATACGTATGTTTTATAGAATTCTTATATTTTTTATTCAACGTAAAATCAGGGATTTATATGGTTTTGTTATATATTCGCTAAAAGTCAAATAATTTGTCTATTTAATTCCAAATTCGAAATATATATTCAGATATTTATTTTTAATATTAACTAAATCAATTAAATTATATTCAAATTAAATATAATTTTATTTCACCTTAAAATCACTGATTTATTTAGTTTACTTAGTTGATTATTTAACATATTTAATTCAGAATACTCAACGATATAAATTAATTATTTAATTGTTGTTTAGTTATTTATTAAATATTAAAATGTGGAAAATATATATATTTAATTATAAATCTATTTAAAATTTACTATATTCATATCAAATGATAAATTTGTTTAATTAAATTAATATATATTAATATACAAAATATTAAGCTTTCATATCATTTTTCTCTGGGTGTAGAGCTGTCATTAGAAGTACAGGGCATGTCCACTTGCTAGGAATAATACAAAAGAAAAAGAAAAAGTCATAGTGTAAGCCGAGTTCATTATTTGTTTTGGACATCATATTGAATTTGGCGTAACCTGTCAACACATTTCAATAAAAATGTATAAATCAAAAGGAATGAAATTATAAATCATTTTGCCTCCCCCGACGACAGCGTGTTTCCACCCCTGGGCACACAAACATAACCTCACTTGACATATTAGGGGTAACAAAAAAAAATAAGAGGGCAACAAACATTGCGCTGCATAAATCCCCCTGCCTCTTCCTCTCACTCTCACTCTCACTCTTCTCTCGTCCTCCCCTCGCTAACAACCCTGACAGCGTTTGTACGAAGGGCGCACTCGAAATATGTTTGGCTTAAACTGAAACAAAATACGATCAAATGTAATCAAGCGAATACAATTACAATTACAATGAAATTATGCCGTTTTTTTATGGTAAATTGTAACAGCTAAATAGAAAGAGAATTGAATAAAATAAAAGAAAGAGAGAGAGAGAGGGAGAGAGAGAAGTGTAACTAAACTTTCTCTGAGAATTCTTGGAGTTTAGCAGCTGCTTAGTTTCATCTCAAAACTCAAGTCTCAAAACTCAAAGTCCACTTCAAACGTCAAGTGCAATTTCATGAGCGTAGTATAAAAAGGGGGTGCTCACACTTTTCACCCCCCTCTGACATTGTGAAATTATGAATATTATTCAATTTAAGTACCTAAATGCTGTGTAATGAGTTGCACATCTGTTGATGTTGAACTTTTGAAGTCGACTTTTTCTATAGTCCAACATTTTTCGTATTATTATTATTATTATTGTATTATGGCACTTGCCGTCATTCTATTATGTGTCAGATGTCAAGTGTACACGACATCCCTTTAAAAAATATACATACATAAATTGAATAAACGCGAAAATTGTTTTCCTTTCATATTTAACGAGCTGCAAAATTGACAAATAAACTGATTAGATCATATTTAATGATACTTTGTATTTACACTCATGTAAAAGTTATCAAATTTTGTATAATTGTGTTTTATGTATTTTGGAAGAAAGTTTGTTTAAAAGTAAGAAAGTATCTTTTATGCAGAAGAAGTAAGTGAAGGAATATTTTTGAAAGGTGGAGAAATTAAACCGATCTAAGCATAGTAATTGTAAATGTATCAAAATTCTAATTCCTTATAACTCACACAATTATTCAAAATGTAAATAAAGCTAAAGAAAATTTTAATTATTAAATTAACTTTAATTTTGTCTTATTAAACTAATAAAATTTTGTAGTAAAAAAAAACATCAAAACAATCTATCAAGTATTCATATATAAAAAATAAAAAATATAATAAAAAATCTTATAATAAAACAAACTTATGATATAATTAGATTTTTTATAGGAATTATTAATTATTTTATATCATTTAGTATTTCAAATTAATTGAGGGAAATAGAAAAATATTATTATAAAACAATAATATTAATCTTATAATTAAAATAAAATAATCATGTAATTAAAAAAAATCTTAAACGATTTTATAAAACAATATAAAAAGAAAAACTAATGATATAATAAGATTTCTTAGGATTCATAAAGTTCATTCAATTTTTTTATTTCATGAAGTATTTTACATAGAAAATTAGATTGAAATATTAGTGCATATATAGAGATAAGAGGAAATAGATAATTTTTGGGTTTCTTAAGATATTTATGAGTATCAAAAATATCTCTTTAATAAAAAATAGTAACGAATATGATTTAGTTTCCTAATTCTAATAAGGTATTGTTAATGAAATCTTATTATGTGTGTATGTGCAGTCTTTATCAATTTACTTAAAGAGTGCCGCAAATAAGCAAACTCACAGATACAAATTCCCAGAGTTTCTGAGAGATACAAATGCTTGTCAGTTTAAATGAGCATTGGGCTTAAGTTGTCAAATTAGGCCCAAAAAACACACAGAACAATTTCAATTTGGGCTCATGTGACTCACTGTGGAGTCAATCAAAAGAAATTTTCAATGAAATGAGGCAGGTATTACATATGTATGTGTTACCTTCCTGTTACCAACAATGCCCTCTCCCTTTTTCTCCCTCAAAACGATATGTGAAATGTGACTTAATCAGCTTTATATAAATGCTTGTTTTGACAACGTCTCTCAGCTTGAACTTATTTCTCAGTATTTTTTCTGGGTATCAACCCACACAACAAGCTGCTTATTATAATTACATGTATATACAGTATGTACAATAATTATTTTGACAAAGAAAATCTGTTATTAAATGCTTTTTTTATTTTTAAAAATAGCAAAACTTAATAGATTTAATTAATTTAATTTTACGTTTATTATAACATATTTAAAAATAAATAAATACAAAACCAAGGTATTATGTGTATTTTTTTTCTTTGTCAAAACATGCTTAATATAATTACATGCATATAAACAGTACATGAAATAAGTTTTTTGACAAAGACAAAATATTACTATATGCTTTTTTTATTTTTAAAAATAGTCAAACTAAATAGATCCAATTAATTCTGTTTTTTACTGCTACTATAATATATTTAAAAATAAATGAACACAAAACCAAGTTAAGATTTTATTTTATTTTATTATTTTGATTTTTTAAATAGTAAAACTAAAGAGATCCAATTAATTCTACATTTTACTTTTACTTCAATATATTGAAAAAATATATTTATACAAATTTAAGCCAAAATTTGTTGTGCATTTTTTTCCTTGTCAAAATAATTACTTGAGCGACTGTTTGCGCTTAAAAAAATACATATTTATTGGTCTGAAATGTGTGACATGCTTCTTGGGGCTTTTGATTTCCGCTTTTAATTAATTTTGTGTAACATGCTAATTGGTTTTATGCGTTTTACGCGTATTCAAATCGCTTGTTTATTATTTAATTATTATTATTTCCAATTTTGTGGTTGTTTTTTTTTTTTGGTGGTTGTCGCGACCTCTATGAATAAATCATAAAACACTTAAATAATTTTCCGTGCGCTTGCCACTTTATTATGTGCTAATTAATCACCTAAACAATATTTTTTTTCGGCCTCGCTTTGTTTATCGCTGTTTTGCCCCACTGTGGCAACATTTTTTGGCTCACGCAAAATAAAATAATATAATTAAGTTATCAAACCAACAGCAAAAACAACAACAACTTGAACAACTTTTAATATATGCAACAAAATTTTAGCCACTGCACACACACACACACACACACACATACACACACAACTTCGCAGTCAACTAATTTATTTTGTCATAAGGAATTATTCAAATTATGCGAGTAATCAGGCAGCGTGGAAAACGACAGTGAAAATAACCGACGGCTAAATTTGTCGGTTGCTTAGAACTAAAGGTAATCCTGTCTGCGAGGGTTGTCAATAAAGTTGTGCACTGTAATATAACAGAGTAGCGTGTGAAAAGGAGAGCGAACTGGAGTTTAAACTCCATATGATAGCATCTATAAAGCATCAGAGAAAAAGTATTTTCTGTGGATCCCAAGCACGATTATTCTCAGCAATATTTTTTTTATTAAAGGTTTTTGGTTTTTTTTTCTGTTCTCGTGAAACAATTATTAAGTTTAGAATTGAGGTTGAGTTTTATTTTTAATATGACTCAAATATTTTGTGAATTGCGTTTCATTCCTAGAAAACTTATAAGCAAATTTAAGAATAACATGACGTGGAATCGAACCCAGTTATTTTTTCAACTGAAGTTTAATTTATGTGACAGTTCGGCGACTGTAACCAGAAATCAGGGAGTAAGCGTTATTCATTGCTTTGCATGAAAAAAGATATAATGCTCTAATTAGCATGGAAAGTAATGTTATCCGGTTACTGGAATTCTCCAGTGTAACGTCGATTTTATTATAATTTGATCTCATATAAATTTGGTTTGAAAATTTCGATTATTTTGATTTTACTGATTTTTAATAACTTCGAACTGCCATAACTTTAACAAAACTCAATGAATATCCTTGCGCACTGTAAATTTGTGCATGATTTTACCTCAAAATTAAATCTATATTTAAACTTTGTTCGATTTGAAAGTTTTGAAAATTTCGAGTTTTTTAGAAATTTTACAGTGTTACCCCTTATCATTTTTCGAAAAAATTCGAATTTTCAAAAATTTTAAAAATGAATAAAATTTAAATGCAGAACGAATTTAGAGTTAGAATCATGTTCAAATTTACATTGCGCATGGAAATTGATTGAGTTTTGACAAAGTTATTGCAATTCAAAGTTATCAAAGTTGCTCAGTAATCGAAACAAACCCTTATAAATAAATCGGTTACTAAACGGTTATTTCGGCTTAAAAAGTTTCGTTTTGTGGGTTTCGGTATATGGGAAAAATTGCTTTTCGGTTACGTTTCAGTTCCGCTTACAAATTTCAATCGGTTTTTACCGGTTAAAGGTTACGGTTTCGGTTAAGGCTTTAATCTCTGCTAGAAATAAAATAAAATAAAAATAATAATAGAGAAAAACAGCAGTATCCCAAAAACAGAGACACATTCCTCCCACCCCTCCTGCTGTACCTGCCCTCGCAGCTAAACTCCCCCTCCCCCTCCCCATCCAACGTCTCACCTTGCAACTGTTGCAAATTAAAAATGCGTCGTGTGCGTCGAGTGTCAACAAAATGTGAAACAAGCGGAGCGTGTGACAGTCCAACTACCCACGACCCACGACCCACCTTCCAAGTTCCACAACTCACGACCCACTCCCCACTCTCAACTCTCTTAATAATGCCCACTCTCTTTGTGCTATTTGTTAAGCAGCTGCTGGGCATATACATATACAGACATATATATATTTGTCGTCCTTTGTAGCCGATTTAACTGCTTATTAACTGTGCGTGCGACTGTTCGTTGTGTGACGCCCCTCTCCTCCCCCTCTCCTTTCTCACTCTCCTCCTGCTCTCCTTCCCACTCTCTTCCCTTACCTCTCTTGACATCTCTGCGCTCTGTGCTCGGCATGTCAGCAAGTAAATAAATAGCTAATTAAATACAGGGTGACACGTGGCGCAAGCAAACACGCCCTGTCGCATTAGTTCCCCGCTCTCTTAATGCAGTCAAAGTCAGAATAAGAAGAAGAAGCAGAACAAGAAGAAGAAGTTGAAGGCCACAATTCAAATTGAAATTGAAAGGAAATTTGAGCGCGTTGATCGAGTGGGTGTTAAATGAAGCAACAACAAGAGAGAGCGAGAGTGAGAGAGAGTGAGAGAGAAGGACCTGCTCCCTTTGACTTTTCACATGCGATATTTGATTCGATAAGTTTGTCTGCGGCTGGCAGCGGTCAAAGAGAGTGGGAATGGAGTGTGCAGAGAGGGGGAGAGCGAGGGGAGGTTAAACGGAAGTCGTGTGTCTCGCTTTGTATTACTGCGATTTGCCAGCAACCTAAACTATTATTAAGGCTAATGAGGCAGCTAACCAGAGAAATTCAATGTGGACATATAAATATATAGGGTAATAAACAAGAGCACTGGGAAAGTTTCAATTCCATTAGAGTAAACATATTTTCAAAGAGTGTGAATATTCAATTAACAATATAAATAAAATAAACAATAATAATAAATAGAGAAAAATTGAATATTAAAAAAAAAACACTTTTTCAATATTAAAAAAAATATATAATTTACTGCAAACCAGCTTAATATTCTATTAAAAATGTAATTGATTTTTATTTGTATTAATTTTCTATTTGTATAAATTATTTATTTTATGCTAATTATTAAATATTTATTTAATGTTAGCGTGAATAATTATTTCAGTGGACATAGTATTTAAGCCACCACTGTAAAGCTAATTGGACTAATGCAGTTATTGTTGTTGTTGAACTCTTATTTTGTTTGTTCACTCGCTCTTATTTGGCAGTGCATACATTTAATGAATGTTAATGTCTGTTACTTTAATTACTCTTAGATGAAGAGTAACAAACAACGGCAACAAAAATGACTCGACTCAACTGAACGAAAGTAAAAGAGAGCGAAATCAAAGAGCGACTTTCTATGCGGCTATAGAAAAAAAGCGAAAATGCAAAAACAATGTGAAAAATATATTGCGCACTTACAAATATATGGATCAGCGTTGTTGTTGTTGGCTGCTTTTCTTAGATATTGGTTAACTATTGTTGTTGTATTTTTCTTTTATGCGCTTTAATTGATTTAATAACACATTCGATAATTTACATGTTTTCAACAACAACAACAACTTGCACTTGCACTTCACTGCACAAAAAAAAAATATAAAAAAAAAGCGCACAACAAGGAGAAGAAATTTTTCACTCACAATAAAATGCGTTTTATTTCCGATTCGGGACGGGTTTTAGTTATACTATAATTGCACTTATAACTTTATGTAGTGCGGCACAAGTATATGCATGCATATACATATATATATATATATATATATGTATGTAGGTCACACGTGAAGCTCACACTTGAAAATCACACGACGCGGACAATGTCAAAGTGACAACTGCCGACGATCAAAGAGTGCGTTGACTTATGACTCATGACTCAAGAAAGCTTAACAGCTGGCAACATGCTGCGATCAATGCAAAACTTAGCAACAATTTAAGACAAATGTTGCGAATGATTGACAAACATGTTGCTAAAGCGCGAATGCATTTTTGTATGCTGCCGGCGTTTTAAAACATCAAATTAGATGACATTTTTTTTAAGTAAGAAAAAAAATATTTAAAAAAAGATAAAAACATTAAAAATACTAAAAATGAATATGCGAAAATTACAAAATGATCCCTTAGTCGAAAAGTAGACTATAGAATAACTTAAAAAACATTATATTGCCTACTTTTGATTAAATGGTAAAAAAAAAACACTTTTCCTATCTTGATAAAAAAATAACTATTTAAGACTTTTTCTGCAGTCCAATAACTTTCTTCCCTTTAAAAAAGATAACTTTACAGATCGCATTCTACTTTAAGCTTACTCTTAAAGTGTTGCGATTGAAGCTTAGCAAAGCTTTCTCTCTCTCTCTCTCTCTTTAAGCTCTCTCTTTAAGCTCTGACAATGCAGCTTTACAATAAAGCTTATTAACAGATCGAATTTTAATAATTAAATTTAAATTTAAATAATTATAATTATATGCTAGACATTGAGAATTCTTTTAATCTCTAAAGAGTCAGGGATAATTATGTATAGCTTTCTTTGGTCCTTTTTCCTTCAAGGAGCTTTCAGGACAAAGGGCGGCATCTCAAGTGTAAATCAATACGCTTGTCGGCTCCTTAACTAATTAAAACATCTTGTGCGCTTTGTGGCAGGGACAAAGCTTTTTTGTTCAGCTCTAATTTGGCTCCTGAAAATCGAAAATCGAGTCGAAGACGAAACAGGATGCCAGGACGAGGGATGAGGAATGAGGGATGAGAGGTCCTGAGTCCTGTGACGGGGCCGGAACTAAAAGCCAACAAAGGAGAGAAGAAAAAAAACATGTCATAAACTAGCGTAAAAGGACTCCACGCTGTGTCTCATTGTTCGGGGTTTTGGAAATTATGACAGGACCTTGCAAAGGACCTGACTGATGTCTGTCTGCCAGCCATATAATTAGGGTTCAATTCGGGACAGGGAAGGATTCAGTTTTTTAATTGAATTAAAGCTTGCACACGGGTAAAAATAAAAATGAAAAACGAAAAATATATAAAAAATAAAAAAAAAACCCTTGCAGATGCATTCGGCAGGACATTAGCTTAGGCGCCGCTATCAATATCCTTGAGCGCAACGGGTTGTCTCTAATTATATAGTCCACATACATATTTTTCCGTGCAATTAATTTGAGTTGAACGAGTGCAACTTCAATCAAATTGATTGAATTGCATGACATGCGATTCGAAATGGAAATGGAAATGAAAATAGAACTAGACGTTGATATAATCATACAGATTTCATATTCCATATAGTTTCACGATAAACGGCAATTGGCCGGGCCCAAAGGCCAAAGCTAGTTAGCCAAATGGCACAAAACTTTTTCCAATTTGTTAGCCACAAAAACTTTGTAGGAAACGATGATGGAGACGGAGACGGAGACGGAAGTATTCCCAATGAATATCCATAGAAGTAGCTCAACAATGACCATTATAATGACAAGATGTTGTGTCCTCTTTCTCTACATACACTCAACAAAATGCTTACTCTAAACTCATACTAAAAAAATCCAATTATTGACTAGAAATTTGAAAAACATCATTAATTTTTCAAATTCGATTCTAAAACTATTGAAAGTATTTTATTTTTAAACATGTATATAAAATTTTAATTTAAAATCCATCTAATAAACTTAGAAAATCGATCTGAAATAGTGACTTAATTTAAGACATTTCTTTCTACTAAAAAATTAAATTTTTTAACAGGAAATTAAAAAAAATGCCATTAAAAAGATACTTACCTTTACAAATTCGTTTCTAAAACTATGTAAATGCAAATGTTTTTCTTTTGTACAAAAAAAATTTAACCCATAAAAAAATTAAATTTTCACCATAAAATTTTGAAAATCAAAATACGCGAAAGGAAATTTGCGCTCAATTTTAAAAATTCGTTTCAAAAATTAATAATTTGTAAACAAAAAACGTTAATCCTGAATAAGTCAATAGAATTATTTGACGAAAATGTCCTCAAAATGTCTAAATGGTCCTAAAAATGCGACTTCATTTTAAAAACTTGTTTCCACAAATTTAGAAACGAACTTTTCTAAAAAAAAAGTTGATTTTGATATAAAAATTCGAAAAATTTTAAATCAAATAATGTTTTAAAAATCTTTACCTTCTGAAATAACATTAATACAAGATTTCAAATTTTTAAGATCTCTTTTTCTAAGCATAAAAAAAACCTTCCTTTTTTAATAGTTATTTTCTTAAATATAAAACTTTTTAAGAGTTTGACATCAAAATTTGGAAAATTGTCTTAAAAATTTCGAAATTACTTTATAAAAAGGAAGCAATTAATTTGTTTAAGTCAAATAAAATTGGGCAGCATTTTAAAAAACTTTACATTCTGAAATATCATTAATACAAAATTTCTAAAGGGTAATACTTATAATCTGTAAGATCTCTTTTTCTCAATATAAAAAAGGTCGTTTTTATTTAATAGTTATTTTCTTAAATATAAAAACTTAATTTTCTGAGTGTATCTCTCTCTCGCTCGCACGCTGATTTGCTCTCTCGCTCGTTGCGTAGTTCAAGTTGCAAACAGTTTTATTAAGCTGCTGAGCTCTTGTGTGTTAAAAGTCAATTTTCCAATTTGCAAACTGTCAAAAACATTCGAAAAGCAATTTGTGCCATAGCACACACACACACACACACACATACGCATGCTAGGGAGAGAGAGAGAGAGAGAGAGAGAGTGGGAGAGAGGGAGCGAGTACAAGGCAAATTGCGTATACGCCTTGTATGCTTTTGGGCGACGACACTTTGCGGCAGAAGAAGTTTTCCAATAAAACGGCAAAACTTTGCTGCGAACAAAATTAAAGAAGACGATGAGAATAACGGTCGCCCATGGGGTTGTTCTTCTTCTTCTTCACCTTTTTCTTCTTGTTAGCCCAGCAGTTAAAGTTTGCCTGGGCTTATGGGTAAAATATAATGTTTGTGCCTCTATAGACATTTATAAATTTATATATTGCTTATTTAAATAATTCTTCTTTAAATATTATTTTTTGATATTTTAATTCATATTTAATTTATGTCGTTTTTAAATACTTAATTTACAATTGTTTAAACATATTTTTGTTCCTTACGTTTTTATTTAATTTTTGACGTTTCTAAATATTTAATCCAATAATTTATTTGTTCTGATTTTTGTTACTTCAATTCTTAATTAGTTTATGGCAATTTAAAGTATTTATTTTTTTTTGTCACTTTTATATTTTATTTACTTTATTTATTTAAAATAAATATATTAAAATAAATATAAAATATTTATTTAAAATATTTATTTTCATATTTTTGTTCTTATGCTATGTTATTTACATTACTATTTATTTTTTGGGATTTCTAAATATTTATGGTTATATCTATTTTAACTTATTTTTTATTTAATTTGTATTTAAAAAAATATATTTATTTTTAAATATTTCTTACACTTATTTTTATAAATTTAAGTTTAATTTATGGTGCTTAAATCGAGGGCTATGAATTTCTGGTTACTGGGCAGCTTAAAGTCGAGCAGCTTGACTGTAGTTATCTTGCTTGATGTTGTTGTTGTTGTTTTGGGGGATGATGCTCAACGCCATTTAAGTTTATGGACAAAAGGGAGGAGGGGAGGGGGGAGGGGGGGATGTCAACCATTTTTCGGAACGTAAATTGTTTGCTGCCAATGTGAAGTTTATGAAAAAGATTAAAGTTGAAAAGTGGTTGACGCGGAGGGGATGATAAAATGGGGGGAGGTAGGGTAGGGGTAGAGGGTAGGGGTGGGGGTTGCTTGTGGCGTGCTCTGGGAAAACTCAAGCGCCACATGAATGCCAAATGCCAGCGGCAATGATGATGATGATGATGATGATGATGATGATGGGCGGGCAACACAAAATGTTGCAAAATTGAAAATGGCTGAAATGTGCTGCATGTATGTGTGTGTGTGTGTTTATTTGTATTTGTGTCTATGGGGTGGAAAATTGAGTTTGATGTGAGTTGGGGAAGAGGAGAATGAACCAAAGGGGGGAGGGGAATTAGGAGGAAGGGGAGGAAAATTGCCACAACAGAGCAACAGCCAAAAAGATGAAAGCAGACAATTTGCCAACGCTTCATCATCACAATAAAGATGATAATGATAATCGTACACAGAGGGAAAAAATTAAGTACTTTCGTATTTAAAACGCCACATTTCAAACTGGATTTCTCACTAAGATTGAAATTACTTAAATAGATTATTTCCAACTTATTTCAAGTACAATTTTTTAACTAGTATTTTCAAACATAAATAAACTTTAAAACATACTTGATTTAAGTACAATTCAGCTTGATTCAAGTCCGTTTAATTATGTAACTGAGTACGAAATCATGTTAAAATATGAAATTCTGAATTCAAAGTCGTGTTAACTTGATTTCATATATAAAATGTTCTGGAAATATGTTAAGTATTATAAGCAAGAACCATTTGGGAATTCGAAGCAACCGAACGCTGAAATGATATAAGAATTAATTTACTTGATTTAAGACTTTACATACTTGATTTGTGAGTCGAACTTGAGACTCGAACTTATATAAAGAACTTGCGCACTCATTTCCAGTAATTTTAGACTTTCACTTGATTCAAGAGTTTTTCTTCTGTATATCAAGTCAGGTACTTATTTCTAGTAATTACCGAGTTTTACTTGATTCAAGATTTGTTCTTCTTATTTTTAGATTTTAATTTTATTGCTTATTTTAAGAAATTTGAGCTAATATCAAGTCAAGTACTCATTTCGAGTAATTTTAGATTTTTACTTGATTTAAGATTTGTTCCTCTTATTTCAAGATTTTAATTTTAATGCTAATTTTAAGTAATTCGTATTTATATCACGGCTTGTTTCTCTCTGTGTAATAATGATGATGATGGGCGTTACAGCCATCAATAGTGCTCTCTCTTTCCCACTCTATAGCTGTCTCTTTCATGAGCTTATGACGCACCATGAATGGAAATTACAAAATTGATTTTGATGATTTAATTAAAATGAAGAAGCACAAACTCAAATTATAACAGTCGAAACGAACGGCAGCAGCAACAACAACAACAACAACAACAAAACTTGGCTTTTTGAATGGCCTCCCTCTGCCCCCTCCCCTCTCCCCTATCCCCTCTCCCTCTCTATTCCCTACTCTTCGTATTCCCCAGCCAAATGTCAATATTCATTTAACATTCGAAATTCTCCCTGTTTCTCTCTATATGTATAAGTGTGTATATATGTATATGTGTGTGTATGTGTGTATGTGTGTGTGCAAATGTGGCCTAAAGCTGCTAACTTTAATTTATTTTCTTCTGTACAGATTTGAGCGACAGGAAATTAGACTTTGAGTTGAGTTTTTGGCTCCTTGAGCTTTTGTTATTACTGTCATCTCATCTATGCTAATTGAACTATGTATAGATTCATTTTTCACTTTTAGCCAAGTTACTAAACAGTCAAAAGAGCCAATTAGCCTTTTAGATAGATAGTCAAGTCATTTAGGGACATTTAAAAAATCATCTATTCTTTTTTTTAAGAAGTCTTATTTATATTTTGTGGAAATATTTTAAGTTATTATTATTTTATTGGGAAGGGAAGAATTTATAGTACAAAAATTTCTGAAGAAATCTGATTAATTTTATTCTGTTATATTTTAGAAGACGTTTTGAGTTATTTTCAATTAAATAGTAAAAACTAGATTTTAAAGAACCAAGATTTCATAGTGAAACCTATGAATAATTCAAGACTACTATTTAATTATTTTATTATCTTTGGAAATGGGCTCAGTTTGTTTATACTTTAAAATTGCATTTTTTAAGGAACTAAGTTTTCATAGTAAAAACGTTACTCGAAATAATTCATGATTATTATTTTGTTTATCTGTTTGGACAAAGTAAATTTTTTCAAAGTTTCATTAATATTTTTTGTATTTTCATAAAAGTTCGGGATACTTTATTAATTTAAAAATATATCTGTAATTTTTTTTTGTAACTACGCACAATCCTTGATTTAATTTTTATGATTTTCTTGAACATTTTTAAAAAATTCTTACTGCATGTTTTTAGTTGAATTAAAGCTTAATTTTTTTTAAACTGCCTTTTTCCATTTTAATTACTTGATTATAATTTTTATTATTTTCTTGAGTATTGAGGATTTACATTTTTTAATTAAATTTTAATTTTCTTAAATTTGTACTACAAATTTTATATTTTTGAACATTTTTAAAAAATAATTACTGCGTGTTTTTAATTGTATGTATTTAAACGATCTTCATTTTTAACTGAAAATTAAAATGGCCATTTTAGAATGCTATTTTAATTTCTCTCGTATTTTTAAAGAACAATATTAATTTAATTGCAATTATTTAGCAATATATTGTAAATTTGGGAATGCAATAAAATATTAATTAGTCAAGTTTAAATCTGCTTTTAACTGTTCATTAACTGTTATACAACACACACATATTTAATACATATATAGAAGTAATTATCCAGCAGCCTCAACAACTTATTAGCCTTAATTAGTTGCCAAAGTTGATTTGCTTGTGGAAAAGCAGAAACACAGAGACAATTTTCACTTTCTGTTTTCTGCCAATAAACGACACTACAAAATGGCGAAGTGCGAAGAGTGGGGAAGTGTGTGAGGGAGACAGCTATAGAGCTGCACGCTCGACAAATTTGTAAGGCAAATCAGTTTCTGCCTGAGCGACAAATTGACAACGAAAATAATTTAACGCGCCATTATGTTTAATTAAACAGCCACAACAACAATAAAAACAGCAACAACATCCACAATAACATCCACACACAATCTCACAGAGACACAGACAACAACAACAACATTAGCAAAGTTGAGGCAACAACAAAATGGTAATGAAATTTCCATCAAAAATAATTTCTTATTAATTTGCGCAAATTGCATTTAATTACTTTGAGCGCAGCAGCAGCGACGCCGACGTCAACGCCGGCGGCAAACGGAAATTCAAAATAATGCCATCTCACCCACACTCACAATTCACATACAGTCTCGCTCACTCTCACACTCTCCTGCTGCCGCGCTCTCTTTGCCTTTGCTCTCTCTCTCTCTCTCTCTGTTAAGTTTGCCACTAATTAGACAGACGCTTGGACTGCGCTGCTCGCTGGTTGGCAGAGCAAAAGCTCACACACACACAGACAGATAGACACACACACACACACTCATATATTGTAACGTAACGATAATTCTAATTACGGGCAAATCTAATTGCATTTTATTTCTACAGCATTTTGGCCACGTCAATCGTTATACTTGCTGTTGTTTGTGCTTACGCCATTTTGTTTGTCCAACTGTCTGTCTGTCTGCCTGTCTGCTTTGGCTGCTCTTCTTCTTCTGCTGGCGTCGCTGCCGCTGCTTTGTGCGTTCTCTCTTCATCTGTCCATCTCGCTCTGGCTTTGTGTGCGTCTGTTTTCATTAACAATTTGACTGGGCGGCCATTTTGCTTTTTTGCTCTCTCCCTCTTCCTCTCTTGCGCTTGTAATTAAGCTCATTCAGTTTGGCAATTATCTTTGATGACCAGTGTTGCCACTATTTAAAAATAGCTAGAAAAAGCAGATATATTCTGTAACAAACAAAAATAAGGTCAGATCAATAGCTATTATACAGGTCTGTTCAACAAACCTCCAGTTCTGGCTAGAAAAAAGCTGAGTTGGCAACACTGTTGATAACCTTAACATTGCTATTGTTATTGTTGTTGCTGCTGTTGTTGAGGTTGTTATTGTTGTTGCCTGATTCAATTAGCGCGTTTTCCTTGTGTTGCCTAAATTCGCCTGTGCTTCGTTTAATTGCTCCAGCTTATAATTAACTGACACTTGTCTTCATCTCTCTATCTCACTCACTCACTCTCTATCTCTTTCCATTTGCAGGTTTGGTTCCAGAATCGACGCGCCAAGTGGCGTCGCCAGGAGAAATCGGAGAGTCTCCGTTTGGGTCTGACGCACTTTACGCAGCTTCCACATCGTTTGGGCTGCGGTGCTTCGGGTCTCCCTGTGGATCCTTGGCTCTCACCGCCGCTGCTGAGCGCGTTGCCAGGTAAGAGAGAGTCTACGGTAATTAGGGATGGGTATCGATATCGATATATTGTATCGAAGCAGAGAAAATCTATTTAAGTATAAAAATATATGATTTTCAATGCAACAAACAGTATTTCAAGTCCTTTAATTTTAAAATATAGTTAAATATTGAATTGAAAATGTAATTCAATTAATTCAATTATTTTGAATTGTTCTAAAAATTATAAACAACTAATAAATTGATAAAAAAATAATATACCAAGAAAATGTTCTTTATTCAAACTAAAAACAATTCTCGGTGTTTCTGAAAATATCTTTAAAATTAAAATGCTTTGTAATGTAATAAAATTTCTTATGAGATATGATAAGATTTAAAAAATTAATTAATTAAATTAAATGCCATTGTAAAATTAATATAAAGTCATAAAATACATTTGTACAGTATCCAAAATCAACAATATTTGTCTTGAACCTTTTATTATAAAATAAAGACAAATTTAAGAGAAAAAATACTAAAGTTTTTTAACAATCGCTATTTAAAGCGTTATAATTTAAAAACATTTAGTTCTCAACGCATTTTTGAGACGAACATTTAAATTTTTCTCAAAACTAAAGAGTTTCATTTAAAAAATGCGTTGAAAAACAATAATTTTTTGCATCATTTTTATGTCACATTTTTTCCGAAGTGTATATCGATATTTTGTGATGATACCCATCGATAGTTATAATTAGAAAATCACTTGCAACTCCCACTGTAAGACTTGTTTTCGCTTGCAGGTTTTCTGTCGCATCCGCAGACCGTTTATCCGAGTTATCTGACGCCTCCATTGAGTCTGGCACCTGGCAATCTGACCATGAGCAGCTTGGCCGCAATGGGGCATCACCATGGGCCGCCACCGCCGCCGCCACCGCACAGTGGACCGCACAGTGGGCAACTGGCGCCGCCGACAAGTGGTCCACCCCCACCCCCACCGCATCACCACACACACGGGCTGTCGCACTCACACACACATGCGCTGTCACACTCGCACACACATGGACATCATGCGGTGCCGTTGTCGCATCTTTCGCCGCATCTGTCACGAATGTCGCCGCATGCGAATTCGCTGTCGCCGCATCATGTGGTCACGCTCTCTTCGCTGCCGACGGCGACGCTCACGACGACGACACCCACGACGACGTCAACGTCAACAGCGACGCCGACGTCGTCATCGTCTTCGTCGCTGGAATGCAGCGGACCCGATGTTTGTATGTCACCGCAGAACCTCAGCATTTCCAATGCCGATTCCAATGGCGGCGATCCGCGCGATTGCAGCGAAGATGCCGAAGAGCGCAATGAGCGCGACAGAGAGGGAGAGAGAAGTGCACCAACGAGCTGCTCGACGTCGGCAGAGAGACTCCCCCGCCCCCGAGTGCTCTTCCCCCTCCGTGGACATGCGCAGCAATTCAATTGCAACGCTGCGAATCAAGGCGAAGGAACATCTCGATAATCTCAACAAGGGTTTAGTCTCCCTCGTTTAGCTACAGTCCACATGCAATCCACAAAATGTTAGCCTTAGTTCCACACATTCCACACTCCACATTCCACACCACAATCAAAATCCCTTATAAGTACCATAATATTATCGTATTATCGTTCCCAATTAATATCATATGTGTTTTAGTTTAGCGAATTTACACTTGTAATCCTTATTTGTATAGAAACCAGTGAACCAAGAGTTTTCAATCTCAAAAAAAGACGAAATATCAACAAAAAAAATATATACAGGCGTGTTCCGATTTCCTTAACTATAAATTAAGTACATTTCGTTATAATTTCATTACGTTATTCAATATTCCTAAACAAATTGGAGAAATTGGAAACTGGAATACGCCTGCTAAATAGATTTTAGATTTATTTGTATCTCAAAAACCATCTGAAACTTAACCCAATGCATATTAGCACGAAAATAAATAAACAAGTTTTAGCTCACATCGATTTTGAAATTATTCACGTTTCGAATTTTTGGAATGGGGGGAATGGGGGAAATGAACTTTCTAATTGAAATTTTCGCTGACCACAAAATGAGAACAACGCTGATTTTCCATTACCAAAAACAATCGATGTCTATGTAATGTGATTAGTGGAATTGGTTTGCGAATGGAATTAATGGAATGTAAGCATATGTGTGTGTGTATCTTCACAATAACAACAACAACATATGCAACTCTCTGAACTGGAGCTTAGTTAACAGAAAGCGTTGCTGCTAGAAAGTGGATATCAGTTAACAGTAGACGCTGCTGTAATGCCTATGTAAACATTTAACAGTGAGTGCTGTAACAGCTGTAAAGAGCAGATCAGTTGGCGCTCTGCTGTTAGAGCAGCTGAGAATGTGGATACAAATAACAAAGACGCAGTTGCAGCCATACATATGTGTGCGTGTGTGTGTGTGTTACACTAACAGAGAGCTGTTGAGAGTGGGAGCAATTAACAGTGAGCAGTTGCAGGCGCTGCCTTTGGGTGTGTGTGCATGTGTGGAAGCTGAGCTCAATGTGTCTATGTGTGTGTGTAGCAGCTGCTATAAATAGAACTGTGCTCCCAGACTGGACGTCAGTTGGATCGTAGATGTAAAGCAGTGCAGAGCTAAAGTGACTGCTTGACTTAACATACACTTAGTCAAGAAAGTGTTTTGACAAAATAAATATAAATATATTTTTAGTTTTTTATTTAAAATTAGTTAAATTCGATGTAAATTATTTTTATTTTTTAACTTGTTTTAAGAAAGTAAAATAAATAAATAAAATAAAAAACCAAAAAAAATATATTTTATTAAAGAGATTGTGTAAATTTTGAATATTGTTAAAATACTTTTTATATGATTGCTGAGGATATATTGTTTTTTATTATAATGAGCTTTCAATTGAGTGATAAAATATGTAATGGAATAATGAGCCAAATTCGATCTCACAATTAGTTCAATCAAAACGTTATCAGTATTGTTTATCAACTGTTCGAATCTCATTAATGACTCAATTAATAATCAAAGCCCCAAGCAGTGCACTCAGAAGGGAATTAAAAGAGAGAGAGAAAGAGAAAGAGATTTTGAAGGTAAAGCAAAGAGAGACAAATTGAAATGGCTGACAAGCAACAATTAAATGCAATTAAAAGGGACTAAATGCACAGCAAACAAAGGCGCATAATGACACATAATTGGCAGGAAGAAGAAGAGAGGGGAGAAGAGAGAAGAAGGGAAAGGGAGTTTATCAGATAAAGGTAAGAATATACATATGTACATATGTCTAAGCACACTTATTTGTGGTAGTCGATAGTCTAATAAAATAATGAATAAATTATAATTGATTAACGCCGCAGGCAATTAAAATGTAAGCACATTGACCACTGTCCACACTGACACACATACACACATACACACACACAGGCACACATAACAACGACCTCGGCACAGTGTCGTTTGTATGTATGCGTCTCTCACATATGCACAATGATAATTGCAGGCAATTACAACCAAAGCTTATCACACGCACAAAATCTCTCTTAAAAAATCTCTCTCTCAAATGCATATGCAGTGTGTCAAATAAGTATTTTGACAAGCAAAAAAATTAACGTACATTGAATTTTTTTATATTCAAAAATAGTGTTTATTTACTTTTATTAATTTAAAGAATCATTGGCAACTATAATAAAAATTAGAAAAAATAATAAAATGAAGTTTGTTTTTTATTTTAAAAAATAGTGGAACATAGTGTACCATGTTTATTTTTTATTATCTTTTACTAATTTTAAAAACTTTTAATTAACAATTAATTTTATTAATTAACTAAAAAAATTAAAAAATATTAATAAAAAGAGAACATTAATTTTTCTTGTCAACTAAATTATTTGACCAACTGTAAATTGTTGACAGGGGAGGAAGGGAAATTACTGCAGTAAATCGCCAGGGGAAATGAATGAAAATCGGAATAGGTCTATAGTTCTATTTGTTTTTATAGGGATAGAATGTCATGTTAAGGGTGAATTTAGGTTCTGTTTAAATTGTGAGGCAATTGCAACGTTTGCAATCCATTTGAGAAATTTAATTAATGCATGGGAAAATTACAGTTTTAAATGGAAATGCATTACAACATAAATAATGCAAGGCTAAAAACCTCAAAATGTGTGTGCAACTGCGTAGAACGGAAATTATTCATTTCAATTATTATTTATTTTTAAAATAATTTTTTTATATTTAATAAATCATTTTAAATTACAATAATTAAGTAATTAAATTTATAATTTATATAGCACATATTATTGGCGCCATCTATGGCTCGTTACAACATTTGAAATGTTTGCAAGCAGTTTACAAAAACACTGCATTAGTACAAAAAGCAAGCAGTGTGACACTTTTCAACGCGCTGTATACGTAATATAATTGTCGTTATTAATTCGAAAATGTATTTTATTTTATTAAAATGTAAAGCTACTATTATAATTATTTTTAAAAAAGCAAGACGTAATTTGTGGCTATATAATATTATTGCATTGTGTACACTGCTTACTGTGACAGCAAGCAGTGCAAGAGTTTGAAAAGCTTTTCGAACTGCAAGCTTTTCAACTGTCAACTGCCAACTGCATGCGAGCTTTCAATAAATGCATTCATCAATGGAAAAGGCAATTTAGACCATTCAATTTCCCAGCTGTCAAACTGTAAAGGGGGAAATGCAAGCAATTAATGTGCATTTTATTATTAGCTGCACGCTGATTGAGTGATCAACAAAATACAGAAATAAAGGGTGAATAAAAGGAAAACAAAGCAGAAATTCTGTGCCAAGCACCATATAAGGCGAAAATAACACAGTCTCCCTCTCAAGATCAAACAGCAGTAAAATAAAAACACATGTGTGCAGTGGGAGTGAGAGATACAAATGTATATCCCTCTCTCTCGCTCGACCAAAAATAAGTGCAGTGGAAGCCAAGTGGATGCCAAGTGGAAGCCAAGTGCAAGTCAAAGTCCAAGTGAATTGAACTTGAAAGAGCGCGCAAACCGCAAATGACGAATTTAAATTCCTGAATCATTTGCGAGCTTTTGGTCGCAGACAAAGACTGTAGAGAGAGAGTAGACAACTCTCTTTCTTAGTCTGCCTCTCTTTGTGTCTGTCTATAATTAGAAATTGTCAAAAACCACCGAGTCCATTGAATGGCGCTTGGTGGAGACTCGTTCAGCGGAAGCGCCATAAGCAGTGCGGTGGGGAGGGGAAGAACTTCCGATTCAGCTAGCCAAATGCTCAACTACATGAATATATATGTATATACAGTATGTCATATAACTCTTTTGACTAAATCTTAAAAATAAATACGTTTATATTTTCAAAAAAATATATACACACTCTTACATATTAAATATTATTAATGAATTTATCTTAAAATGGGAAGGTGATTAAATGAAAATTTACATGTAGATTTCTTAATTAACATTACAACTTAAGATACATATTTTCATACATTTAATTTCTCATATATGTACATATATTATATCTGAATTAAGTAATGAAAATAAAGCCTAGTGGGTCAAAATAAGCTGTGAGCCACTGTATATATTTTATCAATTTTTATTTTATTTCTAATTTTATTATTCCTGTCTATGGTTCTTAGAACATTTAAAAAAATATAAATATTTTCATTGAATTTAACAAGTTTTTATACATTTTTAATTTTTCAAAACACTTTCTTTTATTTCTCATATACATATATTAGTTATAAATGCAGTGGGTCAACATAAGCTGTGAGCCACTGTATATATTTCATTGATTTTTATTCTATCTATCTATCTTTTTTTTTTAATTCCTCTCTATTGATTCTAAAACAATTTAAAAGAATAGAAAAATAATTTCATTGAATTTAACAATCTTTTAAAATAAAAAATCTAATGTATAAATTTGTATTGTTTCAAAACACTTTCTTTAATTTTTCATAAATATTAATTGTAGTGTAGTGGGTCATATAAGCTGTGGGACACTGTATATATTTAAATTCTTTTTTTTATTCCTGTCTGCGCTTCTTAGAACAATTTAAGAAGATGAAAAATATTTTCATGTAGTATAAAAATTTTTTAAAATACAAAAATTCAAATGATGAATTATTATTTTATCAAAACACTTTCCTGACCAACTGTATCTACAATTACACATTACACACACATACACATGCAAACATATAATACAATACAATACAATACAATCCATCCACAATTGGATCGTATTTAATTTTTGGCTTCCCAATAGATATAGATACATATGTAGATATATCGCATATTGATGACATCCAGCTGATCGCGACCGTTTGGTCGATGATGAAAGCGTTGGCGGTATTTCTTTTCATATTTTCTTTTTCATTTTCTTCTTCTTCACATTTTTTATTCCATCTTCTTCTTCCTCTTTTGTTGTTTTTGTTGTTATTCTATGCGCTCGCTTTTGTGTATATAAAATAACAATGTTAAAAATAAAATGTTCAGCACGAAATGAAACCAGCGCCAAAAAAACACAAACACAAACACAACAAATTATCGAACAGCATTTTGTGGATATATCTATCGTATATAGAATGCATATATATATATACATATATCTAACTGAAAAATTCTACTTTTGCCGCGCACCATAAATGTCCGCGTCATTTATTCCGATTGCTTATAGAGAACATAGGTATATACATATACATACATATACTTATGTTTGCTGATCTCAAAATTTAGGTTGAACCCAAAAATTATTCAACTCATTAATAGGAATTATTTAAAATAATTATAAATAATATAATATATATAATAATAGTTTAAACTTATGTTTTTATATTTTCAGTGAAGTTTTAAAGAATATATTCTTTTTTTATAAATTTAAACCGTCTGCAAGATGTTCAAAAGAATTATTCAGCTTATTCTGCATAATTTGAATTAATAAGAATTTTTAAAATTATTATTTAAATAATATAATATATATAATAATATTTTAAACTAATGTTTTTATATTTTTCAGTGAAATTTTAAAGAAAATATTCTTTTTTTATAAATTTAAACTGTCTGCAAGATGTTAAAAAGAATTATTTAACTTATTAAATCTGCATAAATGGAATTAATAAGAATTATTATAAATAATGTTATACTTATAGTAATATTTTTATATTTTTCAGTTCAATTTTAAGGAACATATTCTTTTTTTCAATAAATTTAAGCTGTCTTTAAAATATTTAGCTTTCAATCTACAATCTCTCAAACATTTTTATTTATTATTTTCGAAAATCTTCTATTTACTCAATAAGTACATGAATAAATTATATTAAATACTAATATCTTTCAATTAAATTTATATTTTAGTAATTTTTAATAAATAATAATTTTTTAGTGATAATATATTGTATATTATTAAATTTGAAACATTTAAAATATTTATGCAAGTAATTAATAAATAACGAAATGCAATTGTATTTAATTTTTTCTTTGAAAATTATTAGAAAATTTGTAACTTATTAAAAATGTAATCAATTAATAAATGCAAAAATGATATTATATTATTTTTAAGCAAGCAAAAAATACATAATTTTATATAATTAGAATATCTTGAGTATTTTCCAAATTTAAAAATATATAATTAAATACTATTAGAAATATTTTAAACATTTTTAAAATTTAGTCAAGAAATTTGGATGGGGCCACTCTAATATATAGAAACCTACGTATGTATACAACTACATTTTTCTAACAAATATTTCAACATATTGCCGTTGCTCTTCTCTAATTTGTTATCTCTGTTTTCTTCTCTATATCTGCTGAGTTCTCTATTTCGTATTTCGTATTTCGTATTTAGTTTTCTGTTCTTGAATATTTTGTTCTTCATTCTGGAGACATTTGTACAGTGCGGCATTCATAGACTAAATATGCGAATTGTAGCGCATATCCGAATGTATTTTAGTCGACATTTGACATATAGATAATGCATATATTCATGAGTATATATATGAATATATTCACTTTGCTTATACATTTCGATATGGCCACTTGTCTGCTTTGGGTTTGAAATTATTGCAGGCAGCACGTGAATCCATTTATGACTAAATATTTGTCATTTCAAAAACTGAGTATAAAAATGATTGAAAATGGTCAATAATGATTTGAAATGCGATATATAAATATGTGTGTATATATCTGAATTTTTTATTATTATTTTAGCACAATGAGATTCCTATTTCTTTCACTCGAAACTAAAATATTCCATGAGAACTCAAATTTTCTGCTCTGGAATATTTTGTGTATCTTCCCTCTCTCTCTTTTTCTCTCCTTTGTGTATATCTATGTAACCCACTAAAAATAAACCCCATCTCTCCAGAGGCAGTGCATGCACTCAATTTTCTATATTCTGTATGTTTTTGAATCGAAATTCTAATTTGGATACGGCATCCGTATTCTGATTGGGATTCCGATTCAGCTTCAGCTGCTGGAACGGGTGTTTATGCGCCTGGTTGACCTGATTTACTTCGTATTCCCTTCTCCCTTCTCCCCCTCCACCCCACATGCCACATGCCACAGGCGGTGCCTCAAATTAGCTGCCAAGTGGCGCATTTTATGATAAACAACAGGCAGTTGCAGTTGCAGTTGCAAGTGCACCCACAAATAAAATGCATTTCAAAAATATATATATTTAGTCATTTTGGAATTTACCATATAATTATCAAAATAGAATACGTATTTAACATTAATTAAAACACACTTTAATTTAATAGAAAACATATTTTAATATACAAGTCAATTTGAACATCGTTAAACCAAAGTGAGGAACACTTCCAAAAAAAAATGTCACTTTGTATATCAAATTAATTCATTTTGATTATAAAAATATATATCAATTATATTTATTTAAATTGCATTCAAATTAAATAAGTTTTTTATACCTTTTTAATATTTTATTAATCTTAAAATCAAAGACTTGTAGAACATAATTAAATATTTGGTAAAAATATTTGCTCATCAAATTATTTTCCTATTTAATTTTAAATTTTCAATCAAGAAAATTTCATGTCATTAAATTTAATATTAAAATATTTTATATTAACTATAAATATACAATTTTATTAAAGGAAAATATTTTTGTAGTTTGACAAATAAAGTGTATTAATTTATAGTTTATATAAAATAAAAATTAATAATATATAATATATAATAAAATATTATAGTTTCAAGAAAATATCATGCTTACCATTTATGATCCTACGACTTGCATTGAAATCATTAATTTTAATATTAAAATATTTTATATTAACTATAAAATATACCATTTTATTAAATTGATAATATTTTTGTAATTTGGTAATTATTAATTATAAATTAAATATTATAAAATTTAAATTTATATATAACATGTTTATATATTATATAAATTACAAGTTAAAAATTTTAATATTAAAATATTTTATAAATTATTTATTGATAAATAAAATATATTCATTTATAATTTGTGTAAAATATTTATTAATATATTTGAATATTTTATATAAATAATATAAATTTACTACGAAAATATTTTCAATTTAATAAAATGGTTTTTTTTAGTAACCTTTTTTTTAACTAAAGGCTTAGTTAATTTTTAGTATTTAAAATGAATTATCTAAAAAAAAAGTATGTTCACACATAATAAATTTTATTTACTTCAACAATATTTTCCATTTCATAAAATGGTATATTTTTTTTTAGCAAACTATTTTTTAACTTAAGGTTATAAGCTTAGTTCATTTAAATATTTGAGTATTTAATATGAATTATTTTAAATAAATTATATTCGCACATATTTAAATTATAATTAAAATGCACACACTTTAGATTAACTAATTAGATATTTAACGCAAATTCAAAATAGCTAAATTGTAAATCAGAAAATGTTCAGAGCATTTATTTCTGGGTGTAGCATGTGGCAAGTGGCATGTGGCATGTGGCATGTGGCATGTGGCATGTGGCATGTGGCATGTGGCATGTGGCACGTTGCAGCTGGAGCTGGGAAATGCAGCTGGACTCTGCTGGACTCTGGTCAGCTGAAGAGCTGCCACAAAATGCGCTAAGTAAATCATTGACAATCCATTGATGACAATGGCGATTAGCTCAATTAGCCACAAAAGGGTGAAATTGTGGCTAAAACCCCTTTTCGCACTCCACTCCAATTCAATTTCAATTCAATTCAATTTCAATTCAATTCATTGCATTGTTTGTTTCACACGCGTGTTTACAAACGAGTGAATGGGAAAGAGGGGAAAGTGTAGAGAAAGGGAGACATAAATCCAATAAACTGGCAAACTAATTTACAATTAATTCATGGGATAGTTTTTGGTCACTTTGATCAACTGCCAAATTGGCAACTCAATAAAAATGCCGCAAATTCTGTTCAAGTTGTTACAGTTGGAAGGCTTAAGGGTTGCACACACACACACACACACACACACTCCCCCTATTTACCAGTGGCAACATTATCATCATCATCATTATCGTTATCATTATCATGCCTCATGATGTGGCAGCCACAGTCATGTAACGGCTTGTTGCCTTGGCTTTTGGCTTTAGGCTTTGGTCTGTGTGCATTTCGCTTGAGCTGTCAAATGCGCAGCGCGTCTCTCCATCCCTTCTCCTTTATTCCTCATCCCTGGTCCTTTAACCTCTTACCCCCTCAGTCTGTGTGATGTGGCGACCACTTTGTCACCCAACAGCCGACAATGTCACCGTTACAGGCTCAATTGCAATTTGTTTTCCTTGATTCCCATTCCCAGACAAAATAACTAAGAACGCTACAATCCAGCTGCTCGACTTTTAAATGCCCTGTAGCCATAAAATAAATATAACAAAATTAACCAGAAATATATAAATTAACAGAAATATTGAAATAATAAAATACATTTCTGCGTTTCTTTATTTTTTCAAATTTTTGAAATTACAAAATAAAATAAATAAAATTAACTGAATAATAAGTATATTAAATAATGCATAAAATTATGAAGATAAATTATAAACAAAAACTTTTAGGATCATAAAATAACAAACAGACATGCTCGAAAAAAATTAAATTTAATACATAAATTAACAGAAATATTAAAATAATAAAATACAATTCTGTGTATCTTTATTTTTTTCAAATTACTTGCAGTCAATTATCGAAAAATAAAATTTCTTGAATAATAATAAAATTAAATAATGCAAAAAGGGATACAAAAAAAAATTAAAAATAAAAATTTTCCGAATCAAATTAGAGATCATAAAATGATAAAACAGACATGGTCGAAAAAATTAATTTTTTTAAATGAATACAAACTTAAATGCTGAAATAATTTATAGGCCAAATAATGATGAAAATGACATTCCTCATGGAAATCGCTTAATTTTTGATGAAGTTTTGTGGGATCAAAGTTTTTTAAAAAATATAAAGGGGTTAGTATTAAAATTGTGGATGCTTTTCGAAAATAATTAAAAAAGATTATCTTAAATCTTAAATCAAAATTTAAATGCAGATTCAATTTGGGGAAAAATCATGATCAAAGTGATATTACGCATAAAAATCGGAGAGGTTTTGATAAAATTATGTGAGATCAAAGTTTTTGAAAAAATGTAAAATTCTGAATGATTTTCAAAAATTATTAAATTTTTGAAATGAACAAAATTTAAATGCAGAATTAATTTGGGGGCCAAATCATGATCAAGATTACATTCCGCATGAAAATCGCTTAATTTTTAATGAAGTTATGAGCGTTTAAAATTATGTATACTATAAGGCGACAGTTTCTGGAATCTAGACTTTGTCACAAACCCATAAGCCTCTGTACCCTTTGGGTACTGGGCTAAAATGCCCAGACTTGTTGTTTATTTAGGAACGTGGTGCGGGTTATTCGGGTTCGAAATACGGGTTCGAAAACGGGCTCGAATGTGGGAGCAGAGCATCATTGGCATTGGATAATTCACAAATGAATCCCTTTAGTGTTGGCAATTGGTGCACGTGCACTAAAACAACAGTGCTGCCAGGATACGTGCTCATTATTAAAATTCCTTGGCCAAAAGCCGATACGTTTTAGCCTCTCTCTCATTTTGTGCCTCTTTGACGCCCCACAGTACAATTGACTGGGTTTTATTAAATTTTGATTTAACCATTTATACAATCTATGTATTTACCATTGACATTCGACTAGCTGAGATTTGTGCTTTCAGCCTCAAGGCAATCTCTCCTCTGACCTGTGACCTGTGACCTCGGGCCATTGTTTGTCCTTTGGCCTGATGCGATTTGATTGCGATTATGGCGCGAGTTTTGATTGCTCATTTGGAAAAACATTTCAATTTCAACGGTTGGTCGAACTGGGATCACAATATTGGAACATTAATGCCTTATATGTGGGTTGCTTATATGTTGATATAAATAGGGATTTATTAAGTCAACTGGCAACAGGACTAAAGAAAAGTTCCCACATTCGCAGGCGAAAATCGCAGCAGTAAATTGAAATTAAAATTCAAAGGGTCGATTTCTTATGCATACATTTTAACTAAGATTTATTATTGAATTTTACATTATATTTTTATTCAATTTACGTATAAATATCTAGCATTATTTTAACTAGACATTTAGAAATTTGGACTTAATATTATTAGTTTTGAAATTTGCCAAATTATTTTAATATTACTATAATGTTTTTTTTTTAATATTTTTAAATTAAACTATTTAGAGCTCGGCTCAGATTTGTAGAAATATAAATTATATCATGGTTTGTGATATAAGATTTTCAATTGAAATGGAAAAATTGAATCAATATCAAAATCAATATGTAAAACTATAAAACAAAACTATTTAGAAAAATTAAACACTTTGCTTCCGACAGTTAGGCAACTTAATTATTGGATAATTCACTTTTGGGAGAGTTTCCAATGTGCAAATATTATAAAATTGGTTCATAGTGAAGTTTTTTAAAAAGACTCTTTTATTTTATTTTAAATCAGTAGACAAAAATTTTTAAAAAATTAATATAATATTACAAATTAAAATTTTAAATAAACATCTATATTAAATATTGGAAACTTAAAGAAACTGTAGCGTCTTCTAATATATAATCTTTGACTAAATAGCTAGATATACTTTTTTTCAAGAAATTTTGCATAAAGTTGTCAATTTTGAAAAAAGTCATAGACGATAATTTCCAGAAAATTGGTTGATATATTTAAATTAAATTAATTTTAGTTAGTAAACCAAACTACCATAAAAATATTAAATATAGTATAATATAAAATAAATATTTAAGCCTTAAGATAAAGAAATAAAAATGTTTATGAATTAAAATATATAATTTGATTGCATTCAGTTTAGTTAAAAATATTAATAATAAATTAAAATGAATAGTTTATAAGCAATTTGTTGTGCTTCTTCTTGAATCCCCTGAGTTTTTGAATATCTAAATGGGAAATGGGAAAAGAGGCAGCAGACTCAGATTCTGGTCTGTTACCAGCCCAGTTTAAATATAGAAAAGCGACAGGCTAAATATACTTATTAACTGAAAAGATATTTTGCCGAATTGAAATGGAAATTGAAATGGAAATTGAAATGATAATATGCATAGATTAGTCATTTCTATTGGCTGTCTGGTGTTTAAGCCTTTCCAACTAAAATATAAGTATATGCAGTAGATATATATATATATATATATATATATATAACTGATTAGTTATGTATAGAGACATACAGAAAAGTATGCTCGTATTGCAGCAATAAAAGCATATGGCCTCGCTGTCCTATTTGCGACATAAATCTTTACATTTTTAGTACGAGCAAAACAACATATTTACTAGACATGCTTATAGATATATATATTTAGTATATATAGTATCTTTGTAAATATATGTATGTATGTTATATGTTTGCTTGTTGGAAGTTGTTTCTTTGGTTCAGAGACTATGCCATAAAACGTAAACATGCCCCACTTAGTTGCTGCTAAAAATAAAATATGTATAAACCTAATTTAAATGGATACCCTGGAAAGCAGTATTACCCCCCAGTCGAGTTGCTAGAAATGTGCAAAGGAGTTGCATACAATTCACAATTGTAAATAAACAAATTTCCATTTAAATGATGCTCATTACAAACTGAAGTGAGAAAGAAAATTAGAGAAATGGTGGGAGGTAAAAATAAAGTGGGGGCGTTGTTGAGAGCAATGGGAAATATGACCAAAAATAGAAGTGCGAACAGTGGAATTTCATTGAAGGTGCAAACGTGCGCGCCAAAAATGAGAAAATGAGAAAATGAGAACTCAGAGAAGCGAGAAATATCGAAAATAGAAAACGAATTTATTACGACATACGAAAAACACGAAAGTTATGAAAAAGAAAAAAATATATGTATATATTTTAGAGGGGTAAAATGGGAACGAGGCAAAACGAAATTAGTGTTCGAAATCCCCCCACGACCTAAAAAAGAAAAAGGAAAAAAAAAGTCAAATGCCCAACAAAATGTGTGTATTTCATGTGTGTATTCTATGTGTGTATTCCATTTGCTCTCACGCACGAACCGATCAGCAAAGAGAGCGAGCACAACAGCAGAAGAGAGAGCGTCTGTTTGAGAGAGAGGCGTTGGCGTTGGCGTGAGAGAGAGCGAGCGAGATCGCTGGAGCAGCAGCCTTGCCTTATACGGCACTTTTTTGGACTCGTATTGAAAATGTGTTCGTTCGCACGAACGAACGAACGAGCAAGCAAAACCGATTGCCAACAGCATGCTCGATCAGGCCGAACAGCATGCGCGCTCTCTGTCGCTCTCGCACGAAATTAAACGAAGCATTGTCCAAAAGTCGGCCCCCCTTATGCTAAGGATCTATTTTTAGGCGCGCAACACGAAGGTGGGCAGATATCCATGTATCTGTATCTTTAGCTAAGACTGTGGATGCTTTTACGGGAGGGAAGGGGAAGAATTCTCTGCCACTGCCACAGCGACTGATGTTTGAATTTTGTTGAACGCCAACGAAAATCGGGGGCAGATCTGGTATAAAATCCGAGTACCAACGCGGTCATACTTTAGTCAGTCAGTTGTGTTCCAAAGCGTACACATTGCCGTAATTCTTGATTTAAATTCACCCGTGGTACCGTAAATACAAACAAAAACCCATACAAAATGTGTGACGATGAGGTTGCTGCTTTGGTCGTTGACAATGGTGCGTATACCAAAAGAAAAAATATATCAAAATATCAGTTCAATATAACGGATAGACAGGCCAACGATATGGATTATTCATTCAAATAGAAACAATGCAAAAAGTGGATTATACATGAATTTTGCAAGGATATTCAGTGACAGTGCTCCAAAGTGACTAAAGAAATATCGAAATAATTTCATAATCATATTGATTTTTCAAAAATCAACAAACAGCAAGATTTTCAGCACATTCTACAAAAGAATTGTGATATTTCCACAGAAATCTAAAAATTTTCCAACACTTTTCCCATTTTTTATGTGAATTGTGGGATTTTACATATAAATTTCCCATTTTTCGTAACGTTTCTTAGTTTTTCACACAGATCTTGAGTTTTTTCAACTCATATGATCTATTTCTCTCGAGATTATCAATTTAAAGAACAAATTTCTAAAATCTTTTCACATTTTAATGTGATATTTGGGGTTTTCTGACTCCCGTCTGCAAATTTTCTTCACTTCTCACAGTTTTTGTGAGATTTTCCCATTTTTTTTATCACGTTTTCTAATTTTTTAGACAGATCTTGAGTTTTTTGAACTCATTTGAGGCATTTTTCTAGATATTTTGACTCCCGTCAGCAAATTTCCATCACTTTTCACATGTTTTGTGTGATTTGTGAGATTTTCAAATCAAATTTCCGATTTTCCGTTATGTTTTCGATAGTACAGTTTCCCAAAATTCTAGACTTTTTGGCTAACGGTGGTATTTTTGTTATGTTCTCGAATATGCAGGCTCCGGCATGTGCAAGGCCGGTTTCGCCGGTGATGACGCACCCCGTGCCGTCTTCCCCTCCATTGTCGGTCGTCCACGCCATCAGGGTGTGATGGTCGGTATGGGACAGAAGGATTCGTATGTCGGTGATGAGGCCCAATCCAAGAGAGGTATCCTCACCCTGAAGTACCCCATTGAGCACGGTATCATCACCAACTGGGATGATATGGAGAAGATCTGGCATCACACCTTCTACAACGAGCTGCGCGTTGCCCCCGAGGAGCACCCCGTTCTGTTGACCGAAGCCCCATTGAACCCCAAGGCTAACCGTGAGAAGATGACCCAAATCATGTTTGAGACCTTCAACTCGCCCGCCATGTATGTTGCCATCCAGGCCGTGCTCTCCCTGTACGCCTCCGGCCGTACCACCGGTATTGTTTTGGATTCCGGTGATGGTGTCTCCCACACCGTCCCAATCTATGAGGGTTATGCTCTGCCCCATGCCATCCTCCGTCTGGATTTGGCCGGTCGCGATTTGACCGACTACCTGATGAAGATCCTCACCGAGCGCGGTTACTCTTTCACCACCACCGCTGAGCGTGAAATCGTGCGTGACATCAAGGAGAAGCTGTGCTATGTTGCTCTGGACTTTGAGCAGGAGATGGCCACCGCTGCCGCCTCCACCTCCCTGGAGAAGTCCTATGAACTTCCCGACGGACAGGTCATCACCATCGGCAATGAGCGTTTCCGTTGCCCCGAGTCCCTGTTCCAGCCCTCATTCTTGGGAATGGAATCTTGCGGTATCCACGAGACCGTCTACAACTCGATCATGAAGTGCGATGTTGATATCCGTAAGGATCTGTATGCCAACATTGTCATGTCTGGTGGTACCACCATGTACCCCGGTATTGCCGATCGTATGCAGAAGGAAATCACCTCCCTGGCCCCATCTACCATCAAGATCAAGATCATTGCTCCCCCAGAGCGCAAATACTCCGTATGGATCGGTGGCTCCATCTTGGCTTCCCTGTCTACCTTCCAGCAGATGTGGATCTCCAAGGAGGAATACGACGAGTCCGGCCCTGGCATTGTCCACCGCAAGTGCTTCTAAGCATTTACACAACCCCCTCCATCCCCTGCTGCATAATAATGATGTTGCATCCCTGGTTCATAACCTTGCTATGCATCTATTATTATTATGTTTGTGGGCACATCTAATAACATCTGAGATGCTTTTATATGTCATTTAACCAAATGTGTCATCCCTTGGTTCCAGATTATTTTTTGTACTGACTGAACACTCTACATATATATATCTTAAATGAAAAACGAAAACCCCATTTTAATTGTTTTTTTGTGCCATCTTCGTGTTTTCATCCCAAAAATGTTAATTGTCTGATTATTTTATTAAGAAATTACATCTCTCTTTGTATTTTGTATTTGTATATAACATCTCCAATAGTATTATGGGGTCTATTGTTACGAAATGTAAAATAATCACATCAAATGTAATTTTAATTAAAAAAAATTTATAATTATTTATAAATAAAAACGATTTTTTAGATTTAATTCTTTTCTAAAAAAAAGCAAATTGGGTTCATCAAATGGTTGGTGGGGAATATACCGATAAATCGATCTATCGATGTTAGGATCTTCATCTGTAAGATTTCACTTTCTTCCACTTCTCTGTTCTTTTTTCTCTCAGTGAATATTTCGCTCTTGGATTTTCTTCTATTTTCAGCTCAACCTCGAAAAGCTTTTTCCCAATTTACTCCGCCCACATTTTGTTCCAGCCAGACCCAGTTTCATATTTCCCAAAAGCTTTTACCACATTTTCTTTTTCCTCTGCAAAGCCAAAAATATTTTTGAAATGCGTGTGTATTCGAAATATTTAAATCTTTTTGGATATTTTTAGCTGGCGGCAAAGGCATTCCAAAGCCAAAGCATAGAAAAAAAATATTCGTAGTATTTGTTTATAAGAAGTAACTCGATATAGGCCATGACGCAGATCTACCCATAGAACTTAGAAGATCGCCCAAAATAATATTTAAAGAACTCATAGTTAGCGATGATCAAAGACATTTGACAAATCACTATGAATTTTTCTTAGAAAAATGATTGGCTTATGGTTAATCGACTGCGAAATATACCCTGTAATTTGTTGGGAATAAGTAGAATACAAAATAATCTGTATATCTTTAATAAATGGGTTTTGATTGAAAGATATATATAAATATATTTTTCAAATTTATCTTTTAACTCTTAAGATTTAATGAAATTTTACTTAAAATTATTTAACAAATAGTTGACTTTAGTATTTGTTAGTTTAAGGCACTCAAGTGTGAAAAATACCCTGTAAATTATGCAAAAGTAACTTTCAAAGATTTAACGTTAAATGAAATATAATTCAACTCATCTTAAAATTAAAAGAAATATAATTTCAAAACATTTAATAAATATTTATAAATAAAAAAATAAATAGTAAATAATAAATGTAGTCTATTAAGGGCACTCAGCTATGAAAAATACCCTGTAATTTGAGCTGAAGCAAGTCAAATCTTTCTAAGATCAAACGTTAATTAATATAATATAATTATAATTTTTAAAATATTTAATAAATAACAATAAATATTTAATAAATATTTTCAAATAATATTAGTCTGTTAAGGTTACTCAGCTTTGGAAAATACCCTGTAATTTGTGCTTAAAAAACAAAGATTAATTTTATTATTTTCAAATATTACAATTTTTACAATTTTAATGTCGTCTTAAAAATCTATTAAATAGGTAATTTTCATTTGTCAGCCAAATGTGAAATATACCCTATAATACGCCAAAAATGCCTAATTTTCATTTTAAATACCCTATGTTAATTACAGGGTATAAACGACACTGCCAACATCAATTATGGCCAACAGATTACACAAAATTAGCGCCAATCTCATGCAACAAATGCAATGCAGACAAATTAGCTGCTGCCCCTTGGTTGGCATTATGATCAATCTTCTACAACGAATGTTCTGCTGCTAATTGTGAATGCAACAAAAATAAGAAGGAGAGAGCGATAGAGATAGAGAGAGAGAGAGACAGGGAGACAGTGCGACAGACAGACAATTAGTCAACGGTTCGTTGGGGCGTTTAATTAGAACTCGATCTTCATGAATGAAATGCATTTTTCGCGGTCGTCAAATTCAGATGGGGGAATGAAGATCTGTAAACCGGGAAACTGCAGACGATGGGTAATTAATGGGTGCGAATTTTGGCCGAGTGCCAAAAATGTAGGCTAATAAGTTGCATAGACAAATGACTTGTAAAATGGGTGCATGTTGCATGCCACAAATCCTTGCAGCAAATGTTGAATCAATTAATTATTTTTTAAAAAATATTCTTAGACATTTAACGTTTGTTTTTTTATTCATTTGTTAATTAATTAATATATTTATTGAATCCATTAATTATTTTTTAAATATTCCCAGACATTTAAGATTTGTTTCTTTCCTTTATTTATTAATTTATTTATTTATTGAATCAACTAATTATATTTAAAAAATATTTCCATACATTTAAGATTTCTTTCTTTGCTTTATTTATTAATTTATTTATTTATTGAATCAACTAATTATACTTAAAAAATATTTCCATACATTTAAGATTTCTTTCTTTCCTTCATTTATTAATTTATTTATTTATTGAATCAATTAATTCTTTTTTAAATTTTCCTATGCTTATAAAAATGGTTTCTTTGATTCATTTATTATTTCATTTATTTATTGAATCAATTAATTATTTTTTTAATATTCCCAGATATTTAAGATTTGATTCTTTTATTCATTTATTAATTGTTCATTTTTAGTTCGTAGTTCTTAACATTATTTTAAATAAATAAATTAAATAAATTAAAAAAATATATTTATTTATACTTTATGACAACATTTTTAATTGTTAAAATTTGATTTATATATTTAACAATAAATACATTTAGACCTTGAGCCAGCTAAATTATTTTAATAAAAATAAATAAACAAATAACAAAATCAGGTTAGGCGAAACTGAATAATATAATTTAAATAAATGTAATAAACGAAATAAGTAATATAAATTAAATTAATAAGCAATAGAAAAACATAGAAATAATAAGTAATAGAATTAATAAAATGAACAAAATAAATTAGTGAGCTTTATTAAATAAATAAATAAATAAGATTAATAAAATATAAATAAATAACCATATCAAAGAAATAAAATAAATAAAGTAAATAAGATATAGAAAAACATAGAAAAAATATAAAGTACAATACATAAATTAAACAAAATAAATAAAATAAATTTTACAAAAATATATATATATGTAAATAACAAAATCAACTAGCATCGAAATTGTCGTTCCGATTTCCTTTTTCTCAAGCGAATCACTTTACAGAGCACTGCACAACAATGCCAAAGTTTAAGTCAAAGTAAAAGCCATGTCCAAATGCAAAGAACCAGCCCACCAAAAAAAAAGAAAGAAAAAGAAATAACAAATCCAAATCCAAGTTGAAGTCGAAGTCGTGTGCAACCCTAAAAGTTTCGGCCCACTAATCAATTTGCACAAAAACAAAAATAAACACGCACACAATAAACGGGAATAAGCACGTCGAAATAATGCAATTTTCAGTTTTTAATTTCCATACAAATTCGATTTGATTTGATCCATAATAAAGAGTACAAATACGAGTACTCCGATGACGATTTCAAGTACTCCTCATAAAAATGTATTCTGTAGAACGTCCCATATGGTCAATTACGTGTAGTACAATACAAATTCACATTAAGTTCCTCAAGAAGCTTTGCGACCACCTCATAAATACACACACACTCACACACACATACACTCACACACACATACACTCACACACACACACACTTATACGGCACACACACATTGTTTTCACTTCAATTATTATTGATGCCAACGAAAATTCCGAACTTGAATTCAGTGAAGCGTATGAAAAGTGCTCCTGAGACTTGCAAAGTTTTTCAAATTCAAAGAAGCAGCTTTGTGAGAGCTTTAGAGAAGTTGCTTCAAAATATTTGTGAAACACTTAAATTAATCAATGAAATAGCTGAGTTTTTAATAGACCATAATTTTTATATATATCATAGAGAAATTCTAAATACTAGTCTCTCTTGTTTTATAACTTAGCGTATTAATTTTAGTGACATGCAATGCATACTTATTTTTATTTTTAGATAAAATTTCTCATTAATAGTAAAAGTTAAAATAATATTAATTTATTGTTTAAATTTTAAAAGATGCTATTCATATCAGAAAAAATATTATGTATGTCAATATATATAGATTTAAATGTAAAATGTAAATGACAATGAATTTCCAAAGATAATTTCCATTTTTGGAAAATTCTGTTAACTGAAAAATTGATATTCCAATCTATTTCCATCTACATATTGAAGAAAACTTCAACTTCAACTTCTAATATTATACTAAGTAATAATACATGTATTAAGCAGGGACTAAAACCGAAACGAATATCGGTTTCGGTTACGGTTTCGGTTATGCTCGAATTAAGGTTTTCGGTTATCGGCTATGCAAAATCTTGGAGTATCGGTTTCGTAACGGATATCGGTTTTTCATAAGTTTCGGTTTAAAAATAACAAAAAATTAATGTTTTCGGTTGACCAAAATAAGAAGCGTTATTCATTGCTTTACATAAAAAAAGGCTTAATGCTCTTATTAACTAGGAAAATAATGTTATCTGGTTACTAGAATGATCCAGCGTAATGTCGATTTTATTATAATTTGATCTCATATAAATTTGGTTCATTTGGTTTGCAAATTTCGACTATTTTGATTTTACTGATTTTTAATAACTTCGAACTGTCCTAACTTTGTCAAAACTCAATCAATTTCCATGAGCAATGTAAATTTGAGCATAATTTTTCCTCTAAATTCGTTCTGCATTTAAATTTTGTTCATTTTGAATATTTTGAAAATTTCGAATTTTTTAGAAATTTTACAGTGTTACCCCTTATCATTTTTCGAAATTTTCGAAAAATTTTAACTTTAAAAATGAACAAAATTTAAATGCCGAACGAATTAAGAATTAATATCATGCTCAAATTTACATTGCGCATGAAAATTTATTGAGTTTTGACAAAGTTATGGCAGTTCAAAGTTATTAAAGTTGCTCAGTAGCTGCGACGGCCAGAACCGAAATTAACCCTTATAAATGAATCGGTTACTAAACGGTTATTTCGGTTTAAAGAGTTTCGGTTATGGTTTTTCGGTTACGGTTACAAATTTCAATCGGTTTTTACCGGTTAAGGGTTACGGTTTCGGTTAAGGTTTTAATCCCTGGTATTAAGTAAATCTATTAAATTACCTTATTTCCCATTGAGGATAATTATATAATTCGTTTCATAAATATATTGAAGATCACTTTAATTAAATAAAATTTTAAATTTCAATAAACATCAACTAAGTAAGCATAAAAGTATTAAATTATTTTATTTCTAGGACTATTATAAAATTCGCATCAATGTCCAAATTATCATAAACAAAACTATTGTATATTACTATTATTAATAATACTATTAATAATACTTTTATTATAATTAATAGTACTTAAAAATAATATTAAAATACATCCCCATTTATTTAAGGACTCTAAAATTTAAAACTATGCAGCTCACAGCTAATGCTATAATAATAAACTGCGAAAATTGATGTAAGGATTATATATTGCATTACAATTTTGAATGAACCGAACAAAATGTGATGATGTGAACTTTGAGAAAAAGTGCAGACTGAAATGAAAATTGTTTGAACAAGGCGATTTAATTTGATTGATTTCAATTTGGTTCCCACTCCCAAAATGAAACGAGTATGAGTACCCGCGATATATATTCACATATATTCATATGCGAAAGAATACTCGTAATAAAAGCGTCACATTTGATTGCATTTTTTGTGTGAAATTGGGCTGACAATGTTCGCTGACCAAAAATAAAAAGGCGATTGGCATGAAGAGGAACATGAATCCATTCAACTGAGAATATGAGTCTATAAAAAGGGGTGCATTCATCGGGGGTGATTGCCATTTATGAGTGTGTGTGTGTGTGTGTGTGTGTGTGTGTGGCACAACCTACACACACACACATGTAGACAGTGCGTTGTCCATGTTCTCGTCCTGTTCTCGTCCTGTTCTCGTCCTGTTCTCGACTGCATGCTGTGTAAACGTGTTAGGGCTGAAAAAATTGCACTTTACGCAATTTATGTGCAAATTTCTTCAATGACTTTAAAGCAATAGGCATTGTGGGGAAGGGGAAAGACGATAGACGGAGGGGGGAGGGGGGAGGGGGGAGGAGCAGCATTATTCAGTCATTGAAAATGCCATTATAATCGTGCGCTAATTGACTCTAATCGACTTGTTCTTCTTCCACATTTTTGGGGTTGTTTAACCTTAAACCCAAACCGAATCGAGCCATGAAATGGGTTTTAACACTTGAATGTTGGTAACATTCAAGAACATGCACTAAAAAAAAATTTTCAGACATAAAATAAAAATAAAATAAGTGTAATATAAAAACACAAACAGTTCTACGATCAATTATTTTATTTTATTTAATGTCAACTAAAGTTGACAACAGTTTTTTAAAAATTAAATTAATATTGTAAATTTCCATTTTAAATAAAATGCTAAATAACATATTATAAACTGTCAGAAAATCAAAAAAAAAAATGTATAAAGTTATAAGATCAAATAATTTTAATTTACGATAACAAAAGGTCTTAAAATCAAGACATTTGTAGCATATCTTTAATTTTAATAATATTATCATATTTCTAATTGTATTTTAAGCTTAAAATAATTGCATAACTTTGATATTAATTATATTATCAGATATTCAATTATTTTTTAAGCTTCAAATAATTTGTTTCTGTCAAATGATTTTAAATTAAGTAAATAACTAATCATTTTCGTAAAATAAATTAAAGGTGAAATAATTTTTTTTATCAGTGTACAAACATTGATTTTAAAATTATAATATAACCTGCAATTATAATAATTTTTTTTCTCCAAATTAAGTTTCTGTCACAAAACTTGCACTTACTAAAATTAAACTTCAGTCTAAACATTATTTTTAGTTTTTTTTAATTTTTTGAATTTATTATTATATTTTCGATTTATTTAGTCGACATTAAATAAATAACTAAATAAATACAAAATTTTTTGATTTTTTTGTAGTGTAAGTAATATTGTTAGTTTTGTTATTCTATTTTTGAATTATTTGGAATAAATAAAAAAATAACTAAATATGTTTTTACTTTAGTATTAAGTATATTTATGAGTGTACCTATGTATATTCATCTTATGGGCACTTTACCTTTTAAATAAATATTAATTAAATTAATATTAATTTTATAATTATATTTCCGATTTATTTAGTTGATATAAAATATGTAAATAAATAACTAGACATTTTTTAATTTTTTGTAGTGTACGTATTATTTTTTAAATTTTATTTTTAGCAGTGTACCTCTGTACATTCATCTTATGACCATCTTTTGGGTTAGACTTAAGTTCAATTCTTTGGGCACTTGAAAGCGAGTAGTTCAAATAAATGACACTTAAGAACACTTCAGTTTGGAGTGTGTGTGTGAGGTGTGTGTGGTGTGTGTGGTGTGTGTGCGTGTGTTAAGTCTCTCATTTGTCTTAACTCAAAAATAAAAATAAAAATAAAATCAAAGGAGAATTGCCCACAAATTAGTGTTCATAATGCGTCTATTTAACAGCTATTTGTTATTTAAATAAGCCGACAAAACGAGACAAAACGAGACGAGACGACGCGACAATTGCAAATCCAAGCTCAAAAACCCACCAGGCATCGCATATCCTTTGGCAAATGTCCTTTGTCCTTTCACACACACGATCCGTGCTAATACCTGGCCAAATTGAGAGACATTTTCACAGCCATGAAAATGGGAAAATAATTATGCGCCTGATTTAACTGTAAATGCCAGCTAATTTCTCACAAATGCCAAATACATTTCACACTCTCCCCCTCTCTTTCTCTATCTCTCTCTCCCCCTCTCTCTTTATTCTATATGTGTTTTTTCAAGTGTTTCGCACTTGAATTTTGCTGTTGATTTTCCTTTCTTTTTTGTTGTGTCCTTGCAAGGACAATACTTATGGCAGCACGTTTGACATTTGCATTGGTCTAAAAACCTTTACAAATAAAAATAAAAAAAAACCGCATCGAAGCAGAAAATCTACTCATAAAATGGCTTCACTCATTGAAATATGAGTTCATATGTGTTGACAGCTAAAAACTCGATAAGGAATTAAAGAACCAACACTGATTGACTAACAAATACCTTATATGTATGCTTTAATCAAGTTTGAATAGAGAGCAGTTTTTGTGTTGTAGTTACCACTAAAATTTTAATAATAATATTTATTAATTTGTTATATTTACATATATAGTAAATCTCTGAGTCTTTAAAATTCAAATAAAAATACATATCAATTATATTTCTTTTATTTACTTAGTGTTTATTTACATATTTACTTAATTATTTATTTTTTTGTGATATTTTTTTATATAAATTTGGTTTGAAAATTTCGTTTATTTTGATTTTTACTGATTTTTAATATCTTTGAACTGCCATAACTTTGTCAAAACTCAATAAATTTTCATGCGCAATGTAAATTTGAGCATGATTTTACCTCTAAATATGTTCTGCATTTAAATTTTGTTCATTTTTAAAATTTTTAAAATTTCGAATATTTTCGCAAAAAGGATAAGGGGTAACACTGTAAAAATTCGAAAAAATTCGACAAATTTTGAACTTTTAAAATGAATAAAATTTAAATGCAGAACGAATTTAGAGGAAAAATCTTGCACAAATTTACATTGCGAATGGAAAATAACTAAGTTTTGACAAAGTTATGGCAGTTCAAAGTTATCAAAGTTGCTCAGTAGCTGCGACGGCCAGAACCGAAATTAACCCTTATAAATGAATCGGTTACTAAACGGTTATTTCGGTCTAAAGAGTTTCGGTTTATGGGATTTGGTGCAGTGGAAAAAAATTATTTTCGGTTACAGTTTCAGTTAAGGTTACAAATTTCAATCGGTTTTCATCGGTTAAAGCTTGCGGTTTCGGTTAATGTTTCAATCCCTGTTATATGTATATGCTTTAATCCAGTTTGCATACAGAGAATCTTATGTGATGTAGTCACCACACAAATTTCGAGTAAAATTTAAAATTGTTGTGACAGTCGACATGAGAACCTATAATTTATAAGATAAAATAAAAATATGATTACAATACAGATGAAATATGATTAAATACAGCTGTATAAAAATTCAACTATTTTTTATTTCAAATCATATATAATTTGATTTTATTTAGTGAATTTTATTTAATTGAAATTTATAAATAATTTAAAACTAATCACGGTCTGATTTGTTGCATTAAAATGCTTACTCACTTATAGGTCGTGTATACTCCACTCTACTCTCTCCCACTTAAAAGGCAACTAGCCACGCCTCCTTAAATAAAACTTTTCCGAACTCTTATATATTGTTGGAAGTGCAAAAAGAAATGCTAAATTGTTCGCCACAGCTAAGGAAATGGCCAAGGAAATTCGCATTTATTATAATCGTCGTATAATCATGGGAAATGCGAAAAGTGAAAAGTGAAAAAGGAAAATTGCTGTCAATTTCCAACTGAGCAACAAAATAAAAGAAAAGATAAGAAAAGAAAATTGAATAAAATAAAATTAATTTGCCAAAGATGAAGACATTGGCAATAGGAAAAAGAAGAAGAAGATAGAGACGAAGATGGAGATGGAGAAGAAGAAGAAAGCGACATTCACAGTGCTCAAACTTTGCAATTTGTGGCGCGTTTCCGGTTTCCGCTTTTAGCGTGAATGAGGAGACAAAGAGAAAAAGAAGAAGACAGGAAAAAAATGGGGGAAGAAAATTGGTATTGTCATCAATTTTGTTTGATGTGCTTTTTTCCCTGTTTCTATTCCCAATAGAGGGAGAGAGAATGAGAGCGAGTGAAAGAGACAGCGATTAGTTGCCACTTAGCGCTGTTAAGAGTCCCATTCAGTTTATTAAATCAGGCGTAATAATTGGTCCAAATTAACTAACTGAATTTCGAAATTGAACTTATAACTTGACTACGAATTGAGTTGGCCTTGTTTTTAAGCCATTTTGTTAGTTACAAATTTATCATTTGGCTAAACAAATTTGAACAGTTCGATTCGTGCCGAGAACTAAATTTTGATTTTGGATTTCTGAAGATGCCCTTCGCACCTGCTGACGATTGGCCCATGAGTCCCACTATTAATTATATATCCAATGAACTGGGCAAGTATTATATATATTTATCTTTTAACCAAGTCTATATTTATACAATATATAAAAAAAAATATCTGAATGAGTTAGAAAATATATGAATATAATAAATAATGAAATTTACTATTCTTGAATGGTGTATTTTGAATAAGATACATTTTTTCAAATAAATTGATTTATGTTTTAATTTTTTAACTACACACAAAAATTTGTGCAATAACAATTTAACTCTAATTATTTGGATACCATAATATAATTAATTTTATTTAAAAGAAATTTTATCTATCAGTAGAATACAAATATTTTTTTCAATAAGAAATACACCTTTCATTTCAACAGATATTTTGATACAATTTTTATTTTCAATTTGCATTATAAAAATTGGAAATAATAGTTATTTTATAATATTGTTATAAATATAATAGCTTATAATATTAATTTCTAAGTAATAGAAGATTAATTCGTATCCCAGAATTTTTACATAAAATTTTAGAACGTGACATATTTACTAAAAAAAATTAAATAAAAAACTTTTGAGTTTCTTTATTTTTATAATAATGGTTGCTAAATAATAAATGCAATTTAATTATTGCTTCATAATTTTGTATTTGGTTTGAGAAATTTTACTTGTTTATTACAAAATACACAAAAAAATGTATTATATTATTTACTTATTTCTTTATTATTACGATGCTTGATATTAAGTTCATAATATTCCTTGAAAAATATCAATATAAAGCTTTTGAGTTAAATATATCATTTTTTTTAAATCATTTCGATTTGAAAAGTATTTTTTCCATTTTATATTAAATTTTTAAAATAATATATGCAATTTAATTATTACTTCATAATTTTGCATTTGTATACAGAAATATGACTAATTTATTAAAAAATATAAAATAAATAATGGAAATTTAATTTTTATGTCATTTGTTAATTAAATTAATGAATTAATGAAGTAGAAAGTATCTTTTTACTTAAATAATGATCTCTATAAAATAATTGCTATTTAATTATTACTTTACATATTTATTAATAAATATCAACAAATCATTTTTTAATTTTACTTAATATTTATTTGATAATAATTTCAATGCCTGATATATATATCCTATATCCTTTACTTAGAACGCACTCATTTGGCAAGGTCACCGCAAGTGCTGCAGGAATTGAATTCCATAACTGAATCGTGGAATGAAATGGGCCAAGCTGAAGGTGTACGTCTAAAAAACCAACATAATAAGGATCTGTAGGATCTAAGTGGGCAACAAATATAACAATTCAAATCAAAATTAAGAGACTAAAAGGAAAAAAGCAAAAAGACAGTGAGTTCAAGTCATAAGCAACACCTGTCGAGCTGTTTTTTTCACCTGGCAAATTAATCATGGAAACTGTTACCAAAATACACGTTGGAAAATAATAATAAAATAATGAAAACAAACAAAACTAAAAGCGACAACAACTCACACGCTATGCAAAGGGTTGCAAGGGGGGTAGCAGGGGGTAGAAAAGGGGGGGAAACACAAATTTGTGACAAAGTTACGGAAATTTAATTAAAATCAAATACTCTCACATTGCCAACGCGCTTTTGGCCAACACCCTGAAAAACATACTAACCAGGCCAGCAAAAAGGGGTAGCCAATTCTCAGTCAGGTGTGACTTGATAGTTTATAACACGCTCTCTTTACCCTCTCCTCCTTTCTCTTTCCTCTTTCCACTTTCCTCCACTCATGTGTGTTTTCTCACTAGTTTTCCGCGTCGTTTAATAAACAAAATGTAAACAAAGTTTAACAGACACACACTCATACACTCACACACTCATGCACTCATACACTCACACACTCACACACATATCCCCCTCCCTTTTTCTAGCACTCGAGCCTTTTTGTTGTTGTTGCATTTGCCTTTTATTAATATTATTTATGAGCCTGTGGTTGTCTCTTTTATTTTTTTATTCGTTGTATGCCCGCGGCAAGGTGAATACCCAATATCTAACCATGAATCCATTCATTCATTCATCCATCCATTGGGACAGACAGCTGCTCAATTTCACAGCGCATACATTTGATTAACTTAATTTAATAGTATTTCTTTTTTTTTTTTTTTGCTCTATTTAATACTTTGGCGTGTGTTTGATATATTTGTTTGTTTATTTAATTTATTGTCATTATAAATAAGCATGGCTCGTTTGCATTCAAATCAGGCCCAAACCCAAGTTTGACTTGGCTTTTCTATATATGTATGCTTGTATTGAAATTACAGATTCTTAATAAATACTTTTATAGGATATTTTTCCTTTATAACTCTGTCAAAACTCAAGCGATTTTCATGCGGAATATCACTTTAACCATGATTTTTACAATACATTTATTCTGCAGTATAATAATTATAAAAATATAAATATAATAATCATCCAGAATTTCCATACTTACCCCTTTACATTTTTTCAAAAACTTTTATCTCACATTACTTCATCAAAAATTAAGCGATTTCCATGTCGAATGTCATTTTAATCAAGATTTGTTTAAATTTTGTTCATTTAGAAAATTTAATTATTTTCGAAAATCATCCAGAATTTTAATACTATCCCCTTTACATTATTTAAAAATCTTTGATCGCTAATAACTTCATCCAAAATTGACAGATTTTCATGCGGAATGTGATTTTATTTATATTTTTGGCTCCAAATAGATTCCGCATTTAAATATTGTTCATTTAAAAAAATTAATAATTTCCGAAAATCATTCAGAATTTCCATACTCCTCTTTAGATTTTTTTCAAAAACTTTAATCTCTAATAACTTCAGTAAAAATTAACCGATTTTAATAATAATTTTCGAAAACCATCCAGAATTTTATTACTTTCCAGATTTAGTTCTATACTCCACCTTCTACATTTTACTTTTATTTTCATAATAGAAGCGGCTTCTTCTTCTTTAAATATTTTTGCCAGAGTATCAATATCAAAATGAACAAAAATAGCTATCTTAATGCTTATAGGTGATCATTTAAGAGATCTCTGCAGGCTGCAGATACAAAAGGAAATGTAAAGAAAATAGAAAATGTCGTCAATTAAAGAGTAAGACGAGAATGTGTCTAGTGTCTATTGTGAGGCAGGGAGAACCACCAAAGGCGACCATTGGCTAATGAAGACACAATTAACTGCACAATTGTGGAAAAGGTCACAGAAAAGGGAAGGAGAAGAAGCTGTGGGAGCAGCTGTAGCTACCTGGAAATTAGAAGCTGACCAAAAGATTCGTTAGCAAATCGAATGAAATGAGGCATGAAACCATTTTGACAAAAATCGTCAACAAAAGCAACGGGGCTACTGCTCATTCTTTAATCACAACACGGAAGGGAGAGGAAAGGGAGAGAAAGAGGGAGAGATTGGGAAGGACTCTAAACGATCACTTAAGGAAAAACAGAGTCGGGATCAGTCAGCTGCTTTGGATCTGTGAAACGATAAATAAGGCACAGCTTAGCTCATTGAAGTCAGCTACAAAAAGAAAACTAAAACTTTACTTTCTTCACTTTCTCTCTCGCCGACAATGCACAGTGGGGCAAACTGCTGAAATAGTGGAGTTAATAACTAAAAAAATGTTATTAATTTTTCTGTAAAAACCATAAATTTATGTTTAGTAAAAAAATCATTTTTTGTTTAATATAAATTTATAATGACTATAAAAAATATATTGCGATATATTACTACAGTGTTATTTATCGGACCTATCATCAAATTGATAATTATTTGAAGTAACAAATTTAATTTTAAAATTTTTGTATTTTTAATTATTTGCTTACGTAAGAAAAAGTCTATTTTTATATATAATGAAAATAAATACAATATTGCGTTTTTTTTACTACCGTCTTACTTATCGGACTTATCATTAAGTTGATATTTATTCTGAAATAACACTCAATTTATTTATAAAATTTAAATTAATTTTTTATTTAAGAAACAACACTTTTTATTTATTTTAAAACAATTTTTTTTAAACTTTATTGAATACAAATTTATAATGACAATAAAAATTGAGTAAGTACTACAGTCTGATTCAGACTTATCATCAAGATGATATTTATTCTGAAATATCAATACATTTTGTTTATAAAATTTTGTTATTTACAATTTTTAGAAACAAGATTTTTAATTTATCTAAAAACACATTTATAATGACAAAAAAAATAGTATATATTTTTAAACTAATTTTTTATTTTAGAAACAACATTTTTTATTTATTTTTTTATTTTTTAAGAAAATAAAGACGGTAATTTATTGCAATTTAAGCAACTTGGATTAATGTAAATTGAATGAAAAAAAAAGATTGTGTCAAATTTGAAGACTTCACAAGTTTAAATAACTTGGCTAATTTAAATTTATTTTTTTTTATTTTTCAGTTATGAATTCAAATTTATTATAATATAATTTAATTGTTAATTTTAGTCAACTTTAAATAAATAACTAAATTTGGCTGCTAATACCACTGTGCAGGGATAAGTCGAAGTCTCTTTCGGAGTCTCAGTGTCGGCTCAAAGAATCGTCGGCTTACTTTGAAATGATCGCAGCGATCGACACAAAAAGTATCGCATTTCGTGTTGTGCGACTGTCGCCAGGATGCTTACAAAATAGGAGTAGGAGTAGGAGTACGAGTCCTTCAATATCCTGTCGGAAATTGTTGCAATTGCATGTTGCGGTGTGCTGACGATCAACGAATGTTTTGATGAAATCAACAACATGTCATGCGATACTCGAGACTTAAGGCAACAATAACGATAACGATAACAGCGGCAAATTGTTTCTCAAGTCGGCACAAATTACGGTAATTAACGTTCGTCCTTCGTCCTTTTGCAAAATGGCGCTCATTAGGCGCTCATCTTCAGAACCGCGAGACAAGCAGCCATAATTATTTTTCGCTGACAACTTTTTGATGAATTAAATAATTTTTAAGTGCAACATGATGATGATGATGATGAAACGATGACAGGACGAAACAGGACGACAGATAAAACAGTTGAAATGAAATCTGACTTGAGCATCTGTTGAGCGGATTTAACTTGTTTAATTACCGCTGTATTCAGTATTCAGCTGCAGCTACAGATACAGATACAGATACATTTTGCTGTCGTCCTCGTTATACACAAAAAATATGTACACTGGAAAAAAAGACAAACTTCTAAAATCAAGAACATTCAGCTTAAATATTTTGTTCTTAAAATCAGACAATTTTAAGACCAAATTAATAAAACTAAGAATATTAATAAAAAAATTTGGAGTTCTTAATATAAGAATTAAAAATCTTAAATTGTTAAGAATATATAAATATGAAGAAGACAATAATGGCAACAAGTCGAGGGATCGAAATCCGCCCTATGCCAAGGAAAAAACATATAATCGGAATATTTATAAAAAAAATAAATAAATCCAAAAAAAGTATAAATATCAAAAAAAAAATAAGTTTAAAGTTTAAAACATTACCTTATTTTTTTATTTTTGGTTTGATAATTTAAGACTGTTTGGTCTTAGATTAAGAACTTATTCTTATTTGAAATGTTCTTAAAATCAAGATATGATTTCTAAATTTAAGAATTTGATGTTCTCAACGCATTTTTTAGACCAAAATTCTTAGTTCTGAGACCAAAATCTTGATTTTAAACCATTTTTTTTATCAGTGTATATATATAAAATAAAAATATAAATGTTGGCAGTCTTTCAAGTGTCCTTTCCCCCCCCTTATTCCCATTCATTTATTGCCCCCCCTTTGAGTTGTTTTGCGTAACTGTAACTGTTGCCATTTTAATGCGCTCGAGATTCAAGTGTCGAGCCCAAAATTGATTTTCATTTCATTGTTCGGAACTTTGTGAAGAGGTTCATAAAACTGCAAGCAAAAATGGCAATGTGCTTGATTATGTTTGAGATACACACAGTCTGAGATACATTTACAAGGTGAGCTCAATGCAAATACTCTCACACAGATACACATACACACACACACACACACACACACACACACATACAGTGGCACTCGACACTCAATTTCATAGAGCCACAAAATACGAAAACTCAAAAGGCCACTTGATGAATTTCATATATTTATAGCCCGCAGAGTGGCGCTGCATTTGCACACTGAATGAAATTCCTTACACACACACACACACACACACACACACAAGGACATTCGGAAGAGGGAGGGGACATCCCTCAGTCCAATCGCTGCTCCTCCTTCTCCTTCCCCTTCCCCGTTGAGCTTGCCCAAACACTTGCACAAATAAAAGATCTACTTCAACTTATTGAATTTTCGTCAATAGAAACAAGATGAAATATGCGCGAACAACAACGACTACTAAATGCTCTTCGTAAAAAAATTTAAATCATTTATAATTATTTTTTATAATATTTTAACATTTAAGTAATACTTACAAATGATTTATAATTATTGGAGATTAAGTAAATATAATAAATAATGATGATAGATTAAAATAATTATTTTTTATTTATATTATGAATACAACAATTATATTTAATTATTTGTAGAGAATATTTTATAGATTAAATATAACATAATTATTTTTTATTAATATTATGTGCACAGCAATTATATTTTAAGTTGTGAAGAGAATATCTAACATTTTTAATATGGATTTATTTATTTATATTATTTTAATTTAAAAATATCGCTTTGATAAAATGAAACTAAACTTGCAAAAAACAGCACTAAATAAAATCTAAATAATATACACATAAAATACAGTAAATACCTATGATTACTAAAAAATTAATTAAAGTTAAGTCAATTAATGTCAAATTTGAAAATATCTCTTTGATAAATTAAACAAAGCTTGTGAAAAAACAGCACTTGTTGAAAACTAAATAATATTCACATAAAATGATGATTACTACTAAATTAACTAAAGTGAATATATTTTTTTAGTCTAAGGAAATAACGGATGTAGGATTTTATTTTATATTTTTTATATTTATTTTTTAATTATTTATCATATCAGGATTTATACAAGACCAGATTTTTATTACAGATTTTTTCTTGTCAGTTTGGTATGGAATAGTTTTTTATTTAAAACTATAAAAATGCTAAATATATCTCAAAAACTTGGTTAAATTTCGGCGATTTTCAGGCTGTATTAAATATTGGATATACTCCCGCTGGGAAAGTGCATTTCTCTAGGCAGATTGGATGTCTTTTGCTGCCCACCCGCGAAAGGCTTTTGCATATGAGTTTTATGAAAGCTTCTTTGACAACGCTGACTTTATGCGAATAAAGGAGATTGGGAATGTATATAAGTATGTATATATATGTATATAATACATACTCGACTTTCAGTGACAAATCCGTTAAGTCGCGCATTTGTACATTATGAATATAATAATGATGTTGAAGCTCATTTTGATTTCGTATTTGTGCAAGGAATTTCAATTTTGACCCACGAACAGTTGGCAAAATGTTAAGTGTAATCAAATTGTTACCCAGAGAAGCTGAGTTTTTATTTTTTATTATTAAATTTAAGGCCGCTGCACATACAAAGCGATGTCCTGTGGCGCAAACGGGAATTATTAAAAAGTAATTATGGCACAAATTACGAGATATCAATACAGCATTTAGCTCTGCATGCGGCCAGGACACAGCGAGGACTACAACAAAAGCAAAGGCGGCGGATCCTTGCGATACGATACGAAACGATAGGATAATGTGACGAGGTATATAGTTCCTTTTTGCACCACCGTACAGTGGGGAAAACAACTATATTTTCTGATTTTCATTCAAATTTTCAAATGTCAAAATTTAATTTGAACAATAATTTACGTAACGAGCATTTTTTGAATTCAAATAAATTGGTTTTGTTAAATTAATGTATTTAAAAATTTAAAAAATAGTATTTTTAAATACTAAAAATAGTTATTTTTTGATGAACAACATTTTTTAAAATAACACATTTAAAAATAAAAATGTTTTTCCTTATAATAAAAATAATGAAAAATATACATTTACAAAAAATTACATACAGGAAAAATTGTCCGATTTACTTAAAATAATTAGGGAAAAAGCCAGATGACATATAGTATTTTTTAAACTAACGTATTTAAATACAAAACTGTTTTTTTAATAATAAATATAATGAAGGAATGAAACAATTGTCCGATTTACATACATAAAATAATTTATTATAATTTCATTCTTTATGAATTTGAAAACATATTCCTGCTACATTGAAAGTGTTTATATTTTTATTTAAATATATTCTTGACTGTTCCCCTTTAGTATGGCAGGGTGGGAATCGAACCCGCTAAATTTGCTGCTTTTAATTCAAATTTTCGAATGCCAAAATTTAATTTTTGCACTTATTTACGATACGAGCAACGTATTGAATTCTTATAAATTAGTTTTATTAAATTAACGTATTTTAAAAGTAAATAAATTAATAAATCAGGTTTTTTCAAGCAAATAAAAATTATTTTTATTTTTTTTTTTATTACGAAAAAGTTATGAAAAGAAAATATTACACCTAAAAAAATTCTCCGAATCACATAAAAATAACAGACAGACAATAACTTCCCTACTTGCAGAGATATTAGGTATTTTAAACCTGCGAATCTATCGCTTTTCCCCACTGTGCAGCGTTCCGCTCGGCACTTGAGAATTGTGCAAAATCCTTTAGCTTACATCCTTCAGAGCTGCTGTTTCCGCTGCTGTCTGCGGCACACAATGCGATTTCTTCTTCTTCTTCCCGTCTCTTCTCTTCATTCCCCCCTGACTTTTCTCTGCACAGTGTGTGCTGCATGTTGTGCAACATTTGCTTGCAATTTTGACATAATATCAAGATTATTATTCGATTTGAACTTCTCTCTCTCCCTCTCTCTCTGTCTCCTTCTCTTTCAGTTAATGAGAAGGCATTGAGGCGCATTCCCCCTTGGGACTCTTATAGCCACTTCACCTTCACTTTGATGCCGAAGATCATTCCCATTGACTCGCTGTGTATTCAGAAAAATAAAAAAGGTCGAGAGTTCCCTTAGATTACGAGTTACTTTTCATGAATTGTTAATTTCTCGCTTCAATTGTAATTGTTTGTCTGCACAAAAGGCACTTTTGGTATATTATGATCCTAAAAGAAATTAACTGAATCAAATCTGTCTATATTACACTATGCGAACAGTGTTTGTTGGCAGTTTATTTATGGTTCTTGTATAAACATCTATCATATCTGTGGTGTCACTTTATTTACCATAACTTTTTTAACACTCATCTGTAAATAGTTTAGATTGAAAAGGGAAAAAGGAAAATGTTTTAAAATGTTCCGAGTTTTCTTTTCGCTTGTTTTTTGATTTCCTTTAAATCTACTATTTTGATAGATATCAAACTGGACTTATTAACAAATTTTTAAATAAATTCGGTAGTGAAATTCAAAACATTTCCAATTTCAGTGAAAAGTCTGCATCTTTATTACTTTTCTTGCCGAAATATATAAACGAATAGTAACTATTTCTATCATTATTTGGATAAAGTGTAAATTAGCATGGCAAAAACTCCAAGATCTTAAAATCTTCTTTCTTTCTTGAAATACTCTCAATTTCTATAAATTCTATTATCATTTTTCTTGAAATCTGATTATTCTGTAAGTTTAATTTTCTATTTTGACAAAATAAAGACAACTATTATTTAATTTATTTATGATTTATGACAAGTATTTATTTTTTTAAAAAACTATTATTTTTATGCGCAATATCTTTGCTAGGTAATAAAATTGAAACCTAATTGTATTTATTTTTCCCATTAAAATAAAACCTCCTTATTTCTTCTGTTTTATTAATTTGATTTATTTATTCCTTTTTAAAGATAAATGAAGTTCATTGATATTTTTTTAATATTATTCTCATTTTGTATTTCTCCGTGCAAACTAATAAAATTGAATCCTGAAATTTTACCTATTTTTTAATCTGCATATTTTAAATCTCTTCCCGAGTACCATTAAAATAAAACCTATTTTTTCCTTCTGTTTTCTTATTGTTTTTTTAAATATTATTCTCATGCCAAATTATTATTTTTGAAACATCTCTTCCATTAAAAAAACCTTTAATTTTCTTTGTCTTGATTTATTTTTGATCTTAGGTCATAATGCATTTACATATTAATTACAATTATACTTAATTATTATATAATTCTTAAATACATATCTTATTTATGCAATGTGTGTGTGTGTGTGTACTTGCAACACTAACTGTACTTGGCTACTATTATTATTTATGATATATACACAATCTATTTCCTTGTCCATTGTATCACCACATTGTGTCCACTTACAAGTTGGACAACATTGGGATTCTTCAGTTTTTCAGTCTTCGCCCTTGGTAACCACGGAGACGGGCGTGGAGGCGTTGCTGCTGCCGCCGTTGGCACTACGCGGAGATTGTGCCGCCGTCGAGGTGAGCGTGAGATCACCAGAAATCAACGTGGTGGCAACGCCATGTGGCGTCGAGTGTAGCGAATGGGGAGCCAATGAATTGGGACTCTCACGGGGGCTGCTGTTGCTGCAGGGCGGGCTCACCTGGGCGGACGAGGGATGCAGCGACAGATTCTGTGGATAACCCGCCGAGGCAGCTGCCGCTGCTGCCACCGCTGCCGCTGAGCCACAACCGCTGGCTGCGGCCGCTGCCGCTGCGGCGCCGGCGCCAAAGATGCCATTGAGATTACTCAATCCCATGTACTGAGAGAGCAGCGTATGAAAGTTGGGCAACTTGTAATGGGGTGGCATCAACTGCTGGGGCAACAAACCCGGATTGAAGTGTTGATGCAACGCGAAATGCGGTGGCCAAAACTCAGCGGGCAACGCCGCCGGATGACCCGGAAGTGCGTGTGGTGGCAACGGAATGCCGAGCGGAAATTCCGGAAGACCTGAGGGAATAGAAAGCGCAAAATTATAATTATTGATTAAGCGAACTCGACTTCGACGCGATTCGATGCACAGTGGAAAAGATTGCCAAAATTTTATTATATTAACTCAATTTAATTTATTGCAATCAGCACTTAAAAAAATTAATTCAAATCAAGAATTTTCTTTTTAAATTTAAATTAATTTATCTCAATTGTAAAAAATGATAGAAAATATTGCCTTTATTATATTATATTAATTCAAATTTAACTTAATCAAGAACCTTCCAATTTTTAAAAGAAAGATTGCCAATATTTTTATTTTATTTTTTTTTTTAATTTTAATTATATGGTCAAATTTTTAAGAAAAAAATACTCTGCTCAGTAAAAAAGGATGTTAATATTATATCATACTAATTCCAAATTTTGATACTGAAATTAGCTTAATTTATTGCAATCTACACTGTTAAAAATAAACTTAAATCAAGAATTTTAGAATTTTATTTTTAAATTTTAATTAAATTATTAAATTTTAAGGAAATAATACAGTAGAAAGTCAGGCAAATTCTAGTTTATATTAATCCAAATTTTTGAATATGAAGTTAGTTTCATTCTTTGTTATCTTTGTTATTGTCACAACAGTTTTTTGAGTTTCTTAAAGGTTTGGAAATTTAAAATTCTAGTCTTGCTCATTTTTAGATGTAAATAAAAATTAATAATAATATTTATAATATTTATATATTTATAAATTTTACAAATACAAAATATAATTATAATAATAAAGAAAATTTTTATGATTTACATTGCACACATTAGAACACAAGATAACTCTGATATTTTTAAAGATATTAATTTTTCTATAAGCTAAATAGGCTTCTTTTTCCACTGTGACACACCGTGTTGCACATCAATTCAATTATGTGGCACACGTAATTTGTTAAATTGACAACTTGGACTTGAACTCACCTTGATCGGGCAGCAGATAACCCGACTTGTCCTGATTCATAAACTTCTCACGTTTACGCCATTTGGCGCGTCGATTCTGGAACCAGACCTGCAATAGAACCAAATAAGAAGAAGAGAAAGAAAAGAGTTAGAATTTGAATTTGAATTGAGTTTGAGTTGCGTATGCAAATGTGCTAAGGTCTAAGGTCCTTTCTAATTGCCCACCCTACTCACAGGTCTCTCTTTCAATCTATCAACTTTGATCAAGTTGAAGTTGGAGTTGGAGTCGTAGAGAATACAATGGCATCCAATCGGAAGTGTGCAACTCTGATTTGAGGCACTGTTGAATTGTTGCCGGGTGGTGTCTTATGCATTTTTCGACACTTGTCGTCCCCCTAAAAATGGGGTAGGAATTGTGGGCGTGGGTTAAAAGCACTTCCGTCCTGAAGACTCGGCCGGAAAATTGACGAGACTCTTCTTCGTATATTAAGAAAATTAATTGTTTGTAAATTGAAATCACTTGACAACTCTGTGCAACCGAAGAAGAAGAGTTCTGCAATTATAGACACCCTGTATTATCCCGTTTTCTCTACACAATTGCAACAACAATGCGTGCAACAGAGCGAGTTGTAAATTAGCAACGATTTCCTTGCTATAATTGCTGCCAATTATTGTCCTATGTCTGTGTGCCACGCCCCCCCTTACTCTCTTACTGCCTCCCCCTTTTTGGTTGCAACCCTTGTGATTTTGTGAGCATTTTAATTGTTAGTAGCGCAATTATAATGCGGCTTTGGCCAACAACTTAAACCATTCTCATTCTCCTTTATTCATGGCCGGAATGTAAAAGTTGAATTTACGGATATCCGCACAACATTTTATCACACATGTGCGATCAAATTGTATGACACAAAGCCATGCCACAAAAACTGTGACAACATCAAGCTCAAAATTCTAACCATCGCAATACAAGTCACAATGTAAGCAAAAATTTTATTAAAGTTTCTTTTTGTCCGATGAAAAATGTTGCAAAAAAAAAATAAAGATATTTTTAATGTTTGAAAATAATTTGAATTAATTGAAAAATAAAAAAATAGTTGAAATTTTTTAATGATGGAAAATATTGCAAAGAAAACATTTTTAAATATTTAAATTACCATAAATTGAGCAAATAAATTTAATGAAAACCAATTATTTAAAATAAATATTAATGTTATTTTAAAGAAAAGAATTTACACAGAATTTAACACTTGAAATAAAATAACCCTGACAAATCTCTTAACTTTACTAACTTCAACTAAATACAAATTTTTGGAATTAATCCAATTTTAATATCAGTTTCGTTCGATTAATCTCTAGAGATTTGAATGACAATTGCTTTTAAAATTAACCCAATGAAATACTTCAGATTTAATTTTCAAACCTATTTTTTCAACTGTCATAATTTTTTTTGTAGAATTTCAGCTATATTATTTATTATTAAAATATTTTAAACATATAATAAATAAATTTTAAATTTATTTAATGCTTCTTTAATCAATTAAAAGTGAATATAATTTAATTCAATAAATATTACATTTTATTAAGTCACTCGGCAAAGATTTTAACATTTGAAATCAACAATAATTTGGTTTAAGGATCATCGACAATTGAATTGCTTTGTGTTTTAGATTTTTAGAGATTCGCAGAACATTTGGCTGTACTTTGATTATATTCCTACTAAATGTACATCTCCCTTATCAGACATGTAAAATACCCTTTCTCCAGAATTGCGCGAAATTCGCTAAGCAACTCGCGGAAAAAAGGCTTAAAAGCGTTATCAAAACTGATTCGTTATGCGAAATGCGCTTAAAAATAAAAGCACAAGTATTTTCAATAGCAAAAAATGTTTTCGAGTGAAATTTGATTTTTTTTTATTATACTTTTGACTTGTTTTTGTTGTTGTTTATGTTTGTTTTGTGCTACATGCAAATCCAAAAATAATTGCACGTTCATCAACCCCTTTTTTTTTGCGAGACGGATACAAAATGTATCTGATAGATACTAGACTACAAAAAAAAAAGAAAAAAGAAAAAAAGCAACGCTCTAAATCTGTTACTATTGAAGTAGTCTGAGTGTATGGCATATAACGTATGTGAATCAATGACCAATTACGCTTAATCTGCCAACGGATACGGAGAACCGTGAAACGGGCAATTTCATATGAAAAGAGGGGGAAGACAGGGGAAAAAGGGAAGGACACGGGACGCAGGACGCAGGACGAGTCGTAATCCCTCAGTGAGTGCAAGAGCGCTTAGGTCAAGTTGTTTTACATTTTGTTGTCATTGTATTTGTAGCTGTATCTGTCAACAATCAAAAAAATACAAAAAAAAATGTATCTCAAGTGCTTGAAAGCATTTCAACTGAAATCGAATTGTGCAAGGATCGAAGCAGGACTAAAGGACGTCCAATTACATGTGTAGTCGTGTGTTAAGCATGCACCACCCAAAGCCACTTTAATTGTTTACCCAGAAAGTAGAGTTAATAAAAATACCAACACCAACAAAATGTTAAGCGTGGAGGGCAATTTAATCATTTGGAAAATCACAATATCTAATGTCCTTTTGCCACCCTTAAATGCCCAACAACAACCCCCAAAACTAAATAGATGTCGCCCTATATCTCTGTATTTTTTTTTTGTATACAAACATCGCTCTAAGTGTTTAAAAGACTATTTACAAATTAAGTCCTTTGATTGTTAGCGATTTTTGCATTCCCAACGCGCGTTTTGTGCGCGCTAAAAACGCGCGCACATTTACTGCCTAGTTCTTGAATGAAAATGTAACACAACTTGACCAGTTATGATTTTAAAATGTAGCCCATATATTGCAGCATTTTAAGCCGCTTAACTTTCCAGTCTCACCTGCCGCCTTAAGTCGTTAATAATTGCTTAATCAAAGGCAGATACCAAACTTAATTGCTTGCTAAATAAATAATTTTCTACCCCCAAAACTAAATAGATGTCGCCCTATATCCCTGTATTTTTTTTTTGTATACAAACATCGCTCTAAGTGTTTAAAAGACTATTTACAAATTAAGTCCTTTGATTGTTAGCGACTTTTGCATTTCCAGCGCGCGTTTTGTGCGCGCTAAAAAACGCGCATACATTTACTGCCAAATTCTTGAATGAAAATTCAACGCAATTTAAACAATTAATAATTTTACTTATAGCCCATATATTGCAGTATTTTAAGCCGCTTAACTTTCCAGTCTCACCTGCTGCCTTAAGTCGCAAATAATTGCATAATCAATAGCATATCACAACTTAATTGCTTGCTGATTAAATATATATCTATCTATCTTTAACTGCGTGTAAGTATCTGGGAAATTACCTGGACGCGTGCTTCACTTAGATCCAAACGCATTGCCAGATCCTCCCTTGTGAAAACATCCGGATATTGTGTCTTTTCAAATGCGCGCTCCAATTGATGCAATTGAAATGTTGTAAATGTTGTGCGCGATCTGTGAGATACAATTGAGAGGGTAATATATTTTTTTATTTAGCTGCTTCTTTTTTAATGTGTTGTAACAATGGGCTAATACGATTTTATCTGTTAAGCGGATTGTCCAACAATTCGACTTACCGTCGAACTTTTCGAGGTCTTTCCATATCTCCCAGATCATGTCCATTATTCAGACTCGACGAGAGTTCATCATCATTATCGACATCCAGACCGCTTTCAGTATTCGTGGGTGAATCTTCACGTTTGGCAATCATTTGTTGTTGCTGCTGCTGTTGTTGTTGTTGTTGCAGTTGTTGCTGGTGTTGTTGTTGCTGGTGTTGCTGGTGTTGTTGCTGCTGGTGTTGTTGGTGTTGCTGATGTTGCAGCAAACTGTTGTTGCCGCCGTGCAGATGATGAATGTGATGCGAATGCGTTATCAACACCTCATTGGGAGTATCTGGAAAATACAGAAAAGTAGATAAATTAAAATTAAAATATTTGTTGAGACATTTTAAATATATTTAAAATATTCAAAAAAAAAAATGTATTTCATTTTTAATTTGAATTTATGTTAATTGAATTTATTGCTTGCATACAATATTCGTGCTACTTTCGTCACTAACGCGGACTGCCGTCCACAGTAATTTATTGAGAAAATTTGAAAAAAATTGTAACATATTTAAAAAAATTAAAATGATTTTTGATATGAATCTATTTTCAATGCTTTTATTTCTTGTGTAAAATATTTATTGAGAAATTGGAAAACAATTTAACATATTTTGAACAATTTATAATTTATTTTTAATTTGAATTCATTTTAAATTTATTTATTTTTTGATATTAAGCATAGCAGTAATTATTATTGATAAAATTTAAAACATAACTTTAGAGACTTCATTTGTCATTAAAATCCCTAGAGTTTTGTGGAACACAATTGCATATTTTGTACTATATATTAAAAAACAATTTTAAATAAATAATAAATTTAAATAAAAAATAATTTAACTTTTTTGTGTACTAAAAAAATATTTTTTTAAATATTTTTCTTATTTATGTTTTACATTAAATTTAAGTTTATGAATGCAAGAATAAATATAATTAAAAATTTTTCATGTTTGAACTTTGCGTTATATATAAAACTACACAAAAAGCAAAAGAATTAATTTTTTTGGACAAACAATCAAAATTGCTAATATTTAGGAATCGTTATTAAATATGATCTAATTTAATTAATTAACAGTCACATACAAATAGTTCAGCTATTTTGGTAGAGTACAAAATTCACATATTTTTTCTGCTTTAGTTTTAAAAATAATTAAACTTAGTAAATCTCATTAGCGTGTTTTAAAAATAATTAAACTTAGTAAATCTCATTAGCGTGTATCATAAGTAACTATACAAAAAATTTAAATTAAAAAAAATTAATTTTAATTAAATTACAATTTAATTTCCTAAATAAATGATATAAATTTTTTTTGTTATGTCAAAACAATTACATGACTAACTGTATGATTTTCTGCAATACAAAATAAGTTAACAAAGCTAACGAATTTGTCGAGGTTGTTACAACAGTCAATATGCCATTCAATACACTTTAAATGCTTGAAAGTTTCAAAAAACGGGCTCAATAAAATTGCAAACAAAAATCGAATGAAATAAAATGAAAAGGAAAAATCAAAAATCAAAAATAAAGTAGCGCTAAAAGTGAAAAGTGTTTCGGCAGCTGCGAAAAATCAAATCCATTCAATTGTAACTGAAGTAGTAATATCCTGATTGAATGCCACATCTAACCCCCATTTTAAACGGTTTTTAAAGCTTTCAAGTGCACTTACGATACACACACATGTGTGTGTGTGTGTGTATGTGTGTGTGTGTGTGTGTGTGTGTGTGTGTAAGTGCCACGCAATTTGATTTGGCAATCAATAACAAATAATTATAAGCAGCGAAATCGTTAACTTTAAATTGAAAGCTACAGTTACGAAAATAAGTATTTGAACAACCCTTTTGTTGAGAGAGGCTATAAAGGATTTTAGGATTTCAGGATTTTTTCCTGTTCTTTCACACACCCTGTGAGCAACATTTTGCTAGCTAAACATGTAATCAAATTTTAATGAACCTCAAATTAATAATATTCACAATGATGTTCGCCGTTCACAGCGTGAAATCGCAAGGACACGAATCCTGTTGTTATTATCCTGTATTTTGGTAACATTTGCCAAGCTCTCTCTCTCTCTCTCTCTGTCTCTCCCTCTATCGCTTGTTGTGGCGTAGAAGGTAATTGCCGAAAAAGCATCAAATTACGCAGGATACGATTGAGCATGAAATTGCTGCTTACTATCGCATGGAGGATATCAAGACCAAAAAGTGTCCTGCGGTGCGCACGTTGTCACAATTTTGTAACAGGCTACATTTATGGGTGCTGAATGTTGCCGAATTCGAAACTCGAATGTCCTGTCGCCATGAATGTCAATCTCAATCTAATTATGGGTCTAATGATGCCAAGCGTCTCATTATCCTGCATCGTAAACTGATATATTTTGATTTGCTTTACTTACTTTTCTGATATACTATATTTTTTTATTATTTCTTTTCAGCTCTGGGTGGGCATTAACGCAGCGGGCACAACGGCCACGCCCACAACATGATGCCCAACACAACGCAACGCCCCATTTGCAAGTGATGCCAAAATAATGTAAAAAGGGAGTATAAAGGGAGTGCAAATGGAGTGAAAAGTATGGAGTGCGGTGTATGGACAGTTTATGTAGATACTCCAAAAACTATGGACATGTTCTCGTTCTCATTTGCATATGACGAAGACACTTCCACATGCCACATGCCTCCACTTTTTGAAGCTGCACCTTTGATGTGGTTTTTAGTATGGATATCAAGTCTACCTCAATTTAAGTGTAGGTTTTTTTAACTTGAATTTCGATTTATTAAATACTTTTATTGAGAAGGAGCATTACTTGAGTACTGCATTAAATTCTTTAGAATTTTCTGCAGTTAATTAAAAAATATTTTGTATTTAAGGCTCATATCTTGAATCTCCAAATAAGTTTCAGTTAAATAAATAAAACATTTTCGTTTCTACTTTAAATTTATAGCAATTAATGCCAAATTTTAAAATAAGAATTACTAAATCTGTGAGTCAGGTAAATAAATGAAACATCTTTTTCATTTTAAACTTTTATGTTTTAATGCCAAATTTTAAACCAAATTTCTCAATATAAAAAAATCGGCAACAGAAAAAATCGGAGTACATTCAAAAATGAAAATTGTATTAGTAAAGTTATTTATTTCTTTGTATATCTCTTATGAAAATAATGTAAACTTCGCTGTCATTATTTTTCAAGTCAAAAATTTCAGGTGTTTATTAATCTTTAAAATTGGTAAAGGTGAATTCACTACTTTTACGTGTGAGTATTGAAATAATTCAATTTATTATAAGAATAATTGAAGTACTATGAGTGCGCTATTTATTTATTTCCATTATTTAAAATTGAAATCAAAGTTGATTTCGTACTTTTCTTAAAGATTTTTTTTTTATTTTTCAGTGAAGTGAATTTGGTATATATTAAATTTAATAAGCTTATACGTAAGTGATTTTTTGAAGCTGCGATTTAAATATAATAAATCGTTTAATATGCCATCTCTATAAGCATTTTTCTATATTTTGGAATAAGAACTCAACAAAAAGTGAATTTGATATTTATAAAATTTAATTTAGGTATATGTGAATTTTGTGGAGCAAAGTTTTAATGTAATAAATCGTATATTAAATCATCTCTATTAGAACTCACAAATCTTTCAATTTTTCAGGAAGTTCATAGATCCTAAAGTCATATGATATTAAATTGAAGTCAACTGGAATTTAGCGAATTATTTCCAAAATAATATTTGAATATTATTAAGATTACATTCAATTTTTAATCATTCGTATTCAATTGATTAATTTGAACTCAATTTATTTAGCCGTCGGCATTTTTCAATTGAATTTTGCTAGTGATCAATCAGACGATCAATCGGTCAATCGTGTTATCGTTATCGTTATCGACTTACCGCTGCGCTTTGATTGATGCTGAGAATTGCCGAGAATCTGATCGATGCTGTAGACGGCACGAGGTCTCGACACGGGACTCTCTTGAACTGGACGCATGGCTGGTGGCATTATTATTGTGGCATGTGGTGTTGTTGTCGTTGTGCTCATCATCATTTGAACCACAACAAGTTGGCTTTAATTATTTTAGCTTGACTATTGCCAAAAGTTTGCAATGTGCATGACAATTATTATAATTAATGTGTAGGCAGGTATTTATTTATTTTTGGTTTTAATTGTATAATTTAATTGATTGTAAGCACTAAAAAACTGCAACGCGCACGCACAAAAATTGTTGAAATATATTTTTTGGTAATTTTATTTTTTTTGGTTTACGGATTTAGTTGAAAGCGCGGTTGAAATTGAAATTGACACGTACGCTCGTTAGCGATCAACAACCACCGACTGACTGAGCTCGGTAACTGCTCGACATTCGCATTAAATACGTCGGAGAGGCGTTTTATTTTTTTTTTCTCATTTCTCCGAGGCAAGTGAAATGGGCGAGGCGAGGCAATTTGTTGTTGTTGTTGTTACTGTTGTTGTTGCCTCTTATCCTTGCCGCATATCCTGTCTCTCCCATTTGCCGTCTCTTTTGCACAAGGGTAGTTTTTATTCAGTCATTTGGGTTGTTTGTGTGTGCACAGGTAGTCTCTCTCTCTCTCTCTCTCTTCCACTAGCTCTCTCTCTCTCTGTCACACACTTGCGCTCTCTCTTTACATTTTACTCTCTCTCTCTGTCTCTTCCCCTTTTTAAGTCCACTTCTCTTCCTATTTAACACTCTAACTATGTTTGCTGATTAATTTTATTTATTTCATAAATTTCACTCATTAAAATTGAGCTCACTAAATTCTCTCTCTCTTCTTACCTCCCTTTCTCTCTCCCTCCCTCCCTCTCTCTCTCTCTCTCTCTCTCGACTCATCAGCAAATCACAAAACAGTTTTAAATCCTACCTGCTCCTACCTTTGTCGGCCATTTATTTTAACGCATTTATGATTTCCGCTTTTTTATGCCCACCTCTCTTCTTCTTCTTCTACCACAAATTTTATGATCTGCGCGGTTCAAGAATTGAGCCCAGAATTCCATTTCATTGAACAATCCAAATGCTCAATGAGCTCAATCCCCTTTACTTAGCCTAACTAAACGGGTTTACCTGACTGTCACACACGGTCGGATTCATTGATTAAACGGATCTGCCGCGGATTGAAATTGAAACTGAAACTGGAAGATACATGCACTATTTAAGCCTTGGGATTGCTAAACCAAAATTCACAAGTATTTCTACCTAAATAATTAAAACTTATCAGCTGTTTATACAAAACAAAATTTTAAAATTATAATATCAAATATTGAAAAGAAATAGAGTAAAAATTTATAAAATTTAAAAATCAGCTGTTTATCACAACAGTTTATAATTTTAAATCAAATATTCAAATAAAATAGATTAAAAATTTTAAACTTATTTATAAGATGTGAAAATATTTTTAAATTCCTTAAATTTTGTCAAGGAAAAGAAAATAATTATTTAGATGTGTATATAAATTAAATATTTAAATTAAAAGAGAAACAGATTTCTTACTTTAATTAATATAATTAAAATATATCCGCTGTTTATTGAAAACATAATTTTAAAATGATTTTATCAAGTATTTAAATAAAATAGAGTACAAAGTTTAAATATATCAGCTATTTATCACAACAATTTATATTTTTAAACTATAATATCAAGTATTCAAAAAAATCAGTTTAAAAATTTCGAATTTATCTAAAAGATGCAAAAATATATTTTTATATACTTAACATCCATTTTCTAAAAATAATATAAAATAATAATTATTTAGATGCGTTTTACAAATAAATTTTTTTAATTATAGTAGAAACCGATTTTTTTCTTTAATTATTTAAAGTCAAATAAGAAAAGTAAAAGAAATATTTTCTACAAACTTTAAGTGCGCAAATTATATAAATTGAATTAATTTAAAATTTAAATCTAAACAAATACAAACTGCTGAAAAAAATGTAAACTATTTAACATGCTTAAAAAAAACTAAAGTATTATCGTATCAAAAACAAAATTATTTAACATCAAATAATAAAGTAGTAAAATAATTTTATGACATTCAAATACAATTAACTAATTTACTTACAAAATATCAATTTATTTAATAAATTAATATAAATTTAAATTTTGTTATTGTAGATAAATTTAAAAAAAAATTGAATTAAAAATGCGCGACCTAAAGTTTAATATTATAAATAATTATTATAAATTTAATTTAGAATATAAAATGAAGATCGTAGACTTTAGATCAATTAGCAGGCAAATTGATCAAGGTCTTGTTAACGTTTTTGATGTAGGATAAAGGATAAGGATAATGGATAATGGATTGTTGACTAAGTGCGTTGCATGATGTGGCATAAAAATAGATTTCTGTTCGAAGCTGCATTACGTCTAGATCAAAGATTAGGCCTGGTCGAAACGGGTGCAGGTAGGCGCTCGCAGGGCCTGCAACTAAGTCTTTGAAGGCTCAAAAAAAATCTACGATCTCCTTTCGCAATTCTTCAGCTCTAAATTAAACGAATGTGCAATCGGATTTCTGAATGAAATCGCGTCCTATGAAAATATGATTAAGCGCCTCGGTTTATGCTAATCACGCACACGTCCTAAGCTCGCATTGTCCTTGCACAGTGTCCCTGCACAGTGTGCTCTGTACTGTGTGCTGTGTGAAGTGTGGCGTCACACATCTGGCACCTTAATGAGTTTGGTCAACGCTACTTGTTCACGGTTCCCGGGAAATTCCGATTTCTCTAGGTGTCCTGTCCTATCCTGCGAGGTGCCGCATTGTCCTTGTTTTTGGCTTTGGCTTTTCTTTACCTTTGTTTGGGTTCCTTTCACAAAGGAATTGTGTAAGTTTCAACAAATTAAAGATCGCGAATTGTAGCCGGCGTTCCAAATTCAAATATTTCCATCCATTGTGCGTTTTCTGGAATCACTCAAATCTGTAAATATGCCATTTTTCGGTTGTTGTTCTTTGTTATTATGCAACCTGTTTAAAACTGTTGTTGTTGCTGTTGTTAACATTGCATAAGGCCAAAGTTTGCCTGGTCCAGACTTGCTCTAAGCCAGGTTCATTGCAATCCCTAAAGGTGCCGAGGGGAACGAAGAGGCTGAGAAGCTGCTTAAACTAATGCCCAAGATTGAGATACTTTGATGAGGAACTAAGATTAAATGTATATTTAAAAATAAAATTTTAAATTAAGCTATTAAATATTTATTTAGTGAATATTTAAATTAAAAGTATTTCCGCTTCCGATTTTTGCTTTCAAATACTATTTAAATACTTACGAGATTTATATTTCATTTATTTCGAATTTTTAAAAAGGACAAATAAATAAATAATAAATTTTAACTTTTAATTTCAAATATTAGATTTAAAATACTACATTTAAATATTATTTTGTATACAAGTTTATGATTTATTCAAAAAATATTCATACCCTTTGTTTTTATATATAACGAATATATAAATCTAATTTTTGTTGATTACACTAGTTGACAAAAAAAAAACTCTCAATTTCAAAAAACATAAGTCTGTTTAATTTTTATAATATAATATTTTTTAATATAATATTTTAAACTATTATTTAATGGTTTAATAAAATATTTACATTATTATTCTTACGAAATGTATAAATTAAATGTATGGACTTTACATAGATTAAAAAAATTAAGTTGTCAACTTTTAATTGTATTTTAAACTCTAATTTAATGACTTATTTAAATATTATTTTATTATTTTAAAACTTACAAAATGTAATGGGTCGACTTTTCATAGATAAAATAAATTGAAATTTTCCATTTTTAATTATATTTTTAACTCTAAGAGTGATACACATATATGTATATATTTAATATTTTTACTTATTTATAGTTATAAATAAGTATATAATAATTGAAATTAATTATGTATAAATATGTAAGTTAAATAAAAATGTGTTAACTTGGCTAGAAGCACTTCAGTTGCCACTTTTGTGGCAAATGGCAATGAAAATGGCAACCCAAAAGCCATTTATCGCAAGTGTGAAATGACAAATTGAATCAAAGTCAAACTCAAACTCATTGAAGGCTGCACTTCAATGTAATTTCTAAATTAGCACATCAATGTGCAGCACCCCCCCCCCCCTCGACACTCTACACTCTCCCCCCCCTTTTCAGGGGGACCCCAACCCTGGTTTTTGTCTCTGTCAGAGTTGAAATTTGTTCTCTCTCTTTGCACATGCGCTTTTTAGTTGCTCTGTCATTGGTTGTTGCCAGTTGTTGTGCACACACACACACATATATATATATACACAACGAGTTCATTATCATGTTGACCACCTTACCAGTCCCCTTCCCAACCTGCTGAACTGCGTGTAAACACATTGTGGCAATTCTCTCTGGTGCCATGACTGTGTTCACCTTTTAATAAGGTTAACTGCGACGACGACCCACAACACCCACTACAACAATAGCTACAGGGTGTGTGGGTGACTTCTAAGTATGTATGTGTTTGTGTGTTTGTGTGTGTTTGTGTGTGTGTGTGTGTGTGAGTTGCTGCTGCTGGCAACATTTTTCTTAACCATTAAATCTAATATATCAAAGTAATAAAACGAATTTCACTCACAGTGTGTGTGTGTATCTCTCTGTGTGTGTGTGTGTGTGTGTGTACACTTCTTCCTCCTTCTCCCCTTCGTTCCCCCCTTTCCCTAAAATATAATCCAACTAAAAACTTTTCGTCTACTTAATGTCTGCCTTCTATTGTCTGCCGGATGTTGAGTTGAAATCCCAGAGATTCTTTGGGCTGCTTTCGTGTTGCAATTGTTGTTGTTGTTCTCGTTGTTCTTGTTGTTTGTTGTTGCTTTTGTTCCTGTTGTTGTTGCTGGAGTTTAGAGGGTTTATTACAGGGCGCATGGGGTTTTCAATTTTGATTTTTTTGCCTTTGACTTTTGTGGGGTTAAAAGCTGAAACTGAAGCTGAAACTGTCGCTGACATTGTGATGAGACTTGCAATTGACTTCTTAATTAGAAAGTTAAACAATAAATGACAAAGAAAGCAACAGAAATATAGAAAATAAATTAAAGCAAACTACAATACGGTATTAAAAATATCGCAATTAAAATTTGATTGAAAATATATAGTATTTAAAAATATATACAAAAATGAATTAAATAAAAAAAAAAATTGAACATTAAAGTAAAGAAATTAAATTGATAAAACTTTAGGAGAATAATAAATATAATATCTTAAAACTATTTGTATTTATTTGTAAAAATTTTAAATTATAATTTAAAGTCAAAGTTTAATTTAATTGTGATTTGACTTCTTAATGAGAAAGTTAAACAATAAATAACAAAGAAAGCAACAGAAATACAGAAAATAAATTGATACAATCTACAATTGGGTATTAAAAATATTGCAACTTAAATATTTTTCAAATATATACTATTTATTAAAATATGCAAAAATAACTAATTAAATAAAGATACAGTATATAAATTGGCAAATAAAATTGCCTAACTTAAAGCGATTATAATATCTTAAAACTATTTTAATTTATTTGTAAAATTATTCAAAATTAATTTAATGTCAATTTTTAATTTAACTGTGATATAAACTTTTTTAATAATATTTAAAAAAGTGCGATAAATAAATATAAACTTAAAGTACGTTTATAAAATTTATCATACGCCTAAAAAATTAAGATTTCAATTAAAGCTTATAAATCAATAAATTTTCGAAATGAAAAATTATATTTTAATAGCTCAATTTAAAATATGTAAACTGAATAAATTGCTGATTAAATTGTTAATTAATATAATCAACTTAATTTACTTAATTATTAATTCATTATTTACTAATTAATTTGTTAAGTTAACTTATTTATACTGAATAAACTGAATTAATTGCTGATAAATTTATTATTTTAAATAATCAATATACATTAAAGTTGAAGTGTTGAGCAATTTCATTGTTTTAGAAATCATTTTTAAATATAATAAATATTAAAAAATATCTCAGAATATATTATGCACATTTATCAATTTCAGGAACACCCTGTAATTGGTTTTAGTGTAGAGTTTGAGGCAACTTCAAATGCTAATCAGAAATAGTTTTGGCCAAGCAGCTGCCATTTATAGGCAGGAGAATTTAATATGTACCAATAAAGGAGCAGTTGTTGGCCTGGCCAGCAACTAAAGGAGAGAGGTAAAATGATAGAGAGGGAGAGAGAGAGAGAGAGATGTAGAGAGAGTGGGAGATGAAATTATTCAATATCCTTTGCTGCTTGTGGCCGTAATCAAACACAAGAGGCAGCAGGACTTGGCTAGGAACTGTGAGTTGAGTGAAACCAAGCGCTTGTTTGACATTTAGTTTCATAATTTAATATTCAGTCAAGGCACAGCAGGAATGGACAGACAGAAAGGGTGGAAAGGGGGAGGATAAATGAAAGCTTCCGTTGGCCAAAACGGAAAAAGGGGGGGAGGGAGAATTCACAGTCTTGCCACAAAACCGCATATAAATATCCCAGTCAAGTTGTGTCTTGCCATTTTTCGGTTTGACAATATTGAAACGTTTATTATGCCCAAAGGCGGGTCAAAAGGATAGAGTATAGAACGGATGTGGTAAATACAGACGAGGCTAAAACAGACCAGACAAAGAGACGCGCTTGACACACTTGCAAGATCAAGATATAATTAAAAAGAAAGGGAGATTTAGATACAACTTATTTCTGGGGAAACTATTCCCATATGCTGCAAATTGACACCTCTTTATTTTTGGGAACTCATATGCAGTTCTTCAAAATACATATTTAAAATTAGTTAATAAATTAGTTTTCTATTTAAATAAAATACTAAAATAAAAAATGATAATCAATAAAAATAGACAAATAAAATAAATCAAATTAAATACAATAGTAAATACATGTGAAAAGTATTTTCTAATGTTTAAAATATTAAATATAAAAAATCTTTAGCTAATATATTATCTGTTGCTTAAATAGAAAAATTCACTTACTTTTAAAATTCTTAAAATAACTATTTTAATAATATATATTGTTAAATTTAGACTTACTTATAGGAAAAAATTAAAACAGTTCTACAAAATATATTCTGCAATTAAATAAAAATAATAATAATTTTTCTATTTAACTAAAATAAGTAATTAAATTTTTTAATAATTATAGAACTAAATTTATTAATAATATGAAAGTAAAACTTGTAAAAGAAATATGAAAAAGTGTTTTGAGACATTTCAAATGTGTCATAAAATAAATCATAACAAATATAAATCAAATATTTAAATATACAAAATAAAATGATATTTGAATTTAGAATTATATAAAATGTACATTTAAAAATCAAATATGTAATTGTAGAATATGAATTAAAATTAAAAATTATAATTCATTAACATTTAACTAAAGTACATTTAAAAAATCAATAAAAAAATAAAGTTAACAAATATAAATCAAATATTTAATTTTTAAAATTAAATGATGTTTGGAATTAGAATATATTATTAAAAATAATACCAAATTTACATTTAATTAAAAGAGATGCAGCAAATTTAAAAAATAAAATGGCTATAATTTATATCTTTATATATTAATGAAATTTATAGAAAATATGTGAAAACAAATGAGGATAGAGTATAGAACGGATGTTGTACAGTTTGTCACACTTGCAAGATCAAGATACAATTGAGATTGAGAAGAAGAGACTAAGATTTAGCCACTGCTCATTTCTGAGTAAACTGTGAATATTACCATATGCTGCAAATTGACACCTCTTGATGGCCAAATTAAACAAGACACATATGAATGCAGTTGCAGTTTCTGGCCAAGATAAGCGCTAAATAGGCCACATGAGCTGAGAGAACTCAGGTTGAAAGCATTGCCGACAAATAGTTCTTGGTAATTATGGCCAGATTGGTCAGCTTTGTGGTCCAAGGCAGGAGTCAGGACACACAGGACTAACGTGTCCTGTCGGCACATGTGACAGACAGTCCGAGTGTCCTGAGTCCTGAGTCCTGAGTGCGATATGTGAAAGGAATTCTGGGGAATTACCTGTGCCATTGTTGTGCACTTGAATTACATAAAAATTGTGCACCCGAACAATGGTCAAATGGCCAAATGACCAAATGGCCAAATGGCTACCGGTTTTTGTCAGCCAGCACTAACAAAAGAAGGACTTGAGAAATATGCAAAAGTGTAGCCAAACAAACAAACAGGACAATAAGGCGCTTGAGACTCGCCCTTTTGCCCTTTGATGCCCTTCTTTCTACATATGAGAGTCTCTTTCTGTATGTGTGTTTGTGTGTGTGTGTGTGTGGGCGTGCCACGCCTCCTTGCGAACAAACAACAATTGTAATCACACACCTTTTGTGGCCCGCGTGTGAAGCGTGCCCCAGGAAAAGCCTCAATCTCTTTCTCTTAGTTTTTCTCAATTTTCCTCATCCTACACTTTTCAAAAAAAGGTTATAAAATCAAATTATGGCTCTCAAAACTAAGAAGTTTGATCTAAAATATGCGTCGAGAAAGTTAAAAATTAGAAAACACATATTTATTTTAAAAACTTTTTAAATAAGACCAATTTTAAAGTATTCAAAAGAAAAAAAATAAGGTACGTTTTAAATTTATAATAATTTTATTGTTATTTAATTTTGATGTATTTATTTGGTATCTATATATAAAACTCATTGTCCTGACGCCATCGTGCAATAAGACGACATTTTGCGAAATTCCACCTGTAAATGGGTTAAATTCGGGTCGAAGGTCAGGGAATTGCTTTGTATGAAAAACTTTATGGTTTCTTAAGATATCTTAACCAAACTTACAGATTATATATTTGGGACTGTCTCTTACATTCATACCAAATTTGGTCATATAGCTGCCGTAGGAACAATCGGATGAAAATTATCGTTTAGTATGAAAAACTTGTTTGGTTCTTAAGATATCTCAACCAAACTCATACTAAAAGTTACTTTGACTAAATTTTATCAACACAACGGATCACCCTAGTATTACTACAAATATAAATCCTTAATATGATTTTGGTTACACGTGAAAATATATTCATATTCATATTTTCCTAACAATTTAAGTTTTTTTTCCTGCGATTTTTAGATTAATATTTTTAATATTAATAAATTGGTTTTAAAATTACCTAATTTTAGGAACAAAATATTTACTCTGAATGTTCTAGATTTTAGAAGTTGGTTTTTTTTATCAGTGTACACAAAGACAGCCTGAGGATAAGAAATTTTCAGTGAAAATTATATAGTTGAGGGCAGTTTTTACAAACGAGAGATTGAAGTATTGACAGATTGCCAGATTGTCAGATTGGCAAATGGATCATTGAGAAATCAATTCACACACTAGCCAAAAGTGCAAAATGAATTTCTGATGATGAGACTCATCAGGACTCATCATAAACGTTTTGTTTTCAGCTCTTATTGCAATCACACACACACACACACACTCACACACTCCTATACACACACACACATGAATTTTTGCATGTGGAAAACTTGTTCAAAAATTTCATTAAAAACGGTTTTCATTGTTATTGTTGCTGTGCAGCATAATGTGGGCATAATAAAATAAAAAGTGCACCACAGACACCACCAAAAGTATACCTACAGCACCCCCTTCCCCTTTTTGACCCCTACCACTTGCAGGAAATGTAACACACAATTGGCACCCAAAAAAAAGTAGGAAAAAACTTGGCAAAAAGCAAAAAATTTTTAATATACCATGCAAAATTGCATTCAATTGCGTCTGTCTGTGCATATGTGTGTGTGCGAGTGTGTGTGTGAGTTTGCACAAGTGCTGTAAATTTCCTTATTTGCTCCGTCGAAAAAAAAAGAAACAACGAGAAATAAAATAAAATAAAAAACAACCATAAAGATGATAAACTTGCACACAATTTAACTCAAACAAAAACGTTGCAGAAATGAAATTTGTTACTTTTTTGTTGTGTTTATTTATAACAATTGCGTTTAAAACCGCTTAAATTTTCAGCATGTGCAAATAAGTCGGCATTTTTATTCATTTATGCAATGCCGCCCCCAAAAAAACTCGCTCCATTCTATTTTATCTCAAACCCAACAGCAAGTGCAATTTCTCGTTTAGCTGTTTTTCAGTTTTTTGGGTCTGTTTGAGTTTTTGGCCCTCTCCTGCCACCAAAATGAAAACTAAATGCAATAAACGTTTGCGCCTAAAAGCTGCAACAAAAAATCAACGTCAGAGATTAGCACATATGCAAGACAGCATCCACACATACGATCCATACACTCAGCGAAATGAAAATTATAAATTTAGATAAGATTTTAGATTTCAATTTCGTAAATCCTTAAAAATATTAAATCAAATATTTAGTTGCAGAATATGAATGAAATTAAAAATGATAATAATAATGAATAAACATTTAATTGAAAAACAAATAAATAAGAATTAAATTAACACACATAAATCAAATATTTAATTATTAAAACTAAATTTACATAAAATAGATACAGCAAATTTAAAAAAGATCTAGCATCCACACATACGATCCATACACTCAGCGAAAAAAATGATTCGTATATCAAACTGAAAGTTAGAAATTTGCCTTTGCCTTTTTTTTAACAATTCAAATTTTCCTTTCTCAATAGTATTGCTCTTTTTAAAAAGCAAAACTTCGTACCATATATTTTCAATGTTTTAAAACCGAACCTTAAATTTTTTAGTTTTAATATTAAAAATTTAATTTCTTATTTACGGCATTAATCGTAATTTTACAATAAAATAAATTTAACTTACAAGTGTCAATTTCGTCTTAATATTTAAAAAAGTCTGGACTCCCGACACAATATTTAAGAAATATGCCAAATTTTCATATTCCTGAAATGATTTTTCTAAAAAAAAACATTTTAATTTAATTGTTTCCCAATAAAGAGAATTATTTCCGATGTTTAGAAATCGTCAATATTAAAAAAAAAAAAGTCTCACATATTTCAGAAATGGTTTTGCCTTAAAATAAAAATGATTAAAAATATTATCCTTGATTTTTTTAATGTGAATAATAAAATTTTTATAAAGATAAAGATTTCCGGGGCTTAGAAATTGTCAAAAAATATTTCCAATTATTATAAAACAACATTATTTTTATGAAAAAAACTCACATATTTTTCCTATTTTAAAAAACTATAGGACCTCATAAAAGAAACTTTTTATCGTAAATATTATTGAATTTTCTAAAAATATTTTCCTTAGTTCAAAGATGATTTTTTAATTGAGAATATTCTAATTTATTTTTTGGAGTGTACATATGTGTACATATGTGTGTGTAGCGTTTTCTTTTTTTTCTTTGGCAGTTTAGCGTTCATTTAATCTTTGTCTGCTGCAGTTGCCGCTCTTGTCGTTTCGTTTTTTAATGCTCTACGCTTTTTTATTTGACTGTCGCTTTTGCTTTGTTCCGCATTTTGCGTTGCATATTTTTGTGCGTCACTTTTTATTCCTCACTGTTCCCCACTCCCCACTCTTCACTCTGCTGCGCAATTGTAATGAAACATTTTCTTTTTTTTTTTGTGTTTTTTGTGTCCAAAAAATAGTCATAAAAATTTACCCAGCAAATGGCAAAAAAATCGAACAGCGAAACGTTTGCAAAATTTCATTTCAACGCAATTTGCCTGTAATTGTTTGGAAAACTGTGGTTGGTTTGTTGTGCCATTGGCAATCTACACACACACACACACACACCACACACACACTATACATATCAATATGTACAGGGTATTCAGTAACTCTCATCTTTGGGGTGGCAATCGTTGTTTGTTTTGATTTTATTACGAAACGCTTTGGAGTCGTAATTAAGGTTGTTCTGTATAAATCGAATACTTGTATTTCTTTTTATTTTATTCAACTGCTTTTGTCACCAGTTTTTTATTCATCTTATGTCAAGTAATTTACCATAAGATTACTTTGAAATAATATTAAAATCATTGCACAAGAAAATTCGAATTCTTATTATTTTATAGCACACTTTTTAGCGCGGCAATAAATAGTTATCTTAAATGTATATTCTAAAAATTTGTTAAATCATTTGTTGGTGTTCAAATGTCCAAATATTTGTTGTAAAATTTGCTAAAATCTAAAATTGTTTTAATTTAATTTTAATCATTTTTTAAATTGTATTCATAGCTTAACATTTATTATTATGTGTCAAATAAGATCTCAGTCATATTTCACTAAAATAAATATTAAGGTGTTCGGTTGACCAAAATAAGAAGCATTACATGAAAAAAGACTTAATGCTCTCATTAGCCTGGAAAATAATGTTATCTGGTTACTTTATTGGTCCAGCGTAATGTCGATTTCATTATATTTTGACCTCATATAAATTTGGTTTGAAAATTTCGATTATTTTGATTTTACTGATTTTTAATAACTTCGAACTGCCATAACTTTGTCAAAACTCAATCAATTTATATGAGCAATGTAAATTTGAGAATTATTTTACCCCTAAATTGGTTCTGCATTTAAATTTTGTTCGATTTGAAAGTTTTGAAAATTTCGAATTTTTTAGAAATTTTACAGTGTTACCCCTTATCATTTTTCAAAAAATTTCAAAATTTTCGAATTTTCAAAATGAACAAAATTTAAATGCAGATCGATTTTAGAGGTAAAATCATGATCAAATTTACATGGCGCATAAAAATTGATTGACTTTTGACAAAGTTATGGCAGTTCAAAGTTGCTCAGTAGCTGCGACGGCCAGATCCGAAATAAACCCCTATAAATGAATCGGTTACTAAACGGTTATTTCGGCTTAAAGAGTTTCGGAAAATGAAATATTGGACATTTTAGGGAAAAAGACAACATTTTAAAAGATTTGTGTAAGCATCTGATTAATTTCCAAATTTATAGTGAGGTCAAAATAAAGTGTTTATTATGAATTTGCTGAATAGTCTTCATTATGTTTATTTTAATACACAACTTAATTAGGAGTTCCTTTCTTGATATTACTATCATTACTACTAGTAATAATAAAAATAACTTAAATTTTTGTACTTAAAAAAAACGCTTTTCTAATTATATTTTAAATAATATTAAGGTTATGTATATATAAGGAATTATAGGAAAGTTTTCCCTTGTTTATTATAATATCTAATATCGAATTTTTTTATTAAAATATAAACCCCGTTTCTGAAATGTCAATCTAATATCGAATTGAATTATTGAATTATATGAAAGGTTCTCTTTTTTTATTTGTTAAATAAACAATAATAAAATACATTTTTTTATAACAATATATAGACCCCTTTTCTAAAATGTCTATCTAATATCGAATTGATATATCAAATTATATAAAAGTTTTCCCTTGATTAATACAATATACCATATAATTAAGCTTCCATTTCTTGATAGTAATATACTTGTTAAGTAAACAATAATAAAATACATTTTTTTATAAAAATATAAACCCCTTTTGTAAACTGCCTATCTGATATCGAATTGATATATCAAATTATATGAAAGGTTTCGCTTGTTATTCGCCAAGCTTCTCGTTATACTTCCCACTTACTGGTTAAATAAGTGTCCTTTTCAAAGGCGTTGCTCAAAGTGTGCGTGGGCAGTCAGAAAAAGAAAAAGAGATAGAGTCGGAGTCGGAGAAAGAGACAGACAGAGACAGAGTCAGAGTTCTTCCTGGTTGACACAGCCAGAAAAACCAAAACGTTGAAATGACAAAAAATAACATGACCGCAGGCAACGAACGCGTTGACTGAGGAATGAGGAGTGAGGAATGAGGAATGAGGACTGAGGATGCCAAAGCTTCGTTGGATATTTTCCTCCTTTTTCCTACTCGATTTTCCTCTTTTTTCCTGACTGCAGTTGGGCTTAGAGTCACCCTCTTGGTTCGTTGCTCAATGGATGTCATCGTCTGGCATCGTCCGCCTCTCGGTCTGTCGTCTATATTGACACAACATGCCAATTTTGGCTTGGCAGGTGGCGGCCTTGTGGCTGCGGCTTTTGCGGGTGCCACAAATCACAAAAAAAAAAAAGGAAGGAAAAAGGAGAAAAAATAAATGTGAACTGTGGGGGCAGCGTTGCCATATCAACTGACAAAATAATTAATTTTATTCGAGTTCTTTTTAGCGCGTAAAAGAGAAGGAGATGTTGAATAAATGCTCCGACGTGAGAGGGAAAGCAGCAGAAATGGCAGCTACACTGAAAAAAATACGAGATAACAGCATTAAATCAAGTGCAAACAGTGTTCAATAAATACTTAAAATTCTTAATATAATAATGCAAATTATTAAATATTCTTCTAAAAATTTCTTTACTTAAATCAAATAATTTTTATTTTATTTGCAACTACACTGTTAAAAATACGAGATACCAGCATTAAATCAATTGCAAACAGCGACTTAGTGTCTCGGATTTTATTAAAATACTTTCTATTTTATTATTATATTATTAAACAAAAAAGTTTCTGAAAACAATTCTAAAAGTAACTGCAAGCAAATTATTTCAAAAATCTTTTTGCTTATAATTTTTATGATTTATTGTATGGAATGATCTCAGAAAAATGTTGTAAGAAAACAAGGCTAAAATTGTAATTTTTAGAAAATAATTATATTCTAAATAAATAACTTTAAAATTAAACTCAAAAATTAGAAATTGTAATTTATATAAATTTCTAAAATTGTATATGAAAAGAAGGAAAAAGTGACTAAAATAGTTATTTTTAACAAATAATTATATCCTAAATAAATAACTTAAAATATGCACTCTAAAATTAAAAATGTATATTTTTAAAATAAATATATTATATATATAAATATTATTATTATTTTTTAAGTTTTTCAATGACTGTTTTTCGCAGTGTAAGATCCGTGTGGGAGTTTGAGCATTTGCTTTGAAAAGGACACGCATTGCATACGCAATTAAATGCGCCTTACGCAGCGTGTAATAAAAAAATTGTGGCAACCGAATAAAAGTGGCAACACTTTGGATAAACGGGGCGTATACGTAACACGCCCACTTGGAAGTCGCAGTTTCAGCCCGAGTTGTAATTAGTTTGCGCCTCAAGTTTTCTTCCATTTTTTCTCTCTACTTCTTCATCTTCTTTTTCTTCTTCTTATTTTTTCCCACTCTACACACACAAGTTTGGAAGGAGAGTTTGCTTTTCCTTACATTTTCTTGCCTTAACGTATTTTATTGAATTTTCTTTTCATTTGTTTGTTGATTTTTGGGATTTGCCGCATTTCGTATGCACAGCGGATAAGCTCAAGGGCCAGACGAGAGACAAATCTCTCTCTCTCTCTCTTTCTCTCTTTCACTCTCCCTCTCTCTCTCCGTCTCTCTCTATCTGTCTTTGCTTGGTCGCCTGTTTTTCCAATAAATTACTTTGTAATCAAGTGAATTCGAGTGCAAAGCAGGAGGAGGAAAAAGATACGGAAATGTTGCAATGACTTTTCCAAATGATGACTATAATTTGCTGCAGTTAGCTAGAAAGAGATAGTTAAATACAGCAAGAGAGAGAGAGAGAGAAATATATAGCTAAAGATGGTAATAAATGCGAATTTAAATTTTGTTAAGGATATCACGATTATATTCATTTCCCTTTTGCTATGCAGATTCGGAAGTCACAGCAACGACAGGATATCAGAACTTAACCTAGAGAAAGTGATGTTACAACAACTTGGGAATTACAGCAATCACATGAATTGTTTGAAAAATTGTCATAAATTATTTAAATATTTTAAATATTAGCTGGAAATATTTTCTAAGTATTATTATGGTTATTATCTGAGTAATTAAATACATAGTTATTTTAAATGTAGGCCATCTCTAATTTCGATTGCTTAACAATACTATCGATAGTTTGCAATATTTTATTATGGGCATTATGATATTAAAAAAAAATAATATAGAGGTTAATTCTCCGAATCTATCGATAGTTTTAAGCGATTAATTCTTTGGTAGTTACAATATGGGCTCAGAATTAATTTATTTTCATAATCTTACATTAATTGGAAGACACTCAATCGATAAATATCGATTATTGCAATTATTGTTATCGATAAATATAATTTTAGTAGTGTTTTTAATCAAATATTATTATTAAATATATATATTATTTTTTTTTAATCATTTTAGTCGAATAGTTTTATCGATTATTCAACTCTATACCAAATTAAAGCCTTATAACTTTTATTTTATATATGTGTCATGCATTTTAAGGCTAATACGCTTAACAATGTCAAGAAATCAACAACAACAATAACAATAAAATTGACAACAACAAGAGTTTACATTATGCATTAGTCGAGGACGTTGACATATTTACCAAACTTGGCCAAGAAGCATGTAAGGAGTCAAGTTATCGAATGAATTTAGCCATTGAGTTGACTACCACACATGCAAGGACATGCAAGGACTTGAAATAAATTGCACATTTACATACAGTGAGTCAAGTAATTGATTTGAAAATTAAAGAATGCATCACATTTAAAAATAATTATGATAAATTGTTATCATAATTTATTTAAAATTATTCTAAGAAGAAAAAGTCACTGTAATAAAGTAATATTAAATATAAAATAAAACAAACTTAACAGACCCCTGTACTTTTTTTAAGTACGGAGTCTAAAAATATGTATACAGTTAGTCAAGTAAGTATTTTGACAAAGTTAAAAGTGTGCACAGTTTCTCTTGCAAACAATATATATATTTTATGATCTTCTTATATTTTCTGTTTTATTGTTAAGGTTAAAAAATAAGGGAAATAATTTTCATTGAATTTAATTATTTCAATTTCTTTTATTTGAACTCATTCTAAGCTGAAAAAGCGAGAAAGTATTTTGACAAAATCAATTGTGTACACAGTTTCTTTTACAAAAAATATATAATTTTTATGGCTTTTTATTTTATTTATTATTTTATTGTTAAAGTTAAAAAATATAAAAAAAATTTTTAATGAATTTAACTATTTTTCTTTATTTTATAAATTGTTTGAAGAACCATAAGGAACTTAAAATTGAATTTTAAACTTTAATTTTTACATTTTAATTTTATAATTGCATTTAAACTTTAATTTTTTTCTCTGTGTTGATTGCTTTTAATCGTTATAAATAAATAAATTAAAATAAATATGAGTTTTAAAAGATTGATTTCTTTCACAAATAAATTAGTTGATTTCTTAGTTATGTCAGCACAATTACTTGACTAACTGTGTATGAAAGAATAAAATTCAACAAAAGATGTGACTCAAGTAAATGTCAGTGACAGATGCGGGCGCAATGATAGAATTAAAATTGGACTGCAAGGATTGTAATTATCCTCAAATCATAAATGCAGAATAAAAAGGCACAAGGATATGCGCCCGCAGCGAGCGAAAGAGAAGGAAGAGATGGGTAAGAGAGAGAGAGACAGAGAGAAAGAGATGAAGAGATGAAGCAATGTTTTTGCTCATTTTAATGAAATAAAATAAATGCGGCGAACAGAAGCAGCTTGAGGTTGGAATAAAGGAGAGAGGGAAGGGAGAAAGAAATGGGGAGTGAGGAAAGGAAGGAGATAGAGGAGGGGTTAAAGGGGGTTAAAGGGGGGGTTAAGGGGTTAGTACATAAACAGCAGGTCGCCGGCATCAGCCACAAGGACAAAAGCCAGTTGACATTATGGCTATGTTTATGGCATTGTTTGTGTCCCAACTGTGTCTGTGTGTATGTGTATGTGTGTGTGTGTGTGTTGTATCTGTGTGCTGTTGATATTATATTACATTTTATAAATTACATTTTATGCGCTGAGCTAATGCAAAAATGTGCAAATGGCCAACGTTGATTTTTGCCTTTCTTTATTTTTATTTTCGAGTTGCCTTTTTTAGTTGCATGCCACATGCAGCACAAATCTGACATCTTGTTGTTGTTCTAGTTATTATTGTTGTTGTTATTGTTGTTGTTGTTGTTGTTGTTATTGTTGTTGTTGTACATTAGCCGTCGCCTGCAATGAGTCGAGTCCTTGGCTCGAGTTTGACTTCAATTGCGCTACGGAAATGCATTAAGAAATTCAACTTTGGCCCCTTTGCCTCATCCAGCGTACACAGAAAAAAATTTCTGCATTCCGGAATAAAAGCAGTCCTGTGAGATTCTTAAACCAAGTACAAAATACTTGATTCAAGCACGATTTTCTCAGCAATATTTCGAAGTTCTCTAAATAATTTTTTAGTTAGATCAAATATTTTAGGCAAGGAGGAATAAGTCAAAAAATATTTTTTAATGATTATTTAAAGACTTTTATTTGAAAAATCAAATTTAATAATTATTTGTGATTAAAAAAAAAAATTAAAAATAATCATTATTATTGATTTTTAATTTTTCAGTCAATTTTAAAAGTTGTTGATGATTTCTTTTAATAAAAGTTTTTAAAGACTATTATTTTTGAGGAATAAATTAAATGTCTTAAAAGACTTTAATTTTTTAATAATACATTTAAAAGTCTTTAACGAATATCATTTTTAAGTAATAAACTAAAAGTCTTTAAAGAGTTTTATTTTGGAGTAATACATATAAAAGTCTTTAACGAATAATAAATGTCTTGAAATACTATTAATTTTGAGGAATAAATTAAAAGTCTTTAAAGACATTTAAGTTCTCTAAATTTTCTTTAAGTTATATCAAAATTTGTAGGCTTTTTTGATTTTTATTCGTTTACTCGTTGGCATTTTATACGCATATTGTCTTAATTTATCATATTGTCTTAATTAATCATTAATCAGGAATTTTAAACTTGCATTTTAGAATGGTTTTTTTTCCTGTGTACCAATAAGCGGCAACAAAATGCTGAGAATGCTTTTAATAGGCACTTGCATAATGCCAATACTCTACCTTCCCTTTCCTTTTATATTCCCTTCTCTTACTCTTCCCCCATATTGTGGTTTATTTTAAGTGATTTGTAAAACTGGTCAATAAATGGAGAGTTGGGGAATTGGGAACGCGGAATTTCATTGTCGTTGCTTTGACATCAACTAATGCAATGTCTAGCCAGGGAATATATTTATATATTGTACATACATACATCATAATAATCCATTCATATGCAAATCATACAAATAGAACTACAAACATATCACATTTCAATTTTATTACACAGATCAACAGGTTCACAGTTTACAGTTTCGCATTCATTACAATTTCACAGCTAAAAATTATTATAATTTAAATTGTCCTTTCTTTGATATTATTACCAAAAAAAATAAATTAACAGCTTCGTTCAAAAATTAAAATCTACCGCTAAATTATCAGAGTTTTTCATGTAAACTAATAAAAATTGATTAAATTTTTTTAAAAATTATGTATGTTTATTTCTTTTTAATATTATAATTGTATTTAAAAATTAATTAGTTATTATTTTCTCTATGTCCACTGATTTTATTCAATGTTAAATAAATGAAAAATAAATTCAAAAAAACCAAAGCACTTTAGCCAAAAAAAATAAATCTAATTTGGATTAATTTGGCTGCATGCGATGGAATTTTTTAAAGAAAGGGAATTGAAAATGGATTCATGAACTTTACATAAAAAATACTTAATGCTCTAATAAGCCTGGAAAATAATGTTATCTGGTTACTGGAATGATCCAGTGTAATGTAATGATTTTTAATGACTTTGAACTGCCATAACTTTGTCAAAACTCAATCAATTTCCATGCGCAATGTAAATTTGAACATTATTTTACGTCTTAATTCGTTCTGCATTTAAATTTTGTTCATTTTGAAAATTTTTAAAATTTCGAATTTTTCGAAAAATGATAAGGGGTAAAACTGTAAAATTTCTAAAAAATTCGAAAAAGTTTGAACTTTTAAAATGAACAAAATTTAAATGCAAAACAAATTTAGAAGTAAAATCATGCTCAAATTTACATTCCGCATGAAAATTGATTGAGTTTTGACAAAGTTATGACAGTTCAAAGTTATCAAATTAACCCTTATAAATGAATCGGTTACTAAACGGATATTTTGGCTGAAAGAGTTTCGGATTATGGGTTTCGGTATAGCGGAAACTAATTTTTTCGGTTACAGTTTCAGTGACGGTTACAAAATTCAATCGGTTTTCCTCGGTTAAAGATTTCGGTTTCGGTTAAGGTTTTAATCCCTGCTATTTTAATTAATTTAATTTAAATAATTTTTGATATATTTAGATTTAAGATAAAGCGAAAGCAGAGCTGAAAATTAATTAAACATATTAAACGCAATATATAATTTTAAAATCAACCAATTTTGTTCGGAAATCAGTCGAAAACGAGATCGAAAACACTTGTTTAAATTATTTAAATAAATTCCCAAAAGCAACTGCAATAAATGTTTCATAATGAAGCACATTACGCAATTTGAATGTATGTAACTCCAACTAGCTAATGATATCAGTGTATTAATTCCATCACATACCCAATTCCCAATTCCCATTTCCCCATTCCCAAACAAAAAAAATGGGTAGTATATAAATTTGTGCTGTTTCATTTTTATGACAACAAATAATCCGCTTTCACAGCAATTGATGTCAGAATAAAATCGGCACAGAATGAAAGTTAATACCCAACAACGGGCCCAATTGATTGAAGCCCTGTTGATAAGCCCAATGTATGATGATAGCTCAACATCAATTTTTGTATTCCTTTTTTTATTATTAAATATTTTATTTGATGTTGTTGTTGATAAGACTGATCATTAGCAAGTCCACATACTCAATATCATAATGATTGTATTACACATATTTGACTTTAATAAAAACACGTAGTGTATTATTGGGTTTGGTCTTATCTATTATCTATTATCTGATTTTTTTTGTCGTATATTCAATTAGTGTCATAAACTGCAACAACTGTTGTTGCTTCCCATAATTCTCACGGCTTTATCGACAAACTGTTTACAATGTGTTATTAACAATTTATTAAACAATTTTATGGTTTTTATGCATACGTCGCAATTTGCGTCAGCTGGTTTTCCCCTCTCTTACCAACTTACGCCTCATTTACACTTGTAATTTATGCATTTCCGCTCACCATCCGTTTACCCCCCTTTACCCCATTTTCCCCTCTTTCTATCCCCCTTCAATCCATTGCCAAATTGCGCGTAATTTCATTTATTTGATGCAGTTTGTCAGCATGCACGCCAGTTAATTTCCGTTTGCAACTTATCATTGCCCATTGTCGTTGTCGAGTTAATCTCGCCCTTTTTCCCGTGATGTTCTCATTTTCCAATTCAACCGCATTTCTGAAACAATTCAAGTGTGTCTTACAATTCCCTAAAAAGTTTGATGATAACTTATTCTGAAAATAAACAAAAGACATTTGGTATACCATAAATTTTAGACAGTTTATTTTTCGGATAAATTTTCGGAAAACGGTTTAAATCGGTTGACATAAATTTGTTTTCGACTTCGACAAAATAATTAAATATAAATGTATTTTAAGCTATTCATAAATTCATTTAAAATGTATTTATATGAAATTTTAATCAATTAAAAAATCAATTTAAATTAGTTCAATAAATTTCAAACTTTATTAAATCTCTCAACAAATATTTTAACATTTTGGTAAAGCGACTGAGCGAGCTAAGTTTAATTATTAACTTAACAAAAAATAATAATAATAAAGTTATCTTAAAGATGATAATTTTTTTACAATATTAAACCATTAAAATAATTTTTTTTAATTTTTTGTTTGTTTCTGTTAGGAATACCGCCAATGTGTTGCTTTTAGGGTTGTTATAGATTTTTAAAACATATCAAAATATGTTACCTTCTCATTTCAGCAATCTTTTCCTGCAATTCTTTAAACCTTTAATGCCTTTAAAAATTAATATGAAAACGTGTAAGAAGTCAAATTAATTATTTTAAATTTTAGCCATTTAATAAATTATGCAGTTTTAAAATATTTAACTTGAGCAATTTTATCTAAAATAAATTTCAAAAATTTTGATTAAATTTTAACTATATGAATTTTATCTTTAATAATTTCCATAAATTTTTATAATAACAGTAAACAAACTTCAAAAAATATGTTTCCTTTTCAATTCAGCTATGTTTTACCTTAATTTCTTAATACCAGAAATGACTTAAAAAATTAATGCGAAAGCGTGTAATGAGTCAATTTATTTAATATAAATTTCAGCATTTTATATTTCATAAATATCATAAATTTTTATTATATTTTTACAATTTTAACTTTTGCAATTTTATTTTTAATAAATTCCATACATTTTTATATTATTAACTTAATAAATTCCACTATAAATAGACAGTTTTTAAATATATAAATATTTAGCATTTTATCTTTAATAAATTCCATAAGTTTTAATTAAATTTTGTATACGTTTTGGCTTGAACAATTTTATCTTTAATAAATTCCATAAATTTTCAATCAATTTTTATATTTTTAACATAAGCATTTTATCAGTAATAAATTCCATTAATTTTCTCATTAAAATCGTTGCGAATTTGCAATTGCGAGCGAAATTCGGAATGCGTTTAAATCACCTGCAAATTGTGTGCAATTTATTGTAGCCTACTTATCGGCGCTGTCAATCTTTTGTTGTCCTCGTCGCTCGCGCATTGTCCTGATTACAGCCCGAAAGAGAGACAGCATGAGAGAGTGAAAGAGAGAGAGAGAGAGAGAGAGCAGGCAGTTGGCTGTAAAATTGGCTTCAATTATGCGCAGCATTATGAAATTATAAAAGTAGCTGCTTTTGCTTTTGCTTTCGCTTTGGGAGAAATGTAATTGCCGCAATTTGCAGTTGCCAGTTGCCAGTTGCAGTTGCCAGTCGCTAATAACGTTTATTAAAACCACAACAACATGAAGCTACCTTCCCCCCTTTTACCCCTTTCCCCCTTGTTTAAACTCAAGTGCCATTAACAATAAGCCTGGCATGAATACATGAATACATACATATGTACATACATACATATGTGTAACGTTGGCAAATTATGCAAATCCTTGTGAAGCACATTAATGACAATTAATCGCTGCAAATTAAAATGATGACAATGCGCTAGATATAGTATGCAGCTAGGATTTATTCTAAACTAAGCTGGAAAGTTGATAAAGTGTTCTCCATTCAGACGTCCCACATCCCGTTCCTGCTGCTCCAGACGACGCTGCTCATGTTGCCCATCGAGTCCAATTCCAAGACTCTCTATGAACTTCGCTGAACGAAAGCCGTTTTTCTTGAAATATAAATTATCTTAATATATATTAAATTACATAAAACTGTTCGATCTCACCTCGTAGTAAATGGCACGCGCTTTCTTTGCCGCCTCCGGATCAAAGTCCCAATTTGTGCGCTCGTGAGTTACAGGTTCACCTGCCACATTATTTTGCAGGGTTTCGGTTATAAGACGGATTATAAAACCATCTGCAGATTGATTTCCCAACAACAGAAAGGTGCACTAAAAAATAGAGACATCATTTTAATTTATAATATTTGTTTTCAAGCAATTCTACTTTTAATTTATGTCTAGAAACTGATTTTTAATAATAAAAATAATGTTGCATACTTTTCGGTGTGTCATTTAAATAAATGTTTAAGTTTTGTGCATTTATTTTAAACTCAACTGCTCCCAAAAGTCTACAGCCTAATTTTGAATTAAAAAATATTTAAACTATTATTTAATAGATGTTGTTTATTAATGTTGTTGTGAAAAGTATTGAGTCTAATTAATCTATTAAAATATTTTATAATTAATATGGCATACGATTCTTAAATTTTTTTCATTTAATTAGTTTAAATTGTTTTTTTAACATTGTGTCAAGTTTTATATTTTATTATTTATTTGGCATATTTTACTTTTATTATTTTCTGTTACTGCTTATTGCTATTAAATTATATTTCAGCATATTTGTCATGGATATTATTTATTATAAATATTACTTATTTTATTACATTCAACTTTAATTTCTTTGCCATATTTAATTTAAGTTAATTCTTCAATTTCTTTCATTTAATTTCTATAGATATTAATTTCTTTTTAATATTGTATTGCATATTTTATTATTTATGTGGCATATTTTACTTCTATTATATTCTGTTACTGTATATTGATATTAAATTATATTTGGCCATATTTGTCGTGAAAAATATTATTTTTTATAAATATTAATTATTTTAATATTTTCAACTTTAATTTATTTCTCATATTTAAATTCGGTTAATTTCTGCTACCTTTTATTAAATATAAATCTTTTTTCACGTTTAATATGATAACGATAAGAATTAAAAATCTTCAACTTTGAATTCTATTATTGAAAATCTTTTTTATAACTTAGCTTTTAGTTTAAGTTGTTAATATTTTTTTAGGGACTGTTTAATATGATAGGGATACAAATTAAAAATCTTTAAATTAGAATTTATAATATTCTATTATTGAAAATATTTTTTATTACTTTGTTTTTATTTCAAATTGTTAATAGTTTTTTTAGCGACTGTCTTTAGTTGACGTTTAATAAATAATACATTTTATATCAGAAACATTTTAGTTTTAATATTTATTTAATTATATGACATGTTTAATTTCTATTAATTTAAATTTTTTTTTAAACACTTTTATAATTTTTTATATAGTTATTCTTTAGTTTTGGAAACACTTTTACCGCTTTATATAGTAGATGCATTCAAGTTTTTATTGCTCAACTCTTAAGCTGACTTTGTGATGTTCATTGACTCATGGGTTAAATATTCAGTAAACACTATTACAAGATATTTGTCTATGTTTTTTGCAAATTACTTGAACTTTCACACTTACGATAAACAAAAACACGAATCTCATTTGCAACATTTTCTACACTTCTTGTTGTTGAGTTTTCCTTTTGTTTCTTTGTTTTTTTTCAATATTTTGGAGCCCGCAACCCGCACAAGTCACTGGACCATTGATCACTAAACCCAAATCGCAAAGTTGCATAAAACGCAGCCAAGCGCCAAGAGAAGAAAAAATTAAAAAAAGAAATATTTAACAACAACAAAAATACATATATGAAAAGAAACATAAAAGAAATACTCGTACTTCTTGTTTAGCAAACAAAATAAACACTGAGAAGTTACAAAACTATGCGAATAACAAACAAGCAGAGAAGACAGATAAATAGAGAGAGAGACAGAGAGAGAAAGAGAGAGAGAGAGCTTTAGTTGCAGTTGAGGAAATATTGAATATCTGTTTACAACAATAGACCTTAATAGATTGACAGATTAATAGATTGAAAGTGTTGCAAGCAAATCTCGTATTTGGCCCAAATTTGATTAAAGCCGTTAAAATGAATTTAAGCCGCATTGAACTCGAGGTTTGAGCTTTCGACCTTGCGGTCTTCTTCAGTCTTCAAGTGCACATAATTAAATACACTAGGTAACAGCATTTAAATTTGGCTAAACTTATTTATTGGTAAAAATATTTTTAAAAAATTTTAAATGCAACAATACAATGAATTTATGTAAATACAGGGAAATTAAAAAGTTCAAAATTATTTTTTCGCTATAAAAATATTATTTTCTTATTTTAAAATTTTACAAATATTTCTAAAGCTGTTTACCTAACTTTAAAATTGTATAAATGATTGATAGATATATTAAAAATAAAATAAGAAAGTTTCAAATATTTTTCCGGAATTTGAAAGTTAAAAATCGTACAAATTTCGGCATGGAAAAATTATTTTCTTGTGTTAAAATTATACATATATTTCCAAATCTGTTGACTTAACTTTAAAATTGTATAATATATTAATATATACATAAACAATGCAAGCTGATCTGAATAAAATCTAAGAAAAAAATGCCTATTTAATAAAATAAAATTAGTTATTGAATTTAAAAAAAATCTGGTTTTGGCAAACTTTTTAAAATGATTTTTCTCTTATTGTTGTATCAGAAAAATTAGGTTTATAATAGTTATAAAGTTAAAAATAACAAATTGTTGTCTAGTTTTATTTACGTATACGTATTATTTTAATGTCCTGTTCTGGTCTTGGAAAAAATTTTAATATGATTTTTTCCCATATAGCTTGTTTCAGAAAAATTAGGGTTTTGATAGTTATTTGTTGTCTAGTGTATTTTACGTATACGTATTATTTTAATGTCATATTTTTATGACTTGCCAAAATTGTGTTAATCACAGACGGAACTAAGTGCGGACATTAGCTCACGAAAGGTTGTCGCCACCTGTGACTCTAAAAAAAAACGTATCAAATACGATTTATGAGTATTTAAGCCGGGCCGTAAAGAAAGTGTGCAAGACGATCCATTGAAAATGGCACAAGATGAAGAGAAGAGACAAAGAAAGAGATGGCAACAACAACACGAAATGAAAAAAAAACTGGTTGGGCGTATTATTGTTGCAGAAGTTACATAATGTCTTTGACCATCATGAACAACATCCACATCATCATCATCGTCATCCACTTGAGGCGAAACCAGAAAAGCAAAGACAACAACAACAACAATGGCATCCACTTTAGTAATTTGCCCTCGATTCCTCAATTTATTTTTTGCGCTCTTAAACTCCCACTCTCTTTCTCTTCTCTCCCACGCTCTCTTCAGCACTTAGAGCTACGTGCTTTGCTGCACGTCACAAAATGTAATGATGTTGCAAAAGGCAAAAAAAAAAAAATTCCACTACAGCGTTTTTGTAAATTTCCGGCATTAAAAACTGGCCGGCAGTTCAGTCAGGAAGCGCTGTTAAATAAATGTTAATGTTACAGCTGTTACTTAACAGACAGGACTTTCACTTTCATTGGAGCGCGCTGTTACTCTTAACATAATTCTGGATCAACAGCTGCAAGCCCAGCTTTGAATTGAAAGCTTTCAGAGAAAGCTTTTGTGCTCTTCAGCAGCTGCTTGGCTTGAAATCCAATTCAGTGACCAAACAAAAGACGTGCGGTAAACAACGCAGCTGCGCGCAGTGCACAAAATATATATGTATATATTTACCGTTAGTAAATTTCAATTATTTGAATTTTGAAAACCAAACAACTTTTATTATTGTAAGCAGCCATGGCAAATTGGAATGCGCTGCTGTTGCCCGTAAGTCTGAAAATAAAATTGAAAATTGTGCATTTCACTTGACTGTCTTTTTTGTTGACCCGCTCAATTAACATGGCCAAAGCAAAAGTCGCACGCTGACACAATTTCCGTGTGTCTGTCGTACGTCTGCGCGAAAGTCGCACCAAAAAGAAAAGTGTCCAACGGCGTGACTGGAATTATCAATGATGTTATTCTCTTTACGTCCGTCTGTCTCTCTGTCTCTCTTCTGTCTGTCCGACTTATTGACACATTTTGAATTGATGTCGTGCCAAATTTGTAAATTGGTATTGTATTTAATCTTAAGAGAGTGAAAGAGAGACCTTGAAATTGTTTAAATGCCCAATTTTGCAATTGATCACAGCCACTTTTCTGCTCTCTCTCTCTCTTATTTGCGCTCTCTTTGCTGTAAGTTGGGCAATTTAAGAGTCTACAAAATGTGTCATAATCTTTAAGCAAAAGCAAAAAAGCTCTTGCAAAGCACTTGTTGTGGTAATTGCTGTTGTTGCTGTTGTTATTGTTGTTGTTGCATTGCATAACGATGGCAATAACCGTAGTTGTTGTTGTTGCTTTTACTTGATTTCAACTCATGCAAGACTTCAAGTTGTTTATTTTATTTGAATTTAAATTTGAATTTTGACACACTGAACTAATGAGCCGACATTATTTTGGATTTTCCATGCAGACAATAAATTATTTTTTAAATTAACAAAAACTCATTGACATTTCAACTTTATTTACATAATAATAAATAATTTTAATAACGTTTTAAAAACAAATTTTCATGCTTTATTTAATTTTCAAAAACTTCTTTAATTAAAAAATTTTTTTTTAATTTTACTTAACTTAATTTATTTATTTTGCAGCTCATTTTGGTGATTTTTGCACTTGTCGCACACACATCGAGCACAGTTCAGCCGAAAGCTCCCAATTTTCAATATTTTGAGAGGTAAGTTACTATTATTTAAATACTTGCCAACTAATTATAATCAAAAATTCTTTTTTTTAACAGACCCAAATATCGTTATCCATACTACGATGAAAATGGCAAGGGAAAACTGCTTTATGGCTACGGCGGACCTGAATTATATCAATACAAAACCTACACACCCTTGGAAGGCATACATTAATCATTATTAGTATACATATTAACTTAATTTAATTATGCATTTTAATTTATGTGACCAGTGCTATTTTTAAGTTGATTCGCTAGTTACCTATACAAAATAATACTAATTATATATTCTTTATAACTAAATGCATTTTTCAAATAAAATAAATGCGCGCCAAGCGGCACGTTTAATTCCAAATGTCGCCAGATGGCGCTGCTGTGGCCATGTTGCTTTCCTGTGTGAATGCTTGTGAATCAGTGCTGCCAACTCTTCAGGACCGGAAAAAGCCAGATCAACATTTAAAAATAGCTAGACAAAGCTGGGAAATTTAGAAGAAAGCCAGATAAAAAGTTTTTATACTTCTTACGTTGACTTTATATTATATGTATATATTATATTACAACTATAAAAAACAATAATCTAGTAGTAATAATTTGACATATTTTAGTAGTTCTTTGAACTTAGAAAAAGCTAGAACTCCAGATGTGACGGAAAAAAGCTGAATTGGTAACACTGCTGTGAATGTCAGTTGCCAAAGTAGACGAAGAAGAGGAACAGAGCAATCGCAAAGCATTTATTGTGTATTTTTCAATTTTTATTAATAAATAAATTATAATATAATACAAAATGTCCCGCAAGGAAGCGCTGTCACAGTTCATCAATCAAATACACGGCCGTCCAGTTGCCGTAAAGCTAAACAACGGCGTGGACTATCGAGGTAAGGAATACAGTGAGTCAAGTACATTTTTTGACAAAGTAATAAAATATAAAACCATTGCCAATTTTTCTCTTTGTCAAAACAATTACTTGACATGCTGTAAGTTGCCGGCAATTCAATAATTACAATTTTGATAATAATATACTTTATTTTAACAGGTGTTTTGGCCTGTTTGGATGGTTATATGAATATTGCGCTGGATCAGACGGAAGAATATGTTAATGGGCAGCTGAAAAACAAATATGGCGATGCATTTATACGCGGCAACAATGTGCTCTACATATCCACCCAAAAACGCCGAGTGTAGTACATAAGTACTTAAATTTATTCCATAAATACACAAACTCACTTTATATAAAATATTGTAATAATTAATTAACTAGGATTGTGGTATCGATGGTATCGTATTTGTGGTACAAAAACGTCTCGAATGGCGGCGCCACCAGAGCCAAGAGCTGCGATTAAACGCTCACCACGGCGTCCAAATTTTCGTTCATATGTTGGCCGCCAAGCGCGTCCAAAGTGTGGATCGAAGGGAATTTCGCTGGGCTGCTGAAATGGAGAGTTGCCGAAGAACAAACGCTCGAAATAATCCAATACAGCTTTCTTCTTCTGAAAGTGCTCCAGTAAGGGATTCGCTTGGGCAGCGGTACGTGGATCCTGCGATGCCAGATTCTTAAAGTATTGAAAGTTCACCAAGTCGACGTTGGAAAAGTCAAAGGACTCATAAAGCGTCGCTTGCAACGCCGGCAGCTGCAGACAGTAAAACAAGGGCAATGTTAATGTGGTGCATAAGTGGATTGTGGAAGGTGGAAAAGGAATGGGGAATAGTGGAAGGTCAGTTGTGGATGGTGGATCACTGTTAACTAATTGTGGGTTGTAAGTGTGAAAGGTGGAAATATGGAAGGCGAATGCAAATTGTAGATTGTATTAGGTGAATTGTGGAGGGTGTGAGGACTGTGGTGAGTTGTGGATAGTAGATCACTGTTAACTAATTGTGGATGGTAGCTTGTGGATAGCGGATAGTGCAAGGTCGGTTGTGGATGGTAGATCACTGTTAACTAATTGTGGATTATAAAACTCGGATTGTGGATGGTAGCTTGTGGATAGTGAATGGTGCGTTAATTGCACAGTTACCATTAATGCGACTGCAATTAAGACGTATTTGCCCATTGCAACTTGCTCGATTTAAGCTAATTGATGTCCACTCCGACTGGCCAAAAAGCACCTCACGCTTCTCCACACGAAATTCAACTGATTTGAATAAATTCGGCCAACTGCATGATGACAAAGTCAACAAACAAATAAAATAAATGGACTGTCCAACGGATTTGCAATCTCTGTTTTCTGTATTCGGTTTTCCACTCTTGTATTTTGTTGTAATCATTGTTAAATTACTCAATCTTCCCTGCTGCTGGCCAACCAACCAAATGTAACACGCACACAATACACCCGGTTAATTAATTGTTATGCATGTCGCATTTCGGGTACCCAAAAACTCAATCAAAAATCCCACTGTGCGACGCTTCGCTGCTGTGACAACTTCCGCCCACCCCCCGCACCACTCCCCCCGCTACCCAACACAGTGGAGACTCGATTTGTGTGCAGCTCCCACCAGTTGATAATCTAATTGGTTTACCCTATGCAGCGGGTATTTAAATTCTGTCACTCAGTTTGTTAAGATTATAATTTAAAAAATCTAATTTATAAAATTGAAATTATTTGTTGATTTTTGCTCTTAAAAAATTAATGTCTTTAAATCTCATTAAGTAAATTATTAAATGATTATTCAAGCTTTTTATTTATTTAAAAATAATACTCTAACTCCTACTTTCAAATTCTATTAAAAAACTGAATGCCCTTACAAAAAGTTTAAACAAATGTCTATATTATTTTTTGTTGATATTTTGGTAAGAGCATTTCATTTTTATATAGATTTGATTGATTGATTTCAATTTTTATTCTATGATTTTAAAGTAGAACTCTAAAATCAGAGATTTATTAAATTATAAATTTAAATTTCTTTCCAAAAGGTCTAAGATATTTTTCTGTAAGAGTATTAAAACTTCGACGTGCCACATCTAACCTTTCTTGCCTGTCTTAATGAATCTTCTTTGTTTCAGAGCCACAAAAAAGAGTCTGCTTAGAGCCATGTATTTAATTTATTAAAAATAACTTTTTCGTTGTGTTTCCAAATTTGCAACTAAATTTTAAACAAAGCGCGTTAAATAATTTTAAAAAAATATAATGTTTATAATGTTGCATTAATTATAGAGTGTACTGTGTTTTGGAGTGTGTGACGTTCTGTGTGGGACTGACTATTTTATTATTTATAAAATCACATTGCTATTTTGTATTATATGCATTGTATCATGATAATTTGCAAATTGAATTTATGCCAACTTGAATTTGTTCTTAATTAATATATCGAATATTCAATTGCAACAAAAGAAACGTTTTGGATTAAACTTGCAAAGCAACAATGAGGGGGGAGATTTCTCAAAAGGCCGTATTTAATTGGCCCACTGGAGCAGCTGCTTGACATCTGGATCATCTAAAAAGGGAGATGATAAATAGTTTAAAATTATGTTAAAATGATAGTGTATAATTTGTAGAGTATTCACCATCATCTGCCATGGCAGCTGTAGTTGCAGGTGGTGCCTTTTTCTTTTCCTTGGCCTTTTCGGGCAAGTCTTCGGAAGGTGCTTCTGGCAACGTTGGCGTTGGCTCGGGAATACCAATAATTTCCTTATCAAAGTTCTCCTGTTCAAGCTCATCGAGTTCCCGCTCAAGATCCTCGTCATCGAGATCGGCGCCAAAGGCAACCGGATTGGAAATTGCATCAGATATTTCCTTGGCCACATCTTGCTGCTCGGCAATGTCATCCATCATATCGTGCACCTTGTCCACATCCCTGTAAAGTGAATTTATTAATATATATTGGATATAGTTAGAATATCAATTAACTCACATGTGTTGATGAGCATGTTTAAGTGCATCGGCGGCATTCTTCATTGTGGTCAAGACGGCAGTATTCGTATTGGCGCTCTCCAAAGCCTCACGCTGCATCTCAATTGTGGACAATGTGCCATCGATTTGTTGTAGCTGCTTCTCCAGTCGCTTCTTCTTTTTTAACGCTTGCAAAGCCACTGAAATAAACCACAAAATCAGCAATTTTAATTCAAGAGATAAACCACAAAGTAAACAAAACGATTTGAATTCAAAAAATGTGATGATCAATTTTGTTATCTCGCCCAATTCAATGATTATTTATTTATTGGAAAAAATGTAATAAATCATAAATATAAATTAGATTAGAAATTACATTATAAATTAAATAATTGAAAGATTTGATGACAAATTTTGTTATCTCGCCCAATTCAAGAATTATTTAATTATTTTATCTCTTTATTCGTAAAAGTAAAAATTCTACAAAATTTAAAAAATCATAAATATGAATTTAAGAAAATATTAAAAACTGTCAGTTTAAGTTTCGTATATAAATTAAGAAATTCAATAATAAATTACTAAAGAAAATTATGCTATGATAATTTTTGCAATATTTTAATGAATGTTTATATTACGTTCTTATTATACGATTAGTTGTTGTTTCCGGAAGATCCATGATGGCAAAGCGTAAGAAAGGCGAAGAAATATACATAACATATTTTTACTGGATGTTTTTTTATCTCTAGCATGGATTTCTATTTATTTTATGGCAACAAAAACAATAACAAAGCAAACACAAGAAATGAGTCATAATTTTTCAATCACCCCCCGGATCTAGATTTTAGTAACACCAGTTAAATTTAGTAGACAGACAGGCAGACGGACGGACGGACAGACTCACCACATACCTCTCTTGTTTTTGGATGCATTCTTTCGTGCTGTATTTAACTCCTCCTCGATTTTGGACTCGAGAAATTCTTGTTTCTTTATCAGCATATTTTCAGTCTCGCGCAGCTTTTGTATCGCCTCGCCCGTCGTCGGGGCCATCTCCTTTTTGCCACCAAACATTTTGCCGAAAAAACTCATTTTGTTTTCTTGTTTCACACTGCGCTCTCCTTTACGCAAACTATAATTAATTAAAGTTTAACTAATTGCGTTTTTTTCTCTCAGCCTGTCTGGTGTTTTTGTCTATAGGCGAGCGTGCGTCATCGTGTTATCGAAAAAGTATCGTTTGCAACCAGTGCTGCCAGCCTTTTTGGGGAAAGATAGCTGTATCTGGTGGGAAAGCAACCAATAAATGGCTGAATTTTCAAAGATAAATAAATAAAAAAAATAGCCACCTTTTTTTAATGAGTTGCCACTCTGAAAAAAATAGCCTTCAATAAAAGATGCATTTTAAAACTGACGTATTATTTACTTTATTTTCCTTAATTTTTAAACATTTTTGAGTGGATTTGTTTGAATTGCGCGGATAGCTTAAAATATCGATATATATTTGTCGTGCATTTCGAGCTTACCAACCGATAGGCATGCAGCCCTAGTAATCGATATGTGGACTGCCAGCCCTGCATTGTGTGCAAACACAGAGTTGTTTTCCGGCCCAATGCATTAAAAACAAAACATAAAAATGGCAAATCGCACGGTTAAAGAGGCAAAAAACGTGCATGGAACGAATCCGCAATATCTCATCGAGAAAATCATCCGCTCTCGCATTTACGATTCCAAATACTGGAAGGAACAATGCTTTGCCCTCACCGCCGAGCTGCTCGTGGACAAGGCGATGGAGCTGCGTTTTGTCGGCGGCGTCTACGGTGGAAATATACGGCCGACACAATTCCTGTGTCTCACACTCAAGATGCTGCAGATTCAGCCGGAGAAGGACATTGTGGTGGAGTTCATCAAAAACGAGGAGTTCAAATATGTGCGCGCCTTGGGAGCATTCTATTTGCGTCTCACGGGCGCCGCAATTGATTGTTATAAGTATCTGGAGCCCCTCTATATAGACAATCGCAAGTTGCGACGTCAGAATCGCGCCGGACAGTTCGAGATCGTGTATATGGATGAGTATATAGATGAATTACTGCGGAATGATCGTGTGTGCGATATCATTTTACCGCGCATACAGAAACGCTCCATTCTGGAGGAGAATAACGAGCTGGAGCCGAAAGTGTCGGTGCTGGACGAAGATCTGGACGATGAGGTGCCCAGCGAGGAAGAAACCAAGGATACGGAGGACCAGGACTCCAGCCGCCAAAAGAACAACTCATCGAATTCAGTGAGAAGACCACGACGAGGTCGCTCCAAGTCCAAGTCGCGAGAGAGAGACAGACGCACTGCACCCAGCAGCAATGCTCGATCTAGGGATTACTATGATGACCTGGAGGAATATGACAGGCAGCGAAATCGTGTGCGCAATAGGGACCCACAAAATCACAGTAATAACTATAATGACGACCACGATCGCCGGCAATCTGGCCGTAATGAGAATCGACCGGATCGGGAACGCGATCGTCGTGATCGGGAACGTGAACGGGAACGTGATCGACATGGTGACAGAGACCGTGAACGGGAACGTGAGCGGGAACGGGAACGAGATCGTGGCAGCCGCTACGATAATCGGGAACGAGATTCACGCAATGAGCGTGAGCGCCGACGTTATTAAAAATGGACTTTTAGTTTAAATTTTGAAAACACTAAAAAAGAAACAATTTTAAATAATAAAAAAACGTAGAAAACTATTTAAGCAAACTTTTAAATGTGTAACAGAATTTTAGTTTATATATGTAAGATTAACATATATGTAAACTAACACTATGTTAACGCGACGAGTGATACACATTACAGTGAAAGAGAGTTAGTTACTCAAAATGGCATGGTAAACAAAAACAGCTGTTGCTTCATTGTAAATATTTGTTTTTTTATTTAACTTAATATTTTCAAAATTTAAAGATAACAATTTTAAAAATAAGATTTATAATTTAAGTGCTGTGGATAAGGCAAGAAAAACAGCAATATTTGTACAGTAAAATTATTTAACAGTGCTGCTCAATTTACTGGTTAACAGAAATGTAAATTAACTCATAACAGCGAAAGAGAGAAAATGTTGACTCAAAATGGCATGGTAAACAAAAACAGCTGTTGCTGCGATGCAAAGCTTTAGTGTTTAGAAAGTTTTAAAAGCGCTTAAAAAAGTTAATGTGCACTCGTGAGCTAAATGTTATTAACTAACAAGTAATGAGAGGAGTGCACAAGTATTATTAAGCTAATTTGCACAAACACACGCACGCACTCACTCTCACACATACAGTGCATGCACATACAAAGTGAACGCGTCAGCATTAAAAATTCGAAAAGAGAGCGTGAACTTTTAGTGGCTGCGTTGAGCTCGACGCGCACGGACTGTGCGATAAAAAGAATAGAAAGAATTGTTTGTTGAGTTACGTACATAAATACAACGCATAATGAGTTGTTAGTTTCTTTGTCTAAATTAATCGGACAACTGTTGAATCGAAGTTCTAATATTAACGATAACAATGGGAAGACGATCAGATCAAGCGCATTTGGTGAGCGACAACGAAGATGAGGATGCAGCGCCACGCCTACTCGATGCCGCCCACTCTCACTCGGATGCCGAGGCTCCTTTGGCTGCACCCGAAGTTACTGATTCGGGTTTAGGCCCTGCCAAGTGGTTTATACTGGAGCCTGCAGTTTTCCTCATATTCATGGCCCGCAGTTTGATCGGTGAGTGTGCAATCAAATCACGATGATTAACTACAATTATTAGATTCATTTATATTCAAAAATATATGTTTTTTTTTTAGGGGCGGTATTACAGAATCAAATACTGTACCAGACCTGCGTCACCATCATGCACTATAATGAGACAGACTGTGAACCGTTGTTGGGCAACGATCGTGGTTCAGAAGCTACAAAAGTGAGTATAATTATCCAGTTATTCACTATATACTATATAGAGTATACTATAACTTAGTGCATGTTTAGACCGTTATCTTTATTTGTTGTTTAATCACTGTGAAGGGCGTTCAGAATGCGAAACGCTTTTCATTCATATCTATTTCTTTCCAATTATGCACTAAATTCAAACTTATCTTAATATTCTCGAGTTACAGTATGTCAAGTAAATATTTTGACACCGAATAAATGTCACAAGTCGGAATTTTCATAAATTATACCTATTTATTTCGAATTCTGCACTAAATTCAAACTTATCTTAATATTCTCGATTTACAGTATGTCAAGTAAATATTTTCACACAGAGATAATGTCACTTAAAGTTGGTCAAGTTATAGTTTTCATAAATTCTGTCTTTTTATTTCGGTTTCTGAACTCAATTCAAGCTTAACTTAATATTCTCGAGTTACAGTATGTCACGAAATTGTTTTGACATAGCATAAAAATCACATATTTTTTTTGTTAAAAATAAAATTAACTTTTCTATTTTTTTTCATTATTTACTTATTTAAATTTATCGTTTTAGTTTATTAAAAATAAAGATGCATTTTATTTATTTAGTTAATATATTTTTGAATTTAAAATTAAATTTGTAAGCTTTGTTGTCAAAAAATACACTTGACTAAGTGTACTTTTATTTGGGTTTTTCCTTATTTTGGGCTTGGTTTCTGATTTTATTTATAATTGCTTATGGCTCTTAGAAAAAATAAAATAATGCAAATAAAAAGCTCAAATTTTTTTAAAATGTTTTTTCTCTGTAACACAATTACTTGACGAACTATATGTATAAAGCCTCATTTAAATAAAGAATCAATTTTTGTAAGCGATTAAACTAATACTGCAAATAAAAGCAACAAAACTATTTAATTAACTATTGTCTAAGTTGGGAGATAAGAACTATCAAAACATTAGGGGGCTACATATGTAGTATACTTTAAATGTAGCACACTTCCATTGTGCACACTTTTCTTATCAGTCCAAAAAGTAATGCAAATATTTTATGACTAATGGACTTATCATAAATATCGATCAAGGGAATTTCAAGTTTACAAGTGCTTAATGAACATTATGATTCATTGTAGAAAAACAGTTGTTCCACTCTTTGATAAAATTATTAATTAACAATGAAATGCAATTTACAGAAACTGGAAGTCGTAGTACAGACATATTCGACGAATATAACAATGGCAATTTCCCTACTGGAGAGTATAATACCCGCATTCGTAAGCCTCTTTATTGGACCATGGTCCGATAAGTTTGGACGACGGCCCATCTTGTTAACGGTATTTGCAGGTGAGCTAAAGGTTTTATATTTTAGATACCCTTTAAAAAATTAGATAAGTAATACTAATTTCGAAATTGAGGGATATTGAGGAACACAAATCTAGAAAAATCGTAATTGAGAAATAAAAATGAGTATACTACGGAAATTAAAATTAGAAAATAAAAACCAAATTGGGAATATTTTTTTGTTTTGTTTATTTTTAATAGAAAATCATTGTATTTATCATAAAAATAATAATATTATGAAATAATTAAATTTCAATTTTTATACTTATAAAAATTATGGTATAACTCTTATTTTCGATTTTTATAAATTGAAATTATTTTTAATTTAAATGGAAAAATACCAAATATACCTCGAAAAATCTAAAATAATAAAACATTTTATAATAATAATTGAAAACAAAAAATTAAGTTTTGTTTAAATTAAAAAATACCAAATATACCACGAAAAATCGAAATTCTTTTTCCGAATAATAAATTTTTTATAATATTTATTGAAAACAGAAAATTTATTTTACTTTAAATTAAAAAATACCAAATATACAAAAATTCCTTGAAAAATATAAATGCTTTTTCCTAATAATAACATTTTTTGTATAATAATTATGGAAAAAAAAAAGTTAATTTTAATTAAAATTAAAATATACCAAATATACAATACCTCGAAAAATTTAAAAACTTTTTCCTAATAAAAGTAGATTTTATTATATAAATTTTACAACGCATATTTTTTGATTGCTTTAATTTTATTTCTTTGATTTGAAATTAGCTTTATTTTATATTAAAAATTAAATATTTGGTAACTTATCAAATTTCTCTTCATTTTAATATCTCTACTCTCTCTATACGGTTTCCAGGCTATGTGGCAGGTTCAACAATACTGATTGGCATAGCTGAGGTGACGACGGTGAAGAACATCAGTCCCTGGTGGTTCCTGCTGCCATCGGTGCCGTCCGTCTTAAGCGGCGGCACCTGTGCCTTAATCACCGGCATTTATTGCTACATCTCGGATGTTGCCAATGAACGCAAACGTGCTCTCCGGTAAGATAATCATCCCATTGAGAGTTGAGCAATTGAATTTGAAATTATAATTTATGTATTTTCAGCATGGTGCTTAACGAGGCTTCACTGTGCACAGGGATGATGGTGGGCAATGTGGCAAGTGGTTACATTTATGCGGCAACTGGATCCGTAATATTATTTGGCATTGCTGGTGGACTGATGATGATGGCGCTGTTCTACGTTTATTTCCTGGTGCCGGAGAGTTTGTCCCCCGAGGACATTCACAGAGGTTCTCGGATACGCGAATTCTTTCGCTTTGGCCTCGTCAAGGATCTGGTGCGCACTTGTTTCCTGCCACGTGCCAACTACGATCGTGCCATTATCTGGCTGACAATGGTTGCTCTAACCATTACCATCTTCAACATGGAAGGAGAGAACACGGTGAATGTGCTCTTCATGCGGGAACAGTTCGATTGGACCATCAAAGACATCAGTCAATTTAATGCCGCTCGCATTGTCATCCAAATTGTTGGCAGTGTTGCCGGCATGATTGTATTGCGTCGCCTTTTGAAGGTGTCCATCATCAGCATGGCCCTCCTCTCCCTTGCGGCCTGTGTCCTGGAGAGCACAGTGCGTGCCACGGCCAAGTATTGGTGGGAAATGTATTTCGGCATGACACTGGGCATGATGCGAGGCGTCCTGGGGCCCATGTGTCGTGCCATTCTCTCCCATGTGGCACCCGCCACAGATGTTGGTGAGTTGCAACAAGAAATATATTTTAAAGACTCTTTATGCTCTTGAAGATGGTATAATAATTTTATCAGGAAGTGTGTAATGCATTAAAGTAGGCGTAACTTATCCCATTAACTATATTATAGCTGGAAGAAGTCATCAAATTGTTTAATCAAAAACTTCTTAACTAATACTATTTGCTGATGGCGTAACTTATCCCATTAACTATATTATATCCGGAAGTAGTCATCCATTTGTTTAATCAAACATTTGATAATTTAAAAACATTTATTTTATTTACTGTAGTTTTTCCAGCTATTAAAACTAAAAGTAATTAGTTAGCTGAATGTTTTAGCAAACTCTAAACTCCTTTGAAATTTTATTTATATTTTATATTTATTATATTCCAAATTAATTGCAATTTATTTAATTTTTGCCACTATAGTTTTCAAATAGTTGAATAATTCATCACTACATTTTTATTTGCGACTTTAATTTGCAATAAATTATTAGCTAAAAGTTTTTACTCCCACTAAATTAAAATTAATTGCAATTTATTTAATTTTTCCCACTATAGTTTTCAAATAGTTGAATAATTCATCACTACATTTTTAATTGCTTTAATCTTTAATCTTCAATAAATTATTAGTTACGATTTTTAACTCCCACTAAACTAAAAGTTTAATTTACAATGTTACTTATTCAATTTTTTTCCGTTATTTAAAACTTAAATTTGTTAAGAGTGAAAATAGGTACATTATTTTTATGTTTAAAAATAGACAAGATTTTTTAAAATTTTAACAAAAGTACGTCAGCTTTTTAAAGGGTATTTCCTTATATTAAAACATTAAATATCGAAAGGTTTTTAATTTTGGTAATTAAAGATAAAATCTTTTACTTCTATATCAAAATATATATTATTTCAAAAATGACTCTTAAATTCAAACAAAAGTAATTCAGATTTTTAAAGGGTATTTCCTTACATTAAAACATTATTAAATATCTAAAGGTTTTTAATTTTGATAATTAAAGATAAAATCTTGTACTTATTTATCAAATTACTTATTATTTCAAATACGAATCTAATAACTCAACTTTCCTGTCTAATTTAATTTAATTAATAGGTAAAGTATTTGCTCTGACTACGTCTATGGAAATGGTTTCCCCACTAGCAGCTGCTCCACTTTATACGGCTGTTTATAAAGCGACTGTCGCCACTTATCCGGGTGCATTTAATTTCATCAGTGCCGGCATGGCTTTTGTCTGTTACATTATGATGGCGTGAGTATTGAAATGATTCTGGATAATTAAATAAATATTAATTAAATTGTATTTCAATTACAGCATCATCTTTGGCATACTTAAATCAATGGATAGCACCAGCGCTTATAAAGAAATTGGAACATAATCTAATATAAATATTTATAGTTGAATTTTATCTAACTTAAAGACAATTAATGAAATCCACTTGTTAATGTGATGTTTTGACACATTTTTGTATGAATTGATTCAGGCTTTATATCATAATGTAAGTGTGTAGAAGTATTACCATGGTATTTGTTAAACACAACCTCTTTTGTAATTGTTGTAATTATACTCGTAATTGTGATTGTGTCAAAACTTTAACTGCCGTTGGTAACTGACAATATTAGAACAATTAATGCTGAGACCAATAAAATGTGTATGTCAATTATTTTATATTAAAAATCGATGAAAAAGAATTCGGAGAGCTCTTGATCTATAAAATAAAATATATATAAATAAATAATGATCCCCCCAAATAAAAGGTTGATAAATTTAAATTGTTAGCAAATTGTAAATTCGTTTTAATTGTAAAGTTTATTGCTTATTGAAGAATTAGCGCGTTTTAAACGCATCACATTTACATAAAATTAGTCATAAATAATTATTAAATTTAAACTAATAGAACTACAAAGGGCGCATCCCAAAATGTATGGATGGAACTTATTTTAACACCTTGGCATAGTATTGTTTATGCATAAACTTAATCCGTAGCACACAGCTAAAAGCAAATGTTTAAACAATTAGCAGAAATACTTGAATGAATTCAATATCAAACTCACCCGATAAAAACAAATGATAATAGATAGAGACCCGAGCTGACAAAGTTGAACAGACCCGGATAGTAGGACAGTGTACGTGTGTATATAAAGGTGTAAAGCGGAGCTGCGACTAAATTAACAATGAAATTAACAACAATTAAATATAATTAACAGAAATACAGAGAGAGAACTTACCAAATGGTGCAAATGATTGCAGAACATTTTTAATGGAGAATATTTTTCCTAAAAAGAGAAACATTTTAGTAAGAAACAAGCTTATTGTTGATATCGATTGAATTATTGCCACTTTCCATTACAAAGTATATATTTATATCATTTTTATAATTGGTTTCCACTATTAAAAATTGTTTTTCATGTACAATTCTCATTATTAAAAATTGTAACCTTTTTAAATCATGAAATTTTTTTTAAAAAGTTGATTTTTTAATGTCAACAAATCACAATTTTTAATAATTAAAAATATATTGAAAAAACGGAAAATTAAATATATCTTGAATTCCAATATCAAGTTTTTATCATTAATATCAATTTTAAAAATTTTAAAATTCAAATAATGAGAAAATTGATACCAACAAATTAAGATTCTTAATAATGAAATATATATTGAAAAAATGAAAAAGTATATATTATATATCCTGTATTCCAATATCAAGTTTTTATAAATTTTTTCAGTTTTTAACAATTTAGTTTACAATATTACAAAATTTACTTTTGTTGTCTGTACAATTCCAAACAATTTTAATAAAGGAAATAATTTTAAAAAAGGTGTATAAACAATTTTAATAAAGGAAATAATTTAAGAAAATGGAGTAAAAACTTTGTAGGGCAAAGAGGATATAATGAGGTTTTTAGTTGTGAATTTTTAATGAAACTTACCCAAATCTGAGGCGGGAACTATATTGGAGACTATGGTGCGACACATGGGGCCGCCAATGGAACGAAAGAATCCCAATATAACTGCAAGATACATGTGCCAAGGCTGCGTGGCAAAACCTCTGGCCAGATGATTAATTATCTCCGAGAAGAAGGCCAATAAAGCCAAGGTAACCACAGAGAGACGGAAGATCTGCAAGAAAGGGAAGGAGTTAAAAAATAAAGGATTATGATTTGTAAAATATAAATAGTTTGTATAATAAATAAATAAATAAAATAGAAATAAACTCTTTTATTTATTTGGAATAATTATTATTATAAAATATGCTACGATTTTTGAGAGATAAACTATTTTATTTATTTAGAATAAAATTTAAATTTGATGTTAAAAATCATAGCATATTTTACAATAAGAATTATATATTTAAAGAAAAAGATTAACTAGAACTTTTACATTAAAAATTAACAACAAATTTAAAATATGTTAAATAAAATGTTGTGAGTAATTTAGTTTATTTTTTGATTTTTTTTTAGTATGTGTAATTAATTTATTTGGACTTGAATTTAAATTTTTTTAAAAATCAAAGCATATTTTATAATTTTAAATTATATATTTAAAAAAAAGGTTTACTCGAACTCTTGCATTAATAATTAACAACAAATTTCATAAATATTAAAAAATAAAAATATTTTGAGTAATTTAGTTCATTTTTGGATTTTTGTAGTAGGTGCAATTAATTTATTTGGCATAAAATTAAAATTTTTTTTAAAAATCATAGCATATTTTATAATTTAAAATTATATATTTTAAAAAAGGGTTACTTGAACTCTAAATATTAGCAAAAATTTTCAAAAATATTAAATAAAATATTTTGAATATTTTTGTTAATTTTTTTAACTTGTTTTAGTATGTGTATTAGATAAAAAAAAATAGTTTTATATTAAAAATTGGAAATAAATTTTTGATCCTGTTTCCCGGGTTCCCTATTCAACTTTAGTATATCTGAAATAGCTCACCTTGCGTAGAATGAGGAAACCAATGAGGGCACCTATCATGGGCACCAGATGAGCGACAGTTTCATAGAAGGTATAATCCCGGACGGACCAATGGAACTTTTCACGCACAAACAAATACATGACAGTCATGACACCATCTAGGAAAGAGAAAGGGAGTTTAAACTGGAGTAAATACAGTGACTAAAAGTAGAAACTCACCGAAAACAAAGATGGAGAGACACATGGCACATGTGACCAGCCAAATGATGGCACGTGCATGATTTTCCCGTATCTTGGTGCAGGTGCTAATCATATCACGTATGTGCACAAAACTGAATAATCCGGCTCGCTTTTCATCCGATTTTAATTTGCACGCCTCCTGCTCTTGGGCCTTGGCTTGGGCCAATACTTTTGGCGGCAATCTCTCCACATATTTGGCCAACAGATCCTCATCGATGGTCATGGCGGGCGTGGCCGGAGTGGGCAGTTCACATTGTGGCTTCTTTTGTGCCTCGCATTCCAAATCAACAGTTGTTATTTGAATATCCTTTTCCCCCTTGGCTTCCTTGGCATCCTTGGCTTCCTTGGCTTCCTTGGCATCCTTTGCCTCCTGCTCCTGCCTTATGTGCAGACTTTCTGGTACAAAGAAGATGACAAAAAGTGTGCCCATTGTGGTAATACAACCGGAGATGCCAATGGTAATTGCGGCATTTGTGGCGGCATAAACAAAACTGGACAACAAGGAACCACTAGTCAATCCTATGAAGAACAGCGATTCCATAAAGATCATGCTGGAATTTAGTAAGAAATATTTATTAATTATGCTAATATTTAATTAAATTATTATACTCACCGATAGGGCCGTGTCTTGGTGTCTGTTATATCCGATATAAAGCAGAGAGCCGCCACGGAGAACACACAATTCCCACCAAGCAGCGAATGAGGTACTGCAGCCACAATATACCACCAGGGATTGATCACATAATAAGTGGACAACTCACAAATCGTAGCCGTGACCAAAAACGAGGCAGCAAAGCCTGTTGTAAAAAAATTAAATTAAAATTTAAATATAAATAAAATACAAAAATTAAATAAAATATTAAACATACGTATACATAAATAAATTAAATATATTAAGTATATCAATTGATAAATATAAACTAGAAACCAACTAGATTATATTAAAAATAAAAACTAAGCATAAATGTCAAAAACTATAAAATTTAAATAAAATAAAATTTAAAATACATATTTACTAATAATTAAATTGTACAATTAATAATAAAAAATTAAATGCATTTTGAGCTTAGACTAGACACCAAATAGATTATTTTAAAAAATAAAAATTAAATATTGATATCTAAAAGTACAAAATTTAAATAAGAATAAGACAAAAATAAAAAACATATTAAAATATTAAATAAATATTTATTAATAATTAAATGAAATAATTAATAGTAATAAATTAAATACATTTTTAACTAAGACTTGACACCAATTGGATTAAATTAAAAATATAAACTAAACATTAATATATAAAAAAAACTTTAAAAACAATAAAGGCAAAAATAAAAAATATATTTTAAAAATAAAATACATATTCATTAATAATAAAATAAAATAATTATAATAATAAATTTAATACATTTTAAACTTAAGCTTAAATATATATAAATATGTAAAGAGCGTATCAAAATAATATAAGATTATTTGTACATATTTAGACTTTGTGACTAAAAATTGTAATTTAAATTAAAAAAAAAACAAATGGAGAAATAAATAAATGTTATACATAAATAAATGATTAATTAATAAAACTATTTATAGATATATAAATTCAACAATTCTTTAGTGTCAGCTAATAAGATAATAAATAAATGATATGTGGCCCATTTTGCGATTTAAATATTTATACTTTATACTAATTGTAATTATAATTTAAAAAAAAAATAATTGCAAAGATCAATAAATTGTATACATAAATAAATTAGTACTTAATCAAACTATATTTATGCATATATATTTATAAACTCTTAAGCGCCAGCTAATAAGATAATAAATTAAGAGATAAATAATACGTGCCGCAAATTCTCATAAACAGCTCAAATTTCAGTCTATAATTCACATTACGGCCTCAAAATTCTCTAGATGACCTTGTTAAAGTATTAATTATTTTCCAAGAAGTAGTGATAAAAGCTAGTGTTAAGCAAACTCGACTGTGCGACACCCTGTACATGCGCTCTACGCTTTGCAACATCATTTATTAAATAAATTCCTAATTTATTCCTATTCCTATTTGTACGAAAATTAACTTTTCGAATCATATTGAAGGCTATTTAACGAAACATATGTAGGTATTTTGTAATATTTATATATAGAAATTCTTTACCTATCATCGATACTACGAGCAACGGTTTCCGTCCATAATGATCCGACCAGGAACCAATAAACAAGCCACAAAAAGCAGGAACAATGCTCTCAAGTAGAGTGCGAGATAGAAATAGATTTGCCACATAGGGCTGCAGTTCCGTTTCAATGGCCTAAAATTCAAAAAGAATATTTAACAACACTTTATAAATAATAATCTATATAATCTAAAAATTCTTATTTACTTTTATTTCGGTGCTGGCATTTTTATCATCCAACAATTTGCAATCGCTGACATTGTAATGAAAAATCACGGTGCATGTTTGATAAATCACTTGATTTCTCATAATTGTATCTGCAAAATAGTAACAGTTTAGATACGATCTTAGCCAAAAATTGGTGTGATTGACACTCACTGGACAAGGTTAACGAGAAGAGCAGCATAAAAACAACCGGTTCAATGTAGAACATGTGGAAAATTCGATTCCATTGCACGCTCCGCAATCGTTGCAGACTGAAGGTATGTGCGACCTTCTCAACCATTTTAACTTGTTTAGTTTTTGGTTATTTTTGGTCAACAAGTCAGCTGACAATTTGTAGTATTTTTTAATTTTATTTAATTGTATTTATAATTTTATTTCATATGTTTTGCTTTGATTTATCGTCAAGGTGCGAGTTCAACGTTTTTAAACTTATTTCGGTAGTTCAATTATCACTAATCACTATTCAAATCAGGTAGTTGAATTATATGTTTATTAAACAGCCTTAAACAATGACAATTCTCCACAGCAAATAATTATTTTATAAATTATAGTCACACACTGCACTTCACGGTTCACCTCATGTTACGTATACGTAATATTTTGATAAAAGCAATTTTATGTTCATTGTTTGTCTGTCTATGTGTATAATATAATATTATTTAGATTTTAGATTTTACATTAAAATCACAGACTACTCGAAACAGTTGCTTTAATTATTTTAACTCCGACGGCGACAATTATTTACAATTAAATTTCGATTCTCGAAATCTGTTGGTTTATATACCGATTGTAAGCGACAACAACACTTGTTCATCAAGAATCCATTGCATATATATGTACCAAGTGTACTATATACTTGGTATTATTATATCAGATGATTCTCTGTAAATTCCATTCCCGTTTATTCGGTCCGATTTTATTAGCAACAGCTCCAAAGTCAGCGGAAATGGCAACGGCAACGTTTTCGAATCGTTTGAATCTGTTTTCGTTGCGTTGCGGGCTTAAATAAGTTTTAGTCAAACCCCCCTCACCCCCCCTGGTTGCCACCTGTTGCCACTTCCCCTAGTTGCCCCTCCCTATAGAGCAGGTATACAAAGTCTTCTCAAGTCTCAATTTCTGTTTTGTTGTTTTATCACTCATGTTATTGTGATTGTTTCGCTAATGTTCTCAATGCAGCGTTCAGAGAGTGTGCGAAAGAGAGAAAGAAATGGAGTGAGAAAGAGAGAAAGAAAGAGAGAGAGAGGGGAAAAGAGAAAGGGAGAGTCTACTCTCAAATAAAAGTGCGAAGTGATCTTTTGACATAGGTAATTTCAAATTTTTATGCTTAAAGTTCTCATATTCAAATTTTTAATTTTTATGACACAATTTTGAAATAATAAATTTATTTAATTTATATTTATTGTAGATTAAAAACTCTACGAAAATTATAAATTATAATAATCTTTTTTCTTTTTTGATAAACCTATTTACTTCGATATAAACAAATTTTTGATGCTTTTACTAACAATAAACGTGTCAAAAATAAATTTCAGGCCGAAAAAATTATGTATTTATTTTTAGAATTTAACGAGTTTATTTATTTTTTTTCTATTTTATTAATTTAAATTTTAATCGTATATTTTATAACAATAATAAATTTAGTTCTATGATATCTTTATTTCATATTTGAATATTGAAATAAAAAATTAATTTATTTAATATTTATTGTTGATAAAATATTCTATTAAAATAATTATTTTGAATATTCTTTTTTCTTTATTGATAAACTCATTTATTTTGATATAAACATATTGATGTTTCTTTAAGCCACAACCAACGTATCAAAAATGAATTTAAGGCCAAAAAATTTTGTTTTTATTTTTTTTTCAATTTCCAATTTGTATGATTAAAATTCTGCTACAAAATATTGAAATAATATATTTATTTAATTTTGAGTTATTGTTGATAAATACTCTATTAAAAATATACTATTCTTATACTATTCTTTTTTTATATATAAATATATTTTATATTTATTAATCACAATAATCATATCAAAAATGAATTGAGGCCCAAAACTATATTGTTTTTATTTTTAGAATTTATTCACAGTGTTTGCTGTATTATAAATTTACATTTTAATCGTATTTTTAATATCAAAAATAAATTTAACACAGTGAATATTTTTTAAAATTCTTGTTTAAGACCTAAGACATTTATTAACATTTTTATTCCTACAATTTTAACTTGTCACACAAAAGTTTATTATTGAAAGTCACAATTCAACATTAAGTCAAGGCAATTAACAAATTTGGCATCTTAAAAAAATTAAAATTAGCAAGCGAAATTAGCGTTAAATTTAGCATGAAGTTAGCACCAATCATATGATTGGTATTGTTTTTATTGTTTTTATATATTTATTATTCATTTGATATTCATAATATTGGCACGTGACCACGCACACTCCATTGTTCAGAAATTAACAACAATTTTTGAATCTTTATAGCTATGTTAACCCATATAAACAAATAATCAAAAATGCAATCGAATTTCAAATAGAATTAAATGAGTATAGAAAGTGTATTTACAACAACTGATAAACACTTACTTGTTAAGTCGTTTCATTGTTTATGGCTCTCAAGAATTGTCAACAAAATCCCCTAAAGCAATTAGATGGAGATCTATAGTTAACACTCTGTTTTTTTTTATGTAAATAGGTACAGGTAAAATTTTGTATAATCAATGTGCGAATTGTCGTATGACTGGCACAAATTTTTGAACCATACTTATATGGTATTATTCAATTACAATATGTTTAATTATATCACTTAAAAACCGGATCGTAGTGCACAGGATTTTCACATTTTTTCTTCCTAACAACTCTAAAAATAATAAAAAGTAGAAAAAATGTATAAACATTAATGTAAATAATAAATGAATTATGCACTTACAGCAGTAAAATAATCGCAATTCCAAACAAATCGGCGCTGATCATATTAAATAGACTGGGAGTATTATTTATGGTCAGTGTATAGATGAGAATATACAACGAAGTGGAGGCAAAGGGGGACAGAGTTTGAAGTACACTGATCATGGCAAAGATTTTACCTAAGATACGAAAACAAGTTAACAAAACAACTTATGTAAATTGTTGTCAAATGAGAAAACGAACCACGCTCATCAGATGGCAATAAATTGGTTATCATGGTGCGACACATGGGATTCACCAGAGATTTGAATACACCGAATCCAATTGCCACATAGATCTGCCAATCCACATAGGCAAATGCTTTCATCACACTGCTCGATGTGTGACTCACTAGTGAGATCAATGCCAGCCAAATCATCGATGAATTCGTGCACTACAAATACAAATTATAGATGGAAAGAAAATTAATGAAATTATTTGTATACCTTTCTGTTATAAAATGTGAAAGACCGTATGTATATAATATGTATTCCAAGCATCGTAACGACATTCTAAATTTATATAAACTAATATATATAAATATAAATATTATTTATTTATTTTTTGATGAAAATTAAAAAAATAATATGAAGAAATATTTAAATTTTAATAGGTAATACTTAATATAAACTATAATATATGTAAATATTATATTATTTATTTTTTAAAGAAAACTAAAAAACTTGCTCATTGTTTTTTTTTTTGTATTATGAAGCAATATTTAAATTTAGTTAGTTAATTCTTAATATATATAAACTATTATATAAATATTATTTATTTATTTTTTGAAGAAAATTAAAAAACTAACTCACGTTTTTTTTAATATGAGATAATACTTAAATGTGAATAATTAATTCTAAATATATATCAACTATAATATATGTAAATATTATTTTTAAGAAAATTAAAAAACTAACTCACGTTTTTTTTATGAAGTAATATTTATAAATATATGGATATTTTAATAATAATAATTATCATTTAAATTTTATGAACAAAATTATATTTTTAGTTAAAAATATGGTATTTGTTTATTAAGGCTATTAACTATATTTGCTGGAAAGTATTTATTATGCTTTAATACTGCTTTTTTAGATAAATTGTTTACTATATAAATATTTATTCCATTACTAAAAATAACTTATTTTAAAATAACCCGTAACAAATTTACTTGTTTTAATAACAGAAAGGTAATTGTTCAAATTATAAAATATTTACGCTGTCTCATTTTTCTCTTTATATAAAGATTTGTTTAATTTTACCTGTCTCAGTGACCAGAGAAAGAGCATTCCTCCAGAACCTGCCACAGCTGGCACCAAAATGCTGACCGTCTCATAGCTGGTGAATTCACGCACTGTCCAATGGAATTTGGTACGCATAAATAGGTAAAATACGGAGTTACTGCCATCTGAAATAACAACAATTAGTCAATTATAGTGTATAAATAATTTATAAAAATAGATTGGTTCTCAATGAAAACTCGAAATAAATATAAAGAAAACATTTTGATTGTAATAGTACTACTTATTTTTGTATATTTTACAAGGCATCAAAACAAAATATTTTAAATTATTTACAAACCCGAACCGAATCACTTTCTTGAATAAAAAGAAATATAAATATAAATTAAACATAATTACATAAAATTTAAGCCTTTCTAAAATTGCGCAACTAATTGAGACTTTAAATAAAAATCATAAAATCATAAGTCATATTTAAAAACAAAACCTTTTAAATTATTTACAAACCCGAACCGAATCACTTTCTTAACTAAAAATTAAAATAAATATAAATTAAATATAATTACATAAGTTTTATGCCTTTCTAAAATTTCGCAACTAATTGAGACTTTAAATAAAAATCATAAATTCACAAGTCATATTAAACTTTTTAAATTAATTTAGGTTATTTACAAAATTAGAATATTTATTTTATTAAAAAAATTTAATTGGTTTAAAAATTGAATTAAAAATGTAAAAAAATAAATATATTATATATTAATGTATTAAGGACTTGGATTTAAGAGGTATATAAACTGGTTAGTGAACCGAACCTTAGGTCTGTGATTGAACCTTTGACCTAGTTTTCGTGTTTTGCAGCCATAATATTTTGTTTTATTTTAAAAATAAAGCGAATATTCTTGACTTTAATACTCTTTTTCCAGTGTATGTAGATTAACTCACCCGATACAAAAGCCGTCAGCAACATCACAAGCATCAGCAATATCAATATGGAACGATCTGTGAATTCACGTCTCTTGGTGCAAGTGCGCCACAAATCCTTGAGGACAAATTCTTGACGAGCTGCCACATTCTGCGGTCGAATGCGAAGACTCTCGGGGAGAAGAATTGCCATAATAAAGAGAGCAAAAAATACAGATCCGGCAGAGATGACAAATATAATGTAAGCATTGGTTGCCTCATAAACATAACCAGAGGCAAAGCTGCCTATAAGTAATCCCACATAGATGCACAATTCATAGGCAATCATTCTAAATAAGTAAAAGTATTTACAGATAAAATATATATTTTCTAATATTCAAATATATATTTACTCACCTGTAGGATCGAAGTTTGCCAGTGGAGACATCGCCAATGTAGCACAAAGCAGCCACAGAATATGTTACACTACTTCCGAACAATGAGAGTGGAATTATGGTCAAAACGTAGTACCAAGGACTCACATTGCCATCGGTCTGCATTGTTAAATAAGCGATGAGAGCAGAAAGCAAATACTGTATTCCATAACCTACAGGGGAAATGTTTGAAAATAATAGTCGAAATATAATTAAAATGCTTAAATAAATAATTAATTTAAATTTAAATGTAGAATGAAAAATAATGAATAAAATGACATTCCGCATTGAAATCCATTCATTATTGATGAAGTTATGTTTGATCAAATTTTTTTTGAAAAAATATCAAGCGGTTAGTATTAAAATTCTGGATGATAATTATTATATTTTTGAAATGAACAAAATTAATTTTTGATAAAGTTATGTGGTTTCTAAAAGAAGCATATTTAAATGCAGCATTAATTTTGGGGCCATATCATGTTTTAAAAGGACATTCCGCATAAAAATCGGTTAATTTTTGGTGAAGTTATGAGAGACAAAATTTTTTGAAAAAATGTCAAACTCTGGATGATTTTTGAAAATTATTAAATTTTCTAAAAACAAAAAAAATGTAAATGCAAAATCAATTTGTTGTCCAAAACATGATCAAAATGACACTTCGCATGAAATTAAGATTTTCGGTTGACCAAAATAAGAAGCCTGATTCATTACTTTAATTGAAAAAAGACTAATGCTCTTATTAGCCTGAAAAATAATGTTATCTGATTACTGGAATGGTCCAGCGTAATGTCGATTTTATTATAATTTGATTTCATATAAATTTCGTTCAATTGGTTTGAAAATTTCGATTTCACTGATTTTTAATAACTTCGAACTGCCATAACTTTGTCAAAACTCAATCAATTTTCATGAGCAATGTAAATTTAAGCAGGATTTTACCTCAAAATTCGTTCTGCATTTAAATTTTGTTCACTTTGAAACATTTTTGAAATTCGAATTTTTATAAAAGTTTACAGTGTTACCCCTTTGTCTTTTTTGAATTTTTCAAAAATTTTCAAATTTTCAAAATGAACAAAATTTAAATGCAGAACGAATTTAGAGGAAAAATCTTGCACAAATTTACATTGCGAATGGAAATTGATTGACTTTTGACAAAGTTATGGCAGTTCAAAGTTATCAAATTTGCTCAGTAGCTGCGACGGCCAGAACCGAAATTAACCCTTATAAATGAATCGGTTACTAAACGGTTATTTTGGATTTAAGATTTACGGCTTATGGGTTTCGGTTGAGCGGAAAAATTGTTATCGGTTACGGTTTCAGTTACGGTTACAAATTTCAATCGGTTTTCCTCGGTTAAAGGTTACGGTTTCGGTTAAGATTTTGGGGTCCAAATCATGTTTAAAATGACATTCCGCATGAAAAGCGGGTAACTTTTGACGAAGTTATGAGAGATCAATTGGATTAAGGGGGAGTTTAAGGATTACCTAAATAGGATGCCATCAATAGGGGTTTTCGTCCATAGCGATCCGCCCAGGCGCCGACGAATAAACCGCAAAATGCTGGAATGATGCATTCGACGAGTTTGATGGTGAGAAAAACCTGTGCTGCATAGGGTTGAACTTCAGCCTCAATTCTCTTGGTCTCATTTGTTGCATTCTTGGTACCCAAAAGTTTACAGACTTCATTCGAATAACCGAATCCTACAGTGCAGCTTTGGTAAATGATTTGAGCTTTTAATATGGTAGCTGAAAGATATAAGTATGTATATATACATTTCATATATGAACTTGAATTTCTTATCTTTCAACTTACATGAGAAATTATATGCAAAGAGCAGTATCAATATCAGAGGTTCCAGCAGAAAGCTTCTCACTGGAGCTCTGGAATTCTCAGCTGTTTCCACAGAGCCTGGAATTTCTTCATTACTTCGCACTGGAATTTGAGAGCTACTTCCAGTCAGATTTCCTTCACTTCCACTGGAACTATTTCCAGTTTGTCGCCAGGGTTTGTCGGCTGGAATTTCTGGAACTACCGAGCTGCTTCCAGTTAAGTTTCCTTCACTTCCACTGGAAGTATTTTCAGTTTGTCGCCTTGATTTTCCACCTGGAATTTCCTGATAACTTTGCGCTGGAATCTGTGAGTTACTTCCAGTCAAATTCTCTTCGCTTCCACTGGAACTAATTCCAATTTGTCGCCAGGGTTTGTCGCCTGGAATTTCTGGAACTACCAAGCTGCTTCCAGTCAAATTCTCTTCACTTCCACTGGAACTATTTCCAGTTTGTCGCCTTGGCTTGGCGACCAACTTCTCATGTGCATGCGGTTCCTCTTCCATACTTGAAATGAGACTGAATCTGAAACTGAAATTGAAATTGAAACACTCTGTCGACAGCTTTCCATTCCGATCGAGGCAAAAGACGCGAAACTTAGAGATAAAGTACCGACTGTGGGGTTTCCATTATGACTACACATCCAGTGTATATACATACAGTGCGAACAACATGTATTCGCACACTCAGCGCCTATGTTTCAGCAAACTATTGTAGGTCAGGTTTTTAAGTAAAGTTATAGCTTGAAAATTAAAAACGAGTAAAAAAATTATACGTATACGTAATTTCAACAATTTCCAAACGTATTTTTAATGGGTTTTGTTTGCAGCGGAAAAAAGGCTTATGGGTTTGTGATATTGTTCATTCGTCCAAGTTTTTAAATAAAATTTAATATTAATTTAATTGTTACATTTTAATATAAATTTTAGTTCAATTTTTATTTAAGTTTTTTTGAGCCCAATTACATATCTGGGACAATGAGGGTACGGTACAGGGTATCTCACAGTCGAGCTCTCTTGACTATAGCCATTACGACTAACATTAATCTTGAAATAGTTATTTCCTTAACTTTTTTTTTTTTTTAATTTTTATATCATTTATATTATTATGATTTTATGATTATATTATTTATGATTTTTATATCATTTCGATTGAATCAAACTCGGCTACTGGGCATCTAAATGTCGAGCAACTTGACTTCATATTTTTAATTTTAACTTTGACTTCTTCTTTGACTTTTAATCGGGGGTCTAAATTTAAATATAGCTCAGCCAGAAATAAATTGCATTTTCCAGCCTGCATTATTTTAATTCGTTTCATTTCCATTTAAGAACAGCTGATTCAGCCTGGTAAAGTTGTAATCCATGTTGCACTTGTGGTTGTGGTGGTGCAAGGAAAACAACTCACTCATTTCTAGTGATGCATCGCTAAAAAAATAAATAATGGAATTTCAAAAATGCAATAAAAATTAATTTTGTTCGGAATGTTTTCGTTTGTTTTTATTAACTAATTTCTTCAATTAAAATATGTGTTATAAATATTCCTAAAAAAATTTTAAATTGCAGTTAGAATTTTATTTTAACTAATAGGAATTTGTTTTCCTATAAAAAAATTGTAAGTAATTTCAAATTGCAATTAACGATTTATTTTAATGGGGATTTGTTCTCTTGGATTGTTCCGTTTTTATTTCATAAATTATTTTATTAAAATGTGTATTATAAATATTTGTAAACATATATAAATAAAGTATTTTAAGTGTATTATAAGTATTCCTAAAAATATATAAATTAAGTAGTTTAAAACTGGATTTACAAATTTATAATATTCCGAATTTTGGATTTTGGGGTTGTCTCGCTTTTATTTCTTATTTTATTTTTTTAAAATGTGTATATTAAATATTTATTAAACATGTGGAAAAGTATTTCATTTATAAGTCAATTACGAGTGTGCGAATAACTCTTATGCTGACTGTATAAATGTACATATGTTTGTATGTTTAAACATACATGTATGTATGCATGAGGGCAAACACACGATAGTATCTTTGTTTGATCCAATTGATGAGTCAGCATCAGTCAGTTTTGCACTTCTCAAGTCACAGCGATAAATGGTATATATATATAGTATGTATTTTATATGTAAAACGTGTCTTATCGGTAACTAAATTTATTGCATTTAAATTATGCATGTTGAACGTATTTCATTTAACTTATGTTAATTAACATTTTAAATAATGTTTAAATAGTTATTCCATATGTGATTGTATAAAAATGTTAAAAGAAATCTCAGCCGGAAATGAGTCTAGAATTAATTACGCTATGTTTAAGTAATAAAATGTAATCGAAATAAATAATATTCAAAAGTATGTAAATTATATTTACTTAATTTTAAGTATCTATAAATATTTTTTTGTAATTAAATTTCTATTACAACTAATACTTACTTAATACAATATAAAGATGTTATAAAAAGTCTCAGCCTAAAATGAGTCTAGAGTATCAAAAATAAAATGTAATCGAAATAAATATTATTTAAAGTATGTAATTAATATTTAACTAAACATTTTCGCTATCTATAAATAGTTTTTTCATAATTAAATCTCAATTATAAATAAAACTTGTTATTATATTTATTATTATATTATATATAAAGATGTTAGAAATAAATACGACATGTTTAATCAATAAAATGAGAACGAAATTAAAAATTGTTAAATTATATAATTAATATTTAACTAAACATTTTCGCTATCTATAAATAGTTTTTTCATAAATAAATCTCAATTATAAATAATACTAATTCTAATTGCTTTCAAATCGCTTTCAAGTGACTTTCGCTGAGAATTGTGGAATCAATTAGATGAGCGTAATTGGTATTGCTGTGGTTTAAGCTGATTTAGTTGGCAGGAGCAGCAATTATGGGAATTTGTTGTTAGCTGAGCCATGACAAATGTAGTGTCAAGGATGTCAATATCAAGTATACGCCCCATTGCAGCCCATTTGTCAAGCTTAACTTTAACCTTTCGACAAATCGAAAGAGAAGTAATATGAGAAAAGTGACAGAGAGAGAGAGAGAGTGGGAGAGAGAGAGAGACTATATTTCACACTACGAGTTCTTTTATGTGTGTGTATTTATGGAATAACTGTCATTGCAGTGGATATTCGTGGGTGAAGATAAAGCATCTGCCATTAATGCCAAATAATTTGCATATTCGCAATAGGGGCAATGCCGCAATTGCAATGCCAACCCCCTCTCCTACACTGAAAAAAAAAGACCAACTTCTAAAATCAAGAACATTCCTCTTAAATATTATGTACTTAAAATAAGACCATTTTAAGACCAAATTAATAAAACTAAGAATATTAATCTAAAAATTCGCAGTTCTTAATATAAGAATTAAAAATCTTAAATTAAGAAAATATAAATATGTCATATTTAATATGAAGACAAGTCGAGGGATCGAAATCCGCTCCTAGGCCAAGGAAAAAAAACATATAATCGGAATATTTATAAAAAAAATATCAATCCAAAAAAATATAAATATCAAAAAAAAAGTAAGTTGAAAGCTTAAAACAACACCTGCCTTATTTTTATATTTTTGGTTTGAGAATTTTAGACTGTTTGGTCTTAAATTAAGAACTTATTCTTATTTGAAATGTTCTTAAAATCAAGTTGTGTTTTCTAAATTTATGAATTTAATTTTTAGACCAAAATTCTTAGTTCTGAGACCAAAATCTTAATTTTAGCACATTTTTTTTATCAGTGTACCCACTGCTCTCCTTTCCCTTCTGCAACTAATTAATATGCAGGCCGTTTAGTCACAGTTGAAATACAACGCAATCAGAGCCACTTCAGATGTGGCATCAGCTGCAGTTGCCTCAGTTTCCTCAGTTTCCTCAGTTGCCTCAGTTGCCTTAGCTGCCTGTTAATTAATGTCCTTGCATCTTAAAATTCCAACTGAGCAATTGCAATTTAATTTCAATGCGGCAATCAATTCAATTCAACAAGTTGCTCCCTGACATGACTTTGGCCGGACAGCTGCGTAGGTAGCTTGACATTGAATTCTTGCCACCACTGTCTCTCTTTCTTTCACTCTTTATGTCTCTCTTTCTATCTCTCTTTGTGTCTCTCCGTCCGTCTGTCTGTTGTTTATTGTGGCCAGCTGAACCTTAACCCAGTTTGATGGCATTTTTTTTAGCATATGACAAATATTTAACCTTGGGGAGTGCCTTAAAGCACACAACATAGCACATACAGTATGTCAAGTAATTGTATTGACAAAGTTAAAATGTTCTAAGAACCATAATTAATTATTATAAAATCAATAAATAAAAAAATTTAAACACAGAATTAATGTTTTTTTCTGTCAAATATAATATGTGAATTTTCTTTTTATTGTGAGAATTATTACTTTACAGATTATATATTTAGTTATTAACTCAGACAATTAAAGGGAAGTTTGTAGAATATAAGAAATGATACTCGACAATGGTAAATAAAATGAACAAAATTTTCTGGAAATCTCTTCAGGGATAATTGAAATATAATTAAGTGATGAATAAGTCACTTATGATTATTTTAGTATTAATCTCTTCTTTTCTAAGAAATTTTGTTTTTCCAGGAGCGAAAATAACAATTCTGGAATCAAAATTTAAGTAAATAAATCAATTTAAAGAAAATACGCTACACCAAAGTTTCTAGTTTAATTTCTTACTATCGAAATTGGTGAAAAACTTCAATACACAATGTTTAAAATATAAAACATTTTAAATATTTTTTTTATTAAGAAAATATTTCCAATTTAATAATAATTTTTACAAAATTAATTTTTATTATTTATATATATGTATATTATTTTATTATATATAACATAATTACAATATTATGTGATAGACTTCTAAACACAATATCTTAAATATAAATCAGTTTTAAATCTTGTATTTAGTAAATATTTATTTAAAATTGTAATTTAATAAGTATATTGACAAAATTAAGCTTTATTATTTTTAAATATAGTATATTTATAGTTATTTAAAATTTAATTTATTTCTTATTTTAAAATTAATTATTTGAATTATAAATAATAACTTTTAATTATATAAATAGTTAATATCTATAATTGTACTACTATATAAAGATGCTATACGAAATCTCAGCCGGAAATGAGTCTAAAAAATAATGTGATCGAAATTAAATATTGTTAAAATATGTAATTAATATTTACTAATTTTTGCTATCTATCTATATATCTGTATTTAGTAAATATTTATTTAAAATTGTAATTTAATAAGAATATTGACAAAATTAAGCTTTATTATTTTTAAATATAGTATATATTATTTTACTATTTATAGTTATATAAAATATAATTTATTTCTTATTTTATAAATTCATTTTTGAGGAAATTTCATTGAGAAATTTATTACTTGACAGACTGTATGAGCTCGTATATGGGATTGTGTGTTAAAGTGTGATAATGAGCTTTTCAATGAGCAGCAAAGGTTTCGTTCTGCGTTATCACACACACACACACACACACACACATACACATGAACACACACACGCACATAAAGGCAGTCAGGCATTACACATACGCACTGTTGGAGGCAGGGGAAGTTTCCTGACATTGTTCAGGGTGAAAGTGAAGGGAGAGAAAAGGGAAGGGCAACTCAAAAGGGAGATCGCGCTTCCTCATTTATATTTGCTTTGGCATTTTAGCCATGCGTGCACACACACACACATAAATTTGCCTTTTTACACACACACACAGACAATGGCTTAAGCCTTGACAAAAGTCAATCAACATATTTGCTCGATTGGAGATTGGAGGGAGCATGCGAAGCGTATAATCGATTCGAAATGTGTTTGAATAACAAATTACTGAAATTGTGAATGCAAAAGCCATTGTGAATCAAACACTCACACACTCACACATACATTCACAATTGAAAATTCTCATTTATATTGCATGCTTTTAGGCGCGTCTTGGAAATTAAATTTATGCACAGCTTGCAGCTGCCACAAAAAATATGGCGTTGCCTCCATTTTTTGTGGAACGTACACTTGAAACAAGAAACAGACTATCTGACTGTCTGTCTCTTTCTCTGTCTGTCTCTCTCTCTGTCTGTCCGTCCGTTCGTGACTGGCAGAGTGTAACTAACCACTTGTTGGCATTGACTTCTTGCTTTGGTTACTGAACTTGTCGTGAACTATTGAACTCTGGGACAATGAACATATGAGCGTATTGGCTTAACGTTCTCTCTTTGTCTCTCAAGCAATAATCGTCACACTCACACATAAATATAATCACACACGTAGCACATTGCAATTGAGAAGCATAAACACAAAACATTTGCACTAAAAATAATGCTCAAGGAACAGATAGACTTGATTTCAGAGCCTATTAATAGTAATCTTACTAAACGCAGAGATATCAAACAATTTTAGTAAGGAAAAGTTGTACATTTATTATGGATTGTATTTATAAAATTGTAAAATTACACTATTTATTGAATTTTATTATCATATTAATAAATAAAATGAAATAAAATTGAAATTATAATTACATTTTCATTTGTTTCATTTTACAAAAGAATTTTTTGTACAGAAAAGTTGTAATTCTATTAGGAATTTCATAAATTAAAATTGTAAAATTTCAATTTTTATTGCATTTAATAAATAAAATTGAAATCATAATTAATTTTTTTTTTGTTTCTTTTTACAAATTATATTACTCTCATTAAAATAAATTTAAGCAAAAAAAAGTTGGAATTCTATTAAGGATTGTTTTTATAATTTTGTAAAATTATAGTTTTTTTTGCATTTTATCATTAAACTTATAAATATAAAATAAAATAATATTGATATCATAACTAAATTTCCATTTTGTTTATTTTTATAAAATTTATTACTCTTATTTGAAATATGTTTCATTGATAAGAGTTATTTTTAAATTTTTGTATCAAGAAATTTGATTACCAAAAATTAAAAATATAAATTGTGTGTAAATCTAATTTTTCACTTATAAAAATACATCCGTCGGTTCAATAGATATTTCCATCTAATTTATGTTTCCGCATAAACATTTATTTATTTAGCGTCAACTAATAAAAGTCATATAAAACCTTAATATAATTTACAATATCGGGATGGAAAAAACAATTAAATTTTAATACATATATATTTTTTAATTTAAAACTTAATGAATATAAAATAAGATAATAATCATTATCAAAATGTATTAATTGAAAATGTATTTAATTTCATTAAAACAGAATAAAAGAGATGGGAATTTAAGCCTTTCCAGTAAATTAATTATTTAAAATATTATATCTGCAATTTTCTCATTCATTTAACTAATTATTTTCGGGTTTAATTGCTTTAACTGATGTTTCTTTTTTGTAATTTATGATATTTTTTATATTTTAAATTTAACTAAATTAAACTCAATCAAGTTCAGGAGCATCGGCTGTCTTGGACAGCATCTAGACATGTCTGTGGACAAACATTAATCAATTTAAGGCAAACTTCTTTATTTGCTGTGTACTTTGTGTTTCGTATTTCCAATTGATTTTCGTAATTTGTCAATGTGTCGCCGCTGGGCGGGTTAATAAACCAGCCTCAAGCGTTACAAACGTTACAAGAAAAACATTTAAACATCAATTTAATTAATTTATGTTGTCATTTGTGGCGAAAATCGAAAATCCTTAAGCGCCTGTACACAGAAAGAAAAAGTTCGCTATTCCGGCAAATAATTAATTCAAGGTGGTGTCAGAAGTAGTCAATGATTTTTTAATAGCTTAATATTTAACTAACTAACTAAAATACTTAATTCAAGCACGATTTTTTTTGGAAATATTATTAATATTTTGATTTTCGGGGTACTGTAAATTATTTTTTAGTTAGATTAAATATTTTACGCATCTTTAACTTTTTAATTTTGAGTCGTTGCCGATTTATTTGCATATTATTTTAACTATTTTAATTATTATAATTTAAATACATGCTTTAAAAAATGCATGCTAAAATTAAGAATTTTTGACTTGAATTTTAGAATGGTTTCTTTCTGTGTACAAAGTGTGGCAACACTGGCAGCAAACGACAGCATCCCAAAAAAGTACATATAAAATTAAAGCAACAGGTTAAAAGCTTTGGCATGCAAAAAGCTCAAGTCATGAATGAAAAGCACGCGTACGAAATAAATTGCTCTCCCAAGCGTCTCGTTATCGGCTCTGCTCGGCTGCTGACGTCGCTGCCGCTGCCGCTGCCACTGTCGCTGCCGCAGCTGACGTCGCTGTCGCTGCTTGGGATTTGCATTTGGTTCTGTGTTCTGTTTTTCTGCTCATTGCGCCGTCAGCCGACGCTGTGAACGTACACGGCGCGCTTAAATAAAATCTCGCTCTCTCTGTTAATTACTCTCTCTGTCATTCGTTTGTTACGCTCTTTGCATTGTTGCGTTATCCTTAAAAGTTTACGCCATTTTGGTTTTATATGGCGCGCGATTTTGTTTTGCATTTTTCTACAATAAAAGTGCAAAAATCAACGCCGTTTTTTAATGCTCGCCATTTGCAGAATTATGAAAGTGTGTGTAAAACTTCCACTCCCACTGTGTGTGTGTGTGTGTGTGTTTATAATATAATAAAAATATGCGCGGCATACAGTTTAATATTCAAATTTCATTTGAAATTACTGCACGCATTTAAATAATTGTGTTGTGCAAAAACGTGAAAAAATACTGAAACAAATAAAAAGAAGGAAAATTAAGGAATACAAAGAAAAGTAAAATAAAATTAAGAGAAAAGAAAAATATAAAAAATATAAATAAAAAAGAAAGAAAGAAAGTCGCTGGCACACATTTAATAGGATTACGACGTCGTCTGACAGTTGCCGGATTAATACGAACAACTCGGATAGGAAAAAGCAAAGGTAAATCTGCCACATCCTGTGGCAAGTATCTCAGTCTGTTCAGTCTGTCTGTCTGTAGGCTGCAACAGGCGAAGCATTCAAGTGTCCTTAAACAAAGAGTCAGCGAGGCGTAAAGAGCGTGATTTGAATGACATTCTCAGTACTACCAATTTAGCCATATGCAGAGTAGACATTCGTAATTGTTAACTATATACATATACACATATATATACATATATATATTATAATATAATATACATTTATCTAATATCTAACTTGGTAACATATTAATTGGCATTCGCTATCGGAGCGAGGAATAAACTCCATAAATATCACATTTTATTAAACCAAAACCCCAAATCCATTTGCGTTATTGCGTTTACGTGCACGAATGTTAATTGAAGTCAGTACACCTTACCCAGTACAGACAGTAGGGGTAGTCAGTATCTATCAGCTAGAGGGTGAAATGGACAAAGATACTACAGTAAGTACTTGCTATATAAATACAGATTAGATAAGTCACCAGAGTGGTTTCCATGTCGATTTAAGCAGCCCATGAAATTATTAACGCGAATCATGAATATTCATATTCATATTCATCTTCATATTGATATTCATAATTATACACGCTGAAAATAAACTCAAACTAAAAGCAAATGCAGTCAAATTGAATTTAATTATTTTAATTTTATTTATAAATTTGATATTATTATTTTTATTTCAAGAATATTTTTATACTTACAAAATAAGTTTAAACATCTTTAAATGGAATACTAAAATATTAGTTATTAACTCTAAAATACTTAAAAATCAAAGAATATTTATTTTTATTAAATATGTTGATAATTTATATTTAATATTACAACAAATTAATTTAACTATATTATATATAACTATATATAATTAAAATGCAGATATAAATTTGTTAGTACTCGAATTTTTATTTTAATAATATTTTATGCTTATATAATAAATGTACACATATTTAAATTGAGCACTAAAATATTATATATTTGGATTATTGAATAATTAAAGAGCATAATTATATTATTTAAAACGTTTACCTTTTATAGTTAAAAATATTATTTATTTTTAAATATGTTGATATTTTCTATACAACATTTAAAATATTTAATTTAACGCAGATGAACTAAATTTACATGTGACGCTAAATCAAAGACAAAATTTTAATAAATTTTAAAATTCGAATTATTTTTTAAATATGTTGACAATTTTTTATTAAGGTTAATATTGAAACTAATTAATTTAACATATTTATATTTAATTTGTTGAAATGAAATGAAAATAAAAAAGCTGAAATGCAGATGAACGAAATTTAAATAATAGCGAATATTGTAATTTAAGTTAAAATTAATTAATATAATTATTTATAAAATATTTCACATTTTATAAAATATGTTGAGAATATTTTTATTAAATTTAATATTAATACTATTTAATTTTCCTATATTTATATTTCATCTATAGCTAAAATGCAGATAAACTAATTTGATGTTTGAGGCTAAATCATAGAGGAAATAAATCATAGGAATAATAATGTTCCGAGCATTTTTCTCTAGGTGTAAAAATAGGTGATAAGGGGATGCAGAAATATGAGGGGGGTGAAGGGGGTTGAGTTATTGTAACGCACATAAGTACACGAATTTTGATGTGTGCTCGAAAGCATGAAAGCAAATTACGCACAAAATAATTGACATTAGCATATTTTATGCTCCATTCCTCCACATTCAGTTCTCCTGCTCCTGCTCCCGTGTCCCGTATTCCATGTCCTTTATCTGCTGCTCCTTGTCGCTATTTTGCTCCATCTTAAAAGCATTTGCCAGCGACAGGAGTTTTTCTTTCTTCTTCTCTCTGTTTTGATTGTGAATTTCATGTGCCACACACATGGCGTATACGTGATATGAGATTGCGCGTCATCAAGTGCCTTTTAAGCGGCCCAATCGCTTTGCCAGCCATATTAATAATATTATTATGTGTATAATAATACTTAATTTTTGATTCGAGAAAATCAATTGAAAGTCCAGCTGAGAATTCTACGAGTTTTTTACGTTTACATTTCAGCAATTGTTTATTTATTTAAGCCAGCAATTGAAAAGGGAAAATGAAGAAGGAAAAGAAGGGAAATTGTTTTTTTTTTTGCTTATCTTTCCGTTTAACTACTTTCTGTTTCTCCTTTCATAATCCTGCACAAGTGAAATGTGTGTAAACGATTCCTTTAGGCCATAAACACCACAAGCTCCGCTCGCAGCGCCACTTAATCATTACAAATGAGGCGCACACATTTACACCACACACACACACACCACACACACCCCAAAACACACACATACACTGATAAAAAAGGGCCTAAACATATCTTGAACATTCTGAGAACATTCCAAGTTTTTATTTATAGGAAAAATAGTTTTAAATACGCAAGATAAATAAAAAATAAATAAATAAAATATCATATATTTATCTTTTCCAAACAATTAAAGATTTTTTATTCTATTCTGGTCTCAGAACTAGGAACTAGGAAATTGGTTAAATTTAGAAAACAAATCTGGATTTTAAGAAAATTTTAAAAAGGACCAAGTTAAAAAATAAATAAATATCATAAAAAAAAAAATATCTCATATCTATATTTTCCTAACACTTGAAGACTTTTCCTTCTTATACTAAAATCTGCAATAAATATTCATAGTATAAGTAATTTGGTATTTAAATAGTTTTATTTTATGTAAGATCGGGGATAATATAATAACTTTGAACTGACATAACTTTGTCAAAACTCAATCAATTTCCGAGAACCTTAATTCGAGCATAACTGAAGTCATAACCGTAACCGATATTCGTTTCGGTTTTAATTCCTGTGTAAGATGAATGTTCTTGATTTTAAAAGTTGGTCTATTTTTTTTCAGTGTACTCTAATAAATAAATAGATACAAATAATAAAATAAAATATGACATATTTAAAATTTCCTAACAATTTAATATTTTTTATACTTATATTAAACTCTGCGATTTTTTAGATTAATATTCTTGGTATTATATATTTGGTCTTAAAATGGTTGTATTTTAAGACCAAAATATGTAAGATGAATGTTCTTGATTTTAGAAGTTTCTCTATATTTTTTTCAGTGTACACACACATACACAGCATTTATAGCTCGTTAGCAATTCCAAGTTGAGTCAAACGATTTGGCCAGAACAGAATAAAATAGAACAGAACAGAACAGAAATGAAGCTCAAGCTAAATTCGTATCCTTATAATATTTTTGAAGTCCTTTTGTGTTGTTGTTGTTGTTCCTGGCAGGCGTTAATTGCTACAATTTGATAGGATTTGAGCCTGGCAGCGTTTTTGTAGTCACTTTGATTAGTATTAGATGGAATACATAAAGAATATATGTGTAAATATATTATACATATAGAAAGATGATTCTGTTTGTCTTAAACTGTGTGATATGAGTACTTAATGGCTTCTGGCCACTTCTGGCCTTTAAAACTTGGTCAAGTGTTGTTGTTGCTGTTGCAATGTGGCACATTTTATCAAAGTCAAGTTGCTGCTGTTATCTGCACGAAAATGTTTGCAGCTGAACTGAAGTTGATAAATGGATTTACTTTGATTTTATAGTACTAGCTAAAAATCGATGCCATCGATGCCATCGATGCCTTCACAATGTCCTTGCCTCCCATTTGAATGTCAGAGTGTCTTGTCACGCCCCCTACGCCCACAATAAACCTGCTCTCTGTCTCACTGTATTTTTCTTTATTTTTTCTGATTTTTCTGATTTTTCTCATTCTATTCTTTCATTTCATTTATTTTTTTGTTGATGCGGTCAAAGACTTTTACCCACTGACTCATCAAACTGCAGAAAAACTAGAAGAGATTCGAATGTTGCGGCAAAATCTACTCGTATTTTAATACCCGTTACCTAAAACTTAAGTTAAAGGGTATATTGTATTCGTGCAAATGTATACAAAATAAATCAAAAAAAAGTATAAATATAAAAAAAAATTAAATAAGTTTAAAGTTTAAAAGTTTATTTTTAGGTTTGAGAACTTAAGATTGTTTGGTCTTAAATTTAGAACTTATTCTTATTTGAAATGTTTTTAAAAAATCAAGATGTGTTTTCTAAATTTAAGAATTTTTTGTTCTCGACGCATTTTTTTAGACTAAAATTCTTTAAATCAAAATCTTGATTCTAGAACATTTTTTTATCAGTGTAGATCTCAGAGACTATAAGAGATAGAGCACCCATATTTGGTACACAGACTTCTATAAACCCCACGCAGATCAAGTTTGTTTTAAATTTTCGATCGGACTACTATATCATATAGCTGCCATAGGAACTATCAGTCGAAAATCAGGTTTTAGTATGAAAAACTTTTTTGTTTTCCGAGATATCTCAACCAATCTGACAGAATATGCATATAAGTTGGTTTTATACATCCAGACCAAAATTGGTTAAGATCGGTCTACTATATCATATAGCTGCCATAGAAAAAATTGGTCGATAGTTAAGGATTTGTGTGAAAATTGTTGTTGTTTCTGGAGATATTCCAATCACTCGCTGATTTTGAATATTATTTTGTCTTATATTTGGGAATATTCAATATAAAATAAATGTTTTGTCGAATATTTTTTCGGATAATTATTATACTTTAAAGTACTTTATGTGTTTTTTAAATGTTAACTTTAATTTTTGTACATCTTTAGAGATTAAAATTCGCAAAATACTTTATATATATTCAAAGAATTAAGGGATATCCTATAGTCGGGAGCTCGACTATAGCCTTTCCGACTAGTATTTTTTATTTATTTTTTTTTTTGGTAAACCAAAATTGCACTTTAAATTGAATGCTACAATGGAGCAGAAACTTGTGTAAAATATAATCTATGGCATAAAATCACGCGACACTAAAATCCCAGACAAAAAAGGACAAAGGATAACTTGGCTTAAATTGCAGCTCCTGGTTTTTGCCATTTTCAGCTGCCTTTCCAACTGGAAATTACATAAAGAAAATTCGCATCGCACTTAATTTTTGAGCACGTTTTGATTTTGATTATCTGCAATTCACAATTTGCATTTTTGTCTCAAATTTTGTCTCTTTTTTTTGGTGACTCACATTTGCAGCTGTAGATTTTCCCTAGTTTTTTCTCTTATTTATATTTGTCTGCATTTATATATATTTTATTTTTTCTTTATATTTTTTGCTTTGCTGGCAGCTTGTATTTATCATTTGCGCCTCATTAGTTTGTGTCTATTAAATAGCATTATTTATGCTCGGACAATGCTTCGAGTCCTTGGAGGATCATGAACTTTCCCCTCTCTAATTTCAACTCTCTACTTTAATTTAGCATGTGAACACATTTTACTTGAATTTCTTATGAATTAATAAACATTTTGGGCGCTCGAAACTAACAAAAACTAAACTTAGAAATATTTGCAGTGTTGCAAATTTTATTTGAATTTTAAAGTGTGTTTTAAGTCAACCCGAATCGCATTTATAAACTGCACTTTATTATTTATTCAATTATTTATTTAATATTAAATACAGACAGTCATCAACAGAGATTATTTTCATGGCACAAAAATGTTTTGAACTATAAAAAAAGCAACTATTTTTTATATGAAAAAAATTTTAAATTTCTAATGAAAAATATTTTCAAAAATTTGGAATTTATTTGTATTAAAAAAAAGCTTAAAGTTTTTTATGCAAAACCATTAAAAATATTTTTAATAATGAAATTTTTGAATATAAAGTTCTTAATTTACACAGTGCTTAAAATACACAAAAATGTTTTGAATTATAAATGAATACCACGATTTTTATTTAAAAAAGGCTTAAATTTCTAATGAAAAATAATTTAAGAAATGTTAAACTTATTTAAAAAAAAAAAGTTGAGTTTTTAATGCAAAATCATTCAAAATATTTTTAATAATGAAATTTTTGAATATAAGGTTTTTAAATAACACAGTCTGGAGTTATTTTAAAATTGTATCAATTAAACTTTTAGTTTGCAAGGAATGAAGATTAACTAAACTTCTGGCATTTTCATTTTATTATTTTAAACAAAATGTGAATTATTTAAAAAAAGCTTACAAATTTATTGTTAAATAAATAAAATCTAAAAATATTTCCCACTCGTAGTAAATGAATTAAAATTAAGTATAATAAAGTTATAGAAGTATAACAAAAATTTACATATGGAACCGTATGTCAAGAAAATCGATTTTATTGTTTTTAGTAATTTAAATTTAACAATGAACATAAAATTGTAAATTTAAATTAAAATTTAATTCAGTTTGAAGCTGTTGTAGTTTTCAATTATAGTAAATTTAATTTAACAATACACATAAAATTTTAAATTTAAATGCAGTTCTCAAAACTTAACAACAGCTGCGCTTGAGTTTGTTTTAATTTTATAAATTTATTGCTGATAAAGGAAAATAGGAAAAAAAAACTGGGAAATTTCAGAAATCTGAGTATCAAGAATTCGAATCAGAGCAAAAACCTATAAAAGTAAAGCTTGTGTTCTATGCTGATTTTATGATGCTTCCATTCCATTCAAGATGATTCCTTTTATTCAAGGACACGCTGTGCAATTTGTGTTGCATACCTTCAGGCGCTCACTGTTCGCTCAGCTCATGAGCTGTTTTAATTGCTTAATTACGTTGCCACGCCCCCCCCCCCCGTACGCCCCTCTCAAGTGGGCAATACTCAACAGTTTTATGGAGAACTAACAACTGGCGTTTATGACTGCTCCACAATCCGTTGAAGCCGCAATTGCCCTCGAGTGACTCGAGGTTTAACTTTAAGTTGAGACATTAATGCGACCCTTTTTCTCTTTCTTTTTCATTTTCTATCTCTTTCTTTTCCTTCTCTTGCAGCTTCTTCTTGTGGGAAGATTAACTTGCAACGAATAGAAGAGAAACTGATTCGGATTGCGTCATGTGCTCAGCGTAGCAGGCAGTTTATGCCCCGCAATGTGGACCTATATGATGGCTGCCGCCCGCGGAGATCGGGTCAACACAATGATGTCCAACAGACGACGCCCCGAAACCGAATCCCCCAAATACGGTTACAAGTAAGTTTCAACTAAATTATCATTTCTTATTATCATTTACTAATTTGCAACAAAATTTTTTTATTAAAACAACAGAACTAAAGAGAAACTAAGAATAAACTATCTTAAATTATGGTTTAAATATCAACAAAATTACTAATTAACTGCAAATTTTATAAAACAAATTAATTCATTGATTTTAAATTAATTTAAATTCAACTTAAAAAAGAATTGATTTTATTGAATTAAGTGCGTTTTCCTCATGTCCTCATGTTATCAGAGATTTACAAAAATAAACTCTCTTAATTTATTGCTTAAATATCAACAAAATTACTATTTAATTGTATATTTTATACAATAAATTAATTCATCTATTTTAAATTCATTTTAATTCAACTTAAAAAAGTATTTATTTTAATTGAATTAAGTGCCTTTTTCCCATGTCTTTTAAGCTTTTAAATACAATTGCTATTGAAAATAACCGAACAATATGTTCGTGTTCCTAAAATGGCAGAAATGTCATTATTCGAACATTTACACTCAAAATTACAAAAATAGACTGCTATGAATATATCTGTAATTAAAACATAACTATAATTTATTGGTATATTTTTAAGCAATTTTTTTTATGCCCTTATATTCAATTTAATTATCAATTTTATTTAAAAATATAATAAAAATATATCTTTCTCCACAAATCTCTAGAGATTTTTATGAGAAATTTCGTTAAAAAAAATTACAACTGTCTTAAAATGTTTAAGATTTTATAAACTTATTATATTATATTAAATTCAAATAAATTTGTTTCTCCACAAATCATTTTATTATAATTTGATCTCAAAGAAATTTGATACATTTGGTTTGAAAATTTCGATTATTCTGATTTTTACTGATTTTTAATAACATCGAACTGTCATAACTTTGTCAAAACTCAATCAATTCCCATGTGCAATGTAAAATTGAGCATGATTTTAGAGTTGAATTCGTTCTGCATTTAAATTTTGTTGATTTTAAAAATTCGAAATTTTTCGAATTTTTTAGAAATTTTACAGTGTTACCCCTTATCATTTTTCGAAAAATTTCGAAATTTTCTAATTTTGAAAATGAACAAAATTTAAATGCAAAACGAATTTAGAGGTAAAATAATGCTCAAATTTACATTGCGCATAAAAATTGTCTGAGTTTTGACGAAGTTATGGCAGTTCAAAGTTACACATATCTATTAAATACAGTACATAAATTCATTAAATATGTATTTTTTGTTTTATATGCTATAAAAAAACTAAATAAATTTATTGCAATATATTTAAAATTTTATCAAAACTCTTAACAATTATTTTAATATTTTAAAAGAACCGAAATTATTTTAGTACTAACAAATAATTATTTTGGGATTGTTGTAGAACATGTCTGAATATATTTATTAATTTTTGTATGTTTAAATCTTTGTAATTTGTACATAAAATAAATTGCATTCAATATAATTAAAATTTTATCAAATCTCTTAACAATTATTTTAATATTTTAAAAGGATTGAAAATGATTTTAGATTGTTGTAGAACATGCCAGAATATATTTATTAATTTTCTTATGCATAAATCTTTTTAATATGTATTTTATTTAGAACATGCCTGAATATTTTAATTATTTTTCTTATATTTAAATCATTTTTTTTAATATTTTCTTTAGCCTTTCCCGTCCCATGTATCGAACTACGCGCTTTGTTGGTCCGGCTGCCTCGGCCCCGTTGCCCTTTGGAGGCAGCAGCTCCAGTTCAAGTTGCAATACAACAACAACAACAGCTCAACAGTTGCCAATGCCGAACGAGGAGCTGGAGATCAGCGGCGGTTTATATGCGCCCTTCCAGCCAACGACATCGATGGGCACGGAGGGAGTTTGTCTGCCCCGCAAGCATTTAATTGCCAACCAGAGGATGAGGATGACGTTACCCGATCCCTCCCAGCAACTGGAGGAGCAACAGTTGCATTATCCACGCAGCTGGCAGCGTCGAAATCAACGCATCGAATTAGACGATGATGATGAGGACTTTGATGATGACGATGATGATGATGATGAGCAGCAGGCGGCAGCTAATGATGATGATGATGAGGATGGTGGGAAACATAGTCAGGAGGAGGCAATTGCTCCGGCCGAGAAGAAGCAGCAACAACAACAACCCGATGTTAACTATCTGGAGAATGGCAGGAAACTGATACAAGTAAGTATCGATACTCTAACGATATATTTCTATCATTTAACGCACATAAATCACACGGCGTATGCGTAATTTAATACAAGTCTGTACATCAAAATGGGACAGAGATAAATAGCTAGGAGATATGAACACTTTGCCTACACTGAAAAAAAGAGCAACTTCTAAAATCAAGAACATTCATCTTAAATATTTTGTTCTTAAAATAAGAACATTTTAAGACCAAATTACTAATACTAAGAATATTAATCTAAAAATTCGCAGTTCTTAATATAAGAATTAAAAATCTTAAATTGTTAAGAAAATATAAATATGTCATATTTAATATGAAGACAAGGAAAAACGCCAAGGAAAAAACATATAATCGGAATATTTAGAAAAAAATCAATCCAAAAAATATAAATATCAAAAAAAAAAGTAATTTTAAAATTTAAAACAACACCTGCCTTATTTTTTTATTTTTGGCTTGAGAATTTAAGACTGTTTGGTCTAAAAATAAGAACTTATTCTTATCTATTCTTATCTATTCTATTTAGACCAAAACTCTTAGTTCTGAGATCAAAATCTTAATTTTAGAACATTTTTTATCAGTGTACATATGGTTTGCATTAATTTCATTTCATTACATTATATTTAATTATATTTCGTTTTGGCCTGGCCATAATTCGAGGCCGCCAAAGCTATTCAATTATGTGGGCTGTAATTAAGTAATTGCGCTAATTGATTGACGCCATCGACAATATAAAATGACAACAATAACAACAATGCAACAATAGCACAGTTTATGCTGCGGGCTCATGAATATATATAATGTATATTTATATATATATATATATTTACCACACTTTTCGCACTCCTTATTTCTTTATTTTTGCCCATTTCCACAACTCCCCGTATGGCTCGATGCAAATGAACTGCGGACCTTCATAAACTTGACCTTGCCGTAAATCGCGTTTTAATTACTTCCTCTATTGTCACGTAGCCGACGCGTCGGCCGACGATTCAATGCTCCAAGTTTCCAGGTTTCATACTCCCAGCTCCGTGTTTCGTTTTCCCTGCCATTTTTGTGCCCGCAGCAATTTTTATTAGCACGTGTCAAATTACTTCAAAAAAATTAAATAAGCTGAGCATAGAAAAAAGCTAAGACAGTCGAAGAATTTATACCCTAACAGAGTTAAAGTAATAATAGAAATATTTTAGAATAAATTTAAAAGGATACAAAGTTGTAAAAACAATTTAATTTAATTTTTTACCCTAACAGAGTTAAAGTAATAATAGAAATATTTTAGAATAAATTTAATTGGGTGCAAAGTTAAGAAAAATAATTTAAAATAAATAAAATTCTATTAAAAAACAATTCAAAATATTCAATAAGATGAAAAGCTAAGAAAGAGAATTTAAAATAGTTTAAATTCTATTTAAAAATCTTTCTTAAAAAGACCTTAAAATAAAAAGAAAAATAATTTAATTCAATTTATTACCCTATCAGAGTTAAAGTAATAAAAGAAATATTTCATAATAACATTTAGTAAACTGGAAATTCAAGAAAAATTATTTAATTTAATTTTTACTCCAACATAATTAAAGTAATAATAAATATATTTTATATTAAACTTAATAAGCTGGAAATTTAAGAAAGAATTTATAATAAATAAAATTCGATTAAAAAACAATTTAAAATATTCAGTAAACTTGAAAGCAAAAAAACTAATTTTAAATTAACTTAAATTCTATTAAAAAATAATTTCAAAATTTCTAAGTTTTAAAAAAATAAAACCTTCCCAAAAAAACCTTAAGATAAAAAGCTTTTTTGCTACGTGCTTGACCTCCAATTCAATTCTTCATTAGGCAAAAAATTCTTTATTTAAAAATGTCAAACAAAGTTAATTCTATGATGAAATGATGATAAATAAAAAAATTTCTTCATGTTTAACAAAGAAATTATATATTTTTGATATTTAACTTCACATAAAAATTACATGATAAATGCAGTACCATAATTTTAATTAATTACGAAATTATTAAATATTTCCTAACAAAGTTAATTCTACGTTAAAGTTTCGCATTTAATCTAATATTAAAAAACACAAAATATTAAATAAAAAGAATAACAAATTTATCAGTAGTAAATTAGTTTTAAAAACAAATTAATTACTTTTTCAACTTTAAATTCAAGTCTCAACTAAAGTCTGCTAAAAATAATATTAAATTAATTTTCCTTAAATTTTAGAAATACTATATAATTATCTCCAAATATTAGCATAACAAATTTAGCTGGAAAAGTAACACGATTTACACACTTTATCAAGTGTGTAATTAATAATATATTATATTTCTGTGCAGAAGTTTGATTCGTTTTTCAAGGAACTTTAGGTAAAGGTGTCCATATCTTCTAATAATTACATTATTTTGGGCCTTCTCTTCTTGATAATAATAAAATGAAAAAAAGTAAAGTAAAGTAAAGTAGAGATATAAAAGTCTGTTTAGAACTTAATTTGACCCTCGAGCTATAAATAAGTGAGTGAAGGAAGGACAATTGCCAGCTGGTCACGTCGAGGGGTGCGAGGGGAGACTTGTAAGTAACTTGGCCGACGACCAATTTGATAGATAAGAGCATTGATCCAGAGAGTCGAGTCCAAAGTCCAAAGTCCAAAGTGAAGGAAAAGCAACCACAGAAACAGACACAGAAAAAGTAACTGAAACATTTTCAATGCCATTTCATAAACGGCAGAAGGAGAGACGAAAACGCAATGAAATAAATACAAAATGGAAAGCGCTCAGTTCCCAGTTTCTCTCACCATCCCCTTCAGACCCTCCCCCTCCTCCCTCCCCTTCCCCATCCCTCTACCATATTTGTTGGCCCGCATAACGACGTCCAAATATTGGCTTGGTTGTTGTAATGCTTTTGAGGTGTGTTGTCTGTTTGTTGGCCATCAAAACCGCAACAGAGCCAAACCGCTGGCAACAATAGAACCTCCCCATCAACTTTAGATATAAACATATTTACACTGTTCAAAAAAATGGGTTGTTTAGTCAAATAATTGCATATTAATTCAAACTAAAATCAGCTATAAAACATTACATACTAAAATAATAAAGTTAATTTGAGATAGTAAAAACAAAGAGAAAATTCCTTTAAATAAATAAGTTTAAGTCAGATTTATTTTATATATTCACAAATGTTTATTTAACTTCAAAATAAATACAATTTTTGTAAATTTTCATTCAACTTAAAAGTACATATTTTTACATTTCTTACATTTTATTAATTTGTTCGGTAAAAATATTTTATAAAAATGTTAATTATAATTCTGCATATAAAAAAGACTAAATGGGTTGTATAGTCAAATATTTGCGTATTATTTCATACTTAAATCAGCTATAAAACCCTACAAATATACCTAAGAGAAAATCTCTTTAAGTGAATGACGTTAAATCAGATTTATTTTAAATATTCACAATAGTTTATTTAACTGTTTTCAAATTAGATACAATTTTCGTAATTTTTTAATTCATCTTGAATGCAAATATTTTTATAGTTTATTTAAATGTTTGTTAAAAATATAAATTATACAGATGTTACATTCAATTCGACATTTAAAAAACAGGCTTAATTTATTTATATAAATAATTTAATTTTCAATTATAAACTATATTTATTTAAATTTGAAAAAATTCGCTATAGCTTAATAAATTGCTTTCAACACAAATGTGTTTTATAATATTTTATAATTTCATTATTCAACTTGAAAGTAATTTAAATTTAATTTAAATATTCGGTTAACACATTTTAATGAAAGTTTTATATATTTAATTTTGGATTGAAAAAAAAGGTTACATTTATTTATGTAATTTGTTTAATGCTAAATCCTATATATTTCATCAAATTATATTCGAAATAAATATGTTTCATATAATATATTTATTCAAATTACTTTTAACATTTCACACTTAAATTAGAAATTAAAATATAAACAAATTAAATAAAGTAATATGTATGAATAGTGTGATTTACTTTAATTTTTCTCTGTGTACAAATATATTTTAAATATTTATAGTTTATGAATTGTAGATAGCTTAAAACTTAATTCTATTTATTTTATGTATTCTAAATAAATATTTTTTTATATAATATATTTATTCAACTTACTTTTAACTTTTCACACTTAAATTGGAAAATAAAAAAAAATTAAATAAATTGTGTGAAACGTATAAAAAGTGAGACTTACTTTAATTTATAAATATATGTTAAATATTTAAAGTTTATGCATTGTAGATAAGTTAAAACTATTTATTTTAAATATTCGCTATAGCTTTTAAAATTGTATTTGAAATGGATATTTTTAATATAATATTTTTATTCAACTTACAATTTAATTTTGAAACTTAAATTCAAAATTGAAAAAAAAATGTAATTAATAATATATATTGTGAGCTTTACTTAAATTTTTTCTCAGTGTACAAATATATGTTACATATTTATAGTTTATGAGTTGAAGTGCTTGTAGATAACTTAAAGTTTTGAGTACTCCACCCGAGAGAGAGAGAGAAGAGAGAGAAGAGTGAGTGAGTGAGAGAGAGAGGGAGTGTGAGAGAGTTGAACAATCGTCAAGTTGGCCAAGTTCTGTTGGCCATTAAACCGATTAATGAGCCCTATTTGCTTGCCATACCTTTAGCCTTATTTGTTGGCCTTTCGATATTGCCATTCGGCTGTCTGTTTTGCTTATTGTTTCTGTGCAATTTGAGCTGCCAGCAGGACAATCGAGCAAACAAAAAACAAAAGGAAAATATAAAGGACTCATCGACAGGACTCTTTGGGGTTTTTTCTACAAATTTCAGTTGCGCAAAAAACGCGTTCGTCAACGGCAGCAAAATAAACTAAGCTCGAAAAAAACTTGACTCCCACTTTTATTTGAAAAAGGAGTTTGTTTAAAAAAAAAGTAACTCGTCAAAATTCGTGCTGTAAACAATGCTAACTAGGCCTAAAGACTAAGCCAACATCAGAACAACAAAAGGAGCTGGATTTCAACTTGATGAGGGTCCATTTCAAATTGGACATTGTACAGTAGTTTGGTTTTAGATTTTGGGGTTTGTTTTTGGCATGATTTTAGACAAGGTATTAAACCAACAAATGTCTGTCTTTTTGGCCCTGTTCCTGTTGTTCTCGATAAGCATTTTGTTGTTTATGGTCATCGTCATCGTCATCCAATCTGCACCACATTTGCATAATTTCCCACGTCACGACTTCCAGTGGTTCAATGGAGCAATAATCCAAACAAAAATCACAAATAACGAATAAAATAACAACAGATATAAAAAAATAACACTGTGATATCAATAACAAATAAATACCATTTAGCTTGAATTTCGTTCAAAGTGCAAGTGTTACAAATGGCCAAAAAAAAAGGCTAAAGGCCAAAAGTGCTTATCACACAACAACAGCTGTGAATCATATCAAAAATGTTGGGGGAGTAGCATTTGGAGTGGTTTTCGAGTGCTAATTAGACCACCAAACCAACGTTCTAATGATTGTGGTTTGGCCAAGGGTAACAAACTTGCAAACAGCACTGTGTCGAGGCTTTAAATTAAAGCTGTTGTTTCCCCTTTAAGCTCTCAGTCTAATAATGCTGACTGACAACTTGTTAGAGCGAGAAAAAACATTAGTTCAAAATTCAGCTTTAAGGCAAATTTAATTTAAAGCATTTAAAGCTTAAAGGTGCTTTAAAAGCTATTGTAGATTTTTTTAGATATATATTAAAAATTCCGTCAAGACAAATTTCAATATTCTTTATTGCTAGAGAGTTCGAAATTCAGCTTTAAGGCAACTTTAACAACATTTAAAGCTTTAATGAGCTTTTAAAGTTATTGCAGATTTTTCTGATATATCTTTTAAATAACATCAAGACATATTTTCATATTATTTTTTTGTTAGAGCGTTTAAACAGTAGTTCAAAATGTAGCTTTAAGTCAACTTTAATTATACAACTTTAAAAATACAGTCAAAACCAATTTCCATATCCTTTAAAAATGTAATGTGCATTCTTGAAATTACCTATTACCTTAAACATATTAGTTTAATTCTATTAAAGCTGCCCCAAAATTATCTTTTCACTTCACTCTCTTTTCAAGTGTTTGAATTTAATTTTCTCTAAATGATAAAACTCAAACTAAGACTAAAGCATATTTTTTTAGTGAGTTTCGGGCTTATTTTGCTTTACTTTAAAGCTTTCAAGTGCTTTCATTGCAAGTCAAATAAATTATGCTTTAAGTTATACAACCGAATTGAAAACTAAAGTTCTCTTTTAATGTGCTTTATTGTTATTTCAGGCAATAAATGAAGTTTGCTTTAATTTGTAAAATTAATTCAAAAACTAGAGTTTTCTTTTAATAAGCTTTAAAGCTTTTTAAAACAGCTTTAAAGCTTAAATGTGCGTTTAGTGAAAAACAATTGTATACAAAATCAATTAAAAGCAAATAGCTTTGTTAACATTTCATTTAAATTAAAGCTTTTAAAATAACATTTGTTGCTTTAAATTAGAAAATAAAATCATAAACTAAAGCTCCTTTTTTTTAAGAAACTTCCAAGGGTCAGCGGAAATTACATGCCAAGAAAAGTCAATTCAAGTATCTGTTTAACACTGAATACAACAATCATTACCTCTATTAGGAAAGATACTTTAACACATTTTTAGCAATAAAAGAAATAGTAAATCTTTCCGTTTAGCACTCGAGATTTAATCTATTGGTTTCGTCCATGTCAAAAAGGGAAGTAACAGATACAGATACATTTACACACACTCAATTGGGAACTGTTTTCTATTATATTTGGGCATTTGGCTAAAGTCAATTTCCAGTCAACGTTTAAGACTCTCCCCAAATCAAAGCCACGTGCCGTGTTGGCCTTCTCATATTTATTAAATGTATGTATTTTGGGCTCACAGCTTGCTGGGCATTTCAATTTCTGACCCATTGGTTATTTCTAATAAGACCTTAGAGGGAAGTGAAGAGAATTTGGACTTTAGAGTCGCTTAAAGTAATTTTATTTGAGCATAAAGCACACGCATGCAATAACCATCAAAATTGGCGCTTGATTTGCTTAACATAATGTTGCCCCTCTCCCCTCTCTCTCTCTCTTAACCCCATGCTGCCTCCCTTTAACCCACCAATTGCCACCTGTGTCAACACCTAACGGACGCCGGGCAATTATGGAAATTTATTGTGCACCTCACGCCGCACGACGCACTGAATGCCAATCAGTCCAAACTGGCCGAATGTCAGTGCCAGTTAAGAGAGAGAGAGAGACAGAGAGAGAGAGAGAGAGAGACTGATAAATGGGGGGACAGTGTGTAGAGAGGGGAGAGGGAAAGGGAAGGGGAGGTAGGCGTTGCCAGGGAAGTTTTCGATTTAATTTCCAAGTACGAGAGCCGCGAATCCGAATCAGTTTATTATACCCGTCACATTTAGTGTATTAGGGTATATTGTATTAATGCTTGACTGATTTTATAAATTATATACAGTTAGTCAAGTAATTGTTTTGACTCTCTAAACAATACACATATTATATTTACGAAAAGAAATGCAATTTTTTATATTTTTAAACGTTATTTATTTAATCTCAACGAAGAGCAGTTGAAAAATTATCAATTGAACTAAAAATTAAATTAGAAAATGTGATTTAAAATTGGTAAATTTATAATTAAATATATATAAAAATTTTAATTATAGATTTATAATTAATTTTTTAATAAAAACTATAATTATAAATTTATAATTCATTTATAAATTATTTTAATTGTGGAATTAAAAGATAATATTAAACTAAAATTAATTAAAGTTGATTTTGAATATTGTAAGAAGTTAAAAAATTATGTAATAAAAGCCATTGAGTTTATTTATTTTTAAAAGTTATTAAAAAACATTTTATTTAAATTTTTTTTCAAAATAATTACTAGACAAAAAAGACTATATTTTATTGTTCAATCGATTACAAAAATCTGCACGGCAACTTCAATAAATAAATATATACATATTTCTTTTCTCTTATGCGTGATAATTTTCTTTAATAATTTTTGATCATGTCGCTTAATAGCATCAAGATCGGATAGAATTAACGCTAGTTATCAGTAAGCAGCCTAAAAATATATGTAATAATTAGTATACTCTTCGAAATTTAAATTTGCATATACAATTTAGATATAAAAAAAATAAGGTTTTTAAATTTAGTTTTAGGTTTTTATTCACATTCAACATAATACAAATTTTAAACAAGTACCGGGTATTTTATAGTTGTTAGCCCGACTAAAGCGTTTTTACTAGTTATTTTTTGGCTGCAACCTTGCATTTTGCAATAAACCGTTGCTGCCAAGTAACTGCCAACGATGAGCTCATCATCATCAACAACAACAACATCATCATCATCATCATCATCATCATCATCATCATCAACATCAAGAACAACATCATCATTTGATGAACATGTTTATTAACATTGCTGGTTATCCATCAACAACAACTGCGACAACAATTGCAATTCTCAACTGGTTGCATGTTTCCTTAATTAATATGCAACATATCGCACAAGTGTTTAGTTATCGATAACAGCAAACTATCGAAATATCGCTCCAACTGTCACTTGAGACAGCTTTCAGCTTAATTAATTAAACGTTGGCCGAAAGAACAATTAAAAAGCGTTTACAAAACGCAGCTGAGTTCAGCAGAAAGTGTCATCAATCTTGTCAAATTGCCATCAATGACCATAGAATCCACTCCACACCCACAACAACAACAATAGCAACAACTACAATTACAACAACAACAATTACAACAACTACATACTTGCCTTTTGTCCTCTGGTTGCTGACAATGAAGGACCAAAGTCACTTGAGACTTTGCAGGTTAATTAATTAAACGACGACGACAACATGCAAATTAAGAAAATTGCAAAATTAAACAACAACACCAACAATGGCCATAAAACAACATTTTCAATTGACAACAGCAGCAACAACAACAACAGCAACAACAACAGCAACAACAACAACAGCTACATTTAGTTATTGTATATGCCTGCCGTACAGTGTTGCCACAAATTCAAGGGCTAAAAAAAAGCTAGAAAAAGCTCAAAAAAATCTTATTAAAAGTGCTTAAAAAATGGAATTTTATTTTAAATTTTTTTATAAATTTAATGATCAGGAAATGCAGTTTGATAATTAGTAAATAAAATACAAATTGATATTTAATTGCATATTTTTATAGGATTCAGCTTATAGGTCCATACCTATAACATTATAACTATAAATGGAAATATTCTTAAAGATCCTCAAATACAATTTAAATTTATCAATTGGTTTAAATTTCCGTTAAAACTTTTACTCTAAAACCTCAGTCCGAAATTTCGCATATCAGTAGTATTTTCTCAATGGAATTATATGAGTTTTTTTTGGAACAAAATCTGATCTTCTAAATATTTTCTTTATCAAAATAGCCCTTTAATTAAGTTATGCAATTTTTGTTTGCCCTTAATTTATTTTTAAGAAAGAATAAATTAATTTTCTTAACTTTTCTGATAATCAATAATAGTAGTTAAATTATTTATAAAATAAGTTAGTTTTTTAGCTAAAAGCTTTTCATTAACCTTTTTTTATTATTACTATTATTTATTTTATTTTCTATAATATAATTATTTATTTATTTTTTTCCCAGTGCTACAAGTATTAAGGCTACTTATAAACTAGCCCACTAGTCACTGTGTTGATTTAATTGATTTTAAAGTAGTTATAATTTGAGAAAAAATATAAAGAATTTAAAAATTAAATTAAACTAAATTATTGCACTAGTCATAACGTTAAATTAAATGATTTCCAAGTATAGATACAATATGAGAAAATAGCTATAAATTAAAGTTATCCACATAGCTGCATAAGTCTAGCTATAAATAAGCTAAAATGGCAACACTGCTGCCGTGGCCAGTTCGTGACTTCGACGTCGATGCTGACGTCGATGCTGACGTCGCAGTCACTGCTGCTGTCGCTGCTGCTGCTGCTGCTGCTGCTGCTGGCGTCGCTGCCGGCGACACCTTCAATGGCAATTGCAAAACGCGCGCAACGCATTTTCAGTGTTAACGGGCAACTCGACGTCGACGCGCATGCGCAGCTGCTAAAAGCTAACGGTTAACGGACATTATCATTATCATCAACATCATCATTATCATTATGTTGTAGGTGCAATTAAAATAGACAGTGAGAGTGAGAAAGAGAGACATAAAGATTACGTTGCTTTTGCATGCGACATTTCAAAGTCAAAGCCATGGTGCAATCTTTGGATATAGCAGCCATAGCGGGACAACAACAACAACAACAACAGCAACAACAACAACAAAATGATACGGTAAATCACATAAGTAAATAACAAATAAATGTGTGTGTGTGTGTGTGTGACCTTCAATTGACTTGGGCGCAGCAGGAAAAATATTGCATTGCATTAACATTAGCATTATTATTCCCAAAAGGATCACAACAACAACAATGTGTCATATTGAGAGCCAAGTTCATAACAACTGTCACACACACACACACACACACATGCACACACTTGCACACACATAGATGAACTGTATTGCGATATGGCTTAATGGATTAACCGCTGGCAGCGACTGATACGCGTTTATTAGACTGTCAAGCACACGCCCCTAATCTCAGGATGTGCAGAATGAGACCGCGGATAAAGCATCACATTCGTATGTGTGTGCATGTGTGTGTGTGTGTGTGTGTGTGTGTGCGTGTGTTAACCATAAACTTCCCTTTAGTACACAGTAGAAAAAAACCATTCTAAAACTCAAGTTTAAAATTCTTGCGTTTTATAATAGTTAAACAAAGAAAATATGCGAATAAAATGTCAAGGACTCAAAATTAAAAAATTAAAGAAGCCTAAATTATTTTATATAACTAAAAAATAATTTACAGTACCCAGAAAATCGAAATATAACTGAGAAAAATTGTGCTTGAATAATGATTAGAAATTAGATTTTTTTTTCGGGAAAATAATGATGCAAATACTGATTATTGATTGATTACGAATACTAGTAATCAGAAAAAATAATCTTTAAAAAAATTATTTAATTATTTTCAGATTACTTTTGATTTATTCTGATTATAAACAATAATTGAGCAAAAGTAATCTGAAAATAATCAAATTATTTTTTTGAGTATTTTTAGCTAATTGTAATTACTTTTTAGTAATCTTCAGTAATCATGACTATTTTTGATTACTTATAATCAGAATCAATAAGTAATCCAAAAATATTTATTTAATCAATAAAAATATTTATTTGGATTACTTATTGATTATGATTATAAAGTATCAAAAATATTCACTTATGATTTTAAATTCATTAAAATTTTTTTGAATGTATAATCTAATTGATTACTAATTACAATCAAAATGTAACAGCTATGACTTTAATTAAGTATATTGTATTTGTTTTAAGAAAATCCGGGATTACTTCTGATACCGCATTGGTTTCTTTGCCGGAATACCGAATATTTTCTTTCGGTGTACGGCTCACTGGTGAGAGATTGGGTAACCGCTCACCACCATAGCTGTACTAGAGGGAACTTACTAAAGATGTATATAGTATACATGTGTTTCTGTATCTATGTTGTGCATTGAATCTTCAGGAATAAACGCTGAAACTAACTTGCCACAAAATTAAATGTGCGGTCCTCTTAACCCCACAGTGCACAGTGGGAAACAAGCATATATATTGCAGACATTGAAGAAAAATCCGAGGACCCCATAAAGAAAAATTCAGATTAAGATTCAGATTCAGAATTGTGTCAATCAAATATTTTTAGCAAATTGCGGTTCAAAAAAACATTTGATTTGGGACAAGCTCAAAAACAGTTGCTTAAATTTACTTAACAGAATAATCTGGGGTATTCCCGAAATGTAAACCAACCAAAAATGAATGATTTTGTAATCCGATTATGTATTTAAATGCAGCTTTAATTCTTTTATAATTTTCTATAAAAGTAAAATAGTATAGAATTTAAAACTTTGAGTAAATTTAAAATATTCAGTCATCCAATTAATTTAATTTTCTCCAAACTATTTTATAAAAGCATTAATTAATATAAGTCTTAATCAACCTTATCAAAATCAATATTTTTTGATAATATTTTAAAATATTTGATAATTCTAAAAGTGTTATGTATTTAATACAATATTTAATTTTTTAAAAACCTAGAAAGTCTAGAAATTATAACTCTGCTTAGATTTAAAATACGCAATAAAGTTAAATTAATTTTCTACCCTATAAAAAAATTATTACTAGACAAATACAATGGTAACCACTGTGCTTCAAGAGTAGCTGTGTCATGTGCACCTAGTTTCCTTTACAACTCAACGCTCTTGCCTCACTGCAGTTGCAGACTTACAAACCAGTAACAAACTTAATCGGAAAACTCGCAGAATGCTGACCAAGTTTTAATGCGGTTACCGTGACCTTACCCTCTGACCCCAAGACAGACAGTGTTCACTGTACAGTGTACCGTATACAGTGGGAGGACCATTAAACCGATTCAATTAGAGCGTGTGCCACAGTTGTGTGCCACATTTCAAATGGAGTTCCTCCAACTTGTTTCAGAACTTGATGCTTCTTTTTTCTTTTCTCTGTATTCTTTAAAGGAGCCAAGTAAACGGAGCAAACCTTCGGCATTGAGTCGAACTCTGCAGGCATTGCGACAACGTCTGACGAAAAGGAATCGGGCCAAACCGCCTGACTGGTTCCTTGAGAAGTTCTCAAACACGACCAACACGGATAAGATTGGCAAATCTCCTGGCATGGATGATGCAGCTCTATCCAGTGAAATACGTGGCACAAGCGTCCTTTGCAACCGCCTCTCCGTCGACCCCACCCTCCAATCCCATTACAGGGTAAGTACACTCAAAAAAAATACAAACTATTTCTCTCTGAAAGTAGAAATTCGACTTTGTTTTGTCCTTTTTATTATGCTACTCTTATTAACGAAACCCACAAACCGAACCTCTTTAAACCGAAATAACCGTTTAGTAACCGATTCATTTATAAGGGTTTATTTCGGATCTGTCTTTACCAGTCTTGGGAACAGGTGCTGGTTATTATTGTAATATAAAGCCAAATAATAAACAATTATTGCAATGCATGTAGTTTTTTTATGATAATATTATATGTATAATATTATTGAAAATTTCGATTATTTTGATTTTACTGATTTTTAATAACTTCGAACTTCCATAACTTTGACAAAACTCAATCAATTTTCATGCGCAATGTAAATTTAAACAGGATTTTATCTTTAAATTCGTTCTGCATTTAAGTTTTGTTCATTTTGAAAAATTTAAAATTTTCGAATTTTTTAGAAATTTTACAGTGTTACCCCTTATCATTTTTCGAAAAATTTCGAAATTTTCGAATTTTCAAAATGAAAAAAATGTAAATGCAGAACGAATTTTGAGGTAAAATCCTGCTTAAATTTACATTGCACATGGAAATTGATTGAGTTTTGACAAAGTTATGACAGCTCGAAGTTATTAAAAATCAGGAAAAACAGCAACATCAACAATAATTTCCATTTTCTACAAGCAATTTTTAAATTAAATTCTTCAAATGCATTTGCCTTACTCATAATAGTAAAAAGTCAAAATGATTAGGGTTATTTGATCATTAAGAAATAATTCAGAAATAATATTTGAAAGAATGAAATTTAATTAAATAAACTTTTAAATTCAGAATAATATTTCTGATAATTATATATTTTTCTAACTATTATAACATTTTAAAAACAAAGTCAAATTTCTCAAATGAGAGTAATATTTTATTGTGAATATTTAAAATATTTTCATGACATTTTTTCCGAGTGTATTCCATATTTTCATGTCTAATATTTATTTTCCAACAGTGGCTCGCTGTGGTGTCTTTGGCGGTGCTCTATAACATCATCTTTGTGGTGGGTCGCTCCGTTTTCTGGGAGATTAACAAGAATGCACCCGCTGTTTGGTATACCCTGGATTATCTATGCGATTTCATTTATCTGCTGGATACGCTGGTGCACATGCACGAGGGTAAGTTGCAACACACTGACAACTGTGCAGGTGAGAGGGAGAGAGAGGGAGATAAAGAGAGTGAGAGAGAGAGAGAGAGAGAGAAGGTTGATTATGCAAATGATATTCGAGACTTTTGGCCTAACTAAGCTGCCACAGACAATGGAGAAAGCTATTTGCTCTATAAAACAAGCATGTCACAGTGCCACATATGTGTGTGTGTAGATGTGTGTGTGAGGGTGTGTGTGAGGGTGTGTAGATGTGTGTATTTCTGAGTTGCCAAATGCAGGAATAAGCCAGCCTTGACATTTGAGAATGAAAGCGTAAACGCTTTGAAATACGCTGAAATAAAACATATCCGCTTGGTAATAAAGTTGGCAAAGACAGCACAGGACAAAAAAATAGAGCAATTAATTTTACATTTTAATTTGTCAAACGGAAATTATTTAAAAAATATAGCAACTTATTTTACATTGTAATTTATCAAACGAAAATTATTTTAAAAATTTAGCAAGTTATTTTACATTTTAATTTAACGAGCGGTAATTATTAAAAAAGATATCAATTTATTTAGCATCATAGTTTAGCAAGCGGAAACTAATTTAAATATATAACAATTTATTTTAAATTTTAGTTTATCAAGCGATAAATATAACAACTTATTTTACATTATAAATTAACAAGCGGAAATTATTTTAAAAATATAGGGATTAATTTTAGAAAAAAAATTTATCAAGCGGAAAAATATAAAAACTTATTTTACATAGTAATTTATTGAAGGAAAATTATTTAAAAAATATAACAATTTATTTTGCATTATAGTTCATCAAACGGAAATTATTTTAAAAATATAGTAATTTATTTTACATTGTAATTTATCAAGCGAAAATTATTTTTAAAATATAGCAAGTTATTTTAATTTATTGAGCGGAAAATATTTAAAAAACATTTCAGCACAATAAATTTTTAAGAAATTAATTCTATTAAAAAAATAATATATATACAAATCAGAGAAATTTAATATTAATAAGAGGGCAAAAAAATAAAATTACTTTGATAAATTATTTAAATATTATAAATAACATTCGCAAACAGAATTCATAATTTCAATATCAAATATTCATATACTTAACTATTTTTGTCGCATATTCAACTGTTAATAGAAGAGATTAATACTCTCCATTGAGAGTTAATAAAATAGAGGGTATGGATTTAGAGCAATATTGATGGTTTATTTAAACTTAATAAATAATAAAAGAAGACATAATTTTACTAGTAAAAGTCTCATCTCATATCTAAGACAATCAATCGTTGGCGAACTTGTCTGCTTGGCAAGACAGCAGCGGACAAGAAAATAGAGCTAGCGTGTGATATATTTATAACAGATTTTATGTTCATTATTTAAAGTTCATCTCTAAATATAAATTTTAATTAGTAAAATTAAAAATAAACCGATTTTTAAATAACTTTACTGTGTGTATAAATAATAAATTTAATACATAAATAAATTAAAACATAATTCTGTAAAAGATATAAAATTCTGCAGATACTTAAAGTTATTAACTATTTACGGCTTGGCAGCTGCAGGAAAATCAATTTCCTACACAGTTTTGTAAACTCAGCTTAGGGGATTACACAGTTTGCACAGTTTGGTGGGGAAAAGGGAAGGGTATCAAAGTTTTAGTTGTGCATTCTGTTGATGTTTTAATACAGCAAAGTAAAACAACAAAAAGCGTCGCGAACTGTGAAATGTCTCGTTGCATGTGGCAAGTGGCAAGTAGTATGTGGCATGCACCAGCATAACAATAACTAAAGGAACAACTAATTGTACACTGATAAAAAAAAAGCAGTGCATAATTAAAAATTTATTTTCAATTATATTTATTAAACATTTAAAAACTGTATTAAACATTTTAAATAAAAATATGCTTAAATGTTAAAATAATTATGATTATAGTAAATACAAGGTGTTATATATTTAAAACTAAATATGTCATAATTAGTTTAATTTATACATAATAGTTATTTACGACCTCTTTAAACAAACAACAATTTGAAATGTTATTACATAAACTAAATTTAATATAAATAAAATTTTAGCGCTAAAATGAAATTTCAAAAATATGCAGTATTAAAAAAAGTATTTATATGTAATACATGCTAATTTTATATTAAATTTAAAATTACTTTTTGCCAACTGCTCATTAAATAAATACTTAAAGAAATGTACACTTTTAATATTGATTAAATAAATATTAGATTAAAAATTAAATATTGAGTTTTACAAGGTTATTTTTCACTGTGTAATAGTATCCTCAGTTGGCTAAAAGTAATTATAAATTTAATATAAAATAAGGAAATTAGATTTTAATGAACAATTAATATTGATTAAACAAATATAAGATTAAAAATTAAATATTGAGTTTTACAAGGTTATTTTTCTCTGTGTGTAGTAGTATCCTCAGTTGGCTTAAAGTAATTATAAATTTAATATAAAATTAGCAAATTAGATTTTAATAAACAATTAATATTGATATATAAAAAAGAAATATTGATTTTAACAAGAATATTTTTCACTGTGTAATAGTATTCTCAGTTGGCTTAAAGTAATTATAAATTTAATATAATTTTAATAAACAATTAATATTGATTAAATAAATATAAGATTAAAAATGAAATAATGAGTTTTACAAGGTTATTTTTCTCTGTGTAATAGTATTCTCAGTTGGCTTAAAGTAATTATAAATTTAATATAAAATTAGGAAATAAGATTTCAATGAACAATTAATATTGATTAAACAAATATAAGATTAAAAATGATATATTGAGTTTAACAAGATTATTTTTCACTGTGTAATAGTATCCTCAGTTGGCTTAAAGTAATTATAAATGTAATATAAAATTAGGAAATTAGATTTTAATAAACAATTAATATTGATTAAACAAATATAAGTATATATAAAAATGAAATATTGAGTTTAACAAGGTTATTTTTCTCTGTGTAATAGTAACCTTTGTTTTCCCATTTTCTTTGTAGGTTTCTTGGACCAGGGTCTGTTGGTGCGAGATGCATTTCGGTTGCGTCGTCATTATTTCCACACCAAGGGTTGGTATCTGGACGTGCTCTCGATGCTGCCGACGGATCTTGCGTATATTTGGTGGCCACCGGAAACCTGCTCGAGTTTATATTTGCCGTGTCCGGTGATTGTGCGATTGAATCGATTGTTGCGTCTGCCACGTTTATGGGAATGGTTCGATCGGACGGAGACTGCAACTGGATATCCAAATGCATTTCGTATCTGCAAAGTTGTGCTCGCAATTCTGGTGTTGATCCATTGGAATGCCTGCATGTATTTTGCCATTAGCTATGAGATTGGTTTCAGCTCCGATTCCTGGGTCTACAATTTAAATGGTACTCGGAATAATACATTGCAACGTCAATATATCTATAGCTTCTATTGGTCAACGCTGACATTGACGACAATTGGAGAGACGCCAACACCGGAGAATGATGTGGAATATTTATTTGTGGTTGCCGACTTTCTCGCCGGCGTTCTCATCTTTGCCACCATTGTGGGTGAGTCTCCATTCTCCTATCTCTATACCAATTAATCCCTATTCTTTTACTACCCTTGTTTTGGGTCTCGGTTTGTTTGCTTTTTGGGGTCGCGCATTGTTTACGCAAATATTTCGTCTGATCGTTTAATTGGTTGCAGAGTGACATCTGTGACATCAATGGGTATTAATTTTCAGACCCCACGCACGTCAAGAACAAACGGCCACGTACTGTCAACTCCCCCTTTCCCCTCTTTCCCCCTCTTCCCCTCTTTAGTCACCCATCTCTGTCTTCTTTTTCCGACCCAAGTCCATTTATATGTATGTACATGTTCTCCATGTCGACCCACATTATTCATTACGTTCTACTTTGTTTTGTTTTCTTATATTTCTCTTTTTTGTACCCTGTGAAAATGCATACAAAAGTGTATTACAGCTATGTGCAACTGTATGCAACACATAAAAAATGCAGTATAATTTTTAAAATAAAAATTGTGAAATTTATGATTTTTATCATCAATTTAATAATCGAGATCTGTTTCAAAAATCGATCTTATTTAATAATAATCTATAAAATGCATACAAATGTGTATTATGGCTTTGTGCAACTGTATACAACATATAGTAGCATAATTAAATAATTTTTAAAATTTAAATTATAATATAAGAAATACGGATTAAAAGCTTAACCAAAACCGTAACCTTTAACTGGCGAAAACCGATTGAAATTTGTAACCGTAACTGAAACCGTAACCGAAAAAAATTTATTGCTATTAAATAATTTCAAACGGCCATAACTTTGTCAAAACTCAATCAATTTTCATGCGCTATGTAAATTTGGACACTATTTTACATCTAAATTCGTTCTGCATTTAAATTTTTATTAATTTTGAAAATTCGAAAATTTTCGAAAAATTCAAAAAAGACAAAGGGGTAACACTGTAAATTTTTATAAAAATTCGATTTTCAAAAAGGTTTCAAAATGAACAAAATTTAAATGCAGAACGAATTTTAAGCTAAAATCATTCACAAATTTACATTGCGCATGAAAATTGATTGAGTTTTGACACAGTTATGGTAGTTCGAAGTTATTAAAAATCAGTAAAATCAAAATAATCGAAATTTTCAAAAAAAAAATTTCTTTCTGCCAATAATAAAATTCAATGTTAAAATCATTCTAATTATATATAAATCATATATGTTATTTTTATTTACTTTAATTTTTACTATTTTGATATGTGAATATGTTTTAGGTATCTGAAAGTCGAGCACACTCGCCTAGAGCACATTTGCTTGTTTTCTTTGCTGTTGTTTTGTTGTTATTGCAGTTGTTTTGTATGTGGGGTTGATTTGTTGCTGTCGACGCCTTCGACATTCGCTTCGCTTTTTGGCAAACGTGCCTTTTTATCATTTTTGTCGTCCTTCTTATCGCTGCCATTACCGTGTGGGGACAGTAAAGGGGACAGAAGGGGGGATGGGGAGATGGGGAGGGGAAGAAGCTGCTCTGACATCTGGGCAAACAAATTTACTTACCATGATGAATGCAAAGTTCGTCAGTCTCTTTCTCTCTCTCCCTCTCTCTCTCTCTCTCTCTCTGTGTGTCTTTGTCCGCGTCTGTGCACCGGAAGTGCCGCCATTAGTCGCCTTTTGTGACATACGTTACGCATACGCCGCATGGGCCCTTGACGAATTTACGACTCACGAGTGGCAGCAGCTTCAGATCCAGCTACAGGAAATGGCTGTCGAAATTAAAACGAGTCGCCAACAAAGTTGGCCTATTCCTCACCTCCTCACCTTACCCCTTTGCTAATCCCCCTGGTCCGAAATAATAAGAGTATTTTGTATATAAATAAAAAAATTTATTTTATTTCTTCATTTTTCTAAATAAATAAATAAGTTTATTTTATTTTTTGAACAAAATAAAAAATATGAGGATATAATTAAATTTATAATTAAATTACAAATAATCTTTTGAAATTATAAATATATTTTATTTCTAAATTTTTGTCAGTTAATAAATAAATTAGTCCTATTTTTTTATCAATATAAAAAATATAAAATTATAAGTAAATTTTAACTCTTCCTTCGAAATAACAACTGTTGTTTTTAACTTTTAATATAAAAAGAAACTAGCTTTTTTAAATAAAAATTATAAATATATTTTATTTCTTGATTTGTGTCAGTAAATATAGAAAGTAGTTCTGTTTTTTGATCAACATAATAAATTTGAAATTATTATTAAACTTTATTGTCTACTTCGAAATTACAACAGATATTTTTAGCTTTGTATATAAAAAGAAATTATCGTTTTTTTTAAATGAAAACTAAAATATAGTTTAATTGTTTTTCTCAATAAATAAATAAGTTAATATTAATAATAAATAAGTCCTATTTTTTGATCAAAATAAAATATATGAAATTATAATTAATTTTAAACTTTTACTTCGACTTTACAGCTGTTGTTTTTATCTTTTAATATAACAAGAAACAAGGGTTTTTTTTAAATGAAAATTAAAAATATAGTTTACTAGAACTTACTTAATGAATTAATTATTTGAAATAACTGTAGAACAAAAATGTCTTCTGTTTTAAATATGATTTTTATTATTATTTTTATAATTACTAAATAAGAAAGTAAGTTTAATTATTATTTCATAATTTTTCTACTTCGACCAAAAAGCCGAGTTGATTAATTTATTTGAAATAAATTTAGAGTCTTCTGTTATATATACGATTTTCTCATTTACTAATATAATAATTATATTCTTAATTTAATTATTTTTAAACTAATTACTAAATTTTCCGACTTTTGTTTTCCCCCTTGATATTAGGTAACATTGGTTCGATGATATCGAACATGAATGTGGCCCGCGTGGAGTTCCAGAATCGCATGGATGGAGTTAAGCAGTACATGGCGTTCCGACGGGTGGGACATGAGCTGGAGGCACGTGTGATTCGGTGGTTTGCCTACACCTGGTCCCAAAGTGGAGCCCTGGATGAGGAGCGTGTGTTGGCCGCATTACCAGACAAACTGAAGGCGGAGATTGCCATTCAGGTGCATATGGATACGTTGAAACAGGTGCGCATCTTTCATGACACGGAACCAGGGCTGCTCGAGGCCCTGGTCTTGAAGCTGAAGCTGCAAGTGTTCAGCCCTGGTGATTACATTTGCCGCAAGGGCGACGTCGGCAAGGAAATGTACATTGTGAAACGCGGCAAGTTGTCCGTCGTTGGTGACGATGGCATCACCGTGTTGGCCACTCTCGGAGCTGGCTCGGTTTTCGGTGAGGTCTCCGTGCTGGAAATTGCCGGCAATCGGACGGGAAATCGACGCACTGCCAATGTGCGATCTCTGGGCTACTCGGATCTCTTCTGTCTGGCCAAGCGGGATCTCTGGGAGACCCTCTCCGATTATCCCGAGGCTCGTTCTACGCTCACACAACGCGGTTGCCAGCTGCTCCGCAAGGACGGACTCTTGGATGAGCAGATATTTGCGGGTAAGCTCAGATCCTACACAGAGCGAAAAAGTCAAGTGTTTCCCATTTGAAAACCTACTTTTTAGACTTAATTTCTCTTTAAAAATGAAATGGCGAAAATTGAGAAATTCCACTTTATTTCATACACAAAAATTTAATTAATTTATTAGTTTCTACTCAAAATCGAAAATTTTGATTTTAGATACTTGTTCTGTGAGTTTTCACCAGGGATTAAAACCGAATCGAATATCGGTTTCAGTTATGCTCGAATTAAGATTTTCGGTTATCGGTTATTCAATATCTTGAAGTATCGGTTTCGTAACGGTTATCGGTTTTTTATAAGTTTCGGTTTAAAAATACAGCTATGGTTTCGATTACCAAAAAAATTAAGGTTTTCGGTCGACCAAATTAAGAAGCGTTATTTATTGTTTTAAATGAAAAAAGATTTAATGCTCTTATTAGCCTGGAAAATAATGTTATCTGATTACTGGAATGGTCCAGCGTAATGTCGATTTTATTATAATTTGACCTCATATAAATTTGGTTCATTTGGTTTGAAAATTTCGATTATTTTGATTTTACTGATTTTAAATAACTTCGAACTGCCATAACTTTGTCAAAACTCAATCAATTTAAATGCGCAATGTAAATTTGAACATTATTTTACCTCTAAATTTGTTCTGCATTTAAATTTTTTTCATTTTCAAAATTTCGAAAATTTCGAATTTTTAAGAAATTTTACAGTGTTACCCCTTATCATTTTTCGAAATTTTCGAAAAATTTTAACTTTTAAAAATGAACAAAATGTAAGTGCAGATCGAGTTTAGATGTAAAATCATTCACAAATTTACATTGCGCATGGAAATTAATTGAGTTATGACAAAGCTATGGCGGTTCAAAGTTATTGAATAACAATACATTTTTTTCGGTTACGGTTTCAGTTACGGTTAAAAATTTGAATCGGTTTAAAGGTTACGGTTTCGGATAAGGCTTTAATTTTGGTAAAAAATAATTTGTTCTTACTAATTTCCAGTAATTTTGAAAGTTTTGTTGTATCATTATTATTTTTTCTTTAACTACGATATTGTATACTTGGTTTTTTTGCTCATTTTGAGTAATTATTACTTATGTATACAAAGTAAGAAATTTAATAATCGTCTCAGCTTAATTCGAGGTCATTCACACTTAATTGGAGTACTTTAGTTTTCTCCCAGTGTGCATCAATCTTAATTCAGGCCACTTCCGGCGTCACTAACAACACTTCCGCCTCAATTTCATCTACTTTTCTTTACTGCTCTTTTCTCTCATTTCCCTCTCTCTTTTTCTCTTTCTCTTTCTCTCTCTCTTTCTACAGATTCTCAGCGCGTGCATGATAGCATTGAGGGCGGCATTGAGAAGTTGGAACTGTCGGTGGAGAACCTCAACATGCGACTCGCTCGTCTTTTGGCCGAGTACACCGCTAGCCAGGCTAAAATCAAGCAGCGTCTGGCCAAGTTGGAACTCAAGTGAGTGTCTTTCTCTATATTCTTCTCTAATTATACCCGTTACCCGTTAAAACAAAGAAGTTAAAGTGTAAATTGTATTCATTTAAGTTTATGTAACATCCTAAAAATTATATATTTGGATCAGCATCAACAGTCGAGTCTATTGTGTGTCTGTCAGTCCGTCTGTGTGAGCGGCTAGATCTCAGATACTTTAAGAGCTAGAGCCACCAAAAGTGGAACACAGAAATCTTAAATTAAATATTTACCACGCCAAGATAAAATGTATTTCTTGATAATTACCGTTTTCTAATATTATCGCATCAAGATCGGGCAATTATAACTCTATTAAAAGCTGCTTTAAGTAGGGACCGTAAATGTTTTAAAATAAAAATTGCCATCTTAGAATTACTTTCAAATTTTTATTTAAGACTTACGAAATAGCACGTATTTAAAATTTACATTTTAAAAATGATAATTAATAATTAAATTTTAATTTTTATTTATTAGCTACGAAGTAACAATTTTTATTGAAAAATCAAAAATAAAAGTTATTTGTGATTTTTATTTTAGTAGTTATTTATAAGTGTTATAAAGTTCTAAATAAATATTGCATTCTAAGAATTACTTCCAAATTTTAATTTAAAAGTTACGAAAGAGCAATTATTTTGAATTGTTATTTAAAAATGTAATTTTTATTTATAAGTTACGAAATAACAAATATTTTTAATTCTTCTATAAATATCAGAAATAACTCTTTTTCTTTGATTTTAATTTTAAAAGTTACAAATAAGATTTATTTATTTATTTACATACAAATTGCTCTTTGATATTTAAATATTTTAATATTTAATTATTTTATTTTATTTATTTATTTATTTTAAGTTTTTCAATTAAAAATTAGAATTAAACATGCTTTATATTATATAAATTGTACATAAAAGTTTTTTACTGATATCGCTAATTAAGACTGAAATAGGAATTTTAGTGTTGCGAATTTTTCCTTGTTGCGGAAATTTATTTCCTTATTTTATTTTATTCATTTACAGAACTATGTTTAATAGTATAATTTAAACATAATAATATTTCCTTATTAATTGATTTATTTAGTTAAAGTCGGCATTCATAACTCTTATTTGCGGTCCTTGGTTTTAAGTTTTAAGGCAATGTAACGGGTATTCTTATAGTCGGACTCTCGACTATATTTATTTATGTTTGCATCAGAGCTAACAACTCCTACTACTTTTGATTTGTATCTTTTTTATTTTTAGCGGTGGGGGTCAAGGCGGTGGTGCGGCGGGGGGGTTGAGAGAGGATGAACCTCAGATGCGTGCACGCAGCGGTCGCCTCTATTCCCTGCAGACCAAAAGGCGCCCACGTGCGCGTCTCGAAGCGGCTGCCAAAAGCGGCGAGGCCGCCAAGCAAAACACGCTTTAAGGGGGGGAAAGAGACGGGAAGAAGTCGAAAGCAGAGACGGAGACAGCAGAGAGACAGAGACAGCACATGGCGACATTCCAAACATATTGTTGCTAAAACAAAAAACAAAATGAAACTAGTGATAAATGCAAACAACTTGAGGGAGTTTTAAAAAATAAAAAAATTTCCAGGGTATGCAACGGGGGGTTAAGTGGGCGCCAGTGAGTCGCGCATGTAAATCAATTTTTAATTTGTACAATTAGTTTTAGAACAGGAAAAAATGTTTGTACGATTTTTCATTTTACTTTCATTTTTTTAATTTGTAAAATGATTCAAACTGAATGTGCCTCAAAGTGTGTAAAAGTAGATTAGTTAAGAGCAACAACAGGGGGGAAAGGGGAAAGAGGGGGAGTAAGAAAACTGGCACCCGTAAATATTAAACGTTGTAAATAAGCTGAGTGTAAACCATTGTGAATGAAAACAACTCGGTCATAGTCCAATTTTATAAGCTAAAAAAAAAACAATTTTATTTTTCTAAAAAGGAAAAAAAACTATAAAACATTTGAAGAACTTACAGCACAGCTAAGGTCCAACTACAACTTAATTATATAAGTAAAGCACCTAGAAAAACAACAACAACTAAAAAAAAAACGACATTTGCTGAAAAATGGGGAAAGGGAAATTGAAATAGTTAAAAAACGCATTTCCTATTTGTCATACATGAATGCATCCCTCGTTTGATTTTGTGCAGGAAATAATAGAAAACTGGGTTCCTTTCTAAACGTAGTTTTATTTCCAACAATAAATCTATATATATATATATATATATACATATATCTGTGTGAGAGTCATAAAAAATCATGTTAACATTTTTCTCGAGTCAGCGAATTGTAATTGTAATTTCAGTGTTAAGAGCAAAATGCTTCCAAAGCCAAAATTGAAAGAACAAATTGTAAAACACACACACAAGTTGAAAACTGTATTTTTATATTAGCCTAATAAATGTACGAGAATTGTATATGTAAGCAAAACTATAAATAAATTGTAAAAAATAAAAAATTAAAACTGAAAGTCGAATCTATTTATTTGGCCGGCAATAATTAAAAAATATGATGTTTTTAAAATTAAAATTGTTGCCTAAAGTCAAAGAGTTTTCCACTGCGTCAAGAATCAAGTTATTTTTAACAGTGTACACTGATAAAAAAATATTCTAAAATCAAGATTTTGATCTCAGAACTAAGAATTTTAGTCTAAAAAAAGCGTCGAAAAAATAAAATTTTTAAATTTAGAAAACACATCTTGATTTTAAGATCATTTCAAATAAGAATAAGTTCTTAATTTAAGACCAAATAGTCTTAAATTCTCAAACCAAAAATAATAAAGTTATTTTTTTTTTTATATATATTTATACTTTTATTGGATTTATTTTTTTTATAAATATTCCGATTATATTTTTATTATATATATTTTTGCTAGAGTCGGATTTCGATCCCTCGACTTGTTACCAAACTAAAGCGATTCCATTATTGTCTTCATATTAAATATGACATATTTATATTTTCTTAACAATTTAAGATTTCTAATTCTTATATTAAAAACTGCGAATTTTTAGATTAATATTCTTAGTTTTATTAATTTGGTCTTAAAATGGTCTTATTTTAAGAACAAAATATTTAAGATGAATGTTCTTGATTTTAAAAGTTGGTCTTTTTTTCAGTGTACTTTAAAAAAATCGCAAAAATTATCATGAGCCGAATGAAAATTCGAATACATATCTTGAAAAAATAAAAATAATTTTATTATTTTACTTATTTCTATAATTTTGATATTTTTAGTTGTATTTTTAGTTATATAACGATTTTAAGTACTTGGTTTAAGTGCATAAAAAATAAATCGAATCTATTTATTTGGCCAGCAGTGTAAAACGTCCCGTTCTAATGACAACACAGACAAAGGCAGCAATTACGTGAAGTACGTCAAGAAATGCAGACGCCTTGGTTTTTTTACTCATTTGCTCCATTTCTTTGGACCTCTTTTCTTTTCCTTTCTTTTTTTTTAAACGTACCACATTGCGTATGAGTAACGTTCGCAATAACAAGCGATGCGATGCGATGCGAATCGTGCCAAAGTCAAAGTAAAAGTGAAAGCCACACACAAAACCAACCAAAAACTGACACAACCTCATCCTGTCTCAAATGCAGTAAAAAATCAATTTTGACAAAATGCGAAATGCGGAGCAAATGAAACAAGATGTTGAAAAATACGTACGAGTATATATGTAAAAATAAAATGTTCTCTCCGTTTTCCGTTTTCCTGTTACCAATCCCCCTGTCCAATATGCATAGAACATATATCTGTGGATTGGGGGCAGGCTTTATTTGTTGCCAGGACACGTGAATGAAGCTGCTTGGGGACATGACAGACAATAAAATTTAGACTCTTCCCATAGCATTATGAATACACAAGGATATACTATACATATACATATATTCAAACATGAGAGTGCGAGTTTCTTTTTAGCATATTCATATTCAAATAGAAATACAAATGCATGACTTTGAATGAATCGCTTCCGTATCCGCTTAAAGGAAACATTTTTATAAATCAACAAATTAGAGTCAAGAGAGACATTAAATATTTATCAAGTTTCAAGTCCTTAAGTAATCAAAACAACTTGTTGGAGAAATATAAAAATTCAAGTACGTCAAATTAATTTAAATATAAGTAAGTTTATATAAATACCTAATTATTATTATCGATGTATTGGAAGCAAAACATTTTCTTTTGCAATTATATATATCTTTATTCTTTTATTAAATTTCTGATATTAAATTTCTTTCACATTACATATCAGGATATAAAATTTCAACTTTTCTCGCCTTAGAACTGTCATAACTTTGTCAAAAACCATCCGATTTTCATGCCAAAAGTCTTTTTGTTCATAATTTTATGCCTAGTTTGACATAAAATTAAAATTTAATTTTTAAGAAAAAAAAATTTTTTTAAGATTTTAAAAATTTAGCAAAGGGGTTAGCCTTTACATTTTTCAAAATTTTTGAAAAATTTTAAATTTCCAATTTATATTTTTAATCGATTTAGGGTGATAAAATACGTATAAAAAACACTCCTGTGTTGATTTCTAGTTTTTATCTTCCAAATTATAACCAAAACTAACTTAAGTCTTTCTTGAAAAGTTCCTAAATTCATGTTTCAGGATTTTACTCTTCTTACAACCTTCATAACTTTGTCAAAATCAAACCAATTTATTTTTGTTCATAATTTTATGCTTAATTTGATATAGTACTTAATAAAATTTGAAGTTTTATCACAAGTCTCGAGCATTTTCTGTCTGATTTATTGAGCTTTATTAATTTTAGGCTCTTTAAACACACAAGGCACTACAATTATATTATATTTTATATTATATTATTTATACATACCATAAATTGTGCGTTTATTTTATAAAGAGAATATATTAGATATCTATAGAAGATATCGCTATTTAATTATGTCCAAACAAGCGAATGATGTGCAGTATCTGCGTTGTTTAAAGTGTCTGAAGACCATTAAATGTTCACGTTATGACACTGGATGTTTGGTCCGTCATGTCCAGAATCATCATCCGGAGATCATTGAGAATGCCAGTGATAAGGTGAGAAATCTGCACAAACTGGCAGCGGAGCATGGAATAAGTGAGGAGCGTCTCTCGGAGATTAGCAAGATGACGGGCATGTCGGAGGCGGAAATGGCAGACGAAGCAGAGAGATGTGAGTACTTAAATATAATTTAATTATAGAGATTTTCCTATTAAATCTCCCCCTTTTTAGATCTCGCTAAGCGCAAACATCAGAGCGGCAGTCAACCGTCTAAAAGTCCGAGTCCAAGAGTCCCCGAGAATTGGCAGGAGCCGAAAATAAACGACTCCAAGGACATAAATAAACGTCAATATTATCGCAGTTCCATTGAACGTTGGTTGCCCACCGATGGCTGTATTTATTGTCCCAGTTGTGGCTGCAATCGTCGTCCTTTATTGAAGAGCAGCTCCGAGTTTTATTCGAGCACTGGATGCTCTGCTGCCTGTGTCGCCAACTGTTGGCCATTTTGTTTTTTGCCCTGTCTAAACTCGGCCGACAATCGTGAATATTTACACTGTGCGAACTGCAAGAGTTTCCTGGGTATCTACGATCGTGAAAACAATTGCATTCGACCCAATCGGGAATTTGTGCCACATTAAGATCAGAATGGAAAAGATGCTTCCATATTTCTTGCAGTGCAAATAAAGCTTTTAAAAACATGCACAGTATACACTCAAAAAAATAAAATTACGCAAATAACCCATTAAAATCAGAAATTGCCTTTTTATTTATCATTTATTTATTTATTCAACGTTGAGAAAAAATAAATAAATTTTTTTTTAAATACAATTAAAAAACTAAAATGTAAAATTAAAAATTAAATGATACAATAAATTTAAATTCTTAACTGAAAAAATATTAAAAATTAAGTTTAGTTTTAATGTAATAACTGATCCTACAATAATTGGCATTCCTATTGAAAAAGAATTCATTTCTAAAAATAAGTCTACCTTCTACCTTAAATAAAAACAGTCATATTTTGGTTCCAAAAATAAAATGGGATTTCAAATTAATTTTACAATAATTTCTACTAGTTGAATAATTTTTCTAAGCTCTGAAATATACTTAATTTCCAGGTTTATTCTAAAAATAGGAATACCTTTTTTAAAATTATCAAATGAAAATAGCTCATCAAACAAGGTTTCATTGAAGACATTACTTCATTTGCAGGCTTTTTCTAATAATAAGAAAATATTTTCTAAAAATAATATTATAGAAAAAAGAGCTCTTAACAAAGTTTAATCTTGTCATCACATTGTGAAAGAATTTGAATCCAAAATCAAATTAACTTTTTATAAAAGAAAAACCTGTTATTTTAATAAGTCCACAAAATTATTTAAAATTTTAGAAATTTAACCAACAAATATTCCCAATTATTAATAATAATAATTTCGTTATTTTGTAAAAATGCTTTTATTTATAAAATTTATAGGTAAAATAAGAAAAAGATTTCTGAAAATTCGATTTTTTAATAACTAATATAGCAATTTTAAAACAGAGAGTACAAATGAGTATAATAATTTTTTTAGTGTATATTTGAACTGTGACCCGATAAAAGCTCTTGCTACGAAAGCTTTTCTTAGCCAATGCAGCAACCATTTATGATGTGCTTCCCCATTTTCATTGTTGCTTAATTTCCACAGTCTGCACCACAGTTTCACTTTGTTGCGCTCGTTTCTTCTCTTCTTTCTCTCTCTTCTCTGCACGTTTGGCCAGAATGCGTTCCCTGGATTTCTGGGCACGCACAGCGCAATCTTTGGGCTTCTTCTTCAGTGTCATGTCATCGACAGCTGCCTGTTTACGAGCTGCCCTGGATAAACAACGTTCATAGCAACTGATGGGAACATGACGTCCAATAAAGCAGCCACAATGACCACAGTAATGATTAATGTCCACACGTCCATGCCACTTCTTGCTGTAATTGCAGGAGAGGATTAGAGTAGCCAAAAGTAATTAATTAATTAATTACCATAATTTTGTTAGACTAAGAAATCTTTGTAGACAAGTGACAGATTCCAATTCCACCACACTCATCTCGAATCTCTCACAGGATGGACAATTGACCATGGTGGACTGTGGTTGCAGGTAACCCACCTGTGGTTTACCACTGGAGATGCTTATGGCAATCACTTGCGGCTCATCGATGCCCATGTTGATGTTCTACACACTCTGACAAACGGCGCGTAACTGAAATCAGAAACACGCCCAAGCAGCTAGACAAATTCACAGAGAGATAGAGAGAGAATCAAAGAGAATAAAGAGAAAAAAGAGTGGGAAATTATACAAAAAGTAATGATCAATCAGCAAGAAAATTGAGAGTGAGTTGAGTAGACACAGCTGAGAAAGATGAGAATAGAGAGAGACATAGGTAGAATAAATCGAATAAATATTTCATTTCTATAGACATTTAATTTAAATAATTATCTACTGTGTCTTTTGTTTTTCATCTAAATAGGCAGACAGATATTTCAGTGATATGATCTTTAAAAAAAACAATAACTCACATATCAAGAGATAAAATTTTAACTTTTCTCGCCTTAGAACTGTCATTACTTTGCCAAAACTCAATTGATTTTCATCTGATAATTCTTTTTGTTCATAATTTTATCCCAAGTTTTACAAACAATTTAATTTAAATTTTTTCGAAATAAAAAATATATTTATGATTTTGAAAATTTAGCAAAAGGGTCTTTACATTTTTCAAAATTTTCGAAAAATCTTAATTTAACACTTTTAATCGATTAAAGGTGATAAAATAAGTCTAAAAAAACACTCCTGCCTTGATTTCTAGTTTTTATCTCCAAATTATAGCTAATAATATCAGAAGTACTGCTAATAATTATAATGGATAAAATATGGAATCAAAACAAAAGAAAAGCAAAAGCATTTAAGGCTGCCAAAACTTTACAAGTAAATACACTATATTAAGATATAAGTTGCATTTTATTTACAAGTTCTAATTAAATTTAGTTTAGAATTGAAAAATGAAGTTCTAAAATTGAAAAGTGGTCAAGTAGTTGGTATGTAGGTATTTTTAAATTTTTCGATAGAATTTAATTAAGCCAAGTATTTAAATTTCACGTTGGTTAAAAGTATGGGTTGTGAGATAAACAAAAATGAATTTTGTATGAAAATCGATTCAGTTATTACAAAGTTATGAAGGTTGTAAGAAGAGTAAAATCCTAAAACATGAATCTATGAACTTTTCAAGACAGACTTATGTTATTATTGGCTATTATTTTGAAGATAAAAACTAGAAATCAAGGCAGTAGTGATTTTTTATACCTATTTTATCACCCTTAATCGATTAAAAATATAAATTAAATATTTTAAATTTTTCAAAAATTTTGAAAAATGAGAAGGCTAACCCCTTTGCAAAATTTTTAAAATCATAAAAATATTTTTTGTTTCGAAAAAATTAAAATTAAATTGTATATCAAACTAGGGATAAAATTATGAACAAAAAGACTTTTCGCATGAAAATTGGTTGGATTTTGACAAAGTTATGACAGTTGTAAGGCGAGAAAAGTTGAAATTTTATCTCCTGATATACGATGTCTATATATGAATCGACTGAGTTCTTTATTTTTGAAGAGCATAGAAATTAATACCCAATGTTATTCCATAAGCATTGGATTTGAAAAACAAAATTAGCTCAAATATAAATTTTTATTAGTTTTTTTACTGGGGGTTTTCCTTTCAGATGGATTTAATTAAATCTAAAGCAGCTCGATAAAAATACAAGGCAAACAATATTTACAGTAAGATAAAATAGTAAAATGGTAAGTATTTCAAAAAAATGTAAAAGGTAAGTATGAAAATATCAAAAAATGTTCGACAAATTATCGAATAAACAAAAAGCCAAAATGATATTTGAAATATCACAGAAACTTAAAAATATATAAAGAGGTAAGTATTTGAAAAAATGTAAAAGGTAAGTATAAAAAAAACCAAAAAATGTTCGAAAAATTATCGAATAAACAAAAAGCCAAAATGATATTTAAAATATCACAGAAACTTAAAAATATATAAAGAGGTAAGTATTTGAAAAAATGTAAAAGGTAAGTATAAAAAAAACCAAAAAATGTTCGAAAAATTATCGAATAAACAAAAAGACAAAATTTATTTAAAATATCACAGAAACTTAAAAATATATAAAGAGGTATGAAAAAATTTTCGAGAAATTAATAATTTATTGAATAAACAAAAAGACAAAATTTATTTAAAATATCACAGAAACTTAAAAATATATAAAGAGGTAAGTATTTGAAAAAATGTAAAAGGTAAGTATGAAAATATCAAAAATGTTCGAAAAATTATAATTTATCGAACAAACAAAAAGCCAAAATGATATTTAAAATATCACAGAAACTTAAAAATATATAAAGAGGTAAGTATTGTAAAGGGGTAAGTATTCAAAAAAATCTAAAAGGTAAGTATGAAAATATCGAAAATGTTTGACAAATTTATAATTTGTCAAATAAACCAAATGCTGGATTACAATTTCGAAATTAGGGAAAGTCCAAAAAGAAAAAATACCAGCTAAAATACCAGGCGCACAGAAATGAGTAGAAAGCAAATAAATTTGCTAAAATATTTGAGTCATATTAAAATTGAGTGAAAATATGACCTTGAATTTTAGCATTGAGTGAAGTTGTTGACCTTGAAGTTTTGTATTGAGTGCAATTGTTGACCTTGAATTTTTGATTTGAGTGCAATTAATTTCGACCTCCTTTAAATTCTGTTCGCCTGGTATTTTCGACCTTTCCTCAATTTTTTCCCTACGCCACCTGGCAAAATAAGAAAAAGAAAACATTCATTTTGCAAGTTTGAAGTTTTTTTTTAAAAATACCAGCTGAAATACCAGGCGAACAGAAATCAGCAGCAAGTGAATTTCATTAAAATTGATTGAGTGAAAATATGACCTTGAAGTCTTGCATTGAGTGAAATTGTTGACCTTGAATTTTATTACGACTCAAAAATATTTAATTTGCTTTCTGCTCATTTCTGTTCGCCTGGTATTTCAGCTGGTATTTTGGATTCCTAGGCTTGCTCTAATTTAAACATTTAACATTTAGCCGTTAACATTTAAAACTTAACATTTAAAATTTAACAGTTAACGGTTAACAGTTAACGGTTACAATTTAAAATTTAACATTTAACGGTTAACAGTAACGGTTACAATTTAAAACTTAACATTTAACGGTTAACAGTAACGGTTACAATTTAAAATTTAACATTTAACGGTTAACAGTTATCGGTTACAATTTAAAATTTAACATTTAACGGTTAACAGTAACGGTTACAATTTAAATTTAACATTTAACGGTTAACAGTAACGGTTACAATTTAAATTTAACATTTAACGGTTAACAGTAACTGTTAAAATTTAAAATTTAACATTTAACGGTTAACATTTAACGGTTACAATTTAAATTTAACATTTAACGGTTAACAGTAACTGTTAAAATTTAAAATTTAACATTTAACGGTTAACAGTAACTGTTAAAATTTAACATTTAACGGTTAACAGTAACTGTTAAAATTTAAAATTTAACATTTAACGGTTAACATTTAACGGTTACAATTTAAAATTTAACAGTTAAATTTAAAATTTAACATTTAATGATTAAGGGTTATTTCTGCATACTTACTTACTTTGAGTTTATGCATTGAGTGCAATTGCTGTTACTTGAGTGTATATTGTGACCCATTTTTATTTCGATATACTTACCTTCTTACCTTTTAATATGCCCAAGAGTTTCTGCATTGAGTGCAATTGCTGCTCGAGCGAATGTTCGAGAGATTCTTAAAGTTTTCGTTAAATTTTTCGACCTATTTTAATCTCTGTTAGCCTCTTCTGCAACCGTTAAAATTTAAATTTGAACTAATTTGACCCATTGTAAATTTTGTTTAGCTGGTATTTTTAACGAGATGCTTTCGATTTATTTTAGTTTAATTGACAGAAAAACCGACCAGTAAAAAACGTTTTTTAAATTTAAAGTGTGCTTTTCAAAAATAAAGAAATCATCAATTTCATTTATAATAGACATCGTATTTCAGGAGATAAAATTTCAACTTTTCTCGCCTTACAACTGTCATAACTTTGTCGAAACCAATCCGATCTTCATGCAAAAAGTATTTTTGTTTATAATTTTATGCCTAGTTTCCCATAAAATTTAATTTAAATTTTTTTGAAACAAAAATTATTTTTATAATTTTGAAAATTTTGCATTTTTCAAAATTTTCGAAAAATTTAAAATATTTAATTTATATTTTTAATCGATTTAAGGTGATAAAATAAGTATAAAAAAACACTTCTGCCTTTATTTCTAGTTTTTATCTTCAAAATTACAGCCAAAAATAATAAAAATCTATCTTACAAAGTTCATGTTTCAGGATTTTACTCATCTTACAATCTTCATAACTTTGTAAAAACTGAATCGATTTTCATACAGAATGCATTTTTGATTATCCTACCACCCATACTTTAAAACACCGCAACATCATTAGCTTAACAAACTTCGAAATTCTTAAATACAACTTAAATACAACAAATAAATGCTTTAAAATGCATTAATATTTCGCTTTTATACTTTTTTTAATATCTCAATTTCGACGTCAAAAAATATGTGAAATTCCTAGCAATAATTACAAATTAAAATTTTAATAAAACATAAATTATTGATAATTAAAAGAAAATTGCCCACAAAAATTGTACAGTTGAGAAAGAAACTGATCCAACTAATTAAAAATCATCTCTCGCAATTTTTCCAATATTTCCCTCTCTCTAGGCAAGTAATTAAAACACACATCGTTTTTATAGTTTACACGCATTTTAATCATTTCGATTTATTCTTTATTGATTTCTCGCTACTTCTTGAAGATGTTCTCATAGTTGGGGGCGTCTGTAGACACCGAGATACTCGCCACAGGCACCGCAATGATGTCGCTTCGTGCAACATCGTAGAAAGGAGCGAACAACTCGTGTCTTGGCCAACACTTTGCAATAGGGGCAGGTGATCTCACGGGCCTGAGGACCGACGGCAAAGTAGAGCGGGGCAGGAGCAGGAGAGTGTTCCTCAGCCATGTTGACTAGTGTATATGTATCTACGATATCAAAATGAGAGACAGACACAACGTCGCGTCGTCTGCTTTCGATCGCGTGCCAATCGAGACTAAACAAGTTACGAGAACACAACTGGAGAGCGAGAGATCGATGCCAAAATAAAGTGAGAAGAATTCTATTTTTATACTCTAACAGAGAGTACTTTAAGTTAATTATGAAATGTGTAACGCTTTACTTGAATGATTGATTAGAAAGTTTGTTTAAGTTATCTGAACTTCAAATGTTAGTCTATATTATAGAACTGCCTTAAAAGAATATTAAAAAAAATTATTCTCGTTTTTAAAAAACATCTTTCAACTATTGCTTTCAATTGCTTAAAATCTGAATTCTTTTTCACATACGGATTGAAAATTTTTAGCTGTCATTAAAACAATCGCTTAAAAATAAGCCATTTTAAGATTCTGTTCAAGTTTATTTTCCCTAATTACTTTAAACAAATAAGTGAATGTTACTACATGTTTATTTTTAATGAGGATCCTAAATCATGAGACATGAAAAAATACCAAAAAAAAACTAATCAAAACCAATAAACAATTCTTTTTAGTTTTGGTATTATTTCGATTTTGATTACGTTTATAATTTAAATTCAATATTACAGGTATTTTTTAAATTTAAAAACTAATTATGAGTTTAAAATATTTCAAACACACTAAATTTATATAATTTTTAAATAAATATCAAACATCAAAAACTTATTATTTTTATTTCAAAAAACGTCAACAACAATACAACTAAATGTTCATTTTTAATGAGGATCCCAAATTAGAGTCTTGAATTTAAAGAATTCAAACATAAAAGCAATACCCAAAAATTTCTAATGAAGACCAATAAACATATATGTTTTTAGTTTTGTTATTTATTCGAATTTTTTAATAGATCAGTTTTTCTCTGCAATAAAAATAAAATTAATTACTAGTTCATAATATTGTAAAAAAAAAACTATAATAGTTTCTTTGTAATTTTTTATAGAAAACCACAAATAATTATTATAAATATAATTTTAGTTTCTGCTTTTTATTAAATTTTTTTAAATGATTTACAAGAGTATTAAAACATCGAGTTGCCAAAGAAAACTTTTCTGTTTGGTTTTTTGCATTGAATTTGTTTATTTGCAGCGTGTGAAATATATTTGAAAAATGTTGTGAGAGAGAGAGAGAGAACATGAACATATATGTATACAAATAATGCTGGGATCCATTTAGTTGATCTTGAGTGGTGAACGTCGCTTCATGGCGCGTCCAAAGTAACAGCCGCAGTTGCCGCAATAGTGGCTGCGATCAGTTTGCTTACAGGGTATAATATAGTTGAAACAGCAGCAGCAGCAACAGGTGCTGTAATGGAATTAAAAATTAAATTAAAATTAAATATGTCAGTTGCACTAAAATTTGATCCACCTACACAAAGAGACAGCTGACAATGCGATTAATTTCAGTTGCCCACCACTTGAGATCATTTTGTATGACGCTCTGTGCCTTTGTGCCACAGGAGGGGCATTTCAATACCACAGACTCCTGTGGCAAGTTGAGAAATGTGCCAGCTAAAGGTGTGGCAAAATTCTGATAAATATTCAGCTCCTTTTTCGCCTCCTTCGCTTTGGCAATCGACGATTCTTGATCCTCTCCAGGCGTCGTCATTGTCGCGATCGTTTTAATTGTTGCGGCCAAACTGAAAGCGAAATTTATTTAAAGCCAAGTGGCAACCGTTTCGGACTGTAAAGAGAGACAGTCCCAGAGAGAGAGAGAGAGAGAGAGAGGGAGGGAGTGGAAGAGTGAGAGAGATAAACGAGAGAGACTCGTGTTGATTTGTTGCTCTTCTTTAATTGAGTTAGATGCGTAATAGAATTAAATAACTTAAGTATTTCTGGCATTTATAGCACTCATAATTAATTGACCTAATCGGAATTGCTCTAAATGCCCACTGTGCCACCACAGTGCCTGCAATAAACTCCCTTGAAGTTCCACAACAGGTGCATTTGCAATAGACCTATATTCTATTATTTTTAAGTCTTTTTTAATTAATTTTTGTTATTTAGCGACAACTATTAAACTATTAAAATAATATTACAACCAATATATAATATTTTAATATTACAAACAATATATATTTTAATTTATTAATTATTAAATTATTTCTTTTTGAAGTCATTCAAATTTATTCCAAATAAATTTCATAAAAATCCTACAATTATTTTATAAGCCAATTAAAAAGTTAAAGTATTAAAAGCCATTGAAAATATCTTTCTTGGGTGAAAAACAATTCTGTTTTTTTTTATTTAATAAATAAAAATCACAAATTTTAAATATCAATTGTTGGAGCCAAACTGAAAGCAAGATTTGTTTTAAGCCAAGTTAAAAGCAAAGAAAGAGACTATGCAAAAAAGTGCCTGATAATAAAAGAAAATCGTGCTAATTTAATTCTCTTCTTGAATTGAATAAAATGCATAATAAAATTTAATATAAATAAAGGTATTAATCGGACTTGTTTTGGATGCCCACTTTGCCACCACAGTGACTGCAATAAACTCCTTTTGTGGTCCACTCGCGATTGCAGCCACACCAGGTGCAGATGCAACAGATCCAAAAGATGGGGAAAATGCTGTCAGAGAGAACAAAATATTATACAGAAAATAATTATTATTATTGCTTATTATTAAAATAAATAAATGAATCTAGGAACTTTTCAAGATAGACCTCTGTTATTATTGGCTATAATTTTGAAGATAAAAACTAGAAATCATTACAGGAGTGATTTTTTATACTTATTTGATCACCTAAAATCGATTAAAAATATAAATTAGAAATTTTAAATTTTTCAAAAAATTCGAAAAATGTAAAGGCTAACCCCTTTGCTAAATTTTCAAAATCATAAAAATATTTTTTGTTTCGAAAATATTAAATTTTAATTTTAAGTCAAACTAGGCATAAAATTATAAACAAAAAAACTTTTGGCATGAAAATCGGTTTGGTTTTGACAAAGTTATGACAGCTCGAAGGCGAGAAAAGTTGAAATTTTATCTGATATTTTCTTTTAAATTAAACTAGTTTCTCGACGCAACTTTTAGATTTTATTTAGAAGCAAACATTTTTTAATCTGTCAGTAACAATTATTTATTTATTTGGTACTCAAAAAATAAAATTTTATTAATAAATAAATGGTTAAATAAATATGAGTAAATAGTTAAATTTTTATTACTTATTATTAAAATAAATAAATTCCAAATAATATTCTATAATAAAGAATAATATTATTTGCTTTAAAAATTGGCATTTAGAGTTGATTAAACATTCTGTCTATTCATTAGTATCAAGAATATTTCTCTGCGCCTTTTTTAGAATTTATTTAGAAGCAAACATTTTTTAATCTGTCGAAAACAATAAATTATTCATAAGATACTCAAAAAATAAAATTTTCTTAATAAATAAATGGTTAAATAAATGTGAGTAAATAGTCCAATTTTTATTACTTATTATTAAAATAAATAAATTCCAAATGATATTCTTTTATATTATATTATATTTTATTATTCATTCTGTCTATTCATAATTCTATACGCCTTTTTTATAATTTTTTAGAAGGAAGATTATTTTTGATTTTAAATCTGTCGATAACCATAATTTGTATATCATTAAATAATTATTAAATAATATTTATATCTTGAAATAATTATTAAATAATATTTATTTATTATTATTATTTGAAAAATAAAATTTTCTTGATAAATAAATGGTAAAATAAATACGAGTAAATAGTCAAAGATTAGTTTAAAGTGATGCTCACCAGGAGAGGAGACTGAGACAGCAGCTGGCATCCTTGCAGCCTGCGGCACGCATCACAGCGGCGTCGCTTCTCTCGCGGCACAGCGGGCAGAGCAACTTGTAGGTGGAGGGACCAGGTGTAAAGTATCTCAAACGTGGTGGAGATGCAGGAGCAGCTGCATCCAATTGGTTGAGCAGTGTCACCTTCTCGACATGGGGTTCATGATCATCGATGTAGGGCACCAGGGATGCATGATTTCCCTCCACAATCACATTGGCAATAATATTCCGAGCACGCTCCTCCGCCGTCTGTGCCGGCACCAATTTGATCTGCAGCGTCTGCGTTTCCATTGTAACTGAACAAAATCAAGACAACACAAGAGTTGAGTGAGAATGGAGAACAGAGAACGGAGAGCGGAAAACAGAGAAAAGAGAGCGCAAAGAGAAAACACACTGGGCGTATGCGTAATATTTTCTCTCAATTCTGTTCACATAGCATTCTATGATGTCATCATCAACAACAACTGGAGCTGTATTTATTTATTTCTTTTTGTCTGTGGCATTTCAAGCAGAACCAAAAACAGAAACAGAACCCGAATCTAATTCTGAATATACAAAAATTCGAATCGACAGCCGAGCAACAAACAAATTGCTTATTGTTTATTTACTTAACAAATGTGAAACATCAAAACGTCACAGATTTCGAAATAGCATCGAGAGAACCACAAACCACTTCGACTCTCAGAAAGGCATTTAAATTTTTTGGAATTTTAAATTCATTTTTATGTGTTTTGAGAAATTTATCATATTATTAATTGATTTCAAATACTATTTTTTTAGGCTCCTAAAACGAATTTTCACAAAGTAAACTTTTCTTTAATATGAATTAATTGTAGTATCTTAAAATTGAAAAAAAATTAATAACACTTCGCACCGAGAAAATATTAAATTATATATTAAATGTTCCCAAAAATTGAAAATAAAAACGAGTAGAGGAAAATATTTATAAAGTCCAATAGTTAATAATAAATAACTGCTTTTAAAAAAGAAAGAAATATAGAGAAACGTATGTATTTGAGGAACATATTAATAATATTAATTAAATTTATTAATATTTTTCTCAAGTAAAATAAAAGATAATAATAATAATTAATTTTATTAATTTAATAATAAAGCCCAATATTTAGCTTTATTAATATTTTCCAAAGTCCAATAATTTAGTTTATTAATATTTTCCTCAATTTAAACGTTTTTCTTTATTTCTCTTTATTTGAAAACATTTAATTATAATACTGCTAAATAACCAAATAACATATACACTTATTTGAAAACCTGTTTTTATATATACAACATTTTCTATTATCTCTTAATAATTAAATTACAGTATGTTTCGAAATATAAAATTAATTAATTTGTTAGCTGAAGCTAAAAGTTTTAATTTTTATTATTATATTTTAAGATTTATTTTTTAAGATACCCACAAAAATTAGCATACAATATTTTTTGAATTCATTAAAGTTGTAGTTTTTTTTGCATTATATTTTATTTTCTTGAATAATTCTTAAGCAATGTTTTTATTTAAAAAAAAACTGAAGACCTAAAAATCGTGTATCATTTATTTAAAAATAATCAAAACAACAATATAAAAAATATAGAAGTTGTATATTTTTGTATAATAAACTCTCTATATAATTAAGGGTATTTAATCATTAAGCTATGTTTTTATTTAAAAATAGCCGAAGTTAAAAATCGTGTATCATTTATTTAAATATAAACAAAACAATAATTGTAAAAAATACAGAAGTAAAACATTTTCGTATAATAAAGTGTATTTCTCTCACTGCATTTTATTTGTTTAAACTAATTGCTCTTTCGCTTGGTTAGTCGCACATTTAGACCTCCTTCTGGGAATAAAACAGGAGCAGGATCGAATCGGAATTTAAGTTCCTTGCGGGGAGCTTCGATCAGATCAAAATTGGCCAATATTTTGGCCACAGCCACCTTGGAATTTACTTTACCCATACGCAAAGCTACAAATTAAATAAATAACAAATGTTTTAAATTAATTCCTTTACAGAATATTCAGGTAGAATCCATTTACCTATGCAATGTCTGGGACCTTCGCCAAATGGCATTAAAGCCGCCTGATCGTAGTTCATGTTGTCGGCATCATATCGATGAGGATCGTAATCTATGGGATTGGGAAAGTAGTTCGGATCACGGTGAATGCCAAAGAGGGAGATCAAAATGGGAGTTCCCTTTTTAATAGTATAACTTCTATCCGGCAAAAGGAAATCCTGAGTACACTCGCGATTCAGGAAAGGCAACGAAGGATACTTGCGTATAGTTTCTGTAAGAAGAAATTAATAGAGTAGGAATCGTAAATGAATCAAAAAATTTACCCATTATACACTGATCCAAAAACTTGAGATCCTGCACCGCCTCATAGGTGAATTTATCGCCTCGTTTTAATTGATGTCTCTTCATAACCGCATCCAACTCGTCTCTCACTTCCTTCAACAACTCCGGATACATTGCCAACTCATAGAGAGTAAAAGCCGCAGCAGCTGCTGTTGTTTCCGATCCGGCAATATAGAAAACAAAAGCCTGGGCGACAATCTTATCAATGGACATCGATTTGAGTTCCTCCTGTGCCGTTTCAATGTCCCAATTTTCATCGTCATCGTCGCCAATCTTTCCCGTATTACGCAGACGAATGAGCAACTGCAACAGATCCTTTCGTACCACATTATGTTTCTCCCGAAACTCGATCGTATGCTTCAGAATTTCCCGAAGTTTGATCAGCACTTGTTGCTCAAAGCCAAGACGATTCATCAGCTTGGCGAGACTGTTAAAAAGATTATAAGAGAATGATCAATTAAGTTAAAAAACTATATTAAAATATAATTATATTATGTATGTAAAGTATGTTAGAAATAGTGTACTCAATTAAAAAATAAATTACGCTAATAAAATCTATTTGGAATTATAAAAAAGATAGTTTAATTAGGCGTTCCTTCTTTAATATTACTAAAAAAAAATAAAATTAATTATTTAACATTTTTCTTCTAAAATAAGAAAACAAATAGTTTTAATGATAAAAGTCTTTTCTAAAACCGTTTGTCTTCTGCTTGGTAAGACTCTTAAAAATATCATAAGAAATAGATCAAAAAAATATAGAATCTTAAAAAAATTAAAATTATAAATATTTTATATTTAGAAAAAGTTGTAAGACATGTTAGAAATATTATTCTTAATTAAAAAATACATTACACTAATAACATATTTTTGAAATGTTAAAAGAAAAGTTGATTTGGCGATCCATTTTAAAAAGTATTTTTAAAAATCCCTTTATAATTTACAATTTGTCTTTTAAAATATATTTAAATAATATTGATGATAAAATTCTTTTCTAAAAGTGCTTGTCTTGAGCTTGGCAAGGCTGTTAAGATGGATCATAACAACATATTATATTTAAAAAAATATATATATTAAAATATAAATATTTTATATTAAAAAAATTATGTAAAATATGTTAGAAAAATTGTTCTTAATTAAAAAATACAGGTCGCTAATAATTTATTTTTGAAATTCTAAAAAATAGGGTGATTTGGCGGCCCTTTTTTTTAAATTTTTTAACCACAAAAGAACACTTGTTTTTTTACAATATTTCTACTAAAAAAAAAATAAAACATAATTTAAGTGATAAAAGTATGTTTTTAAAAATGTTTGATTTAAAAAAATTGTGTGCCAGCTTTGGGCTAAGCGTTGTATTTTCGTAATTGGCGCCAGAGAGGCGCACAAGCACTCGAGCAAAATTACACCGAATTAATGCAACTTACGGTGGGAATGTTATTGACGACAGGTTGTGAACCTTCTGCAGAAATCCACCCTGAGTTTGCAGCAAATCGCTGATAACACGAAATTCATTATTGGGATTGGAGAAGCTATCGATGTCCAGACCAAAGATAACCGAACCAATGATATCGATGGCATAAGTGGTAAGTTTTTCCTTTATTTCGATTTGATCATTGGGAGACTTTTCAATGACTCCCGACAAATGTTGAACTAGTTTTTCACCCACATCATCAATTGTGCCAAACATTCCCTTGATTTTCCCCGAGGAAAATGAGGGTGTAAGTTTATTGCGCAGATTTCGCCAAGAGGCGCCTTGAAGATTGAATAAATGTGCCGACATTGGATCGTATTTCTCATCGACATAAACACCGCGATCGTGAAAACTGTTGAAATCGCTGGTCATCAATTGACGGGCCAATTCGGCATCTCTTACCAATAAAGTTGGCTTATTTATCATGTAGATGCCCACAATTTTGGTGTCGTGCTTATTATAGACATCGCTTAGGGCCAGGCCAAAACCCTGTTTCCTTTTAAAAACCGTATCCAACACTCCAAAGGGAAACTTGGCTGTTTCCACTGCCACGCCCTCTCGTTCCCAATAACTGTAATGCCGCCTTATAAACTGCACAAGCAACATTAACGAAATTGTCAATAAAACTATTAAAAACATTTTGTACAATTTCTTTAGTTATTTTAGATGGAACTCTATTATTATTACCGCCTCGAGCAAAATTCTTACGCAAACTAAACAAAAGCTTTCATCAGCTGGAAAACGAAACATTTGTTCAATTAATCTATAAAGTGTACTCTCGACATTTTCGTACTCAAAAGCAGTTCGAGATAACATTTACAGTGCGTTAAGTAATTACGTTCACAAAGAAAAAAGTTCACATAATTCTTTATAATTTTTTAAAATGGTTGAAATTATAAATTTCATTATTTTTATTTTTATTAAACCAAAAAAATAATAATAATAAATAATTTAAAATATGTATTAATTTTTTCTTTGTCAAAACAATTACTCTCGACGATTTCGTACTCAAAAGCAGTTCGAGATAACACTTACAGTGCGTTAAGTAATTACGTTCACAAAGAAAAAAGTTCATATAATTCTTTATAATTTTTTAAAATAGTTAAAATTATAAATATCATTGTTTCTTTTTCTTTCAACCACAAAAATAATAATAATAAATAATAGAAAATACATATTAATTTTTTCTTTGTCAAAACAATTACTCTCGACAATTTCGTACTCAGAAACACTTTGAGATAACACTTACAGTGTGTCAAATAATTACGTTCACAAAGAAAAAAATTCACATAATTCTTTTTAATTTTTTAAAATAATTAAAATGATAATTATCATTGTTTCTTTTTCTTTCAACCACAAAAATAATAATAATAAATAGTATAAAATATGTATTAATTGTCTTCTTTGTCAAAACAATTATTCTCGACGATTTCTCACTCAAAAACAGTTTGATATAACACTTACAGTATGTCAAGTACTTGTTTTGACAAAGAAAAGAGTTCACATAATTCTTTTTAATTTTTTAAAATGGTTAAAATTATAAATTGCATTATTTCCTTTTCTTCCAACCACAAAAATAATAATAATAAATACTATAAAATATATATTAATAATTTTCTCTGCCAAAACAATTACTTGACATACTGTAATTATGTAATTACTCTCGACGATTTCGCACTCAAAAACTGTTTGAGATAACACTTGCAGTTAGTCAAGTAATTGTTTTGACAAAGACAAAATGTCACATAATTCTTTTTAATTTTTTCAAATAATTAAAATGATACATTCTATTATTTCTGTTTTTTTAAATTTGTATTTAAGACTACAGAAATTTTAAATCACAAAAATAATAACAATAAATAATATGAATTATATTTTAATTTTTTTTCTTTGTCAACACAATTACTTGACATACAGTATAGTTTATTACAGTCAGCTGGGACACCCGGTTTTTATTTGTTTACTATCAAAATTTGTAGTAAAATCACGTTTTGATTGCAAGTGACGTCATAAAAGCGCGATTAATGACAATGAGAGAGCTTTGTCCATCATTAATTAAAGCTTTTTACTCAAATGTTGCTCTAGTTAATTCATTCCTCTCTCTGCGAGCTTTAACGATCTTAACTTGCTCAGCTTTTGATTCAAGTGTAGGCGAAGTTCAATTTTTAATAGTTTTAAGAGAGCTTTGAAGCTTATTTAACGGTCAAGCTTTTGAATTTGATCAAAGCTTTTGCTGTGAATTAATATCAGTTAATTTATATTTTTTAAATTGGATAAAGATGCAATCTTGTTTGTTTAACACGATTTTTTATGAAATAATAATACTTTACACTAATATTTTAAACTATTTTAAGCAGCTTTATCAAGTAGTAAGCGAGCTTTAAAGCTCATAAATCTACTAACGGTGATGTGTAGATCCCAACTTATTATTTACATAAATCATTAGATCATTTGTATCTTTTAAATTCAAAGAAAGCTTCAAATACCAAATAAATCATACGCCCCATTGTGTCATCATTTTTGAATAGATGCTTTAATTATGGTTAATTTAAGAACAATTTATAATTGTTTAATTGCAGTTAATTTTGTTCGATTGCTAAACGTTGTTTGCCGAGTTTCTTCTCGTCCAGCTGCTCCTTCTCCACTCTGTGGAAACGTTGCCAACGACCATTGTCCTCCACCTCGGATCGTTGCATGCGGAACAAGGCGCGTTTATACCAACTCAATGAGATGTGGCGTCCAATGAAGCAGCCACAGTTACTGCAATAATGATTCACATCATGCCTGCCACTCCAGCGAATGGGATTGCTTGAGGGGATTGGGAGGGAATAGGGAGTAGATACTTATTAAACGTTATTTAATTATTAATAGTTAGAATATATTTTAAAAATACAAATAAAATTCATAAAAATCTAATTAAATAGAAACATTTAAATGGGATTGCTTCAGGGGAATGGGAAAAGGAGTAGATATTAAATTAATTAAATTAAAAATAAAAAAAAAGAATATTAAGATTTAAATGGAATTGCTTGAGAAAAATAGAGAGTGAATATTTATTTATTTTCTTAGCTTAAACTCAAAAAGCAGTCAACACAAATAATCACTAATATTTTTAACAAAATTTAAAAGTATACATATTTGTAATTTATAATTTATTATCATTTCTAACAAACACAATCTATACCTATTTCAATGTTACTAAATCCTCTTTACTTATTATTTATACTTACTTAATTACTAGCTGTAAATATTGGACTAATCATAACAATGATATATTTTAAAAATCATTAAACTTTAAATATTAATATATAACTTCGAACTGACATAACTTTGTCAAAACTCAATCAATTTCCATGCGGAATGTAAAATTCAGCATGATTTTTCTTCGGAATTAGTTCTGCATTTAAATTTTGTTCATTTTGAAAATTTCGAATTTTATGAAAAAATCAAAAAAGATAAAGGGGTAACACTGTAAATTTTCGAAAAATTTCGAAATTTCAAAAATTTTGAAAATGAACAAAATTTAAATGCAGAACGAATTAAGAAGTAAAATCATGTTCAAATTTACATTGCGCATGAAAATTGATTGAGTTTTGACAAAGTTATGGCAGATCGAAGTTATTAAAAATCAGGAAAATCCAAATAATCGATATTGTTTTTGAACCAAATGAACCAAATTTATATGAAAATCGACATTTTGCTGGACCATTCCAGTAACCAGATAACATTATTTTCCAGGCATTTGAATTCTTAATTTTTTATGTTAATCATTTGTAACATAATTGCATTTTAATTTTAATACGTATATTTCTACTTAAGTAATTTAATTTAAATAATAATAAGTAAATAAATAAAATTTAAATATGAATATCTTATAATAATATATTAATCTATTTTTAATTATTAAATATTTTTAATACTTTCAATTACATTTAAAATAAATCTATATTTTATATATATCTATTTTAAATAATAAATCTATATTTAATAAATAATATTTAAATACGAATATCTTATAATAAAAAATGTAGTATGTAATTATATATTTTTAAATTATTGAATATTTGTAATGCTTTGAATATTTTAATAAACTTAAATGCATTCTAATTTCATTATGTATACTATTTCTACTTACGTAATCTAATTTAAATAATAAAAAATAAAATTTAAATATGAATATCTTATAATAATATATAATATTAATCTATTTTTAATTATTAAATATTTTTAATACTCTAAATTCTCCATTTTTAGGGTTAATTATTTTGAATATAAATGCATTCTAATTTTAATATCTATATTTCTACTTGGGTAATTTAATTTAAATGATAATAAGTAAATAAATAATACTTAGTTACGAATATCTTAAAATAAAAACTGTTGTACATAGAAACTAAATACTAAAAAACTAATAAATATGTTTTCAATATATGGTTATTTGAATATAAACTGTGACTAAGGAATTGTTAACTTACCAGCAGAGCAGGAAATTTATAGAGCAGACAATCTTCTGTAGAATTGTGACCGCCTCGTTGTCCACGTGGCTCGTTTGCAGCGTGTGGCAGGCGGGGCAGACGAACTCAAGGGGCAAGGTGGGCAGATGACCCACCTGTGGCACCTCAGAGATGATGCCACCATCATCATCATCACAGGCGCTGCCGTCCAGACTCTCCACGCTGGCCATTTGATGACAACGACAGACGCAACAAAACTGAATAAAAAAACAGAGAGAGAAGACAAAGCAAATGCCAAAGAATCAAGTAACTACAAGTAAATGTATCTGTATCTGTATCTGTATACAGATATATATGTATCTATATCTGAGAGCAGAGAGAGTGTCGATAGATATTCAAGTGCTTATGAAAATTGGCAACAGCTGCGAATTGCGAATATATTTATAAATAGCTTTAACAAATTTTGTGGAGCATTGAAATTAGAATAAAATAAAATAATTAAATGGGACGCCAATGGAAACCCAAGTGGCCACCACAGCTGCTGCAGAAGACGCGTTTGCTCTTGAGGCGACTCTGGAGGCAGGAATAGACACAGGTCAAGGCAAAGATGGGAAAACAGCTGAAAGGAGAGAAAAATAGAAAGAGATAAAATGGGAGATTAGTTGGAGAAACTGCTGTTGAGTTAAATTAATTTAAATTTTATATTATTATATTATATTATATAAATTATGTTTATTTTTTAAACATACTTTTATTTAGTTATTGTTATTGAAATTAAATAAAGATAAGTTTTAATTAAATAATTTAAATTTTATATTACAATATACTTATCTTAATTTACTCGTTTATTTTTTATTTAGTTATTATTATTGAAATTAATTAAAATTTTAAAAATAATGATAGTTCAAGTAGAATGAATTTAAATTTAAATAAATATTAAAAATGCAATGAGTAATATTTAAAAATTAAAAATTCTTTAAATAAACACCATTATTAAATGGTATTTAATTTCGTTATTTTGCAATTAAAATTAAGACTTAAATTATAAGTTACAGTATACTTAGTAACTATTATAAGTTTATATTAATTTATTTGTTTATTTTTTAAAATTTTTGTATTCAGTTATTATTATTGAAATTAAATAAAATATGAAAAATTAAGATAATACAAGTAAAAAAAGTAAAAGATTAAAAATTGAATATTTAAAAATTAAAAATACTTTAAATAAATACTATTGTTAAATGGCATTTAATTTCGTAATTCTGCTATTAAAATAAAGACTTAAATTATAAGTTATAGTATACTTAGTTATTATTATATGCTTATATTAATTTATTTTTTCAAATTTATACTTATTTAGATATTAAATATATAAGGTAAAGATAATACAAGTAAAATATATTTATATTTAAATAAATATTTAAATTCAATGAATAATATCTAAAAATTTAAAATACTTTAAATAAACACCAATTTTAAAATCATTTTACAATTAAAATTAAGACTAGAATTAGAAGATAAATCAATCATTTTATTTTTTATATTAGATACTCCCAGAACATATACATTTAAATATTATTTATGTTGTTTTCTTAATTTTTAATTAAAAACGTAATAATAAATAAAATAATAATAATTAAAATAAATAATAATAAATAATAAATAAATCTTACCAGGACAAGGCGGACAACAGGCAGCTGAGTTGGCCCAAAGCGCCGGCCATTTGCACAGTCTCCGTTTTGGCCTTTTGCCTGCAAAGTGGACACTGAACACAATAAGTACTCGGACCAACACTATAAAATCGAATTTGGGGTTTAAGTGGCGGCTTCTCCTCCAGCTCGGGATCGAGCTCGAGAATCGCTGTGGCCGCCGATCCGTTGTCTACCTCCAAATCATTCAACATTGCGACTGGGCGACATTAAAGCAAACAAAATAACAAAACCACTTAAAAAGAGAGCAAGACGGATAAACAAAGAGAGAGAGAGAGAGGCAGATTAAGTGGGTAACTAAACGAGAGAGCTAGAGTGCAAGTGAGGCTGCTCTCTCTCTCTCTTTCTCTCTCTGTCTCTCTCTGTACGCGCATCTTCAATAAAAATACAAATAATTGAAATAAACAATAAGCTTCTTTTTTTGGTTTGCAATACAAGGTCAATTGATGCTTAAAATCTAACAGAAACAAATAAAACAAAAAAAATTAAAAAATATGTTTAAATAATGGCTTAAAAGTGGCTTATTATTGACGCTTCCAGGCGCCCAGCAAATAACCGCACTTGCCACAAATGACCTTGCAATCGTCCTTGGAGCGTCGCATGCAACACGGATAAATTGGTAACAAAGCAAAGCAGCTGCAGAAAGAGTTGGAAACACGTTTAGATAATGTGACAGTAAGTGTAGTAAATATTTTAACCAGGAAGCGTGCCGATAAAAATTTTAAAAATATAATTTAAAAGTTAAAAAAAATATAATTAAAAAAAATAATAATCAGGGGTTTTCCAGTAATACAAACCAACCGAAAAACAACCAAAAACTCATACAACTTGGGTTGGTTTACATTTCTGGAATACTCCTAAATAACACATATATTTTTTCTGTACAAAATAGTTAATATACAATTTTAAAATTTATGTAAAAATTATAATTTGGAAAAAATATGTTATATTTATTATTAATATTGAAAGTTAAAGTTATTTTTCAATTTACTACTTATTGTTTTTCAATAAAATATAAGATTTTGTATAATTGCTTTTGATTTTATACCTATTACATCCTAGATTTTTTCTTAATTGATTTCAAAATTACAATTCTTAAGAATTATATTATATTTCTTATAAAAATTTAAAATTAAAATTGTTCAACATTTTTACATTATTTTTGATAATTTTTTTATTGTTTGAAATTTTTTATTTATATGGTATTTATATTTCAATAAAATAAAAATTATATATTTATTTATTTTAATCAAAAACGAAATTTAAAAGTTTATCCATTTCAGGAATCATCATTAAAATATACTATATCCTAGATTTTTCACTTATACAGATTATTATGTTCAGGTTTGATTTCAAACTCATAAATTACATTTTGTGAACCAATTCACATATTTGATTTTTCTCATTTTGAAAAATAGTATTTCAATTAAAAATGAGAATTTTTTCACTGTCAAAAGAATTACTTGACCAACTGTATGCTATCCCAATCCCTATCCCTATCCCTATACTCACCACAGCTGCAAGAGTCGCTCCAGACGCACTCCTTGTTCGTGGAGACGCTCGTGGCACTCGGGACAATACATTTGCCTCAGGCAACTGATGTTTGTGGCAGATGGCGGCGGTGGCGACACCTTCTCCGCCAACTGACCCGTTGAATTTGATTTCTTGCAGAAATAGAACTCTGTATCCGTATCCGTACTCGTATCCGCATTATCCGCATCGGCATATCCGTACGGATAACCGCGATGCAGTGGCAGAGTTGCCACTGTTCTGGCATGCAATAATTCATCGAGCGCCTGCGCCGATTGTTGCTTCATCTGATTGCAGCCGCCATTCAAATTGATCTCCACCAGATCCGAGTGACAATCATCGTTATCCGGCGGCGTCGGCGTCGGCGCTTGAATGCTGAACCTCAATTGCCGGCTCATGTCTAACAACTGTGCGGTAACTGTGGTAATGGCAACTATTTTTCTTATTTTAGTTTTATTTAATATTAATTTGGGTTATTGAACAATTGAAAGCAAAACATTATCCAAATGTTTGTCAAGCGGCCGCCTTCGTGTGTATTTTGAAAACCAGTTGTCGTTATTTATTTTGTTTTTGCTGTTGCCGTTGTTATTGTTGTCATTCATTGTTTCATTCGATCTGTTTATCCGTATGCATATTTGCTTAACATTGTTTTCATGGCTGCGCTGTTAACTCCATTTTGAGCTTTAATTATCCACTGCTGTTAACTCCACTGCCTAACTTCACTGTTAAGGCTGTCAATGCTGTAAGCTCTCTCAACTGCAGTGTAAAAGGCGCTGTTAACTCTCTAGTTCACAACAATAGCTCTCAGCTCTCTTAACTTAAGTTCATTGCCCGCTGTTATCTTTTTCACTGTAAAACCTTTTCTTTTCGCGCTGTTAACTTTAATATGTTAATGTTATTAATGTATCACTGTTAACTCCTCACTGTGTACGCTGTTAACATTAATAAGTTAATGCTATTAACGTTTCACTGTTAGCTCCTCACGCTGTTAACTTTACGCTTATTACGCTGTTAGCTCCCCACTGCTAAAGCTTTTAACTATGCACTTGACTGCACATTGTTAACACTAAAAGCTCACTTTACATTACATGGAAAACGTTACTGCGCGGTTGTTTAAAAAACTGTGTTAATTAGCTCAAGCGATAATTATCAGAGAGCTTTTAATGGAGCGTGTTGAAAGATATACAGGTAATTAATGTGATAAGAATACCCTGCTTCAAATGAAACAGAGAGGGGTTTGATAAGCTCAATAATTTAAAAGGAAAGGAGACAAAGGAATAGATTTTGGATTTAATTGTACATATTCCTTATATACATATCTCAAGCTTATTAATAATAATAACAACAATCCCATACTTAAAGATACATTAAAATTTTATTATACAATAATATTTCGGCATCTACGTATTCCCAGAAATTTATAATATTTAAGGAATAGATTTTGGCTTTAATTGTACATATAATATTTCCTATATTTCTTAAGCATATTTTTCAAATGGTAAACTGCAAATAACAATCTTATTTTTAGTGATATAATAAAGTTTTTCTACACAATGACATTTTGACATCTGCGCTACGTATTCCCAGAATTTCATGATATTAGCATAACAAACACAGAAGTTATGCGATAAACTATTGTTGATAGTGTAGAGCAGAGGGTATCTGAAGTGCTGCCATACACAGCTGTATTATATTTACATAGACTTAAACAAATAGTATATATATATACTATATAAGTACTATGAACTACTGTATAGAAGCTTATCTATCCAACTAGTAATTTAATAGGAAAAACTCTTAATGAAAAAAACTAGTTAGTTAATCTTTGTAACGTGATATATTTTTAGTTGTATAATTAGCTATAATATTGTAGATATTCCAGTAAAATATTATGATGAAATAACTAGAGCTCGGTTTAACAATCGACCCCCAAGCGAGTGTAAACAAAGCCTTAACAAGTGAATCAACAGACGTCATAGGCTGATGAATCATGTTTTAGTTCATAAAGAAACTGCACTGATCGTTATTTAAATAAGCGCTATATGTATGTAAACTATTTATATATGTACATACATATTTACACTCGTGTTGCATATAAATTTTAGTGACGAACGAACGGAAACGAGTTAACAAAACAAGCTGCCAAAAAACTAAGCTCCGAATAGGCCACAAATTGTTGCAAAGTGTTTGCCAACTAATCGTTTTGCCGTAAACCCGTTGATAAGATACGAATACGAATACGTTCAAGTGAACGAGGTACACTCGGAAAAAAAGATCCTACAAATCAGAAATTTGAGTTTGCTTTGTGTTCTTTTACAAAATAAATTTCTATAAATTTATTTTTACTTATCTAGAGTAAAATACCCTTTCTCTGAAACGTATTTTCGACAAGACCTTAATTTTTTCTTGAGAGCAGAGCGAATGTCCCTAAAATAAAGATATTTTATTTTAATTTTCACTACAATAATTTCTGTGCTTTCCAATGAAATTAAATTATATATTTAATAATTTGAAAATAATAACTTTGTTTCAATTTTTTGACTTATAGAAAGAAACAAAAACTTTTCTGAATAACAGAAAAAGATTTTTTTAAACGTAGAAATTGTGCCATCCATTATTTAATAAATTGAAGTAAATTTACTAATTTCAAGGTATAATAAGAAGCATAATTTTTTTTGAAAGAGAAAAACAGTTTTCAAAAATATGAAACATTTTTTTCTTCAAGGTAAAATATATTTTCTATTTATTAACAAATTTATTTATGAAAAGATTTTTAAAAAAATTTATGAATTATATTTAAAAAAAATAAATTGGGAAAAAAATAAATGAATAAATTATTTATAAAAAAAACAAATTATATTTGAAACAAAAAATGAAGCCCTATTTTAAAACGAAAAATACTTTTCCATAATGGAAATCAACTTTACAGATCGCTAGAAATGGTTTTCAATATATCAGGTAATTTCCTCATATGGATATAACATTTTATCTGTTATTGGGAAATTTATTTATTAATAAGGTTATTTGAAACATAAATTTTAAATTAGTTTATACTGTTAAAAATACAATAAAAAATAAACCCCAAGTCACCTTATTTTCTTAAAATAAAATTAATATTTCAGATAATTATAAATTAACATTTTTCTAATCATAATGGAGTTTTACAAACAAAGGCGAATTCTTTTTATATGATATTATTTGAAACATAAATTTTTCATTATTTTATACTATTAAAAATAAAATAAAAAATAAACCCCAAGTCAATCTATTAAAATAATTTAAAAATAATATATCTGGTAATTATAATTAGACACTTTTCTTCAATTACTATTAAAAATACAACAAAAATTAAACCCCGAGTCCCACATTAAATTATTTATTAAATTAAAAATAATAATATTAGTGATAATAATAATTAAAAATTTTTCTATATATTATATCATGGAGTTTTTCAAACAAAAGCGAATTCTTTTTTTATATGATAATAATAATTTTTCTAAGTGCAGCGTCAGATACTTGAACAGAGACAGAGGCAGCGATATTTCTAACCGACTTCAGTTAGTCGACAACCATCGAGCGGTGCAGTTGAGTTCAGTTAAGAGAACCACACAATTAAATAGAGTATTATAATATGGATAGCAAGCAGCCTCCGCCGTACAATGCGATGCCACCCGCACCACAGGGTGGCTATATACCAGCACAGACCTATCAGCCTTATCCAGGTGGACCCACCCAACCACCACTGTATCCACCGATGCCACAACCACAGCCACATGCACCACCACAGCATACAGTGATAATTCAAACGACAACCACATCGAATTTGACACCAATTGGAAGTGGTCCGACACGTATTCGTTGCCCCTCGTGTCATGCCGAGGTGGTGACCACTGTAAAGAGTACTCCCTCTGGACGGACACATTGCTGGGCTCTAATTCTATGTTTGTTTGTGTAAGTACTCATAAATATTCATACACTCAGAAAAAAAGAAGATTTCTGTACTTAAACAGGCGGTTTTTAAGTAAAAACGATCTCAAAATCTGTCTAAGTTCGGAATTTTCAAAACTGAGAACAAAAATCTTATTTCAAGTTCGATTTCGTACGGTTCAAGTACGGAAATCTTAAAATGAGATTTTTCTGGAATACTTTAAGTACGTTTTGTGATTAATTCATCTCTGTAAGAGATCACAACATTCTATTTAGAGTACACCAAAATCTTGTTTTAATCCTAAAATTTACTCGTTTCTAGTACAAAACGTTCTCAGTTTTAAGTACATTTCAATCTTGAAAAAAAAACTATTTTAAGTACAAAAAATCTTAAACTAATTTAGTATAAAAAACTCTATTGTTTCTGGAAGTATCTTAAACAGATTCACAGATTTAATATTTAGCTAGATCTTATGCATTCTGCCCAAGTTTGATTAAAATCGGACTATATTTTCGAAAATTTAAATTTAAGATCGATTCATACTTAATTTAAGATTTTTAGTACACAGTAATCTTCAAATTTTAAGAACAATACGTTATAAATTCAAGTTCGGTCGTACCTAATTTTAGGATGTTATATTTTTCTGAGTGTATATTCATGAATCACATGAATCACACAAACTGAAACTGACATTCGCTCAGTCGTACATAACAATCACTTATCGGAGTTGCTGTCTGAGAGTACTTTATATATACCATATATTTATTTATATATAAAAGATGTACATATATGTGTGCTCAGCATTGTTATCTCAACTGGCAGCAGAATTGAGCCAGATAAGACGAAATAACAACTGCGCTAAACTCGCACAATGCCAAATTTCCATTGAAATAACGTATTACCCAAAGACATCATATATTTATATAGCTTACACTGATCAAAAAAAATGTTCTAACAACAAGATTTTGGTCTCAGAACTAAGAATTTTCGACTAAAAAATGCGTCGAGAACATAAAATTCATAAGTTTAGAAAACACATCTCGATTTTGAGAACTTTTTAAATAAGAATAAGTTCTTAATTTAAGACCAAAAAGTCTTAAATTCTCAAACGAAAATTAAAAAATAAAGCAGGTGTTTTAAACTTTAAACTTATTTTTTTTTTATATTTATACTTTTCTTGGATTTTTTTTTTATAAATATTCCGATTATATGTTTTTTCCTTGGTTAGAGCTTGAATTTTCTTGATTTTACAAGTTGATCTTTTTTTTTCAGTGCACATATATAAAGTTATTCTGTTTAGTACTATCATTAACCATATATATCTCTATCTATTTATATATTTTTATAACTTTCACAGCTGTTGGCCCTGCGTTTGTCTTCCCTATTGCATGGATTCCTGTCAAAATGCCGATCATTATTGTCCCAGTTGCAATTCCTACATTGGCAGCTTTGAGAATTAAAAAAAACACATATATATATTTAAAGTATATATGTACTTACCACTAGCTGTTAATTCTGCATCATTTAATTGTATTTAAACACTGCGATTGTTGATTAATCGCTCCAAAACGAACTGTAAATATATAAATATAAAACAATAAATTATTGCGTATACGTAATTCTGTTTTTTTATATGGGCAGTCACAATATAAGGGCATATAATATAATATATAATAGTAGCTGTGGCTCTTTTATTATTAACAAATTATTAACAATTTCCCATTTGTTTACTCTATTATTTAACATAATTATCTTAGGTTATTTATTCAATTCACAGAGTTATCTTTAATCAGATGCTAATTCAGCTAATTCTAAGAATTTATTGTAGCTTTTGATTATGTTTAACAAACTACAATCTCAAGTTTCTTTCGGAACTAGCGTATTTTCAAAGAATAACATAGTCTTATCAACTCTTTTTGAATTAAAAGTAAACAAGCAATTATTATCTAGACATTTGGGTTTTTACCATGCCAAGAAAATTGCATAACCCGCGAATTTTGATAGAATAACATTGGATTATTAATTATATTTGAATTGAATGTAAACTATAAACCGAATTTATTACTATATAAATTATAGTTTATTTTCTTCAGTTAATGTTTGTAATTATTTAATTTTAAACTTTTTTCTTTATAAATTTTTGTTTATTTTCTTTTAGCTTTGTATTATTTAATTTAGCTGTTTTTTTTAAATTGTAATTTGCTCCAGTGTTTTAATTTTATATTAGAATAGTTAATAGTTATAGTTAAGCTAAAATAAAATTAAAATTATTTATTTTCTTTCAGTTTTTAATTATTTAATTTAGCTGTTTATTTAAAATTGTATTTTGCAACATTAATTGAATTATTAAAAAAATATTGTCAACTCTACTTAGTTACCGGTAATTAAATTAAAATAAAAATGAAATTGTTTATTTTCTTTCAGTTTTTATTACTTAATTTAGCTGTTTATTTAAAATTATAATTGGTTATATTATTTTGTTTTTTGAGCAAATTTTGTCAACTGCTGACGTTAATTAAAATAAAATAAAATTATTATAATAACAAGCAAACTAGAAATTTATGTATTTACCCATGCAAAACAATTTTAGAACAAGCGGATTATAGTATATTTAATATATTTCAAGTCAAACAATAATCGAACAATTAAATAAATAAATAAAAATATTATTATTATATTCTAATAATCAATTTGCGTTACTTTTATTTCAATTTGATTATACCTAGATAATTATACATGTCTGATATATAAATAAACACTTGTATATTGAGATCTGTCAAGATAATTGCGTCACTAGCGTGTTTATATTAACTGATTAGACACTTCAAAATGTGATTTCCCTACATTTTCCTCAGGTTATCACTAAATTTTGAATGAAATGAGTCAGCTTTATGTCAATGCAAGTCGTAAATGCCAATATGACCACAACATTCAGTTTTTATATACTCCAATTCAAAGTGTGATTCATCATTAATAATAGGCCCTAACTTTTCATATAAACAAGAATATCAGGTTATGAGTACTTGAAATGTCTACACTTGTATTTATAACAAAAGTAATGTTATTTTACATGAATCATGCATTATCTTATGGTAATCTAGATCATTAAGATATCTCTCAGCATGAGATCTTTGTTCAGACATTGCCAGGAACTCATTCATAAATTTTAGTAGGGGAGTTTCAGTATTTCATTTATCTTATATTAAGATGTTTTTTACCTATAAATAAAATTGCGTAGTCTTTTTAAGAATTGAGTTCATAAGCCTTTCCACACTTTATTTCAGTCAATATTATTTATTTATTCACTGTGAAGATTATAAATACATATGAATTTAAAATAAAATAATTAATTAAAAATTTAAATTCATATATTCATTTAAATCAATATTATTTATTTATTTACCGTCAACATTATAAATATAAATTTAATATAAAATGAATAAATAACAATTTAAGTTTATATACACATTTAAATCAATATTATTTATTTATTTACGGTCAAGATTATAAATGTACATTTAAAATACATAATTATTAATCTACAATTTAAATTTATATATTTTAATTGAATTTAAAATTTGTAATGTTATAACAGCATGAATTTGAATAACTGAAAAAATTATTACTAAATATTAAGCTGAGTTAAGTTTTTAAACAGATAGACATTTTTTTTAATTATTTGAAAGCCTATAAAAATCCATAAAAATGTGAAGAAGTTCAGTAAATAAAATAATTTGCTTTGTATTAAATTGAAACAAGTTTCGAACTAACATTTCTGGAAATCAGTGAAAGAATCGAATAGAAATCTTAGTTTATTTCAAAGTAATTTATTGTAGACTGAAATTCTAAACAAACTTTACAAATAATTATATTTTAAGGTATACAAAAAGTTATTCATTTATAAGTGCTGATTAAAAAATGTAATCAGTACAAGAATCGAATTGAAATCTTTGTTTATTTTAAAGTAATTAATTTTAAAGTAATTGCTGATTATAATTCTAAAATATCTTTCCAAATAATTTTTATTGGCTGGAAAAACTCCAGTATATAAAAATATATTTATTTATTAGTTAAGAGGTGCTGATTAAAAAATTAATTTATAAAAAGAATCTCATAGAAATCTTAGTTTAACTTATTGTAGAATCTATTCCCAAATTTAGGAGGCTGCTGAATTGATTTATAACTTTAATCAATAATGTGGATTACAACCTATAAAATTATTAAAAAAAAATATAGTTGTTGATAAATTATCAAAGAGTGCAATCAATAATAAATATTTATAGTTTGGAACTGAAATCTTAGTTTATTTCAAAGTAATTTTCGCTAGATTAAAATTTTAAAATAACTTAACAAATAATTATTTTTTGCTGGAAGAACTGCAGTATATAAAAAGTTATTAATTTCTAAGTTAAGAGGTGCTGATTAAAAATTGAAATTAGTGCAAGAATTAAATAGAAATCTTAGTTTATTCGCTGAATCTATTTCCAAATTTAGGAGGTTGCAGATTTAGTTGATAACTTAAATCAAAAATGTTGAATACAAACTATAAAATTATTCTTTAAAAATATGCAGTAGTTGATAAGCTATCAAGGATTGCAATCAATAATAAATATAGTTTAAATAGTTTGGAACTAAAATCTTAGTTTATTTCAAAGTAATTTACTGCAGATTAAAATGCTAAAATAATTTAACAAATAATTATTTTTTGCTGGAAGAACTATTATAAGAATATATTATTTGATTAGTTAAGAGGTGCTGATTAAAAATTTAAATTAAAACAAGAATCTCATGGAAATCTTAGTTGAACTAATTGTAGAATCTATTCCCAAATTTAGGAGGTTGCTGAATTGATTGTTAACTTTAAGCAAAAATGTGGATTACAAACGATAAAATTATAAAAAAAAAGGCAATTCTTGATAAGCAATCAATAATAAATATTTATAGTTAGGAAGCAGACAATTCGATTGCTGAAAGACTCCGGTTTTTTTCAGTGCATGTTTACTTGTTATCAGTTATCAGTTATGGCCACACCTTGTCAGATAACAGTTTGCCATATCTACAAGTTAACTGAATTGGTTGTTCAGTAGAAAGAAAGCAACGCAGCAAAGCAGACACAATTCAATTGCAATTTAATATAATATATATCTAAAGGAATATAATCATGAGTCAAGGATATACACCAGCACAGACCTATCAACCGGGAGGTGGACAACCCCAGGTGATAATACAGACAACGACCACAACGAATGTGGTTCCCATTGGCAGTGAACCATCCCGAGTTCAGTGTCCATCCTGTCATGCCGATATCCTTACCAATGTGAAGAGAACTCCCACAGGACGCACTCATTGCTGGGCCTTGATCCTTTGCCTATTCCTGTAAGTTGAATAACGATTTAAACAAGGAAAAATCTTTGTGAATCATTCAGTGTTTACTCGTTTACTCAATCATGAATCATTCACAATCACTTGACACACTTTTTTCAAGTTATTTACTTTTACAACATTTTTCTAATCAACTTTCTCAATTCCCTATCTTTTCCCTTCCCTTTCCCTCTCTTTTCCCTATCTTTTCCCTCCCCTTTCCCTACTCTTTCCTCAACAGCTGCTGGCCCTGTGTGTGTGTTCCCTATTGCATGGACTCGTGTCAAAATGCCGAGCACTCGTGTCCCAATTGCGGTTGTTACATCGGCACCTACGAGAATTAACCGAACCGAACCCAACCGAACTCTCCCAACTAATTAATTAACTTATTTTTGCGAACTATATTTAACAAATTAACAATTAATAACAAAAATTTATTATAATAAAGCAAACGATCACAAATTAATGGAATCTTATTTTATTCTTGAAAGACAACCTAATCTAAAAGTGGACATAACCTCAAACATATTTTTGTATCTTTTGAAAATTTATTAATTAACTTTTTAGTGCGAATTAAATATATTTTACAAATTAACTTATGCATTAATAACAGCAATTTATTATTATAATAAAGCAAAAGATCACAAATTAATGGAATCTTATTTTATTCTTGAAAGACAACCTAACCTAAAAGTGGACATAACCTCAAATATATTTTGAATCTATTGAATTCTTTTTTTAAAGAATAAACTCTTTTATAAACATAAATAGTTCTTAATATTAATAAATGTGAGGGTATATTAATTTAATTTAAATATGGGAAAATAAAAAAAAATATAGAAAAACTTAACATAAAATCTAGTAAAGTTTTATTTCTATAAAAAAATTATTATTTTTTAATTGAAAGGCAATTTATGAAGACTGTATAATATATTAGTTATAACAGCGTCTTCTTCTATATGTATCATGTTTTTAATTGAGTACTAAAACAGTAAGATTTATTTATTTAACCTCAACGAAATGTTGACAATTATAAAAAATATCAAATATCAAAAGCTAAAAATAAATTTACAAAAAAATAAATTGACAGTTATAAAAAATAACAAATATCAAAAGCTAAAAATAAATTTACTACAATTTAAAATATTGGAAAACTCTTATTGTTACTATTGTTAATATTGTCTTATTGTTAACTACTTGTTTAAAAAGATATACACATTCAATTTTATTTTTACTTTCAATTTTTAAAATAAAAATTAAAAAAATATATATTTTAAAAATTGAAAAATAATTTTTATTTTGTAATTTTTATTTTAAAAATTACAATCGTTACGGTATCTGTATAAAACTAAAAACTGAAAGAAAATAAACAAAGATTTATAAAGCTGAAAAGTCAAAAAAAAGTGTTCAAAAATTACTTATTTTATTTTATTTTATTAAATTTTTCTTAATTTTATTAAAATATATACTTTCAAAATATTTATATTATGTCAGCTATATTATTATTTCATATAAATAATTACAAATGCATTATTAACAGGAAATTTCATCAATAATATGTACATATAACAACTGATGGAATTTTTTTCATAACATTGACTGATCCTAATAATAAAGAATGTATACATATTTATTACGAGGTTGTAAGACATGCCTTTTAATGCGAAAAATACACATATATTGGACTTTACAATCTAATCTATTGGAGTTCAATAAAACTATAATAAAACTTTGCAGAAAACGTGCCGAGTTTGCTGATAAAAAATAAGATATAAAATATGTATATACTATATGCTACAATAAAGTTATGAAAATGAATCAATCAGTGGATAAAAATGCTATATATTTTTTAATAATATTTTTAAATAAATACAAGTTATTTTCATAAAACAATAATATATATGTTACTTTATGACTTCTGAAAACTGCAATAAAATTAGGTTTTTCTTTTCCAAAAACAAAAAAAAAAACCCCCTATTTGCTCATTGTAACTCCAGGCTTATCTACAGCTGATAAGAGATAAGCTCAAGCTTCATATCAGCTGTAGTAATTAATGCTTTATAACTTGACGTGTTGGCATTATCGAACTTCAGTTTCCAAATTGAACTCAGTTGAACCAAAAGCATTAAGCAGATCGGATCGGTTCAGTAAAAACTCCCTTAAAGAATGGAAAACAAAGAGGAGAAACAATTGCCACCAGCGTACACTGAGCAACCGTTGCCCGGTAGTAATTTCACACCAGCACAGACCTATCAACAGTATCCAGGTGGACCCACCCAACCACCTTTGTACCCACCCTATATCCCACAACCACCACAACCAGCAACAACAACTGGCGCCTGTGTCATTATCAATTCTACAGCTCAACATCAACATATTCCAGTTGGAAGGGATCCAACCTTCGTCCGTTGTCCCTCCTGTCAAAACGACGTGATTACCACTGTACAGACAACGCCCTCGGGACGAACTCACCTCTTTGCACTCGGACTCTGCCTCATTGGGTACGTTCAAAATAATTAGATATACATAAGTACATAAATAATAATAATCTGGGATACATCAAAAATTGGTTCAATTGATTCCATTTTATTCAAAAGAATATTTTATACACTCTAAATTCTTTCAATATCAGTTTAAAATATTATTCATATACAAAAAATTAGAAAAATAGGGTATAATGGATTTTGCAATTTAAATTTTAATTTTAATTTGATACAAAAAATTAAATTTTAATTTTAATTTGATACAAAAAATTAAATTTTAATTTTAATTTGACACAAAAAATTAAATTTTCATTCTTTTGATTTTTAAAATATTAATTTAAAGTTTCAATTAAAACAAGAAATATGTGTATTGCTTAAATTTTTGCTATTCCATTTTAAGGTTCAATTTAAAAAAAATATATTTGTATTGTTTATATTTATTAAATTTCAATTTAAGGTTCAACTCAATACAAAAAAATATTTTTATTGCTTACATTATTGTAATTCCAATTAAAAGTTAAATTTAACACAAAAAAATATTTTTATTCCTAAGATATTTAAAATAAAACTCAATTTAAAATTCTATTGAATACAAAAATATTTTTGTTTCCAACATTTTTGTAATTCCAATCTAAGATTCAATTTAGTACAAAAAATAATATATTTAAATTTAATTTAAAATTTCAATTTTAGATTCTATTTAATACAAAAAAATATTTTTATTGCCAACATTTTTTCAATATTAATTTAAGGTTCTAATTATTCTAAAAAAAAAATGTCGATGACTTAAATTTAAGGTTCAAATTTGATAAAAATATATATTTTTATTGCTTTTATTTTTCCTTGATTTTTTTAACTGATAAATTTTTTTTTTTAAGTAGCTAACTAAGTTTTATAATTTACATATTATATTGAGCATTTGATTATATTTTGTTTCCCAAAAGTATTAATTAATTGAGCAATATAAGAAAAGCATACAATTTATGTAATTATTTTTTTCCCCGAACCCAACCCGTTTTTTAAGAATTATTATATTATAACATATTCTAGGAAAAAATAATTATTTATTGTTTCTGTAGAAAAATAGCCTAAGTAGAAATAGCATTGAGTCAGTTGCCAATTTCTTACCAAGTTTCATTGCCAAACAACGCTATCTATAAAGGAAAAAACCTCGTCAATCATTGATATCTAGAAATCTATGTACATATATTTGACAATGATAACCAATGGTATTTAAGTTAGTAATCTAACTCACACACACACACACACATATTAAAACACACCTGTCGATTAATCTAATGATTAATCTAATCTATTTCTTATCAATTATTACAGCTGTTGGCCCTGTGTTTGTATCCCCTATTGCATGGATTCCTGCAAATCGGCTAATCATTATTGTCCCGTCTGTAACGCATTTGTTGGCAGCCGCAGGGATTAATCCAATCCAATCAATCAATCAACAATCTTTAACTGAACTTGAGATATCGCGTTATGTGCACTATAAAAGGCTTATTAAGTTACGAACATAATAAATTGATAATTAAGAAACGAAAATTGTTTAAACATTTATATTTAACATACTTTTAGTATTAAATTTATTAAATTGGGAACTTAAATATGAAAATTCTAGTGATATATTTTTGAATTTAACGAACTTTTGGCTACTTTAACCAACTCTCAATTGGTTTGTGTCTACACTTAACTGCCGTGTAGAGTTGCAGACTGAGAGTTCGCCTGATATATTTTTAAATTTAACGAACTTCGTAAAACTCTCAATTGGTTTGTGTCTTCACTCAAGTCCCCGTGTAAATTCAACGAACTTCGTAAAACTCCCAATTGGTTTGTGTCTACACTTAACTGACGTGTAGAGTTGCAGACTTTGGAAACTCGCCTGATATAAAACGTATAACGTACTTTTGCGTACTTCATATAACTCTCAATTGGTTTGTGGTTTCACTCAATTGTTTCAACTGATAAGATATTCAAAGGAATTATTGTGATATATTTTTGAATTCAACGAACTTTGGGGTACTTCAACCAACTCTCAATTCATTTGTGTCTATATTTAGAGTTGCAGACTTTTGGACTTTGATATATTTTTAAATATAACGAACTTCGTAAAACTCCCAATTGGTTTGTGTCTACACTTAACTGACGTGTAGAGTTGCAGACTTTGGAAACTCGCCTGATATATTTTTGAATTTAACGAACTTTTGGGTACTTCAACAAACTCTCATTTGGTTTGTGTCTTCACTCAACTGTCTCAGCTGATAAGATATTAAATGGATAAATTGTGATATTTGTTAATGCAATTCACAATAAGTTAAACACTTTATTTACATATATGTACATATAATAAACTACACACACCTGCACTTGCACTAGCAATTCTTGTACAAATACAACTTTTTATCAGCTTTTACTTATTTTTGTCATTTCCGATTTCGCTTGAAATTCGTCATTGTCCCTATCTTCGTCCGCTTTCTGCATGCGACAGTGCTAAGCAGGCTGCGCAGCTAGTTATCTCGCTCGCACTCGCAGAGAGCTTAAGAACCAGCTGCTTCTTCTTCCATTAGCGCGTTTTCTTTGCGAACTTCTCAGTTGTCATTTTGTGTTCTTGGAAGAAGTCGTCGCTCGTTTCGTTTGCTTTGAAAATAAAATAATTCAACAGAGATTGCTGAAATTAGCTAAACACAAGTATATAAACTAGTAAAAGATACTAAATATTAATACATGTGCTTATGTTATATATCAATTTCAATTATTAAGCTGTGAATCGCCATTGAAAACGGGACTTTCCCTGCATAAAACAAAACGTGCTTTGTGTTCACTTTGTTGATACCAATTTTGCTTTTCCAGGCAATGGAATATAGCAAACTCCCCCTCAGCCACCGGCGTACTCTCCACAGGAGCATGAATCGTGGAATGCTGCAGCCAGCGCTCCACCCACAGAACTGATGCATTCAGCCCCCCCTCCGATTTATCCACAACGCCCGACCGTTGAACCGGTAAATGTTGTGCATCAAAACACGATCATCATTGGAAATCAAGGGGCTCAAGAGGGGCCAGGGATGACCTGTCCCCACTGTCACGCCCGCGTCAAGTTGACCGTCAAGCATCATGCGACTGGAACGACCTATCTGTGGGCAGCGCTGCTCTGCCTCTTCTTGTAAGTGTAAACAATCTCTGGCAATAAGTGTCGAATTCTATCGAGTTGCTAAAGTGACTAAATTTACAGTATGTCAAGTAATTAGTTTGACAGAGATCAAAACTTTTTATTTCTAATTATATTTATTTTTATTAATAATTGAAAAATAATGAGTTAACTTAAAAAATATCAATGATATATAATTTTGAAAAAAAACCTATATTTTCATATTTTTTTAGTTTTTTAATCAATGTTATTAATGAATGATAATGATGAAGGAAAACATGAGATTTGATATTTAACTTTATTTTATTTTGTTATAAATTTTAAAAAATCATTATAATTAAATTTTTTCTTTTTTTATTATTAAAAATTAAAAAATTACAAGGAGCTTTAATTTTGCCCAAAAAGAACAAGTCTTTATATTTAAACTTTTTCTTATTTTATTAAAAAATTTAAAAAATAAAAAGATTTCATTTTTAGACGTAAAACATCGAGCGAATTAAACCGAAATAATTATCGGTTTCGTTATCGATTTTGGTAAAAATGTTTATTATTTATGTTGTATTATTTTCTTTAACAAAAGAATTACTTGACATACTGTATATATGTACATAATGAGAGCATAGCTAATGTCATTCTCCTCTCTCTCCTTTTCTCTTTTTCTGTCTCCACTCTCCACTCCAAAAGTTGCTGGCCATGCGTTTGCCTGCCATGTTGCTGCAACTGCAGCTACAAGACCAGTCAGTTCTGCCCCAATTGCAATGCCTGCCTGGGCAGCTTCTAGATGACATTTCCGAGAAGCTGCATAAACAAACAATTCTTCCAAAATCACATACTTAAATTTGTAAACAACATCGTCAAAATATTTGACTCGACTTCGAAGCGATAATAAAAACTAAAGCTGAAAACGGAAACCATGCTTCAAGGTTCATGTTTTGTGAGCTACTGTAAGCAACAACAATTCGCTTTAAATCAAATAACGCGTCAGCATTTAATATAAACATATATGTATATCATATATAATATATACCATGTTAACTTTACTATTACATTTTCTATGTATTCAAGAAGATAAACATTAAATGGCATTGAATGCAATTGCATTTCTTACCAATTTCCAACATTTTTTATTATTTGTCAACATGCTGCACAGTAAGCGACCACATTTTGTATATAAAGAATTGTTGCCAAGAATCAACAACTGTGTTTTGACAACATGTTGCTAAACATACGTCTAGTCGCGAGTTAATTGTTCGTGTTGCGAATGCGAATTTCATTAACTATGCACAGTGATCAGCTAGCAATTGTCACTGAGCGAAAATATTTTAATAACAATTATTAAAAGAGTTTTAAAAACTGTTTAACAATTATTATAATTATTTAGGAGTTGTAAAATAGAACATAAGTATTAATGTACAATACATATATATACTACAGAAATCTTTGTTTCTTGTTTGTTCAACTATTCTAATTTTTAACCTAAAATAACTTTAAATATAGTCTGGATTTCTCTATTAGTTATTTGTCATCTTAATTGAAAATTCCAATGACACCACTGCAAATAGACAATGCACCAATGTGCGTGCTTTGCCTGAAAATATGTATGGTGGAAATGTTTTCCTTGATGGTTCGTCTGAAACGAAATTCACAACGCTTTCGTTACCACAACGTGCAACAAGTCGTGTCGCTTTCTTTGAATTTAAGAATTATCAAACTCAAAGTGAGTATCTATCAGATATACGCATTATTTTAGATACTTGAGATTACTTGAGAGAGTGTAGATAAACATTGACACCGATTATTAAAAACATTTAAATAAATTTGTATGAATAAAGTGTCGGAAATATTAAATTAGTTAATAATAGTTTTTGTTATTGCAATAGAGTCTATAATATCTAGGATTAACTCTCACGTTCTAACATTACAGTGTGTATTCGTTAATTGCGAAATACCAAATTAAAATATTATTAAAAAATATCGAATTCATTAGCTGTTATATATTTTCTTATTAAAGCGATTTAATAAATTTTTAAAGTCTACAAAAACTATTTTTTTAGACAGTTAATTAAAAAAAATATATATTTAATAATCATAAAAATAATAATAAAATTTAAAACGTTTTAATACAATTTCAAGATCTAATAAAAAATATATATTTAATAATCATAAAAATAACAATAATAATAGTCGCTGATCCTTCATATAATGCAAAAATATCAAATATTTATTAACGAAAAGTGGATAATAAAAATTATTTAAGAGTAAAATAAAATTATCAGGGGTATTCCAGAAATACAAAAAATCCCCACATTTTTGGTTGGTTTTCGGTTGATTTACATTTCTGGAGCACCCCTGTATAACACAAATATTTAAAGTAAATTATATAAAATTAGAGATTTTAAAACTAAAAAATGATATATACTATAAGGGATTATTATTTAATCTTAAATTGTATCACTTATGGAGCGACTCCTGTTTTCATATTCAGGTCACTTGTCGCCAATAACTCATCCACTTAAGTAAAGTAATGTTAATTATCTAGATTCACGTATTTGAATAAAGACAACGCCCAAAAGTAGACAACTCGGGTGCAGCATTTGTCCGATTAAGGGGAACCCCTTAAATGACAGGTGACAAGAGGGTCACCTACATAGATTTCCATGGACACTCCCAGCCTAGTAACAGTTACAGTTCTAGTTCCAAGTTGTAGTTATCATATTTGTTTGTTTATAAGTATTTTAGGCGTGTGCAAAGATTTTTGGGATAGACATTTTTGGGCAAAATTGAAAGGAATGACGACATCGGTAACTGTTGTGGCATATGGCATGTGATAAGCACTTTAACTTGCCACTACAATCGACAGACAGACGGACGGATTGACGAACAAGAGCAGCGTCAGAGAATGTTGAGTGTGTTTAGATGGATGATGTCAGAATATCGACAGTGCTACTGAAATTATTGAATTTAATTCACTTGCCGCATGCCAAGCAATTATCTTCACACTCCACTGTATTATCTGGTACCCAAATGTGGGTTTATCAGCAATGCAATTAGCAATTGCGACATGCAAAAGGGTTGCATTCAAACTAAAAAATAACACTGCATTTTAAGATGACATTGCACTGATTAGAAACTTAATCGACACGCGAACTCCACGCGCATTTCTAGTCCAAGGTTAATCGATAACTAATACTATATACTAAATATATAACTACATCAAAGGAATCGTTAATAAGCGTTATGAGTTTAAAAAGCAAAAACTTAGATAAGCATATCGAAATTATTAGGTAGTTTGTATATAGTTTAAATTAATATTTGTTGCATACTTTTTTTTGTATTCTTTCAGTTTTTAATATTTAATTTAGCTGTTTATTTCAAATTATTACTTTATTTTTATTTATTTATATTTTATATATATTATATTTTTATTTATTTATATAATAATAATTTTTCTTATTACAACTTTTGAAAATTTTTGGTCAACCTCTTTTATATGACGTTAAATGTCATAAAATAAATAAATAAAAAAAGAGAGAATAAACTTTAATTTTAAATTTGTATAATAACAATTAAATGGAAATCTTATTTGTGCTCTCATTAAATAAAATATTGAATTTTATTTGTTTTTGCTTTCTTAAAATTAAATATCGAATCGATAATTGCATATAATATTTTTAGAGATCATATTTTATTATCACCTTATAATTATTCCCTTTTGTGAAACTATTACTATATATCTCAAGCTAGATTTTAATACGTATGTATAATATATATAGGTATAATTTATAAGATTTATGAGTTTAAAAAAATATTTAAATTAATAGAAAATTCTTACCAATTGTTTTTGATGGGATATCCTGAAAAGAGAATAAACTTTCATTTTAAATTTTGTAATATATAATTTAAAATAAAATCTTAAATTAAATTAAATCTTTGCTCTAATTAAATAAAAAAAATGAAACGATAATTGCTTATAACATTTTTAAAGATCATAGAATTACTATATTCAAATTTCAGTTTATAATTATTCTGTTTATAATTATTTGTTTTTAATTTTAAAAATATTAGATTAATTTTAATAAAAGTCAGAAAATAAATATTTTTAAACAATTATTTTCCTGTTATAACAGAAGCGCATTTTTAATACGTTTCAGAGGTGAATTATCATTTTCCTAAATTATTTTCCTGTTATAACAGAAGCACATCTTTTGTAATATGTTCCACAGGTGAAATGTCGGCACCTTTAGGCCCCAACCCCGTCAATGTGGCATGCCCCAATTGCCGGCAACAGGTGACAACACACACGGAGCCAAAGGCAACAACCAAAACGCATCTCATAGCGTTGATATTGTGCCTGTTCTGGTAAATGTCTTAACTTCTACCCTCTCTCTTTCTCTCTCTCTCTCTCTCTTACTATTGCTTTCTCTATTTTTTATTGCAGCTGCTGGCCCTGTGCCTGTGGTTTGTACTGCACGGACTGTGCCCGTAACACCGACCATTATTGCCCTTCCTGCAAGGCCTTTGTGGGCACCTACGAGCGCTAGAAATAACAATTATTAATTGGGTTCACACACTCAGAGGCTTCACTGCACTTCACTGCCTTCTCTTGTTCTCTTTTATATACCTCACTATATTTAATTGTTATTCGATTATTCGATTATTGTTATTCGTAATGCATTTCAATAATAAAGACAAATTACAAATCTACAGTTGAGTCTGCTCAACTGTGAGATACTCAAACACCTTTAAAAATTTATTTGTTTATGAATAATATGAATATTTACGAATAACCTGATAAAGTAATAACACTTTATTATAATTTACCTGCCGACTGTAGTAAAAATAAACAATAAAACAAAAGCAACATTAGTGCTAATGTGCGTATACTTAATATTCATAATTGCGCATACGCCATGTGGGTTTGACTATAAAAATTATTTTCTCACTTGACTATCTTTGTCTATTTTTAATATAGGCAAGGATCCTATGCAGCGAAACTATTTCTATTCTATTTCTATCCAACTTTCTCTTTTCCCCCTTTGCGTTCTTTCTCCTGCTTCTGTCCAGGATATTTCCACACAACCGCTGAAATATTGTCCTTGACTAGTGTTGTCATTTTAGATATTTTATAGCCAGACTTGACTTTGTAATTGGAAACTTTTGAGAGAAAAATCAGCATCTTTTAAACAATTTATTGACTACTTTTCCAGATTTTCATATAACTTTAATATAATTTAAAAAATGAATTCCCTGTCGAAAATATATATAAGTAGTATTCGAAGTTTCTACTGCTGGAAGTATTAAGGAAATATAAAATATTATCAATTTTTCCAATTGGGATAATTTAAACAAAAAATGTAGAACTTCAGTTCGTTAAGAACAGTCTGGAAATAACATCTAAAGGTATTAAATAATACAATTTATTCGACAAAACTAAAGATTGATTTTGTTTTGATAACATTTTCATCCAAACTGCATTTTTAAATTACAAAACTAAACAGAAAATTATTTAAGAGATACAAATCTTTTTCCAGAACAATTAGAAAGGTTGATAAACAAAACAATTTAACAAACTTTAATTTATGTTTGATTACTATTAATTTATTTTACGTTTTTTTATCTTTTTTTCTTGGTTAAGGAAATAAAATCACTTTTTCAATTTGGATAATTTTAAGCAAAAATTTAGAGCTTCAGCTCGTTAAGAACAGTCAGGAAATATAATTTAAATGTATTAAATATTAGAATTTATTCGACAAAAATAAAAATATATTTAGTAATAATAAGATTTATTCCGAACTGCATTTTTAAATTACAAACTTTACAAAAAATAATTATTATCAAGACCTCGAGCCAACTAATCAACTCTGATTTAAACCATTAGAAAGATTGCTAAATAAACCAATTTAATCAACTCATATTTTTAAACCATGCATCCTTTTTTTAGGTATTTCTAGCTTTTTTTCTTGTTTAAAATGAGCTATTTTAGCTAGAGAAATTCTCGCAACACTGTTCCTGCCCAGTCATGACATTCATCATCATTATATTTGTTGCAGGTCTGTGGGTTTTTCCCCTGGGACACGAGTTGCAGCCACAAGATAATGCAAACGCACTGGAATTAAATGTGAAATGAGACACGCATATGGGTTCCAGTTTTCCAGGGCCTCAACTTGTGAGTCAGCTCCTAAAACAATTGGAGTCATAATTCCCTAACGGATAATTTTAACCTTGCCTCATCTTACATTTTTGCACAGACTGATTTGTTGCTTTACACTTTTCTACGGTCTCAAGAACTCAGTTTTAATATTAATTGATTTTAGTCACTAAAATTCCCTTTCTGCAACAAGTGTAAACATTTGGTTTATCTCTAAGAAAATTTTCTAAACAAGTTCTGAGCAAAAAAATAAAAAATATAAGGCGAAAAAGAAAAACTAATTATAACATGTGTTTACAATGTCTAGGGCACGTTTTCTTACAGCGCTGTTCACGTAAATAGCGACACACTACAATACAATTCTTCGAATTATCAATAAAGCAAAGTCAATATTGCTTATTACAGATAATTAAATGATTCACTTTATCAATATTTAATAATACAACTCTTGTTAAAAAAAAAGTATTTTTCAATATTGTAAAAAGCTTATCTAAAAAATGAATCATTTGTTTCTTTTTTTGTTTGGTCTGAGAATTTCTTCATATTCTTAAGCAATAATAAAGTGCACTTCATTGTTTAATTTATTTACACTGTAAAAAATAAATAACATGATAATAATAATGAGAAATGCATCATTTTTAATCAGTTGTGTGGGGAATTATTTGAATTCTATACTGGTTATTTATATATAGTATAAATACCTTGAAAAAACGATTAATTAATTAATTTTCTATATTATACGACTGTTTATAAATTTACATCCCGTAGAAATATATTTTTTTTTGAATAAATTAAAAAAAACGTTAGCTTTATTTTAGTATATAATTATTTTTTTCAATTGAATTACTTTATTTTTAACATATTTTAAAATGTACACAGAAAAACCGAATCATGTTCATTGAATTGTGTTGGGAATTTTGCAATCTATATTTTAGTATACAATTTCTTGAAATTAAATAGAAAGATTAAAAACAATACAAACGGGTTTATCTCAAGAATGATTCATTTGTAGAATTTCTATAAGTCGTGTATCAGTACACTTCTCAATTGTAGGCAGACTTAAATAATATAGAAACTACACAATGCGGCTTATCTGTAGAATGAACCATTACTAACAAGGGAAGTCTTAAAAAAATGGTTTATTTGATTATTAATATAACCTCAACTTAAATCAGCCGACAGAGAGAAAATAGAATTAATTAAAGTTTAAATACAAATTTAATATTAAAAAGTAAAATTAAATTATATTATAACTAGGAGGCTCCACCCAAATTTGACCACATTTTTTTCAGAATGTAAGAGACAGTCCCAAAACATATGATCTGTAAATTTGGTTAAGATATCTTAAGAAACAAAAAAGTTCCATGACCTCTGACCAGAACTTTACCCACTTACAGGTGAAATTTTGCAAAACGCCTTCTTATTATGAATGAAATTATCTCATCTATATTGTGTGAAAAAGTCAGTCAGGAAAAAAGGGTTTTATATATATAGATAATTAATAGCAATAAATAGGAATACCAAAAAGTTACATAGTGTAGTGAAAATAAGAATACATATAAAGTAAACAATTATTTTCCGTTTTTTTTTAACGTCAAATAAAATCAGTCGACAGCGAAATAAATGATTGATTCAAGTTTAAAAACCATTATAAAATTAAATAACATTATAATAAATTTTAATTCATTACTGAAAAAATAATAAAAATTTAAGTTTCAGTTATATAGGGAATAAATACAGGGAATATTATTATATTAACCAAAAATGTGCAATTCGTATTTTCAAATCATTTTTTGTAACTCTCAGCATAATATATTATTTTCGATTCATTCAAACCAAACTCTTAAAGTCAATATTTAATTAAATTAATATTTTTTTCAATATTTTCAGAAATAAATTAAAATTTATTAAATTATAACTTAGTTTTATACAGGGTAAAATCAATTTTTCTAACGAAACCTGTAATTCCGAGTGATTTTAGCGCTTCTAAAACTCAAACATTAATTAGAGTCACAAAATGGCTGCCATATTAACAGCCTACACAAACACACAGATTGTTGTGTATGCTTTTCAGATACAGAAATATATATCAGCAGTCAGTTAAATAAGTATATGAACATGTACATGACGACGGGCATCGGCTTGACGTTATTTTTGAGACGCTTTCAGTTTCGTGTCGGGCTGCAAACGAGGAAGACCTACAACGGGAAGGCAACAACAAGTGAAATCAACAGTTGAGTGTCGAGTCGAGTCGAGCAATGGATTCCAAATCGAATATGTATCCACATGTCCAAGAGGCGCCACCGCAATATGGCGACTATAATGCCCCATCGATGATTCCAGCCGAGAATCTGCCCCAAGCATCCGTAATAACCGTGCAACAACCAAATGTCTATGTGCAACGTTAGTTTCAACTTGTGTGTTTTGAAATTTATCAAAATATCTAATAATATTTATGCGTAATTATGCAGCACCAATTCAAAATAATAATTTGGGGCGTATGCCGGTGATGGTCACTTGCCCCTCGTGCCACACACGTCAGCAGACGACCGTGAATCATGAGCCCAGCACCAAGACACATTTATTGGCACTCCTCATTTGCCTCGTCGGGTAAGCTCAACACTCAAACACCCTGTTAATTGCGACTCCCTTAAGACTAAAAAATACACTGATAAAAAAAAATGTTTTAAAATCAAAATTTTGGTCTTAGAACTGAGAATTTTGGTCTAAAAAATGCGTCAAGAACATAAAATTCTTAAATTTAGAAAACACATCTTGATTTAAAGAACATTTTAAATAAGAATAAGTTCTTAATTTAAGACCAAACAGTCTTAAATTCTCAAACCAAATATAAAAAAATAAGGCAGGTGTTTTAAGCTTTAAACTTTTTTTTACATATTTATACTTTTTTGGATTTCTTTTGTTTTATAAATATTCCGATTATAAGTTTTTTTCTTGGCTAGAGCGGGTTTCGATCCCTCGACTTGTTAACCACGGTGCCATTATTGTCTTTATATTTAATAAGACATATTTATATTTTCTTAGCAATTTAAGATTTTTAATTCTTATATTAAGAACTGCGAATTTTTAGATTAATATTCTTAGTATTAGTAATTTAGTCTTAAAATGGTCTTATTTTAAGAGCAAAATATTTAAGATGAATGTCCTTGATTTTAGAAGTTGGTCTTTTTTTTCAGTGTACGCGTTAAACAATTGTTTTCTGGTTTTAATGTGCTTATTAAATTGAATGTTATCATTTTGTTTTAACCAATTTGTTGTCGAGTTTTATATGCTAATTATATTGAACTTTATCATTTATTCCCAACCAATTTCTCTCTCTCTCTATTAAAGCTTCTCTTTTTAAATACCTACGGTAAATTTCTGATGATCCATAGCTCAGATCTAACCGGTTTTGTTTTATTATTTTTTTATTCTAATTTTGTATCGAGTATTTCTGGGCATTCCCAAGTATTGCAATACTTGTTTTAACATTATTTTTATTGTTAATTTGTAATACAAATTTTTAGTGTAATTTTTAGTTTTACTTTTTTAACACTCAATTGTTTTATTTTCTTTTATTTAAATTAATTTGATTGGGTTTAAAATAATACTAGTTTATAACCCACTCTAAATTTTTTTATTGCTTCAGTTTTTAATTTAAATATAAATTTCAATTTAATTTTTATTTAAATTTTTTAACACTCAATTTTTTTTTATAGTTATTTTATATATTTATATTGATCTGATTGGGTTTTTCTAGATATTCCTTAATCCTAGCAATAAATGTTGAATCAATTACACTATTTTATTTCCCAGACTTAACCATGATTTTAATTTCAGTTTTTAATTTAAATTAAATATTATTTTAATTGACAATTTTTAACATTTTTTTAGTTTAATTTTATGTTTTGTTTATTTATATTGATCTGTTTGTTTTTTTATGGGGTTTCCCCAAAACATAGAACAAATGTTGGACTATTATATTTTTTTTATATCTATTTAATATTATTTTAACTGACAATTTGTTATTTTTTTAACACTTAATTTTCTATTTGCCGACTTTTAATAAATATAATAAATAAAAATATAATATAATCTCTTTATTTGTTCCCTTTATTGTTGCAGGGGCATCTGTTGCTGCTGCATTCCGTACTGCGTGGACTCCTGCCAAAGTGCCACACATACTTGCCCCGCCTGTGGCGCCTTCGTTGGCACCTTTCAAAACTGAGAGCTAAACAAAACCAACGATTTAATCGACACATTATTAAATGTTAAAGTTCAACTCGATATGGCAAATTCTCATTAAAGTTTTCTTTTAATACGATTTCTTGCTACACGTTCTTGATCAAATGTAATAACCACAAGATAACGATTTTCTCTCACAAATAAAATCAATAAAGCACTTTAAAAGTATTAAAATAAAATAAATTCAAATTGATTTCTATGTAAAATACAACGAAACTTGCATATTCACATTTTATTCAATAAAAGGATGCGCAAATAAAAAAATAAATTTAATATTATAAAAAAGAATTTAATTGCATTTTTATTTAATATTTTTATAGCAATAAATAGGAATAGAAAAAGAAAACAATTATTTTCATTTTAAGCAAATATCTTATAACATTTTATGCAGAATAAAATTCCCTTGAGATATTTTTGCAAATCAAAATTTTGATTCCGTAATTGTTGTGTGTTTTATTATTTTTTCTTTTTGAAGTTTAATTTGAATTGTTCGTGTTCGTGTTTCAATTTTTCGTTTTATTTGCTTAGGAATTAATTATTTTCGAAATTTTTTTAATATATTAGCTTGAAAGCAGAAATTTTGATTTTTTCAGTACTCTTTTAGTTAATTTTTGGCAAGTGACGTCACGCAGATGAAAAAAATTAAATTCATATTTTGTTGAAAATGTCATAGAGCTCGCGATTAAAAATTTCGTGACCCGGTTTTAAATTGATAAAGACAATGCCAATTAAATTAATACTGATAAGCTGTTGTTAGAAATTCGTTATTCAAGTGCGAGGTCATTTATATTATGTAGAAATATATGCATTACTAGGGGGCTCCGCCCCCTGCTCGTTTCGCTCGCGCAAATGAAATTTAGTTAATAATTTTAATTAAGTTTAGGCAAAGTAACCTTTAGTATGAGTTTGGTTGAGATTTCTTAAGAAAGAAAAACAATTTTCATGCTAATCGATAATTTGAATTATATTGTTCCTATGGCAGCTATATAATATAGTAATCCGACTTTGACCAAATTTGGTCAGAATGATACAGACAGTCCCAAACATATAATCTGTAAGGTTGGTTCCCAAAAAAAAATAAATAAAATTTAAGGTTTTCGGTTGACGAAAATAAGAAGCGTTATAGTTTTACATAAAAAAAGACTTAATGCTCTTAATGACCTGAAATGTTATTTGGTTACTGGAATAGTCCGGCGTAATGTCAATTTAAAAACTTCGAACTGCCATAACTTTGTCAAAACTCAATCAATTTCCATGTGCAATGTTAATTTGTGCATGATTTTACCTCTAAATTCTTAAAATAAGACCATTATAAGACCAAATTAATAAAACTAAGAAAATTAATCTAAAAAAACTCAGTACTTAATGTAAGAATTAAAAATCTAAAATTGTTAAGAAAATATAAATATGTCATATTTAATATGGAGACAATAATGGCGCTCAGGTTAGAGTCGCGGGATCGAAACCCGCTTCTAGCCAAGGAAAAAACATATAATCGGAATATTTATAAAAAAAAATAAATCCAAAAAAAATTTTAAATATCAAAAAAAAATAAATTTTAATTTTAAAACACCTGCCTTTTTTTTTATTTTTGGTTTGAGAATTTAAGACGGTTTGGTCTTAAATTAAGAACTTATTCTTATTTGAAATGTTCTTAAAATCAAGATGTGATTTCTAACTTGAAGAATTTTATGTTCTCGACGCATTTTTTAGACCAAAATTCTTAGTTCTGAGACCAAAATCTTGATTTTAGAACATTTTTGTTATCAGTGAACAAATATGAAGTTAAAAAGTTTCTTATGGAATACATAAATTATGGAAATAAATTGACAAGTTCACTGACAAAAAAATGGATTTAAATTTCAGCAGACTGTTGTTTTTAAAAAACAATTTTTGTTTTCTCTGTAGTTTGATTTAGTTAGTTAGTATATATATTTTAGCTGGATTATTTATTTTTAGCGTAAATGTTTGAAAATGTAGATGCAGGGTTTTTTTAATTTTTTCATCGCACTTTTGCAATTGTCCATGACTCTAAGAGTGGTGATTTGTATTTTTTTAAATTCCGAATGCTTTTTTATATTGATAAGAAACATGTTTATTGAATTAATATTGATAAGCGGTTCGTAGAAATTCTTCACTCGAGTCCGATTAATTTGGGAATTAAAACTAAAAGCAATTTGGAAATTCCATTAAAAAAAAAAAACATAGTTTTATTACTTTTCTTATTAATTTGTGGTGTTAAATGTCATGAAATAGTAATTGATAAAATAAATAGTTCCGAATGTTAAAAATAACAAATTAACAATTAGTCAGATTGGTTAAGAAATCGTAAGAAATAGCTATTTTTTCATATTAAGGTTTGATTTTCAACTGATCGCTTCTATGGCCGCTATATGTTATAATATTCCAATCCAAGCAAAGAGACGGACCTCTACCAAAGTCTTATCAGCTTTATAACTGTTTTAACTTTAATACCATATATATCCCCATTTGATACCCGTATATACATGTAAATATATAAAAAATACATCCAGTATCAGCATATATGTATGTATGCATATTCGACTTAAAGACAGGATTAATTAAACGGGAGTTACTAGAAGCATTCAGTTTCGTGTTGGACTGCAAAAAGAAAAGACCTCTATCCCAAAATCAGAATCAGAATCAAAGTGGAAAAATCAGAATCGAAGTGGAAAGAACAAGAGCAGCAACAGTTGAGGATCAGCAATGGAATCGGAATCAGAATCAGACAAAGAGACAAAGGAATCTGAATCGAAGCGCCGAAGGAATTGTCTACTACGACCAATTTATGCACGCTCAAGGCGCCGGATATCCCCAGGTCCCCCTTGGCGATGTTAGTTTGTGGTGTCTGTTTTATCAGAAGAACACTGATAATAATCGAGAACATAAAATTCTTAAACTAACAAAATACAACTTGATCTTAAGAACATTTCAAATAAGAATAAGTTCTTAATTTAAGACAGTCTTAAATTCTCAAACCAAAAATAAAAAATATATATGGCAAGTGTGTTTTAAACTCTAAGCTTATTTTTTTTTGGTTATATTTATACTTTCTTCGGATTTATTTTTTTTTATAAATATTCCGATTATATGTTTTTTCCTTGGCTAGAAGCGGGTTTCGATCCCTCGACTTGTTAACCACTGTGCCATTATTGTCTTCATATTAAATATGACATATTTATATTTTCTTAACAATTTAAAATTTTTAATTCTTATATTAAGAACTGCGAATTTTTAGATTAATATTCTTAGTATTAGTAATTTGGTCTTAAAATGGTCTTATTTTAAGAACAAAATATTTAAGATGAATGTTCTTGATTTTAGAAGTTGGTCTTTTTTTTCATTGAATTTAAGCTAAGATTAAAGTTAAGAAAAGTACAAGTAAGTGTATTTTCACAGGGAGGAGTGAAAATAATATCCTGGGGCCTAAATCTGTCATGGCCACTTGTCCCTCATGCGACACACGTCATGAGACCATCGTGAAATATAAACACAGTAGAAAGACGCATTTGATGGCATTGTTTATTGGTCTGTTGGGGTAAGTTGTCAACTCTGCAAATTAAAGCTGATCATATGAAACTTCTCTCTTCTTTCCTCTTCTCTTCTTGCAGTGGCATCTTTAGCTTTTGCATTCTCTACTTTGTGAATCATGATCCCAATATCAAAACTCATTTGTTTACATTAATTATTTGCCTATTGAGGTAAGTTAACCACTCAGCAAATTTCAAACTCCAATAAAAAGTCTCTTTTATTTCCTCTTCTCATATTTCAGTGGCATATCCGGCTGTTGTATTCCCTACTATATAAACTACAGTGAAAGTGTCAATCATTTTTGTCCCTCCTGTGGCGCCTTCATCGGCACCTTTAAAAACTGAGAACTGAACAAAATCAAAAAATTTGCAGTCATATCAAATCTTAAATAACAATCTTATAACCACAAGACAAATGTTTTCTTTCTCAAATTAAATTAATAAAAAACTAATTAAAATAATTCAAATAAATTTGTATTTTAATCTTTCTTTTAAACACCACATTTTGTTGAATTAAATGAAGAAAAGATAAAACAATGATCAGAAAAAATTGTTATTACATTTTATTCCATTCTCAACATTATTATACTAGTTATTTTTTAATAAAGGAACAAATTAATATTTTTCTCAAATTGATTTTTTTTGTAAGAATTTTGTTAAATCATATGAATTTAACAGAATTTAAATACAGAAACCCAATTTTACAATCAATTTAATCACATTATGTTAACAAAGCGAACCACAAGAAATAACAATGATCAGCCACAATATACCCTGTAGAATTATTTAATTTCGGGCTGATTTCGTCACTAGAGTGGACTGCCGTCCGCAGTGATATAAAATATAAAACAAAAATGAATTTACGTATCGAAATAAATATTTCTTGTTTTTATAGATCGATTGCAACCGTGGAGAATCATAATTAAATATTCTTTATAATGCCGACTAGACAGTTGTAGAATTTTTATCTATTTTATTAAGTCAAAGATGGTATAATGCATCATTTGTGGAATCAGAAAATGGAAAAAAGCAAGTCTCGCTCTTTATCTATTTTAAACTATATAAAAAATACGAAAATTAATAAAAGAGTTTAAGATTTATAACAAAGGTAAAAAACATAAAAATTTAAAATATAAAAGTTTTTTTTAAATATAAATAAATCAACAAGTAAGTAGTACGAAATAAGGGGAACAAGTGGCAAAGGAGGTCAAACCATAACTGATTTTAAACTTAAATATATATATATAAAAATATTATACGTATAATTTCTAACATGTTGGTTATTTTATTTTAAGATATTAACCACTGTATAAAGCTTTTAAATGCGGGTACCTAAGGGCACTATATATATAATGAGTCGAGTTGAAAGCTAGCTGAATTGAGTAGAGGAATTTATAGTTGCAACATGTCGAATATCGTTGGTCCCGAGGCGAGTCGCGTGATCTGCCAAACTTGCCACCTGGAGGTGATTACCACAACGGAGGCAAAGTCATCAACGAGGACACATCTCATTGCATTGTTACTCTGTGCCTTAGCGTAAGAAATACTCTATTTAAATTCATATTAAAGGGTATTAATTCAGTGTTAACTGTTGCAGTTGTTGGCCCTGTGCTATTTGTTTATATTGCACGGATTGTGCACGGAATATCGAGCACACTTGCCCCGAGTGCCACAATTATATTGGCACCTACGAACGCTAATTAATTAATTTAAATAAATAATAATTAATAAAAAATTAACTGTTTCTTAAATCGACAATAATCGTTGTGAATATTACTTTTAATAAAAAGAAAATTGTAAAAGAAAAATACAAAGTGAATGATCTTAGTAAAGGTTTAAAATTATGACTATTATTTTCCTTTAGCAGTTTATTTTTATTTTTAAATGAACTATTTGTCATTCATTAATTTAATTCAAAATAATTATTTAAAAATCAAATGTCTCTAAAATCAACAATAATTGTTGATTTAAAATTATAATTTTAAAAGAAATATACAACAATGAATGATCTTAGAAAGGATTTAAAATTGTGAGTATAATTTATTTAAGCAGTGTATTTTAATTTTTAAAGGAACTTTTTGTGGCTTTAGTTTTAAGTACGTTAATTTTTCGAACATTTGTTGTCCTGCTGACATGTGACATATTCTAATTAATTTATTGAAATTGCAGCTCATTTTATAAATTGACTCACATATTTGAGTGATTGGTTGACAGGGTGATTCATTTAAAAATTTTAGTACATGATGGCGACAATATTATTTTTTACTATAATACACATTAACGGAAACTTGGCTAGATTTTTGTGCTGTTAATTATTTTAATTCCAGTTAACTGTATTTTATGATCTATTTTTGCTTCATTTCCATTAAGTTTATTTATTGGGCTTTTATAATTGCACAGCTATTAAATCAGAGATTAAATAGAGAGTTAATGAGAAAGATAATTTCTAATATTCCAAGTTTAAAATATTTGTTTATCTATGTATCGCATCAATATCGGTTAAAAATGGTAGTTACATATATTTTTTTTACTTCCTTGAATCTTAGGCACTGCTCTTTTATTCTAAATTATTTTTCTATAGAATTTTTATGAAATTCCTTACATTACATAATACATTCCTTACATAATTCATAATAATTATAGATCCATTAATCAATGTACTATGGCTAATTTTAATAATAATAATTATTTCAATCGCGATGAGTGTAATTAACAGTCTAATCATTATTGTTACGCAAACAAATAAGTTAAGAGAAGTGTGGGAGTTGGCAACATTGACAGAAATGTTGCTGCAACACGTACACAAAGTAAATATAGTTGGCAACATTAGCTTGTTGAAAAATGCTGCTGCAACAGGGCAGTTGTCAATATTGTTGCTTGTACACAAAGTAAGCATAGAGAGTTCACTAACTCAAAGCTTGTTATCAACACACCCGTGTGCAGACAAATTAAAAGAATTATTTCGAAATTTCGAGCGTTAACAACATTGTCAGATATTTTTCATGAATGTTGTTGAAACATTTCAGTTGGCAACATTATAGTATCTTGTGAAATTGTGAGTTATCAACATAGTCAGAGCTATTTTAGAAATGTTGCTGCAATACGATAGTTGGCAACATTATTTTGGCCTGTTGAGAAATGCTGCTGCAACAAGGCAGCTGGTAACATTGTTGCTTGAACACAAACCAATAGAGAGCGAGTACGAATTCAAAGCTAGTTATAAACAGACCTGTGTGCGGATAAGTTCAACATGCAGAAAAACTTGCAACACAATGCGGGCGCCGGTGTAATTCACTATCAGCAACAGCCACAAGTTGGGGTATATACGACGACGCAACCGCAAATGTTGTCGCCACAACAGCCGCCTAGTTATGAGCAGGCAACAAATGTTGCAGCAGCACATGTTGCAACACATGTGCATACGATACCGCCGGCAACACAAGTGATTGTCATACAACGTAAGTGTTATAATTTAAACTTATATATAAAATGTAATTATATTTTATTGTTAATTTTACTATATAAATTAAATTGTTTTTGTTTATATTAAAAAATAAATTTGCAGAGCAACCTGCACCCGTAGTTGGCCCAGATCCTTGCTTCATCAGTTGCCCCCATTGTCAGGTGCAGAAATTGACGCGTGTTGAATATGCGCCCAGTACGCGAACACATTGTATGGCCGCCTTGTTATGCATTGTGGGGTAAGATCTCTTATCAGTTATCTGTTCTTATCAGTTCAACTCAACTCAACTCAACTCTAATCTTATCTTATCTTTTATTTGATGCTGTAAACTTGGCTAAAAAAAAGGCTTTGGTGTTTCGCCTGTTTGCCCTACTGTGCCACAAGCTGCATGACTGCCAATCATTTCTGTGGCAATTGCAACAAATTTGTGGGCGTCTATAGCAGCGATTAACGTTCAATTCAAACAATAAACAATAAACATAAACAATTCCCCAAAAACATCTGCAATCATTCCTTCAAAGTTGTTGAGAGACACAGTGAAATACTTGCTATTTAAAGAGTATGCTAACTTTGTGACAATGAATGTAACAGACAGGAAGAAGGCATTTAGAAATTTTAAAAGTTTATATTTTCTTGATTAGCAGAATTCATACACTGATAAAAAAGAAAGTTTCTAAAATTAAAAAAAATTGTTCTTTTTATTCTTAAAATAAAATAACTTTAATAGAAAAATACAAAAAAAAAGTTCAAACGAAATATTAAGAGATGTTCGTCTTAAATATTTTATTTTAAAAATAAAAAATTTTAATAGAAAAATACAAGAAAAAAAACAAAGGTAATATTAAGATTTGTTTCTTTAAACTAACAATATTCATCTAAAAAATCTAAAAAAGAATCAATGATTTTTTTTAATAATGTTTGTAAATCTGCTGATCCGTAGGATGACCCAAAATGTACACACTATAAGTAAAAGCCTTGTAGCTAGACAATTATAATATATACCTGCCCTAAAAATTTCAACATAATCGGATAATAAACACAGAAGTTATTAAACAACGAATCTTAATTAAAAATACATTAAGCAAAGAAATAAAAAATTAAAAGTGATAAACAAATCATAATAATAAACACTTATTGTGGAGTCAAAGAAATAAAACATGTTTACAATTTCATGTGTGCAAATATGTGTTAAAGTATCGAGTAATTTACTGTCGGGTACACTCAACTGCAGCATTCTTTTAACCACTTGTCACAACAAAGTTTATAAATAATATTCAGAATTTTACAAATATATTTTGTTTAATTAAAAAAAAATACATTTGTTGGGAATTGCATAGCAAATAAATTTAGGAAAAATTTAATAATGGAAAAAATGTGTATAAGTCACCTTTTCCCAACCGCTTTTTTCCGTCAAAATAATTAAATGTAGTTTAAATTCTAGCTTTCTCAGACTTTTTTTAAACTAACAAAGAAAAGGAACATTTTTATCTAAAACAGAAATTTAAAATATATGTAAATAAATTATGATAAATCTAACATTTTGAAATATATGTAGATAAATTATGATAAATGAAACATATTGGGTGTTGAATAATTAAAAAAATTGAATAAACATGTAAAAATCTTTTAGCTTTTTTTGACAATATTTTTTGTATTTTTTTAACAATATTTTGTACTGGAAAACTTAGAATTTTTTGAATTTATTCACCGCCGAAAGCAGCTGTTTTATATTAAAAAGTTGACAGCACTTAAATAAAAATATACACAAAAAGTTGGTAGTGGAAAGAGGTTATTTGTAGTTGGATCTATAGACATGTATTGACCATAAGGTAAACAAATAAACGCGCACAATCAGCTAAAAAGCTTTCGACAATCAGCAGGGGAAGAAGAAGCAGAAGCAAAAGCAGAAACCTACCACAAAGCTTGCTGCGTAAACGGCTTTTATTGATAAGAAGAAAAGAAAAAAAGAATTGGGTGCGTTCACTCGTTGTGTTTTCTTGGCCATTTCAAGTGCAGAACTCGTCATAATCAGATAATGGATCCCGTATACCCAAAAACCCCATTGGAGCAACCCAGAGAGTTGGCCGGACAGTTGCACGAGTTGCCGGAGCAACAACACTTGTTGCATGCAACACCAGCACCTCCCAGTTACGATCAGGCAACCGCAACCGCAACTCCCGCACAGACAACGGGACCGGGATCAACTGGAATTCCCGCTGAGACAACGGGACCGGGAACGGGAACAACCCAACAACACACGGTGATTCTTGTGCCGGGCACACCCTATGGTCCCGATCCCCAGGATGTACAGTGTCCATATTGTCATAACTATGCACGCACTCGTGTCATGTTTAAACCCAATTCACGCACACATCTAATTGCACTGCTGCTCTGCCTTTTTCAGTGAGTAATCAACTGTGTTGTAAGCACTTTTACACTTAAAAAAAAGCATGTTTACAAAAAATTATATTTAACAAAAATCAGTGATTAATCCACAGTGTTGTCAGCATTTTTACACTTTAAAAAAAATATAGTTTTACAAAAATACTAATTTAAAACAAGTGAAAAAAAAAGTTAAAAAAAATTCCTTAAAATAGGCTTAACTCAAAACAAATAAATTCTTATGGCTTTACAGATTTTTTTGTGAGTAATCAGTGAGTAATCAACAGTCTTGTCAGCTCTTCTACACTTAAAAATAAAGGTAGTTTACAAAAAATTACAATTAAAAATATGAAAAAATGCTTAAAGATAAAACATTTTACTAAAAATAAACTTAACTTAAAACAAATAAGTTCTTGTTGCTGCATAGATTTTTTTTTGTAAATAAAAAAACTTTAAAAACATTTTTAAATATTAATTATAAGCTACTGCTTTGCCCTTTTCAGTGAGTAATCAACAGTGTTGTCAGCTGTTTACACTTAAAAAAATGCTAGTTCTCAAAACTTTCAATTTAAAAAATAAAAAAAATAAATATTAGACAATGTTGTCATTATTCCTACACTTAAAAAAAAGGCAGCTTTCAAAAAATTGTATGTAAAATTTCATAAATATAAAAAGAAAACAGTTCCTAATAGTCCGAATAGTCTTACCTTAAAAAAATAATTAGTTGTCGGTTTATCGTTTTTATTTAAATAAAAAAAGACTTAAAACATTTTTAAATAAGCTAAAAATATGATATTAAATAAGCTAAACCGACAACACTGTTAATAAAACTGTTACTGATAATGATAGTGATAATGATAATGTAACTGATATCTAATCATTTCTTAGACTGCAAAAAGCATAAATATAAAAATATAAAAAAATTTGCCCAAAATAGGCTCAACTTAAAACAAATAAATTTTTATAAATTAAAAAAAAGCAATAAAACATTTTTAAATAAGCTAGAAAAGTGACATTAAATAAGCTAAACTGACAACACGGTTAATCAAACAGTTACTGATAATATTTTTAACACATTTTTAATATTTTTTTATTTGTTTTAATTTTTTTACATTTTTAGACCCCTAAAAGCATAATTATCAAAAAATTATTTCCTAAAAATAGACTTAACCTAAAACAAATAAATTGTTGTGGTTTTTCTATTATATTATTTTTGTTAAATAAAAAACTTTAAAACATTTTTAAATAAGCTATAAAAGATGCATTAAATAAGCTAAACTGACAACACTATTTATCAACCTTTTACTGATAATAATACTGATATCTTTAAATTTTTTAGACTCTACTGCTGTGTCTGCCTGCCCTACTGCATTTCGAGTTGCATGAATACCAATCATTACTGTGGCATGTGCGATCGTTACCTGGGCACATATGCCCGCAGATAAAGTCACAGATAAAGCCGCAGATAAAGCCGCAGATAAAGCTGCATATCGAGACTCTCAAGGGAAGTTCGTTTATCTGGCGGAGAGTTGGCTACAAATTCGAACAAGAATTAAATACAAAATAATTGTAGATAGAGATACAAAAAGAGCTTTTAATTACAAATACAGTAAAACTTGGCTATGGTGAATTCACATGGCATCAAAAAATACAAACACTTTATAGAAACTTTTTTACACACATATGCTGACAATTTATTATATTATTTTATTATTATTTACTTAAAATAATAAAATATAAGTATATATTGAAAAATAATTTATAAATCAATATCCAAATTTAAAAATAAATTTTGTTTTATTATAAATTCAAATGTTATTTTATATATTTTAATTTTACTCTTTATTTTATTATCATGTAGTCATAAAAAATGTTCAACATGAAAAATAAAATAATAAAATATAAGTTTAAATGGGAAAAAGTTGATAAATCAAATAAAAAAATACTTTTTATTACAAATTTAAATGTTATTGTATACGTTTTAATTTTACTCAAAATGTTAAATAAATTTATGTTATATAAAAATAAATTTTATGTTTTATTAAAATGTTTTATTTAAAATGTTAAATATATTTTTGTCGGCTTTTGGTTGACGTTAAATTAAGAAAATAAACAATTTACAGAAAAGTGAAATTTTCTTCATATATCTTAATTATATTACCCTTTTATTATAAATAATTTAACGTCAACTAAATACAGTAGTCAGGAAAATTTTTAACATGGCAAATAAAATAATCAAATATTATTTTAACTTTAACAATGTTTATAAATTAACAACAACAAAAAATGTTTGTGTTATTAAAAAGTCAAATATTCTTTTATATATTTTATTTCTATTTCAAATGTCAAATATTTTTTGTCTGCTTTTGGTTGGCGTTAAATGAAAAAAATAAATAATTTAAATATATTATCATTTAAAGAAATGTAGAATTCTCTTCATATAAAATAGGGTACAATTTAGAAAACAGATGATACAGTAAATAAATGATACACTGCATAAAAATGCACTATATCGAAGTTCTACTGTACATATATGCTATATGCTTGGAGTATTTCGAGTTTAAGCGCTTGTATACCTTAGATAAATTGTTCAAATAAATTGTAGTTAGTAAATATCAAAATTTCGTGTTTTTGTCAAGTTTTGCAATTACCGCAAAAGATTGCCAAAGTTTTAAAAAAAAGCTTTAAAGCTCTCGCTCTCAAAACTGGCAGCTCATCTGGTTATTTTTACGTAGAACTCGACTTTAGTCGTGTGTTGAAAGTGAAACGTGACAGGCGACGACGTGGAACAAACAAAGAGAGTGAATTCAAGAGAGAGAGAGAGAAAGATTTATATATATAGAGAGAGATAGAGCGAGTTAATTAAGCCATTGCAGCAGCTTGAAGCAACTTGCGAATTAGCCAAGCAAACAAAGCTCTCTTTTGGCTGTGATTTTAATATATGGTAGAACCTGATTCATAAACGTACTTTGGAGCCAAGCCATGGATCAAAAGCGTGCCATGCTTTATCCCCAAGTGGATTTACAAATGCCGAGTGCTCCATTGCCGACGCCAACAATAAGAGAACAACCTGCAACCGGAATAACTGGCCCACCAATTGAGGCACCGCCATCATATGATGTGGCAATCGCAGCTCAACGTGCCACACCAGATGCTCCTCCATCCCCCGCTCCCGCTCCAGTGATCATAGTGAATGCACAACCGTTACCAGTCCAACAACAACAACAACAACTTGAGCCCACAATTGTGTCAGCTGGTAAATTTGTGATTTCCACTTAAAGTATTTCTTTTTGCTAAAACTTTTAATGCAGCTCCAACCAATTTGGGTCCCAATCCCTGTCGAGTTCTTTGTCCCGCCTGTGGCGTCCAGAAAACAACGCGCATGACGCACACGGCAAATGCTCGAACTCACCTCGCTGCAGCCCTAATTTGTCTAGTTGGGTAAGTTCAGGGGTATCAGGGATGCCTCAAAAAAAAACAACTGAGAATATCCCAAAAATGACAAAAATTTCATAAAATGCAACAGAAATCGAAACCATCCGAAAATCTCCCAAAAATGTAGAAGGTTTTGGGTGATTTTCGAATATATCGAATCCCTATAAGAATTTTGTCAAATTATGCAAAGATTACTAAAACTGGGCGAAAAAAATTAATTCGATAAAAATTACTAGCCTAATTTTAATAAGTAAATGAGCTTTAATAATAATAATAATAATGTAATAATACAGGGGTATTCCAGAAATGTAAACCATACGAACACCAATCAAATCCCCATACATTTTTGAATGGTTTTCGGTTGTTTTACATTTTTGGAACTCCCCTGATAGTAAAAAAATTATATAATAAAAATAAAAAGAAATTTAAAATCCTCTGGTAAAACTCAGGGTATAAATTAGCGAAAATGGCAAATAATAGGAAAATCCTTAATCGAAAAATAATTTATTCACATCGATTTGATGGAATAATATTGAAAAACAAAACCAAGAATACCAAAAATTTGGGCAAAAAAATCAACGGACACAAAACTAGGAAATACCAGTTGAGAAAAAAAATTGATATATTGAAATATACTGAAATATTATCCAAATCTATGATCAAAAAAAATATATTCTTAAATATTGCGTAATTTTAAATTACAGAAATAATCTAAAAAAAAAAACGAGAGCTAAAAAAATGACATTTAGACCTTATTTAAAAACATCTAAATACAATCGAGTATGTTCTTAATTGTACTTTATAGATTTTCAATAATTATAAAAAGTTTGTATTAGAGAAATGCAAAATCAAAAGAGATTGCGCAATATTTTGAATCCAGAAATACTCAAAACAAAAAATAATGACTCTTAAGAACTTTTAACCATAAAATAAAATGGTATATTACTACTTCACTTAAAAAAAAAATTCAACTAAAAACAGACAATGCAAAGTTAAATTTTTGCTAATATTTAAAAACTAGATTTTAATTCATTTTTTTAGTCTTTTTTCTTTTTTGAAATTTTTAGTATTTGCTTTCTTTTTTTGCCACCTAATTTTGCTTACTTTTTATAAATTTTATTCTCACATTTTGTCTAACTTTTTTAAATTTTAATAATAATAATAAATCGTTATAAATTAAATAATTATTCTTGGTATTTTTAGGTGGTGTTTCTGTGCCTTTTTCTTTTTTGAAATTTTTAGTATTTAATTTCTTTTTTTTGCCACCTAATTTTGCTTACTTTTTATAAATGTTATTCTCACTTTTTGTTGTCTATCTTTTTTAAATTTTATGAATAATAATAAATCGTTGTAAATTAAATAATTATTCTTGGTATTTTTAGGTGGTGTTTCTGTGCCTGCTTTGTGCCGTACTGCATGAACAGTTGCCGCACCGGAAATCATTACTGCCGCAAGTGCAACACATTCCTGGGTGTTTACAATCCACAGGGTATTAAATGAGAAAGATGCGCACGATTTACAATAAGATAAGATAAGCTAAATTTAAGCTGTGGAGATAAGCAACTGCAGATCGCAACAGCTGATTATTGTTTTAATTACGTATTTGTTTAAGTCTGTCTATTATAAATATAACTAAACACACACACATACCTGCATACACGTACATACATACATATATAAAGAAGAGGCAAAAACAAGTTGTGCTCTTGGCGGCCTTTGCGCTCCATTTTTGCTTATTGCGTAGGCACAATGAGGCAGCTGAACTGATGGGTTATTAACCAAACGCATTCAAGCCACAAATATGATGAGCACACACAAAAACAAACACAAACAAAAAAAGTTAAAAAAATTTTCACAGACTTCACACTCACTGTATTTAAGCGCGCTCTTTTACTAAACTATTAGCGTTGCCAGATGTGCAATATGGCCACTTTACAGCACTACTTTGCATATTGATATATCGAAACTAATAATATAACAGCCTATCGCCCGACCGCCACAAACTTCCGCAACAATATTTATCGATAAGAACGCGTGTATAAGAGCTGCGCTGCAATTTGTTAATAACATTTAACAATTTTTGTTAAAACTAAATTAAATAAACAAGTGCGAAATGTTTGAAAAGAAGAAGCAGGCTGAGCACAAGCCCAGGGACGATGGCGTTGAGCTGGAGAATCAATTCATCATGCGATTTCCCAAAGTAGGCGACGCTTTGTTTACACTTGTAGAAAAAGTGTCTCAATTTGTTTTTTCCTCTTCTTTTTTTAGCACCTTGCAACTATAGTCCATGAATCAGTACAAGCTGGCAATATAAAGGATAGATTAAATATACAGCTGGATCAGGATTTGCGTTATGGAGAAGTGCGTTTGGATGATCAATTGCTCTATGCGAAAATTGTTGATTTGCCGACTGTTGTGGAAAGTTATAAAACAATTGATAACAAGAGTTTTTACAAATCAGCGGACATTTGTCAGATCTTAATATGCAAGGAGGAGCCGGAGGATGAGACGGAGAAGGAATCGCCCAACAAGAATAAGAAAAAGGATCCCAATAAGGTGGACAAAAAGTATCTATGGCCTCATGGCATAACTCCACCCTGTAAAAATGTTCGCAAGCGACGATTTCGCAAGACACTGAAAAAAAAGAATGTGGAGACGCCGGAGATTGAGAAGGAAGTGAAGCATCTGCTACGCATTGACAACGAAGCTGTGCGTGTGGAGTACGAGATCATTAATGAGGAGGATAAACCACATGATGAGTTGGATCAATCAGATATAAAGCCTTATAACGATGCTGATGATGAATTGCAGGATGACACAATGCATGCGAGTGATAAGACCATCAATGAGAGCGCTTCACAGCGTGATATTAATGTGGAATCCGATGACGACGAGACGAGCAACTTTGACACACATCGTGCTCCAAATATGGGCGTGGCAGCCCACGATATATTCGGCGAAGAAGTCTCTACAACTGATGATGAGGATGAGCCCACATTGCCAGGCAACAGTTCACGGCAGCAGCGTCATGAGCTGGAGGAATCCTCACGCCTCTCTGCCGATGATTCACGCATGTCCGACTTCTTTGGAGCCACCAGCAGTGGGGGAGTCAATGCCAGTGGCAGTGGCGTCAAGATGGAACGCAATGAGTTCAGCAAATCGATGTTTGGACGGGAAACCAGCAGTCCCAAGCTCAGTGCAGCTGGTTCCAGTTCAAATCTCGCTGCTCCCAGTGGTTTTTATGACAATCCAATGACGAAACGTGAGGAGTTTGAGAATCTCGAGTTTATGGATGAACCACAGCCGCAGTACACACAGCAACAGATCCACGAGAAGATCAGTCAACTGACCCGTCAAATTAGCGAACTGAAGGCTCAGCAATCTCAGAAATCAACCGAAATTGCCTCTATTCAGAATGCCACATTGAAGCAGCGAATGCAGGAAACACTCGATAATCTGTACACACAGGTTATAGAACGGGAGCTGGAACTAAAGGATTTCGAAAACATGCTCGAGCAATGAAATTGTATACCTCAAAAATAGAAATAAGCTTTAATTAAGTCTAAAATTCATACACATGTATATAAATACCTAAAAATTAAACAGATTTTAATATATTCAGTCTGTCTAGCAATTGTTTTAACAAAAAACTAAAATCACATAATTTATTTTGCCAGAATTGAATTTTTGAAGTGGAAGTAAACAATTTCCAACTTTACCACTGTTTCTTATCATTTAATAAAGTGATTTACAATAAACAAATATTTTTTCCATTTGAAATACAAATTTTTTAACCAAATTCAATTCAATTTATTGTAATATATATTAAACTTAAGTTAAAAAATTAAAAACCAAAAATACTACATTCAAAATAAATTCAAATAAATAAATAATTATCGATATGAGTATAATATCAGCATACGATGATTTGTTGATCGATATATATTGTGCTGCGTAGTCCGCCGATATATCGATAAGCGTCTGGTAGTTCAGCAACATTTTGTGTTTATTCTCGCGTCACGTACGGCAACTCCGCAACAATTTTCTATTTGGCCAGAAGAAATTGCAGAGGTTTTTCACAAGAATTAAGCAGTTATATATTGCCAAATTGAACATTAATGGGGTGGTAAACGTATAAGTGTTAACATTTTCCAAGCCCGGACGCTGCAGTGAGCGTTGCGAGCAGAGCAGCAGCCACAACAGCACTAGCAGCGCAGCGCAGCAGCAGAGGCAGCAGCAGCAACAAAAACAATTGCAAAAAAAAACTAATTCGGCCAGCTGCATTTCACATCAAATTTTTTCTGCTGAGGCGTTTATTTATTATGGACAAGAAATCATCGCCCGTGCGACGACAAAAGCGGCAAGCGAAAGTAATTGAGGAGAACTTCTGGGACTGCAGTGTCTGCACATACAGGAACTCGGCGGAGGCGTTCAAGTGTCGCATGTGTGACGTGAGAAAAGGTGAGTGACCTCGATTTTGATTCCCATTTGATATTGACTGCGACGCAGACGGAGACGGTGACTTCGACGGCGACTGAGACTGCGACGTCAGCGTCACATTTGAATTACGTTGAAGGACAAACGCAAATGGATCGACGCTGAGTAATTTACCATATACTCAATTACTCATTTCATTTAGTCACATATGTATGTATGTATGTACTGTATAACATAGGCGTGCTCCACAAATCTCCAACAACGCAGGCAAAATTAATTGTTGGTATTCCTGAAAACAACTTTCTTATCAAATGTGCAAATATTTGTTGACAAATTTGATATGGTTTCCAATTTATGGAATTAAGTGCATTAAATGCATTAAATAAAAATATCAAGGACAATAAATCGAATTACATTTATGGCGGTTAATTTTTGTGAGTCCCCAAATAAGTCCGAAAAATTTAATTTTACATCTGCAATGTCATAAAAATCTCTAGAAATTTTTGGAACATACCTGAATATATTATAAAAGATTTGACAACATTTTAAATTCATTGAATTAAACTAAATTCATTTATAAATTGTGTAAAAATCAAAAAACATTTGAAAATATTTTATTTACTATATAAAATATACCAATAATAAATATTTATATTGAAAGTTGAAATAAAAGGAAAAAAACATTTTTAAATGAACCAAATTGTTTGTTTAAAATATGCCTATAATAAATATTTTTATTGCGAGTTGAAATAAATTTATGGCAGCCGAGAAATTTGACATCTAAGTTTTAATGAATATAAATCTCTATAAATATGTGGAACATAGCTGAATTATTGTAGTAAATTGAATTCATTTAAATATTATTAAAAAAGTAAAAACAATTTTTAAATGAATTTATCTAAGGTTAAAATATGTCCACAAATATTAAATTAAATTAATTTATGATTTTATATAATTTAAAGGAAAAAAACATTTTACATTAATAATTTTATTCAAAATTTAAATAAATTTATGGCAGCCGATTTTTGTGACTCCGAAAATAAGTCCGAAAAATTAAGTTTGACATCTAAGTTGTTACAAAAATAGTCTGTAGAAATATGTGGAACATAGCTGAATTATTGAATTAAATTAAACTAATTTCTAAATTATAAAAAATAGAGAATAACAATTTTTAAATGAATTTATTTTATGTATAAAATATGCTTATAATAAATATTTTATTGAAAGTCCGAAATTAAATCTAGATCTCTGATGATTTGATGGATTTCAAAAGGATTTGTTATTAAACTATCTATAGATTTGTGGATCGCAACTTATAGACACACTGTATTATTTTATATTCAACTATTATCTCTTTCTCACATACTCATACCTTTCTCTCTCTCTCTCTTTCTCGCTGCTGTTGTCAGGCACATCGACGCGCAAGCCGCGCCTGAACTCGGCGCTAGTCGCTCAGCAGGCGGCGACGCTCCCAGGCGCCAGTGGCAACATGCCAAATGGAAAGCCGGCGTCCAGTTCGCGACATGGCAGCGGACACGATAGACAGCGACACAAGCGTTATCCAGCGCGTTTGAAGAACGTGGATCGGTCGACGGCGCAGACACGTGAAGTGACTGTGAATTCGGTCACGGTTTTCATCACAGAATATAAAGCGAAGCCGGTGAGCAGCCGACGCGAGTCCAGCGAGCAGAGCTTCAGCGAGAGCAACGATAGTCGGAGTTAGGTCTAATAATATACATACTAATATATTATATACTTACTATAAGCGGGCAATTTGTGTTCTCAATGTCATCTTTTTTTTTAATTATATATATATTTATACATATATAGATATTCTTTTTTCTCAGCAAAGCCCAAGTCCTAAAATAATCGTACCCCTCCCCAAATCCAATGTCGTCTAAGTGTACAACTAAAAATTGTAAATTCTAATATTAGGCCTAAGTACAATTGTAAATCTATATAGCCCTTTTTTTAAGTTAGCAAGTATTAAGCGATCTTCACGTTCCTTAATTAATTGATTGAGTTGATTACCCAAAAAACAGAAGAATTCTTCCACGTGTACAGCACGCTTTTCTAGCTGATTTTTAACTGCATTTAAAAGACGCTGTGGATTCTCAAGAAAAGCAGAAAGTAAAAACGTTTCGAATGTGAAGTCGATTACATTGTATATATTATATTTTCAAAAAAAGAAAACTAAAACAAAAAGAAATGATAACTGTCTCGTATTGTAATATTTGATTCCTAATTTATTGAAATTGTAAGCGCAATTGTAAACTTACATGTTATGCTATCTATTGTCTATTGTTTATAAGTGTCAAATTAAAGTATAATTTGTAAAATTGCAAGCAAATGTTCAATGTTCAATGTTCACAGACTAATTGACGGCGCAGATTCAATTCGAATTTGATCCGATTCGATCAAATAACCAAGTTCAAGAGTGTTTCCCCTGATTCCCACTTTAAATGGTTTGTGTTTCTTATTTTTGTATAATTGTTAAACGATATTATTAATTAACTAACTTGGTTTTTTTTGATTTTTGCCTAGTTAATTGCTGCATGACAACGAATTAAAGCGCACGCATGTGAATAATAAACATAGTAAATTTGCTAATTTAATTAATTTTGTATACAAAGACTGATTAAGCAAATACCACAAGAACCAGAACCGATAGACCATTTATAAACAATATATCAATTAATTGTTTTGACAAAGCAACAAATTTAAAAATTGTATTTAACCAAACAAACATATTTTGGGCATTTTTTCTTTTATTTCTTAAAGTTGTCAAAGTTTTCTAAGTACCATTTAAACAAGAAATTTAAAAACAAATTGTTTTTAATTATTTTAAAATTAATATTTGTATTTTTAACTTTGTCAAAATAATTTTGTTGATGTACTATATATTTATAATCAGTTCGGTTTTCGTTTTGCCCCTCAAACAAACAATAACAAAGTCAGGCCCAACAATAGTTACAATTTTATAATTAACAAAGCTTTAAAGCTTTGTCCTTCACACACACACACACTCATAAATCTTTTTATGTATTTAGAATCTAAATTTTAGATGAATCAAAAGATTTTGATATACTTTTTTGTAGTAGAGATTTAAATGAATTAGATATGCATGTAATTTTTAAAAAAGGATTTCTTTGACACACACACACACGCAGTCCTTAAGTTGCTAAAAGCTTTTACACACACACACACAGACACAAAAGCTCTTTCAAAACTGCCGGACTGAGTAACATAGTCAAAAAAAAATAATACAACTTCCAAATAAACAGAAAATGGCAGCTTAAAATTTTTGAAATAAGTATTTAAAGTTCATAGTTTATATACTTAGCAAAAACAATATACAAAAGTGAATAAATCAATTATAGCAACAAAAACAAAATGAATTAAAAGCACACACACAAAAATTATAAAACAAATTTAAACAAAATAATTTCAAATTGTGTAAAGCATAAAGTTTTCAATAAAATTTCCAAAATTAAACTTTAGAAAAGAGTGTCTTTAAAAATAAAGCAGTTGCCTATTCTATTTTCTTGTCCTCCCCTGTCTGTCGCTGCCTCTCAACTGTATCTGTATTTGTATCTTCCTCTACTCCTGCTCCTGTTCCTGTTCCTGCTCCTTCTGCTCCTGCTTACGCGTGTGGCATGGCCTGGCACAGTTGTGCCACATCGCCAGCTCCATCTTCACAATCTCCACATAGCTACGCCTTTGGCAGCTGCCTCAACTTTCGCACGCTTCGCAAATAAATTACAAATTGTTTCGTTCCAGCAGCGTCGCTACTACTTTCCAGTGCTGTCGTTTTAGCCTTTTTACGGCTAAAACTAACTTTTTTAAAATTACTTTAGAGGGAGAAAATTTCAGACATTCACATAAGTATTTTAAAATTGATCAATTCCGAAAAAATAAAATATATCTTACAGGAAAAATATTAAGAATAAAATAATAATTTAATAAATCAATAATAATAATATAAAAGTTACCTTTCTACGGCTAAAACTAACTTTTTTTAAACTACTTTAAACGGAGAAAATTTCAGACATCTATATACACTTTTTTAAATATTTAAAAATTGATCAATTCCCATTAAATCAAATATATTTTTGAGGAAAAATATTTAAGAATAGGATAAGTCAATAAATCACATAGAATAAAATAAGTCATTAAATGAAAAATATTTAAGAATAGGATAAGTCAATAAATCACATAGAATAAAATAAGTCATTAAATGCTTATAAGAAAAATTACCCAAGATTATGCTATTATAAATAGTATAGTAATAGTATAGTAATATATATAAAACAATTTTTCCTGATTGAATGATCCAATGACTGATCGTGGAGTCCAAACGGTAAGAGCTAGAAGGCTTAAATTTGTTATTATTTCATCATATTTGTTATTTAGATTAAAATTACATATGTACATATATATTTTTTGTTTCTTCCGGACTTTCAACTACCATAACTTGATCAAAACTGAACCGATTTTTAAGCGGAATGTCATTTTAATCAAGATTTAACCTAACAATTCATTCCCCAATTAAATTTGATGCATTTGAAAAAAATCATTTATCATTTATTCGAAATTTCGAATTTTTTTTATTTTAAGTTCTTAATTCAAGTTCGATTCCTTTGTTCATGCTGATTCAGCATATATTATATATAGTTTATGGGGTCTGCCACGCCTCCTTCTGCCCGTTAAATACATTGAACGAAACCATTATACCCTTTTTTTATATCGGATAAAATATATTAAAAATAATGTCCTATTAAATTGAAACATTATTTATTTATTAACCAATATATTTATTTAAATTTTTACATCCTTTTCTTTCGCTTTTTTTTTAAGGGTATAAAAATCAACGCTTTTAAGGAGAAATTTATTATGATTAACCAAAATATATTTTTAAAATTATTTATTTACTATCCAATAAATTATACTACATTTTCTATCCTTTTTCCGATTTTTTTCTGGGCACAGGGTATTAAATCAATAATTTTAAGCAACAATTTATCTATTAACCAATATATTTTAATATATTCTTAACTATTAAAATGAGTATTATTTTTTAATTTTTAATATAAAAATCAACACTTGTAAGCAAAAATAATTTATTTATTAACCTTTCCACCTTTTCTACCACATTTTTTTTATAAAATGGTATAAAAATTAACACTTTTAAGCAAAAATTATTTATCTATTAACTGAAAATTTTTTTTTAATTTTTATTTATTAATTAATATATTTTTTTTTAATTTTTAAAATTTTTTTTTCGCTTTTTTTCGCGTGATTTGTTCTGTTTTTTGTGTCGTTTAGTTGGCATCTCTGTTACTTACACACTGTGTTGTTGCCACACCCCAGCAGCCATCCCCCTGCCCCCCTGTTCCCCCCTCTAACCCCCTCATAGTTCCCATTCTACAGCTGCTTGCCCCCAACAATTCGTTACAGTCGACGCTGACATTCGAAAATTTTCGTTCGCTTTTCTCTAAAATGTTAAAATTCACAAGTCCTCCATGGCGTTGTGTCTGTCTCTCTGTCTGTCTATTCCTGACTTGCCTCAGGGTGGCATGTGTACTATATATATATATATGTGTGTGTGTAGGGGTAGTAAAGAGGGGGGAAAGGGGTTGGCAAGTCCTGTTGCCGGCTAGCACAACTTGCGTTATCAGCGACGCTCTGTGCGCTTATCTTTTTCATGTACGTTGTACGTTCTATTCGTTCCTTTCCTTTCCTTTCCTTTCGTTCATTTGTGCGTCCTTCTTTCCTCCCTTCTCTTCTCTTCTCTTTGCTGCCATCTTATCCGTTTGTTTGTCCGTGCTTCCGACTCGACTGTGCGACCGTCCGCACTTCCTGCTCCATCCCACAAAAAGCTGCTCCTGCCTCCTTTTACTTCAGTCTCCTCCTCGCTGCCTCCATTTTGTTGCCTTTGTTACACTTGCCGCTCCCTCTACACACACACATGTGTGTGTGTGTGTGTGTGTGTGTCTGTATTTGTGTTGTAGTCAGCAACAAAAATGTGCAGCATTTGGAAAATGCTAGAGAGTCTCCTTTTGCCAGCTTTAAAGTTTCACATTACGCATACGCCGCATTGGCCGCCTGTCCATTGCTCACTTGCTCACAACGAAAACCCAATGCGATCCTCAAATCTGTCTTTAGTTTACTTTTTTCTTCTCCTTCTTTTTTTTGTGTAAAAGTTTATCTTGGGGTCTTTGGTCATGTGTAATCCCCGCCAGCAACTTTATTTATTTATTTAACATCAACTAAAAGCAGACGGCAAAAAAGTCATTAAACATTTAAAATTAAATTAAAGTATAAGATTTTAAATTAGCAAAAATGTACAAAGTAAAATTTATCTAATATTAAAATTTAAATTAAAGCTTTAAAAATAAAAATACATTTTATTTATTTATTTATTTAACGTCATCTAAAAGCAGACGACAAAAAAGTTATAAAATATTTAAAATTAAATTAATACATAAGGTTTTAAATTAACAAAAGTGCGCAAAGTAAAATTTGAGTAATATACAAATTTAAATTAAAGCTTAAAATATTTAAATAATATTTATTAAGGTCAACTAAAAGCAGACGACAATATAATTATTTTTATTATTTCAAAATGAATTACAAATAAATTATTAAAGTGTACACAGTAAAATTTAGGTTATATAAAAACTTTTAATATTAATTATTTATTTATTTAACGTCTATTAAAAGCAGTCGACAAAAACATTTTGAAGCATTTGAAATTAAATTTAAAATTCATTTAAGAATTAACAAAAGTTACACAAAATTACAAAACTTAAAGCAGTCGACAACAAAATTATGAAGCACTTGAAATTAAATTAAAGAAATTCTAATCAAATTAACAAAAGTTACAAAGTAAAATTAAAGTAATATAAAAATTTGAATAAAAGCTTAAAAATAAAATTAAACTTTATTTTTTTAATTAACGTCAACTAAAGGCTGTCGACAAAATACTATTATACATTTGAAATTAAATTAAAATATAATTAATATATAATTATTTAACATTATACGTAGAGTTAAAAATTACAGCCTTAAAAATTACAAATATCTTTAAATTACAATTATAAATTGTATACAATCTTAAATAAAAACTTAACATAAGTAGAATGATAAATATTTAACATTTCTAATAAAATTAAAAATATGATTTTAAGCAAGTGGAAAGTTTATGAATTAAAATTTGAATAATAAAAGATTTTGAATGAAAACTTTCAAGTTAGAAAAATGTAATTGTGCGTGCTTAAAATATTTGCATCTCTCTCTCTCTCTGTTGCTGTTGCTGTCTCGCTCACTTTAAGCTAAAGTTTTAAAGTTTAGCGCGTTTTCGGCATTATCCGTTTTAATTACATTAAAAGTTTTTGGCATTAAATAAATTGAAGGCGAATGCCGAGTGAACTTATGTCACTTTGATCCCAGTTTACAGAGACACAAGTAACTTTTGCTGTTCATGCGAGAATACGGCAAGACAATGGGAGACAGGACATCAAGACAGAGAGGAGAGAAAGGGAAGAAAGGAGAGTCAAGTTGGGGTAGCTACACTGATAAAAAAATGTTCTAAAATCAAGATTTTGGTCACAGAACTAAGAATTTAGGTCTAAAAAATGCGTCGATAACATAAAATTCTTAAATTTAGAAAACACATCTTGATTTTAAGAACATTTCAAATAAGAATAAGTTCTTAATTTAAGACCAAACAGTCTTTTTTATAAATATTTCGATTATATGTTTTTTCCTTGGCCTAGGAGCGGGTTTCGATCCCTCGACTTGTTGCCATTATTGTCCTCATATTAAATATGACATATTTATATTTTCTCATAAACTTAAGATTTTTAATTCTTATATTAAGAACTGCGAATTTTTAGATTAATATTCTTAGTTTTATTAATTTGGTCTTAAAATGGTTTTATTTAAAGAACACAATATTTAAGATGAATGTACTTGATTTTAAAAGTTGTTCTTTTTTTCAGTGTACCCTGCATCTTTTTTTTAATACCCCGTATCTGCAGACTGAATTTTGTTGCTCAGTGAATCGCGTGTAATCAAGTTTAGTGTTTAAGGCTTTAAATTGAAATTCCGGCATTAGGGCTAGGAATGCGAGAGCACTACAAATTTAGGGGTTGGGCAGGGCAACGTAATCGTACTCCTCTCCTCGTATACGTACATCCAAAAAGGGTTGTGAATTTGAGATGCTGTCTCGTTGCCATTGGCATTGGAATTGCCATTGATGCCTCCTCGCTTATCTAATGTTGCACGGCGCTCGTTGCTGCAACAAATGAGCAACAAATTTGCAATCATTCAGCGCCATAAATCAATTATCAACCATATCAGGGGGCTGTCAAGGCATTGAGGAGTATCTACATCCAGAGAGAAAAATTATACACTTGGACTTAACTAATTTGTCTTAAATTATTAAAAATTTTAATATGTATATAACTTTAACTACAAATTAAATTTACATATTTTTTCATAGTTCTTTTGAAAAGATTTAAAATTAAATATAAAAATCCAACTCATTTTAATTTAATAAAAAACTTTTCCAATTTTAAATTTTCCTTGTTTATGTATAATATTTTAATTTTTTATTTAAAGATATTAAATTGAAAAAAAAGTTAATTGTAAGTATAAAATTATATTGAAATAGGGTGTTGATTCTGTGTAGTAAGGTCTTAATTTCTTATTTATTTATTTATTGTTCAGTTATAAGCGGCCGACACAACAATATATATTAAAATTTTAATTTTAATTTATTAATAAATACCAAAATAAATTATATTTAAATGTTCTGGGGAATTCAAAATTGAGCAAGAAAATGAGCTGCAGACATTTTAAAACTGTTTTAAAATTCTTTCTATCTAATATCACTGAAAAAAAAATATAAAATTAATAAATTAAAAATAATCTTTAATTTCTATTTGAATAAAAAAATAATAAGCAACATTTTTAAAATTACTACAGTTTCATTAACATTTGCGAATTTAATGCTGTTATTCCAGAAATTCTAAAACTGATTTAGAATTCTAAATAAATTAAGTAAAATATTGGGCCGACATTTGTCATAAATAAATTTAAATTAAATTTTGCGAATTTTTAAATAAAATATGATTAACTTTTAAATTAATTGGAAATTTTTAATTAAATGTGTTTATTACTTTTGTTATCACAAATTCATTTTGTCTTAAGTATGTTTTAGTTAGTATGTTTTTTTTTGTAAATTAAATGAAAGGGTTTTGTGGATTTAATTTAAATAATTTTATAAAATCAAATATAGTTTTAATATATTCAAAATCTGTTTTTGTGTGACAATCAATATGTTTTTTTTTTTAAAGCTTTATCAGTTCATAAAATCATTTTTATATATGTTCAAAAATTAGATTTGACTTCATTTACTTTTACTATGGCTATTTTTTTTAGAATTTAGGGGTGTCGAGGGGCTGCGAGGGGTTTGCGAGAGGTTTGTCCTTTTTCTAATTAAATCATTATCGACACGAGCAGTATTCAAAACTATGACTCCACATTCTGTAGCTGCTTTAGAACGCAGCAATGTTGCCAATCAATGCCTCAGACCCCCTCTCCCCCTTTCCCCCTCATCCCCCTTTCCCAACACTCCAACACTTCTTGAGCTGCGCTGTCGACGTCGCTGCCAACGTCATTGTATTTATTTCTCATGTTAAAATCAAATTCCCGCGTGTGCAATTTTTCATTTGGCCTGAAAATGAAAAGGAAGTGGAAAAATGTGTTAAGGTGCGTGTGTGTGTGTGAGTGTGTGTGTTATAAGGGGGTTGCAAGGCTGCTTCCGGCGTGCTGTCCTTGTCGCTGACATGAGGTCCCAGGTAATGTCAGGTAATGTCAGGTCTGTAATGTCAGCGAAGCCTTAAAGCAAGCTGCAAACTTGCCACCTTTAAAGAGATTGCACTCCAAAAATATACAGGTACCAAGAAGCAAGGAATAAGGTACAAGGAACATGCCGCATGAGGCATGCTGCCTGGACACCCACACACACACACACACACATAGACACAAAGACACAACTTGCGCTCTAAACAAAACAAAATGCGTTGGCAAAGCGGCTGAGAAGAAGGCAAGAGAGGGGAGAGAGTAAAATGTGGAGAGTGGAGAGAGTGAAGACTGAAGAGAGTGGAGCAGAGGCAGCGGCAGCGGCAGCGGCAGAGGCAGCTGGCGTCGACGACGTCATTTTTGTTGCTGCCTTTAAGGACAAGAGCGAGAGAGGGAAGCAAGAGAGGGAAGCGAAGGAAGAGAGCGAGAGGGAGAGGGAAGCAAGGCGAAGGGACAGACACGACACCAAGTGTACAATAGCTTTAAGCTTAAACTCTCGCACACTCACACACTCACACACACACACACGCACACACAGACAGACAGCACACACACAATAAATTTTTAAATACAGGGTCTCTGTTGATTTAAAAAAAACTTGTTGTTGTTGTCATTTCACATATTTAAAACAACGAAAAAGCTCTTGCAAGAATTCTCTACTAAAACGTAGAGCTGTAGAATTGTTTTGCCTATGCCGAACTCTACAAATGGAACGCCCTGTACTTGGGAAAATTCACGGACGAACGCTACATGTCCAAGTCCAAGAAAGAAAAATACTTGCCATGCGACAACATAGCCCAAAGACCAGGGCTGCACACACAAAGGTCGCTCGAAAACTTTTGCAACTATTAAAATAATTTGTAGTTTAATTTGTATTATTATTATTTTTTAACATTTCGCTAACTAAATAAAATAAATACGCAAAATTAGAAGCTTTTTTTATTTTTAAAAAACAGTTACTGAAAAAAACTTATTTTGAGTTTTAAATTAAACTAAAAGTTATCTTTTCAAATTAAGAAATTAAATTTTATAATAATTTATATTATTAAAATTATAAATAAAATTATAAAATAAAATTAAAATTCCAATAGTAACAAGATATATGTACATTTTCTAATATTATTACTTACTATAGATAATACAAAAAAAAAAATATACTCTGTAATATTATTATTTATTATTATTATGTCATTTGTCTATGAGTTAACATTTTTAAGTATTTTTAGCAACAACTAAAGATTCAAATCTTACGTATACTTGTTGTGTTTTGAGTTTCGAGTTGTTTAATAAATTATTATTAGATCAGATATGGGACAGTTATCGAGCTGTTTCTAAAATTAGCTGGACTTTTGAGACGATGGCACAGTTTCAAATTCCAACGAAAAGAAATACGTCAACTTTCTTATCAATTAACAAAACTTAATTGATATTTTAGTTTGTACAGCTGACAAGCTGATAAGCATTGTCAATACACTGGAAATATAAATAGAGCTGATTAGAAAGAGGTGAAAATAGAGAGACAGCGAAGTTTTTGTATTCTATAGATTATAGATTTAAATATAAAATTAATGCAACTCGTATAATACTTTTTTAAAATATATGTTATTTGAGTCTGATTTCTCTGAGTGTAGTTCTTATTATAATTTTGTAGTTAATTTGCTGTAAAAGCTTGGAAAAAAGAAGAATTGATTTTTTTAAATATATTTTGTTGAACTTTTTAAAGTTTATTTTAACTATTGAATTGATGTATAAATTTTGGTGCAAATAATTTCTCTGAGTGTAGATCTTATTCTAATTGCTGTAAACACTTGGAAAGCAATGGAATTGCATTATTTAAACTTAAATACATTTTTTTTAATCTTTTTAATGTTTTTAATAGCCTTGTTGCTATTGAATTGAAGTACAAATTGAAAGGCAACTAATTTCTCTGAGTGTAGTTCTTAAGATAATGTAGTAGTTTTGTAGGTATTACCAATTTCCAGTGAAAACCGCAAAAGAAATACCTAAAACATATGGAATGCAGGCCCAGATGCGATTCGTTCTAAGCTGTCGCAAGTTGTGAGTTTCCAGTTGCCATGACGCAGCCCTGGCGACACAGGCAACGGCAGCGGCAAGGCAGAGGCAAGGCAGCGACAGAGGCAGCGGCAGAGGCAAAGGCAAGGCGACCAGCTTTAGCTCCAGCTCCAGCTCCATCTCCAGCTACAACTACAACAACTACAACAACAAGAACAGCAATGGCTACGACGACGACGACGTCGAGCTGGAGCTTGGACAGCTTGTGGGGCGTCGCGGGGGTTGCGGGGCTGGCAGCGCCCATTTGAGGGAGCCATCAAGTAGCGCATTTGTTAGCACAGCGCACAGCGTTTGACATTTCTCGATACTTGATGGCGCGTCGCACCAGCAAGTGTACAGAAATCATTTGGGTAAAAATAAGATAAAAGAATCGAGTACTTTATGGCGCGTAAGCCACCAAAATGTTTCCAGTTGTTGCTCGCATATGAAACGATGCCAAGAAACTCGCAACTTGATGGCACGCATCGTGCGAGCAGTTATCAAGTTTATCGCATGGCTGCGCTGCGTGCAGAGCAACTCGCAACTTGATGGCGCGACGCTGGCAGTGCTCCCCAACCCCTGCGTCGTCGTCGCCGTCGACATCGACATCGTCGTCGTCGTCGCTTGGCAGTGGTGGGTAGACGTTGGCGTTGGCAGCGGTGTGGCGACGCAACGCAGGCAGCGCGCGCTCTCTCACTCTCTTGCTCTCCTGTCAGTGTTTGTGTGTGAGAGAGCGCTGAATTAAATTGAGCGCTGAATGTGCGCATTTCAAATACAACGGACTTTTGTGAGTGCAGCCAATTTCCAATTGGACTGCAAGTTATGCGAACTGCAGCAACAATTACAATAACAACAATAATAGAAAAGAGCTAAACAATAACAACAATATTTAAGCACGCACTCTCTCACACACACTTGCATGTTGTTGTTGTCTGATAAGGCACAAAAAAAATCAAAGCAGCTAATTTCCAACTGGGCTGCAAGTTATGCGAACTGCAGCAACAATTACAATAACAACAAATAAAAATAACAAAAACACACACACACGCATGCTGTCTGATAAGGCACAAAAAGTATTGCCTACTTTGTAGCGCTTAAAGCTGCTGCGATAATCAAATGTCGCAATTATCTATGCGTATGCAATTTATACGCATATAAATGCACACACACACACACACGCATGCATTTCCCTTGACCTCAACCTCCCCCTTTCGACCCTCCCCCTTTTCATGTTGCACATTTCATGCATTTCCTTTGTGCTGCCAACTTATCAAGCTTCCTGTCCGGCAACCCGCATCCCACATCCCACAACCCACAATCCACATTCCCCTGCCCCCCCATTAAGCATATACAACAATAATATATTTCGCATTTTGGCCTCCCTTAATATACAATATACAATATATATGTATATGTACATATGTATGTGTGTATATGTGACATGATTCTGCATTTTTGCAGCACGCACATAATTTTTGTGATTATTTTCGATTTTATTGCTATGTTTTTATTCTTTTTTTTTATTTTAAATACTCTTTAAATTAGCTGCATATAGACGCTAGAATTTAACTTGTATCGAATTTTGTATAAAATCATATAATAATAATAATATATAACATAAACATTATAAAAAATAATTTTAAAAAATTGAATTGCTGAATTTCACTGTGGTCCAGTGAAACTTTAGTTAGAAAAATAACTGAGTTCGATTCCTTGTCATTTTCTAAAATGTGTTTTTTTTAGTTCCTTAGGAATGCAACGTAATTCACAATACGTTATATTAAATTAAAATAAGTAGTATAGTAGTATTCGAAAATATACAACAAATTTTGACAATTTTTCAGACATTCAGAATTTTGGTCTGCTTATAATTTATGATATAAATTATACTAAAGATTAAATTAGCTCTAGATTGTTTTTTAATATTTCTAATTTAATTATAATGTTTACAAATTTAATCTTTATAAATTTTTAAATTTTTCTTGAATAAAATAATATTTTAATATATTATATACCCAAAAGTACATATGTAAGTGTTGCTAATAAATATTAATAAAGGAATTCAGATTTTCGAAAATCTTAAATAAAGGGTTATAACTAAAATACAATTTTTTTGAGTTAAATAAAAAAATAGAAGTTACATTAAAATACAAAATTAAAATGAATTTTTTAAGCTTTCTTAATTGAAATACTATTTTAATATATAATATATAGGTAGCAAAAAATCTCAAGATACTCTTTTTTTTAATTTGTAAAGTAGTTAGAAGAAAAATAAATAAATACTATTTTCAATTTTAACACATTTAATATATTATTACAAATAATTGTGCAAAGTTAGCAATAGCATTTTATTTAAAATATGTATTCAAATTAGTGTTAATTAAGGAATGACTTTTAATTTTTAAAAAAGAAAATTTAGGAGAACTATATTAAGTTTTGTATTTTTTATATATATTTCAAAAAACTTATCAATTTTTAATATAGAGTAGCTGAGCTGTCGGATTTAGTTAAATTTATTAATTGTCCCTTTGTGTTCATCATTATAATGCGACGCCATTTTGTGGGCAAGCGGAAGTGGCGGCCATGTTGCTGCGGTCGAGAGCATTTTATATAATTTATTTATTTTATTTATGCATTTTTCGCATTTACTGCATTTATTGCGCAAAATTTGTAGTATGTGCGAAGGGGGGGAAGGGGGCGTGGCAGTTTTTGGGGCGTATGCAGCATTGCAATTAGGTTGCAATTGCAACCTGTGCTTAAAAAATAAAACAACGTTGAGCAAAATAAATAAAAACAAGTCTGAGACATGAGACATGAGATCCTAAGGCCATGTTGCTGATCGGGGCAGGTGGCTGACGATTTGGCTGACGGTTTTGAAGCTGACACAGAAAACCAGACGAGAAACGAGCAACAGCAACAACAGCAACAGGCAACACTGTGGCAACAACAACTGCAACAAATTGTGGCACTTGACATGCATATGCAAAGGTCTTTCCCAGCTCTTTTCTGTTGTTGTTATTGTGGCTAACAAATAATTCGCTTTTGAGACCTTCGCTTTAACTGGGAACCAGTGTTGACACAATTTTCAACATCTAAAATAGCTAAATTTTTATAGAAAAATTACATGCCAATAAACAAAATGATATTAATTTAAAAAATATAATTTTTTTTTAAAAGCTTACAAAAGTAATTTTATACTGTATATAGAAATAGCTTAAAGGAATATTTATTTCTCTTAATCTCTTGATAAAATTAAATATTCAAGGAACAAAATCATTTTCATTTAAAAAATGTTAAAATCGTTATTTGTTGTTTCTTTCTTTTGTATCTAGAAATGGTCTGGAGTTTTATTTTAAATTATATAATAATAATATGCAGATAATAGGTAAGTAATTCATCTAAAATATGTCTTCTTTTATCTAATTTAATGCAAGGACCAACAGGTTAAACTCTCTGCTCAAAATTTTATTAATTTTTTTATTTGATTTAATTCTCTTCAATAAAATATCCCAAGCCCTAAATTAAACAATAGTTGAATATCCCCAATTTTTTCCCTTTCAGCTATAAATTAAAAATGTTTATAAAATTTAATTTAATTGTTAAATTCGTAATCTAACATTTTATACCATTTTTGTATAAATATAATAGTAATAAAAATTAAAAAATAATATATATCCACAATTTTTACCAGCAATATATTTTCATTAGATTATATATACATTTTTGTTGTAAGGAAAGTGGTGAACAATTTTTTAAAACAGCCTGATCTCTAGCTAGTACTATTTTTTAAATTGAAAGTAGCTAAATCTGACTATAAATCAGCTAAAATGGCAACACTGCTGGGAACCCGTGAAAATGCAAAAAGAACTTTTCACGAAGCCTTTGAAGTGCAGCGATTGCAACACTTGCAACAGCAACAACAACAAAAGCAGCAACAACAACAGCAACAACAACAAAATCCACAACAACAACAACACCCGCTAAAAAACCAACATATGCTTACCAAAACACGCAATGGCTAAAAGTAATCGATAGTGTTGCTGTTGTTGTTGCTCATGTTGCTGTTGTTGTTGCTTATGTTGTTGCTGTTGTTGCTTATGTTGCTGTTGTTGTTGCTTATGTTGTTGCTTATGTTGCTGTTGTTGCTGTTGTTGTTGCTGCTCATCTTGAACCGTTTTCAAGCCAAGCTGTCAACTGTTAAGCTAATGTTAATGTCTAAGGGTCAATACATTTTTGAGGCACTGTGACAGCAGCTGTGCAGCTTTAAAAGGGCCAAAGCGGAAGTCGTCGTCACGTCAAATGGCGACAATAAGCACTTCCGCTTCCACTTTTAGCACAAAAGGATGTCCAAGAAAAACTTTCGATTTTTCAAAAAATAAAATAAAATAAAAAAAGCAAACCAAAAAAAAATAAAACTAAAAGCAAAAGAAGCTAAAATTGAAGTTCTAATCAAGCAGCAACAACAACAGCAATGTCACATGTCGAGTTGTTGTTGTTGTTGCTGCTGTTGTTGCTGTTGCTGTTGTTGTTGCCTCCCCGCAGCGAGTTCGACAATCCAAAACGTGTAGAATTCCAAAGCCAGACGACAACTCCAAGGAAACTGAAATTGACAATGGAAGAAGCTTTAAAACACACACTCAGACATATACAATTTATTTTTTATTTACACACACACACATACATATATATATATATTATTTATTTATTTATTTATACACACTCATAACTAGTTATCTGACCCTTATCTATGTTTGGGGCTTGTGGAATGTGAATTCCATCTATCAAAGCTGGGAATTTGTTAATCAAGCACCTCTTAACTAAAAAACTTTTTTTTTTTTTTTTTTATTTACTACAGTTTTTCCAGCGTTTACTCGTTAAATATTTCAACAAACACTAATTGAAAATTGTTAAAATATGCATATCTCATATTTTTTTAAATCAATTAAAATTCATTTTTGATTTGATAATTGAAAAATGCAACTTTCAACTCATTGTTACTACTGCATACTAAATATTTATTTAAATTATTATTAGTTAGAATTTTATTTACCTATATATTTTTCTGGTGAATTTTTAAGTTGGAAAATTCTTCTCATTTATATTTTTAGTTGGGATTTTTTAGCTGCATCAAATAAACATCCTCACAAAATAAGTTAAATCTTATACAACAAAATTATATTAAACTTTATTTTTTCAATTGATTTCCAATTTTGTTTCTTTGTTTACAATTAAAAATACAAAAAACCATTTAAGTAATTTTTTGAGTAAAAGGTATAATTAATTTTACAATTATTTAATTAAAAAATTTGACTAAGGCATTTTATAAATATTTTTGCATTAAATTTAATTTAAATCAAAACTTGTATTCTCAGTTGTTTTAAATTTTTTCTGGATTTTTTGAATTTATTTTTAAGCCTAGATAATAATTTAATAAAAGAAATTTCTTATATTTTCTAGATTATAACTTAAGATAATGGTATAATTAATGTTGTTGCACTTGATTTATTTTTAAACCAAAATATTTTGATTTTTAAATTTTTTAACATTTTTCCTTGATTTTTTCAGTGCACAAAATTATTTAATAAAAATTTTCTCTACATATTTAAGTATTTATTTTATAAAAACCATTTTATTATAATTCTTCCAATGTTTTAAATTTAAATAAAAATAGTATTGTATACCAATTGTTATATTAAATTAAATTATAATAACATTTATTTAGAGTAAAATTAAAAATGCAAGCAATTTTTGTAATTTATTTATTTATCTCTTCTTTCTAAAGGAATCAAGTTTATTTATTTCACAATTATTTCTCATATTCCACAAAGCGTAGAATGTAAAAGTTGCTGTTGTGGATGTCAAGTTCTCAAGTTCCACAAAGCATGGAAAATATGTTGTTGTTGCTGCTGCTGTGGATGCCAAGCATGGAATGTAGGAGTTGTTGTTGCTGTTGTGGATGTCAAGTTCTCATATTCCACCAAGTGTAGAATGTGTGTTGTTGTTGTTTCTGTTGTTGTTGTTGTTGCTGTTGTTGTTGTTGCTGTTGCTGTTGTTGTTGACTCCTCTGCTTTTGGCTGATCGTCGTCTGCTCTTTGTGCATTCTTTCAGTTTGCTTTGCGCTCGCATTCGCTTTTCTGAATCTGGCTAATGTACTAAAGGGGCAACCTGGAATCTTCTACACTGATAAAAATTTAGTCTCAGAACTTAGAATTTTTGTCAAAAAAATGCGTCGAGAATATAAAATTCTTAAAGTTAGAATAAACATCTTGATTTTAAGAACTAAAAAATTCATATAATTTCAAGATTACATATGTATATAAGTATATGAATAAATGGCATTATTTATAGACCAAACAGTTTTAAATACTTAAGACAACAAAAAAAAAATTGCAGGTTTCAAATTTATAATATTTGTGTTGTCGTTTTTCGAATTAATATTTATTATTATTAATGTTTATTATTAACTCGAAAAACAATAATAAAAATATTATATATTTAAAAACTGCAATACTTTTTTATTGATATGCATACACATTTTTTCCGGTTTGATGTTTTTTAAATATTTCTTAAATATATATTTCAGGGACCAAAAATGTAAGAAGGAATAAGCCAAAAAAACTTTTTTAATAGTTATCTAAGGTCTTTTATTTTATAAATCATAATTAATATTTATTTATGATTAAACAAAAGTTTAAAAATAATCATTATTATTGATTTTTATTTGTTCAGTCTTTTATAAGAGTTTTTAATGATTTTTTTTTAAGTCTTTAAAGACTATTATATTTGAGGAATAAACTAAAAGTCTTTAAAGACTTTTATTTTTTAATACTAAATTTAAAAGTCTTTAAAGAATATTATTTTAGAGGAATAGTGGGCAGAACTTCATGGAATCACAATTGGTTACATATGAAAATATATGTAAATATTTAAATTTCCCTAACAATTTAAAATGTTTTTATTGTTATATTAAGAACTGTGATTTTATTTGAGGAATAAACTAAAAGTCTTTAAAGACTTTTATTTTTAAATAATAAATTTAAGAGTCTTTAAAGAATATTATTTTAGAGGAATTACAATTAAGATGTTTTTAGTGTTATAATAAAAACTGTGATTTTTTTAGATTAATATTTTTAGTATTGGTAATTTTAAAAACAAAATATATAAGATGAATATTTTTGATTTTAGAAGTTGTTATATTTTTTTCAGTGTAGCCTCTTTCACTCTCCCTTCTCGGGTCTCCAACGAGCCGAGCATTCATCGGTGTTGTTGTCGTTGTTGTTGTCGTTGTCGTTGTTGTCGCTGAATTTCAAGCAAGCAACGGTGATTCATCGAAATTAAAAATAAGTATTGTATCTGTATCTCAACGCTTGTTTCGCATTGTTCTCATCACACTCATTGTTGTTGTTGTTGCTGTTGTACTTCAGTTAGAATGCTCGCATTTCCTGAGCTACACTCAACGTACTTGTATTAGATTCAATTTGACCCTGAGACGAGACTAAAAAACTATTTACGAGTCTTTCTGCAACTGATTAAACATTCTTTTTTTTTTTTAATCAACCACAAACAAACACATCATCAGTTGTACTTCCAGGAAAACGTACTCTATCATATTTCCCAGACTTTGCAGTGCTGAAAATTCCGACAAACTTAAATCAAGAGTTTCCCATCAATTAGACTACAGCGGAAAATCTTACTTCAATTTGTTGAGATCATAAAGAACCAAGAATTTCATCTTCAATTGACTGGAAATATTTAGATAATAATCAGAAGGTTTTAAGCTCAACTTAAATTCGTTTTTAATACATTTTCTGGAAACTAGTTGAAATATTAAACTTTGTTTTAAAACCTATTGATATTTCAAATGATTTATCTGAATTCAGCCTAAACAATAGGACTATAGAATTTAGGATTTTCTATATTAAGAAACTTTGTAAAATAAAAATTAAATTTATACCCATTTTTAACTACACATTTTTTCATTAATTAATATTTAGAATTACTGAAAAAAATGAATGAAAACACAGAAAATGCTTAAATATTTATTAAAAACAAACAAACAAAAATATTCAAATGCTTGTATTTTTCTCTATGTGTGTTAATATATTTTCTGAGAGAAAAAATATTTATAATAGATTAATTTAATTTTTATAGGTTAATATATTATTTATTTAAAATGTATAAAAATCGGCTTTAATTTAATTTGCCATTTTTTTTAAGTTCTAATTTCATACATTCTTTTCATTGATTTTTTCTCAGTGTATTAATAAAGTCTCTAGATGTAAGATCTATGGGATTCACACTACTCATTATTAAATAAGAAACATTATAAGCAGGGATTAAAACTGAAACGAATATCGGATCGAATTAAGGTTATCGGTTATGCAAAATCTTGGAGTATCGGTTTCGTAACGGTTATCGGTTTTTGTAAGTTTCGGTTTAAAAATAACGGTATGGTTTTGGTTCACAAAAAAATAAAAATTAAGGTTTTCGGTTGACCAAAATAAGAAGCGTTATTCATTGTTCTTCATGAAAAAAGACTTAATGATCTTTTTAGCCTGGAAAATAATGTTATTTGGTTAATGGAATGATCCAGTGTAATGTCGATTTCATTATAATTTGATCTCATATAAATTTGGTTTGAAAATTTCGATTACTTTGATTTTACTAATATTTAATAACTTTGAACTGTCATAACTTTGTCAAAACACATTCAATTTTCATACAGAATATAAATTTGAGCATGGTTTTACCTCCAAATTCGTTCTGCATTTATATTTTTTTCATTTTAGAAAGTTTTTGAAAATCGAATTTTTTCGAAATTTTACAGTGTTACCCCTTTATCTTTTTTGATTTTTTCGAAAAAATTCAAATTTTCAAAATGAACAAAATTTAAATCCAGAACAAATTTGGAGGTAAAATCATGCTCAAATTTACATTCCGCATAAAAATTGATTGACTTTTGACAAAGTTCTGGCAGTTCAAAGTTATCAGTACCTGCAACGGTCAGAACCGAAATTAACCCTTATAAATAAATCGTTTACTAAACGGTTATTTCGGTTTAAAGAGTTTCGGTTTATGGGTTTCGGTACAGCTTAAAAATATTTTTTTCGGCTACGGTTTCAGTTACGGTTACAAATTTCAATCGGTTATTACCGGTTAAAGGTTACGGTTTCAGTTAAGGTTTTAAACCCTGATTATAAGTTTAAAGAATAAATGCTAACTATAAATCTGAAATTTTCCAAGTCGAGTTAATTTTCATTGAATTCTTTTCAATTTCTTGCAGTGTATCAATATAGTCTCTCGATGTCAGAGTTATAGTTATAGGTATGTCCTGCTCTGGCAGCGGAAACTATTTGTAATCTCAAAGTAATTTGGACACCTGTTTCAATATTGCAGCTAAGAAATCTTGACATTTCTTTTTCGCTGATCCTTGTCCTTGTCCTCATCCTCATCCTGTGTCCTGTGTACTACCTCCGACTTTTTCAGGGGGAAAAAGTTTTGCATTGTGTGTGTGTGCAACATCCGGTTGCAACAGGGGCAGGTAAGAAAATTCAGTTCATTCTTTGACACTGACAAGGATGAGATTGAGGATTCCATGTGCTCCCTCTGCTTCTTCTTCTACTTCTACTTCTTCTTCTTCCTCAGCTGTGATAACCTTGCCGCGGTGGTGCTTTATCAAATTCTGGTCACCTTGGGCGGCATTTACAAAATGTGTGTATCCACGACACACACACTCACACACTCTCACACACATTTTCAAAAAAGGCATATAGGGGACCGTTTTGGATTAAAATTTCTTTCGTTGCTGCTTTTTTACTTTTTATTTTGAATGCATTTCTCTGCGCCTGCGACTTTAACACTGAAATGGTAAAGGAAGTTGGAAGGGGGAATTCACCAGGGCACAGGGAATGGAAATGGGAATGGGTAAGAGAATGGGTGCACTGATAAAAATATGGTTCTGAAAACAAGATGTTAGTCTCGGAACTAAGAGTTTTTGGTAAAAAAAATGCATTGAGAACAAACAATTCTTAAAGTTAGAAAATACATATTGATTTTAAAAACATTTTAAATAAGACTAAGTTTTTATTTATAGACCAAACAGTTGTGAATACTCAAAAAAAAAACAACAAACAAATAAGCCAGGTTTTAAATTTATTTATATATATATTTTTATTTATTTTTATGGTAGTTTTTTTTATATACATATGTACATAAATTTTGTTTGGATTGGTATTTTTATAAAATATTTCCTATAATATTATTTTTCTTCGGGATTCGAACCCACGCTATTTTCAAACCTAAGCGACGACTCTAATAATATTTTCACTATTGTTTTTATTTTAATATATGTATATACATTCTTTTTTGAATTGGTTTTTTTTTATATTTTTTTATAAATGTATTCCTATAATATTATTTTTTTTCGGGATTCGAACACGCGCTTATTTTCATGGTTACACATGAAAATATAACATACTCATATTTTTCTAACAATTTCAAATTGTTATTCTTATATTAGGAACTCCAATTTTTTAGATTAATATTTTTAGCATAAATAATTTCGCCTTAAGATGGTCTTATTTTAAAAGCAAAATATATAAGAAGCATGTTCCTGATTTTAAAAGATGGTCTTGTTTTTTTTCAGTGTAAGGGAATGGGTAAGGAAATGGGAGTGGGAAAGGCAACGGGGCACAAGGGACTGAGGCATTTATTTTCGGCATTTGAAGTTGGTCCTTTGAAAACGGGGGTTCAAATTCAAAGCGCTAGACCGAATGTGCGAAGGGTTGTTCCCCGTGTGAGTGTGTATATGTATATGTGTGTGTGTGTGTGTGTATCTGTGTGTGTGTGTGGCAAGGAACACATTTGGATGCCAGACTGCGTCTCAGTTTTCCGACTCCCTGTGTGACAACATTATGCGCCGGCAGCAACGTCGTCGTCGCAAAGTGTAAGCAGCGAATCGATTTTGGAATTCGTCTCATGCGAATGTGTGTGGAAAATGCTGATAAATGGAAGCCTGGACAAGGGACAGGAGTAGGAGCAGCAGCAGCAACTGGAGCAGGAGCAGGCACAGAAATAGGAACAGGAATAGGAATAGGAATAGGAACAGAAACAGGACCAGCAAGCAGGACTTGCCATTGCCATGCTAATGAGTCTCGTCTTCCCCATCTAAATGCAACTGCAACTGCAACTGGGAGGCAACTGGGAGGCAACTCACACATCCATTTGACCGATAAGACTACACTCACAAAAAAATATTATTCACATTTCAGAAATATGCCAACGTTATAGAATTAAAATGATAGGTAGTAAGATTTTTAATAATATTTATTATGTTAATTTTCTGAAATATTTTTGTTAAAGCAAAAAAAGCCTAATGAAAGTTAAGAAAACAACTTGAAATAAGGATAATTTCTTCTATTTTTTTTTAATATTTTTATTTCGTATTCCAGTCTTTTATAAATATTATGATAAAATAAATAAGTCTAGTACGAATTGAATTGATTTTTTTTATAAATATATTTTTATTTATAATAAGATAATAATAATATAATAAGATATTCTAGTAAATTTTCCAAAAATTAATTTTTGATTAAGAGAAAAAATAGCTATACCCTTAAGGAATAAAAGTTTTGCCTTATATAGTTTTTCCTTTAATTAAAAAAACCTTGAAAATATTAAAATTATTTGCATTTATACAATATTTATGTATTTTATATGACATTTTTTTCGATTTGAAATTATTTTTTTTCGTATTGTCAGAAATTATTGTATTGAAAATAAGAAATAAAATTTCTTCATTTTAAAAATAATTGACCCACATCCGATTTTGAAGCCCTGCTTTTTTTTAAGAAAAAAAACCTATGGCAATTTATAAAAAAATAAGAATGACACAATAATTTAGGAGAAAAATGATGCTATATATCTGAATTTTAGGGTGAAATAGGTCTCTTTTTTTTCAAGGCGAATATCTGAAATTTAAAGGTGAAATAGGTACCTATTTTTCAAGGTGAGTATCTGAAACTTTAAGGTGAAATAGGTCTCTTTTTTTCATGGCGAATATCTAAAACTTTAAAAACTCTTTTTTTCCGAGTGTATCAGGCAACAGCGACACCTATTTGACCGATAAGAGCAGGAAACTAGAGAGCTTGTCGGTTATTGGATTCATTCTCATCTACGATATGTGGTGTTTGGATTGTTTGGGCTTATGTTTGCCCAACATTGACGCTCTGATAAGATAAGCAAAAAGCCGCTTTAATGTCGTGACTCGGCGACTTCTTCTTCTTCTTTTTCTACTTCTACTTTGAGTTCGAGTTTTCAGTAAAATTCAAAATTCATAGAATGCAAATGTTGGCTAAACAACATTTTGGCCAGGTTGCAGTTGCAGAGACCACACAGTCGGAGACAAGCTCGTTGTATTGGGTTTGTCTAACAACAACAACAACTCTTAGAGGGGGTTTCCATGGCTCTGAGTCGGGTTTTTGTTGTTGATAGTCGTAGCTCAGAGTTGAGCCTCGATTGTTGACTTGAAATTGTAACTGAAACTAGATCTAGAAATCGTAAACAAAACCACTTTGGTCTGGAATTACCGCTTGAAGCTTTAGCTGCAACAATATTATAAACTTGGCTAATAAATAAGGGTTCAATTTCTTATAAATTTATTTTTTATTTAATTATTTAACGCCAGCTAAAAACATTACAAACAATTGATGTTACATTTCAAATATGAAAATATAAAATTTGAAATGAAAAGTGAAAAATTAAAAATAGTTAAAAATTGGAAGGATAAACAAAAAAATTAAAGCTGATCCAGCTTTTTTTCATTTTAAAATTTACATAACAACCATTTTATGATGAAAACTCTCAGTTTTGAGACAGAAATCTTAATTTTAGATTTGCCTTAGAACAAAAATGTCATGAACCAAAAATTCCAAATAAGTAGATCTATAATCTTGATTGAAAACTCATTAATTTTTATAATATTCTATTAAAGTTGTCTAATTTTAGATGTAAAATACCAATGAGGAATATTTCTGATTTTTCGATACATATTAATTTTTATAATATTATTTTAAAGTTGTCTAATTTTATAAATAAAATAGTTTAAACAAAAATTTATGATTTAAGATATCGATACTTTGGATCAGTGCTAAAAAAATGTATTTATCTATATTTTTAAAAAAATCTATATGTATAGTTAAATATGGTAAAAACTTAAAACTTTTTTGTGCCAATCCCATTTTTCGACAGTTTTTAAAGTAGTTAAGTTTTAAAGTTTTAAGTTAGTAAAGTTTCAAAGCTAAAAATTTGTGGTTTTAGTAGATTTTCGATTTTAAGTTAAAAAACTTGTAAGCCTTCTTAAAATTGCTGAAACCAAAATTTAAATAAAAATAAAATGAGAACCATGATACAAATTGTTCTACGTTATTTATTGTGTGAGTTTCCGTGGTTCGTTAGTTAGAGTTATCGGCCTGTCAGATAATTAGTGTTTCAGTTTGAAAAAAAATAACTGGGCTCGATTCCCACGTAGCCAAGTAAATATCTGTAATACACATGTCTTGTAAAAATCCTGATATGATGCTGAAAATAATTTAGCTAGCATGATGTAGTGGGCTCATAATAATATATAATGTATAAAGTTGGAATATAATAATATATTTATGAAGTTTTTTTGACTTTGTGTAGAGAAAATTAATTATCAACCAATTTTTTATTTACCTAAAAATTTAAAATATATTTTTTTTATTGTCCGTATATTTATTTAATATTAAAAAAACTCATATTGATGCACTTTAGAATTTTAGCAGCTTTAAAGCTTAGAGTTGGGATGGGGCAGCAGCTTTAAAAGCTGCTTGACATTCAAACTGCGGGCAGGCCTGCAATTGATTGCACAGCATTAAGGCGAAATTTCCAATTGGGTGGCTTTTCATACATACATATCTATATATATATATATATGTGCATACATATACAAACAAAAATACATGCATGCATATGTGTGTGTATGTATAATCATGTGGAGCCCACACACACACATACATACACGCATACACGCACACTTAAGCACGTATACGCACATTTAATGCAAATTTAAGCAGTTAGCAAGCAAGTAAAATATATGTGTGTGTGTGTGTGTGTGTGTGTGTGTGTGTGTGTGTGTGTAATATGTAGATGACTATATAAGTGTGTGCATGTGTGTATATATAGAGTCGTGTGTTCTCTGCTGAGATACATAATGCAGGGCAATATAAATAATTGCAATACATATGCATTTATATAAATGGCAGCAATGTGTGTGTGTGTGTGTGCGTTGCATAACCGCATTTGCTGTTTACATATGTACATACATACATATGCTTATGTAGTAAATATATATATATTTATGTACATATATGCATGTATATTTTAAATGCATCGATGCCTGCTGCACAATTGCAATTGCATTAGTGTGGCGCCCTCTTTTGTTCATTACACGCACAGTGCTTGCATTAAAATAAATTTACAGCAAAATACTCGAATGCATTTGTTAAATGAGACAAGAAACGTTGCATGGGTGGGGGAGGGGCAGCGAGAGCGGAAGTGGGAGTGGAAGCGAGAGAGGGAGATCCACCTTACTCCTGCTGTGTGAATTCCTTTGCATCTCCTGCTGCTAATTGTTCATGTCATGAAGAGGGAGCGAGACGAAGATAGTAAACCAACCCACACTTCAGCAACCCTCTAGTACTGCTGGTACACAGTATCCTGTATTCCAGGATAAAATCAATCCATTGCGGTGTCAGAAGTAATTCTGAATTTTCTTAAATCAAGTAGCAAATACTTGATTCAAGAACGATTTTTCTCAGCAATATTAATTTTTATTTTTATCTATTTAACGTCGACTTAAAGTAGTTTATAGAGAGAAAAAATAACTAATTAGATTTCAAATACAATTATAATAAAATGATTAATAAATTTAATTAATGACTGGAAAAATACAAAAATTTAAGTTTAAGTTTAAGCTGGGGTTTAAATGTTATATTCACCAATGGTGAGTGGTAACCTGTGAGTTCACCAGTGAACCGTACTAGCGGTTGCAGCTGAGAGTAATATGCGTATGTGTGCGTGTGCATTGTCATCCATCCATCCCCCTCTAACACCCCCTCAAAGATATAGAACAAGTTTGAAATTTTCATTTTTACATATTCAATTTTATTTCTTCATGTCTCGAATGTGTGTGTGTGTATTGTGTGTATTTGTGTGTGTATTCGCCTGAAATATCAATAATCAAATGATATAAACTTAATACTAAAAACTTGTCGAAATAAACATTAAAGTTCAACATATACAGTTATACGATATTATTATTATTATTATTTCTTTCTTTCATCAAATAAGGCATTTAAATATTGCGACATTCTGATTGAACAAATAAACATATACAAATATAATTATGGAATTAACAAAACTGACAGTTATCGGGTCTTTAGCTAAAATGGAACAGATCTCAAAACTAGACTTAATTTAATTACTATACATATAACATAGTTGGGTTTATTTTATTTTTTACCCATTGTTTTACATCATTTTTCTTTGCTTAGTTAAAAATAAAATTACGTAATTCTTGTTTTTTTAGCATTTAATTTTTTTTTGTTTATACATATATTTTATATCACAATAGAAAAAAGAATTAATTCGCATATTCTTTTCAATCGTTATAGTTTTTTTTTGTTGTATTTTCATTTATTTTTCTTTTTTTAAGTTTGCTTACTTATAAATTAAACAATAAAAAATGTACAGAATTTTCTTTAACGTTTGTTTTTTAGTGTTTTTTTTTCGCTAATAAACAAAGTTTTTATTTTGTTTTGCTTATTTTTTTTGAGTTTGTTATTTGACTAATGGTTTGTTTTTTTTGTTGACCAAGTTAAAAACTAAAGCTTAATGTAGATTTATTAATTTTCGTTAAGTGTCTACTATTAACATGTTTTTGTATTTTAATCATCAACTAAATTAAACGGCATAACTAACGACGCTGCACTAAACAAATTCGTAACAAACGAAAATAAAAAACACACAAAAAAAGTTCAACACAAAGAATTCAAATACGAAAAAAAATAAATACAAATATTTCTAACAAAAGGTAGAGAGACAGAGAGTGAGAGAGAGCGCGACAACAAAGAGCAAACTTTTTGTTGTTGTTGCGGACAAGCTTAAAGCGCTGCTGACTTCGCTGCTGGCGTCGCAGTTGCCGCCATTGCTGCTACTGCGTTGTTCTCTTGTCATTGTTGTTGTTGTATCGTTGGAGGCCGCTGGCTTTTTTTTGTTGTTGCTGCTTTTGCTTGTGTTTCTGTTGTTGCCGAAGCGTGAATTAAAATAAACTATTTAAATTTATTTGCATCTGTTTAACTGCGGCCTGCATTATACACACACACACGCATTCTCATGTGCATGTGTTTGTATGCGTCGTGTGTGTGCTTTACGCTGCCCCGCTCTCTTGTTGCCCGCTGCCCGCTCTCTTGCTGCTTATCGCGCGTCTCCATCGCCATGCACTTTGTTGCTGCCGTCGCAGTCGTGTTTTTTTTTCTTCTTTCTCGTTTGTGTTGTTTTATTTTTTGCTTTTTTCTTTATCGCCGCCGCCGTCGCTGCGCTGCGTGCGTGTAAGCTGACGCGACTCCCCCTTGCACTGCAACTCCTACCCTCCCTCCCCCTCACATTCAATAAAGTGCGCCGCTGCCAGCCCCTTAGGAACAGTGTTGCCAACTCAGCTTTTTTTCACGTCAGATTTAAAGTTTTTCGAATGGCATTCTATGAAATGAAATTCTAGCTACTTTTTAAGTTAAAAAAAACTACTAGAAATATTCCCAATTATTATTATTAGATCTGTATCTATATTTTTTTTAAATTTGTTTATATTAACATAAATATTTTAAATTTAGAAATCAATGATCAATGCCTATTTTTATTGTATTTCTATTACTCTGAGATATTGGTGTGCATACAAGCGGACTGATAAACGGACAGCGCTAAATTCACTCGAACTTTAATACTGATCGAGAATAGGGTGCATCGATTTGAACGGGCCCAAAAAATTTTAAAATGGTGAAATTTGTGATATTGTGAACCGATTTGAATCAAATTACCAGAATATGCATTTGCGTTGGTCTTTTACATGCTGGCCAAACTTAGTTGAAATCGCTTCACTCTATCATATAGCTACCTTAGGAACGATCGGTCGAAAATCTGGCTTTCTTGCGAACATCCTTGTTTTTTTCTAGCTATTTTAAAATGTTGATGTAGCTTTTTTTGTTAGGTTGACAACACTGCTTAGGAACCTGCGGCGGCAACAACAACGTAACGCAACACAGACCAGACCCAAAGCGAGAGCTTCAGCTCCATGACAGCGTAGCCGCCGCTGCAGACGTCGCTGTCGTCGTCGTCATTGTACGTGTCTGTCTGTATGTGTGTGTGTGTTGTTCATTGTTTGCTTTTTGTTGTTGGCGTTTGTTGTTTTCTGCCTGCCTGCCTCTCTCTCTCCCTCTGTCACTCTATCTTTCGCTCTCTGTCGTGTTTCTGTTTCTGTTTCTACTCGATTCGTATGAACAAAATTTAGTACAGCGTGTGGTATGGCAAACGAAAGCTATGAGTTTTCAGTGTATCTTGTTTTTGTATCATTTTTTTTTTCTTTTACCTTAGTTGTGTGTGCATGTGCGTGTGTGTGTGTGTTTGGTGGTGTGTGTAATTACGTGCCTTGCCTGCAGACGTTGGACATGCAACACGGCACGCAGGTAGCAAGAGACGCAGGAAGACAAAGTCAAAAGAAGACGCGACTCTCAGCAAAAAGTCACAAAAGTCACACACGCACACACACATGCACACGCATGCCGAGAGAGACTTGGTGACAGCGATCCTGCTAGGAATTAATTAAGTAAAGAGCAAACAATCGCTCTCTTTGCGTATATAAAAACAAAACAAAGTGATAAGTCTAGCTAGACTCTTTGCACTCATTTGAACTTGGAATTCCAGCATGATCCTGCGTAAACTCAAGAGAGAGCAAACGCTCTCGAACTCTAGCTAGTTAGACTCTTCCCACTCGCATGTCTCGGCTCTTGCTGTCTCACGTGCTGGCTGACTGCTCCGCTTTCTGTGCCTCAGCTGCGGCACAGGCATTACAATCATGATGAACGCATCATCTGACCAGCCACAATCCCAGATTGAGTTTCTGCAACTTGGGCAGCTTCATAATGATATCGATGCCTTTGGAACTGAGCTGTGTGCAGCCATAGAGATCGATGGTCTTCAGATTGGTCAAGTCCTCGGCCAGAGTTTGAAGTCCTTTATCCGTGATACGACTGCATTGTCCAATATTGAGGTTCTCCAGTTCATGTAACGACTTGGCAATCTTCAACATGCCCTGATCCGTAATCTGACATTGATTCAGACTCAACGATCTCAGGCGGTAGAGTCCCTGGGCAATATGGGTTAATGCCTGATCGCTGATCTTGTCACAGAAACTGACATCGAGGGAATTGATGCCGCTGCCTCCTTCCGTCAGATAGGCCATTCCTATGTCGGAGATATTATCGCAGGAGCGTAGATTCAACTGTTCCAGTTTGGGCATCCTGGCCAGATGCTTCAGTCCGCTGTCCGTCACCGAAACGCAAAAGCTCAGATTGATGGACTTTAGTGAGGTTAAACCCTGTGCTATGTGACCCAATGCCTCATCACTTAATCTCTGGCAGTCCTGCAATCCCAGATATTCCAATTGCAGATTCCCCTCCGCCGTTTCCCGACTGAATCCCGCCAAGTGTCCGATTCCTTGATCACTTATGTGCCAGCAGGATCGTAAATTCAAATGACGCAACTTTTTCAATCCCCACGCGATGAGCAAAAGTCCCGTATTTGTAATGTTGCAACAGCCGCCGAGTTCCAATGTTTCCAGATTCTTCAAATGCTGCGCAATTCTTCCAAGACTCGTGTCCGTGATCTGTTTGCACAGCGATAAATCGAGTGTCTTCAAATTGGGCAGATCAACGCTAAAGGCGTGACCCAAATTCATGTCGGCAACGTTGAAGCAACCGCTGAGATTCAGGGACGTCAGGGCTGGAACGCCCAGAACCAGATCCTTGAGCGAACGACGCAGTGAGAGAATTTGCACCTTCTTAATTCCGCGACGAACCAAACAATTAAATAAACTCGGACTGGAACGCTTGAGATGAAGTTTCGCCTCCACTCCCTTCCAGACGCTCTTCGCATACGCCGCATCCCTCCAGGCGCTGCAGACTTGGGCGGCCCTTCCAAGATCTCGCACTTCCAGATGCTCAAAGATCTGTTCCAATAGCTCGGGGAATAAATTGCTAATGTGTGTGCCTTCCACGGGCGGTGGACTCTCTCTGGGACTTTCCCGATGCTGCAGATGATGATGATGATGATGGTGATGATGATGTTGGGCATGCGCTGCTGCTGCGGCGGCCGCGGCTGCTGCCGCTGCTGCTGCTGCGGCTGCCGCATGTTGCAAGTAGAGTGCGGGTGGCAGAGATTGAAGCTGTGGACGTTGGTGCAACGCGTAGGGCGTGAAGCGCAGCAGGTGGTGTTGATTTCGTGTCAAGCCCGGCAGCTCCGTCTGTTGATACAGCTCATCCATATTCCAGGCAGCCGATGAACCTGTAGCTAATCCCCCAGATCCTCCACCTCCTGTTCCGCCACCTCCCCCGCCGCCATAGTTATTTAAAGCAGCGGCTGTTTGCAGCGATATTGTCGTCTGATGATGGAAGGGCAACAGCTCCGTATTGGTGGCCATATTCCTCTCTTTACTTGCAGTTCTCTTTTCGAATATTTCTCTTTATTTTCGTATTTTATTTTATTTGATTTTATTTGTATTTTATTTATTATTCTTCACTTCAAGTGCGTCGCATTTTATTTTGCATAGGACTAGAGCACTATTAATAACTACACTAAAAATGCACTTCTCCAATAATATTGTATCTCTGTATTTATTTCACTATTCACACAAAACGAGCGTTAAACGAGCTTTAAAGATTGAGACAAGCGCACACGACGTGACGAGTTACCGAGCAGCTAAAAACACGTCCGAACGCTTCAATGGCGAGAAACAGAATGAGACACAGAGCGACAAAGCGACAAATTAAATGAGCGACATACACAGTCACTCACTTACACACATACGCTCACACACACACAGGCAGCTGAATTCAGCAATGGCAGCCAGGTAGAATCTCTCTCGCTCTCTGGCTCTCCCACACTGTCGCTCTCTCTCTCCCTCTCTCTCAATTGGGCTGGGACGTTGAGTCAACTTTGGCTTGTTTCCCGTCAGTTTTTAGCTTGACTTTAAGAGGCTATGAGATATTACTGAATTCTTTACTATTTAAAAGGAATATTTTTTAAAATGCTCAAAACTTATTAGTAAAAGTAAAAAGTTTTAAAGATATTATCTTTATAAATGACTAGAAAAGTGCAGAGTATTCATTTTAAATGGAATACAGATACATATCTGGTTGCATTTCTTAAATATAAAGCAAAATAATTTAGCTTTCTTTTTTTAAATCTGCAGATTTACTTTTGATACGAAATAACCTCAGTATAACTTAACCTGATGAAAACAACTATTCTATAAAACACATATGACACATATTAATTAAACTTAAACTATTTTTATGAAAATATATAATTATTTTATAGAAGTTATATTTTAAAATTAAGAAATAAATTTAAAGTATTAATTTAGAATAGAATTTACAGGATTATTTGCTAAAGTTAATTAAAAGTGGAGATAAAAAGTTTTTAGTTTCGTTTGATTTAGGATTTAATAGGATCTGCATAAAACACATAAAAGTAAATAATTAAATTAATTTTTACTATTTGGTTCCTCTATATAAATTATTATATAAACACAAAGTAGTAAATTAAAAATAATCTTTTTCTCCAATCAATTTTCTTCGAGATTTTTTGTTGCACATTCTAAGATTATAATAATTGGATAATTGTAAGGAAATTAAATTTAAGGGTTCCTCTATAAGAAATCAGTGCATATAAGTAACAACCTTTCTTAATGCTGACGTTCCTTAAAGCGTAGTTCGCCTGTATATTAAAAATGATTATTTTTCAACCAGTTTTTATTTTTTGAGATTTGATTCTGCATATTCTAGTTCATAGTTAAGGTTAGATTGTTAGCATGTTCTATAGACCAGCTTAATGCCAAAAACTCCGACGCATTTTGCTGTTGTTGTTGCTGCCTCTTCGATGCATTCCGAACACGATCTATGGAGCAGGTACCTGTCTTGTCCATGTCTATGTATCTTTATCTGTATGTATCTGTATCTGTAACTGTGTATCTTTGTGTGTATGTGTGTATCTTTCGTTGTTGTTTTGTCGCTACCTGCAACGCACAACAATCCCGGTTTCCAAGAAAATATTAACGATATCTCCCAAAACGTTGCCGCACAGAGACTCGAGTTTTGAGATTCCAGATTCGAGTTGCAGTTGCAGAGAGATCTGAGAGTTGAGAGATGAGAGACTGAGAAACCCGCTGGGATTGAACAAAAGCCGTGTTACAATAGCGGACCACGCATTGTTATTGATACTAGGAAAGCAATGCACATGCACACATGTTGAGTAAATTCATCCCGATCCCTTAAAAAAAAGGAAAACGCCGACGATGCGTCTTATAAAAAAATATAAAGAAAAGGGACTTGGAATTTTTGGGAAAATCTGATATTGCTGACTACCTGCTCCTTTAGAGAAGGGAAAGGGAATGGGAATGGGAAAAGGAATAGGAATGGGAACACCCGCACCCTTGTGATTTCTAGACCACGTACAGTGGGAGAAACTCTAAGATTTGCATATATACATTTAAAAATTGCAAATCTCAAATTAGCGTATTTTTTTTTGTTGAACAATAAATAACTTAAGCAATTTATTAACCATTTTTTTTAAATTTAAATATGGTTATTATGTTCAAATACCTTTTCTAATTTTCTTTTTAATTGATATGCTACATAATTTCTATGTTTTACATAATTCACATAGAAACAAACAGACGTACTGATAGATATTTTTGCTATTTCCAAATATATTAATTAATTAATTAAATCTAACAAAAAAAACCTCTTCACGAGGTAAGAGTCTAATGTTAAGGGAATATTCAAGTCCCAAAATAACGGATACCCAATTTTGTTATGAAGAATATGCAATTTAATTTTCATCTATTCTAAAATAAAATAAAAATACTATAATTATTTAAATATGTACATATAATAATAATATATTAAAAATAATTTAACTTAATCTAGACATTTTTCACAAAATTACAGGAAAATAAAATACTGGATTCGGGAATAAAATCAATCCAATGAGGTCAGTAATTCCGGATTTTTTTAAACCAAGTACAAAATACTTGATCCAAACTCGATTTTTCTCAGCAATATTTTGATTTTCAGGGTTCTGTACAATTTTATTATTTAGATCAAATAATTTTGGCTTCTTTCATTTTTTTATGTTGAGTCTTTGCCATTTTAACCGCATATTGTCCTGATTTAACAATAATATTCTGAATACATACTTCAAAAATAATTAAGTCAAGATTTTTAAACATGAATTTTAGAATGTTTCTTTTCTTCTATGTACAGGTATCCAATTTTAAAGATGTGCTATTGTAAAGTAAAAAAATTAAATTGTATGCATATGTCCACATAATATTAATGTTAAAATAATTTAGGTTAATTTGTGTATTTTTACCACTGTGCAGGGTCGGGGTGGGGGTTAAAATGCCTATGCTGATTTCTCATCATGCCCCTGTCGGAGGCAAGTAAAAACTCTCGTACAGTCACTGGCATTATCATTATCCTTGCCGAGAGCAAGGCGTGCGTCTCCGGAATTTCTCCCTCTCTCTCTCTCTCTGTCTGTCGCTCTCTTTCTCATTCTCTCTGTTTTTCTTTGGGTCTACCTGTTAAACCGGTTGGCCAAAAGGGACAGGGCCAGGGCCAATCTTTGGTCTTTGGACGTGAACGTGTCAAGGCGTCGCTGCCAACGAAAAATAAAATAATCTGTTCGTCGGAATTCGTTTCTCTCTCTCTCTCTCTCTCTTTCTCCCACTCTCTATCCCTCTCTCTATCGCTGCTAAGATATATAGTGCGGCAGATAATAATCGATTGGTTTTTGGCTGCCTCTTTGTGCGTTTTGCACACTATGATCATCATTAGCTGCCGCTGTTGCCGCTGCCACTGATGTTGCATGCCACAAGCACAGAATTTGACGCAGGTAGGCTGTGGAAAAAGATGCAATAGAGACAAGCATCGCAAAATAAAAGCGGTGGGTGAGGTGAAAAAGGAGGGGAGCCCACGCAGCAAGTGCAAATCATGAAAGACTCTCTTCAGTATCCAAAAAAAGATAATAAATAAATAAATAAAACTGGTAACTACAGATAAAAGATACAAGATACATTTACTTATGCCTACTGCACTTGTCACGCATATACTTATTTTATTATTACGATAATGCATCGTAATAAATAAAGCAACTAAAATTACTTTATTGGCCCCCCAAAAGACAGTCTTTAATTTATGATAACTACATTATTTAATAACTACACAAAAAAAAAGATCATTATCATTATAGAAGATTCTTCTTTAATTTGACGAGTACATTCAAAAGATTTATATTTGATTTTAATAATAATATTCAGAATACTAATATTTTTGATATAATGAGTGTATTCAAATTATTCCTCTTTTCTCTAATTAATATAATTAGAAGATTTCTCAGTGATTTGGAAAATATTTTTTAAGAATTGACTTCTTTATATTGAATACTTCGAATATTTCTCTTGGACTGGAAAAAATTCATTTTCCATAAGGTTCATCCTAAAAATGTTGAAAATACGAGAATCGTCTTAAGGATTCTACTTTAAATTGTTCAAACTGACAATAATATCTCTAATATATCCTTTCGATTCAAAGGGTATATTAAAAAAAATTCTATTCGATTTCATGAGTATTTTCTAAGATTCGCCTTAGTTTAATTAGAACCTATATTAAGAAGATTTTTAAGCAAGATATTTAAAATACGACGATTATTGTTCAGAAGATATTGCTTAAAGTTGATTACTCTTGAAATTAAGTAAAAGTGCTTTGAAAATGTATAATATACAATTTTTATGAAACCAAATAGATTTTTATTTTATTTTACTGAAAAAGTATAAATGAAAAGAAGCAATATAAATTTAATAGTTCTCAGTTTGACTGTTTTTTAATTCCAAAAAAGTGTAACCCTCAATGTCAAGCGACTCGAAATCCACAACCAATTATGCATATCTAATATATTTATTGTATAATTAATCAATTGTTATACAAGTTGTTACAGTTTCCAAAGTACACATAATAAAAATCATATGATGGTAAGCAAGATCATTGTACTTTGGGATCCTCAAACAGAGATCCCGCTATTCAACCTAATTGATTGTAATCACAATCTGGTTTCAAATTGTATTTGTATTTGATTTCGTACATGTGTTTGATTTTACCCGCATATAATATAATATTTACCGATCTATTATAATCTGAAATAATGTTTTAAGGGTTAACAACAAATTTGATAAGAATTTTTTTAATTACTATGACGGATTGCAATGAGATTGGAGATCGATGGCGATAGATTACGAGTTATCAAGGTTAGTTTAAGGCACTGAACCCCAATTTCAATTCCAATTCCATTCCGATTCCGATTCCTGAACCAGCAGAACCTGATCTTAAGTTGAACAATTCCCAATCAAATTCCATATCATAGTCTTTGAATCTTTGGTTACCCACAAACAAAAGAGAGAAGCAATTTCCTATTGTCCTGCCCAATTCTGCAAAAAGTAAGACACAAAAAAGATAAGCTATAAGAAGGATCAATTTTAAGGACTGCACACTTGTCTGGCACTTGGAAAAACGGAAAACTGACACCGCACTTTAGATTCAAGTGCCAAGTTCCGCTGCTCTCTCTGAGATTTCTGGCGAAAAAATTTCCCGCTGCTAAATATAATTGTAAAATAGGGAAACTTAGGATTAGAGAGCCCTATAAGTATTGTTGAAGCAGAAAAAGCAGCAAAATAGAGATTGCAATCTCTTTAAACTAGAAAATCTTGTTAGGAGTAAAAATAGAAACTTCGGATTGAAGAGAACCCTTAAAAACTGCCAGTAGTGGGGATAAAAAGTAAATTTGAGTATTACTTTAAATTGTGAATTTTTAAAATGAGAAACTTAGGATCAAGCGGAATTTTTAACGACATAAATAAAAGAAAAACTAAAGGCCTACAATTAATTTTAAAAAAGAAAAATAAATTATGAGAATCTTAGGATTAAAGACATTTAAGTATTTCTGAAGTAAAAAAATATGAAAGTTATGAATTCTAGCCCTCACAATCCTTTTTTAAAAAAGAAAAAAAATTATGAGAATCTTAGGATTAAAGACATTTAAGTATTTCTGAAGTAAAAAATTATGAAAGTTAAGAATGCTAACCCTTTAAGATAATACAATCCTTTCATAATGTTAGAAAAAAAGAATGAAAGCTCTACCTTTATATAGACAATGAGAATTAATATATAAAATATATTTTTGAGAAAGAAAATAAAAATACGTAGCCGAAAAATATTTGCTAAAATTAATCAACTGTATTATAACTATATAAAGACTTAGGATTAAAGAGAATCTCCTAAATATTATTTAAGTCCCATTTATAGCTAAAAAGCAGAGTTATCTGAGCATATTTCTGAAAATTATCTGAAAATATAAATAAATAGACACGATTTATCCACATATATATGTAAAATGTTCCTTTATTGTTTATGTAATTTAAATTCTATATGTATATATATATATAGTATGTATGTATATATTATGTATGGTAAGTAGATTTCATGTCAGTTTCTTTATCTTTTCCGTTTCTTTTTTGAAAAATTTCGTTTACATATGGCATACGCACTAGAAATTAATATTTTCTTTTGTTTTGTTTTAGTTAAATTTAGTTTAAATCTTAAAATTCGTTTACGCTATGACTTTAAAATACTCTCGTATGTACGTAGTTAATAACTAGTTGCTAATTACTTGTATTAAAAACCCAAAAAATCCAACTACGATTGCTACTCAAAGCAAAAAATTGGCATTTAATAATAAGTATTTTTTTTTTAATATATATGGCAGGGGGGCATAAATATGTGATGCAGTGTAGTGTAGTGTTAGTTTAGTTGTGATGTGTAGTGTAGTGTATATGTACATGCAGGAGCACCTTAATTGTTTATGTTTATTATGTTATATTATATGTGAGGTGCACGCAAGGAAGTTTGTTTTATGCTAAAAGCATTCTTTTGATTTCTATGTGCTATATGCAGTTATAGTTATTAATTATTAATTAATTTAATTTATCAATTTATTTATTATTTATGCGTAGTATTTGATTCGCTTTTAAACATTTTGCATTTCGTTGAATTTAGTCCAAATGGATAATACATTTAGTTGTTAATCGAATGAGGGCCGCACATTTATTTTTTTTATTCCGATCACGAATCGAGAATGTTTTTTTAGGAATACAGTGAAGTGAAAAGTGTGCGGCCACTTCGGCAATCCGAAGTCGAGAATGGGAATTTCTTGATATATAATTTGTATATATATATTGTTTGCATTTCTAATGTCGTACGTGCCTAAATTCTAAATTATGCTAAATGTTTGTTCGTAAAACACCCAAAAATGTCTGGTTATTATTCGCTTTTCCAACAAAAATCAAAAAATTAAATGTAAACACAAAATAATAAACATAAAATGGAAATAAAAAAAAATAATAATATTAGTTAATAATAATATAAAAATACTTTAATGGGGTTATATATATACAGGTACATTTTAGACTTTTTCAAATGTAAGCTTGTAAAAAATGTAATGTTTGTTTTTTTAATATGGAGAGCACTAAACACACAAAGAGGCGGAAGAGGAAGAGAATCGGACAAATTCATCAATGTGTGTGTTTGTGACTTTAGCTATATATATGTTTAATTAATAATTAGATAATTAGTTAAGGTGTACGTTTGCTATTCACTAGGTCAAGTCGTTATTTGTGAAGTATTACTGTAGTTTTTTTTCGTTTCATTTCATTTCTTTTGTTTATAGAAAAGCACTAACCATTAAACATTGCAACTGCCGTTTGTCATCATTATCATATTTATCTTTATCTTTATCTAATTTCTATATATTGTATTTAATATAAATGCAAATTCAGGGAACATAGGATTTGAAAAACGCTCGATTGTGATCGTAGATATGAAAGAGTTGAGTTTTGAGAGTACATTTAATTCGTTTTAACTTTAACTTTAACTTTATCAAGCCTATGACTAGGGCCAGCATTGCAAATACATATACCATATACCATATATCTTATTTATCTGATCTAACTATCAAGTTATCAGTTATCAAAAGTATGTGTTTTTCTCTTCTTGAGTTTTATCGAGTACGTATTTCATGTTTAGCAATTCTTTTTTTTTTTTATATATTTTCTTGGAAGCATTTCATACAGCATTTACTTCTTAAGTACATTACTTTTGGGACTAACTGTTATGCGCACTCACTCTTACTAAAATTCGTAATGTCCCCTCAAACTAAATAGTTTTATAATTCGAGTTGTGCACCTTGATTGTTGTTCTTATAGTTGTTGTATCTGTTTTTACCAGGGATCGTCATTAATATTGAATTTTTTTAATAAAAATGTCTAGATTTTTAGCAAAAAAAATTATTTAAAGTAACTCTTAAATTTTATCTAAATAAAAAAAATATTGAATAAATAATTACATTTAGGTTTTCATTTAAAATTCATAGTACAACTCTTAATTTGAATTTAAAATTTGTATTGTATGATAAAATAAATAAATATTAAATGCATATACCAAAAATATGATAAAATATTTTTATATATTTTCTTATATTATTGGTAACTGCATTAAATTTATTTTGTCAGCTTTTGAAAATGAACTTTACTGGAAATATCTAATTTATGAATTTAAAAATTGAAAATTAAAGTTATTCTTATATTAATATTATTTAAATTAAAAATAAAGTTTAAATGCATATACCGAAAATAAGTATAATAAAATATTTTTAAATATTTTCTGATATTATTGGTAACTGCATTAAATTTATTTTTTCAACTTTTATTAAAACAATTGAAAATAAACTTTTAATTGTAATTTCTAATTTATGATTTTAAAAATTGAAAATTAAAGTTATTTTTATATTTGTATTATTTAAATTGAAAATAAAATTTAAATGCAAATACCAAAAATATAATAAAATATTTTTATATATTTTTTGATATTATTGGTAACTGCTTTCAATTTATTTTTTCAACTTTTATTAAAATAATTGAAAAATAACTTTCATTGTAATTTAAAAATCATACTAAAACATTTATTTATGAATTTAAAATATAAATTGAAAATAAACAAATTAAATGCATATACATACATACAAAATATAATTAATTATATGAATATAATGGTATTATGTATTCAATTTACTTTTTTATTTTTTATTAAATTCATAGAAAAATAAATTAAATTGTTATTTAAAATAGGAGTTATTTTATGATTTTAGAAGAAATATTTAAATTAAATTATTAATTCAACACTTTTATTATTTTCGATAAAGAAAAATAAGAGTGTAAATAAATTGGTATGTTAAATATAAAAAATTAAAAGTTGTATCTGTTTTTAGGATACCACAACCAGAAATATTACTATATCTAAGTTTTTCCTCATTCAATCAGATAGTTTTGTCATTAATTCTTTTTTCGATCCCTGGTTTCTAGAGTCTAAATATTTAGAGTACGTATTCGGTGTGTAGTTGAAACTGCAACTCATTTGGATATATGTATATATTCGATTTCTATATATATACTATATATATATATATGTATATATGTTTATAAAATGCTATGGAGTATCTCGTGTGTGTTTTTGTGTCTGTTCTAAGTTTCGATATGAATGAAAAGTTACGACTAGATGCTATATTAAGACTACGCAAGTTGCATTCCAAATATATATATATGTATATATATATATTTATATTAAAATATATATATTTAAGTATTTTTAGCAGTCATTTGTCGTGGGTTGGATGCCATGGGATCTCCAGCCTCGGCATAGAGACAGGATCCTTCGCTGCAGGAGCAGGTGTCGCCTTCCCGTGAGCTGTTGCAACAATCGCTGGTGTAATTCCTTGCATGCAACTCATATCCGGAGAGCATGTTCTCATTCTCACTCTCCGCACAGGAATTCTGGAGAAGATTTGCAGCTGGTCTTCGTTGTCCGGAGCGTTTGCTGCTGCTGTGATCGGCGCTGCTGTCGGAATGAAGTTGCTGATGTCGTGACTTGCCGTGACTCTGACTGTGACTCTGACTGTGACTGTGACTCTGACTGTGACTGTGACTCTGACTGTGACTGTGGGAGGCGCGTGAATTATCCGAGCACTCGGAGGAGCATTGATAGATCTGATGACTGGAGGATGTCGATTGCATTTGGTTGCCATGTGGCAATCCTATCGGTTGATACCAACCCTCCGCTGTCGGTGGCAGGGGCGGTGGTTGCATGGGCGTGGCCAGTGCATCACAACTGTTGCAGGCTCTATGATTGTTGCCACAACGTGTCGCATTCAATCCCGCCTGATATTCACTCACCGCATGTCGTTGCGTCGGATAATGGATATGTATATTACGGCCGGACATTTCGGCTGTTCCGCTTCCTCCGCTGGCAAAATACGGCGGCAATGGCGGCGGATGCTGACTGGTGGGCGTGATCTGATAACGATTCTGTGTGCCCCCCACACCACTCAATGGATTGCTGTACAGATTCTCCGGCGGACAGCCAACGGCGCATTGCGGCGACACGCCCCAAGCCGAGAATCCCCCCGAGGAGCTGCTGTGTATCGAGGCGTTGAGATTGCTACAGGAAAGTGAGAGAAAAATGGATAAAGACAGTTGTGAATTACAGTTTTCAATTGTACAACTCTTGGGAAAGGCTACGGACGAGCGAACACGACTTTTAGAGACTCTGTTCTAAATTTTTAAATATATAATTTATGTTAGAAAAGCATAAAGACAGTTGTGAATTACAGTTTTCTTAGAGAAGAGCTGCAGACGAGTGAACACGACTTTGAGAGACTCTGTACTTATTTTGTAGATAAGTAAATTATGTTATATATATATAGAAAATCATAAGAACAGTTGTGAATTACAGTTTTCTTAGAAAGACTCGGACGAGCGAACTCGACCTAGAGAGACTCTGTACTAATTTTGTAATCAAGAAATTATAGTTTTATTTTAGAAAAGGCTGCAGTCGAGCGAACACGACTTTGAGAGACTCTGTACTTATTTTGTAGATAAGTAAATTATGTTAGAAATAGCATAAAGACAGTTGTGAATTACAGTTTACTTAGAAAAGACTGCTAGACGAGCGAACACGACTTAGAAAGACTCTGTACTTATTTTGTAAATATATAAATTATATTATAAATATATTAATATTAACAATATGTAAAATTACGTTACGTTAATTTGAAAAAATATACAAAAAGGATATAATAAAAACCAAAACATTTTCTGTTCTGTGAAGAGTTGTAAAAAAATTAAATAAGTTAAAAATATTCTACTACTGAAATAGTAAAAAAATCTAAATATCTCAAAATGCAAAAGATTAATAACCAAAATATTATATTTGGTATGTATATAAATATTACTGAAAATTATACCATGTGTATTTTAAACAAACTAACTATAATAGTACAATTTACTATTAAATATTCTTTGGATGCATTTTTAAAAATATTTTTTTTAAATATTTAACAACAATGTTTTTTACTTTTAAACTGTAATTATATTTAATATTTATCAGACCTACGATATTTATCAATTGCGCCAAAAACTCAAGGCTCTATCTATGTATTTATTTTTTTAGAGCGAGGACTTATGGCAATAATCTATTATAAACTTTATCTGCTTGGAATACACAATTTGTTGTTTCTAAATCTTATAGTATCTGAGATAAATAATAGCTGGTTTCCACTAAAAAAAATATTTAGCTGTTCTTCTATACATTTTTCTACTTACTAAAACAATTTACTTTCTTTTTACACTAAAAAAAATACTAATCTGTTCTTCTATAAATTATTCTACATTCTAAAACAATGAACTTTCGTTGAGTGTATAAAACTTAAAGCACCCTTTGTCTTATTTAAATACAGGGTTTATTAATGTTACCCACCTCTGATTCGTGGAGATGCCGGAGCCGCCGCTCTTGGAGCTCTTGCGTGAGGATTCGGGAGAACCTTGAGCATAGCCGTAATTGGAAGACAGTGGAGGAGGATGCTCTGGTGGCGGTGGCAGAAACTCCGACCAGTTGATGGTTTCCGTGGGATATTGCAGATAATTGGACTTGTTGCCGGCAGCAGCAGCGGCAGCAGCAGCAGCTGCTCCTTGGGCTGTAAATGCATCCGAGTAGGGGGAATGTGTGCCCGAATCCTTGTCAGCACTCAGAGATGTGGCCTTGGTGCACGTTTCACTGGAGGAGGTGCCAATGATCATGGTTGTGGCATATGGCGTGGGATTATCAGGACTCTATAAAATATATACAATTGATAAACTGAAGAAATTGTTATTTAAATAAATTAAATTAACCTTGCGGCAATTGTAGAATGTGGTGAGATTTCGTGTGTCCACCTCGGCGTAGTCGGTGCCACCATCGGAGTTGTTGTAGTTGGACTGACTGCTGTTCACATGGGAGAGCAGCTTTGATTCACTCAATCCCGAGTCCTTGTCCGTGTCCGTTGTGCGCCATCCTCGATCAATCCACAGACTCTCCTTGCTATTGATGTTCAATGCGGTTATCTCATTGGCGCTGACAACTGTTTTTAAATTGGTAAATTAATATATAAATTAAATATATATTTATTAATATATTATATATTTATTTTTTTTAAAAAATTGAAATTCAAATTTGAATCTGAGTACAAAATTTTGGAATAATAATTCTAACTATCCTATGCTATAAAAACAGCATTATTAAAGAGTATTTAATTAAATTAATTTGCATGAAATAATTATTTACTTTCAAAATTTATTTAAAAATCATAGAAAAAGACTTACTTTAATTTTATATAATATTAATAAAATAAAAGTTATATTCAGTTTTTAGTTAATAAATAAATTAAAAAAATTAAAGGCACATACCAATAACACTAAGATTAATTTTTATTATATTTATTTTTATTATATAACTAATTATACCCGTTACTTATTTCTAAAGTAGAAATAAACTTTAAACGCTTATTTTAAATATAAAAATACGAATATTTTTGTATTTTGTATTTTTTGTAAGTGTATTTAATTTTTATTAGAAATATAGTAAAATAACTTTTATTTTCAATTATTAATTAATTTATTTATATTAATAAAGATTGAATATAAAAGTAACTTTATGATTTTTAAATAAAAATTGAAATTTAATTATTATTTCATAATTTACCTATTTTATTTATATCAAAAATAAGAGTTTCAAGTAATTGTTATGATCAAACGAAATATTTAATGCAGTTTTCAGGATACTCTTTAAATCTAAGAGATTCCCATTCATTCCCAGAATATTTCTCTGATTTCATTTTTATTAAACTCATAATTCTATGATTTTTGAAGTAAAATTTGAAATTTTATTATTATTTTATAAAATTGGATTGTTTGGCGACCTTTCTAATTATTTAAATTTGATTTGTTTGTTCTTAATTAATTTGATTGCCGATATATATTATTTAATAATTTAATTATTTTATATAAAAAATAAGAGATTAAATGAATTGTTATGATCAAAATAAATATTTAATGCTGCTTCCTATATACCCCTTAAATCTAAGATTTTCCCATTCATTCCCATACTACTTTTCCGATTTGATTTTTATTAAACTCACAACTCCCATACTTTTTATTTCCATATCTTACCGCTGAGATGTCCCAATTCTTTGGTCATTTGATGACGACGCTTGAAGTAAACCATCGCCGTGGCCGTGGACACCACAACAACCAGGAGGACAATGATGACCAAGACCATTAACCAGGTGCCATGCAGAAAGTTTGTTGTCTTCCGATGCGTTGTGGGATTCGCATTGTTGGGTTCCGTGTTGGCCATGCCGTTGGTTTGGTAAGTGAAATCATTACCAGTTTCATGGCGACCATCGTGTGTTCCACTGGGATGAGCACGCGGTGGATGCACATGGTATGTGGGATCCATATAAAGCGATTTCTAAACAGAATGAGAAAATTCAAGTTATATTTTAATATATAATAATAATCAGAGATTCAAACCGAAACGAATATCGGTTTCGGTTATGCTCGAATTAAGGTTTTCGGTTATCGGTTATGCAAAATCTTGGAGTATCGGTTTCGTAACGGTTATCGGATTTTTGTAAGTTTCGGTTTAAAAATAACGGTATGGTTTCGGTTTCGGTTTTAATAACTCTCGAATTGCCATAACTTTGTCAAAACTCAATCAATTTCCATAAACAATGTAAATTTGAGCACGATTTTACCTCCAAATTCAAGTTCTGCATTTAAATTTTGTTCATTTTGAAAGTTTTAAAAATTTCGAAATTTTTAGAAAATTTACAGTGTTACCCCTTATTACTTTTCGAAAAAATTCGAAATTTTCAAAATTTTGAAAATGAACAAAATTTAAATGCAGAACGAATTTAGAGGTAAAATCATGGTCAAATTTACATTGGACAAGAAAATTGATTGAGTATTGACAAAGTTATGACAGTTCAAAGTAATTAAAATTCCGTAAAATCAAAATAATCGAAATTTTCAAATCAAATGAACCAAATTTAAACGAGGTCAAATTATTTATGATTTAAATAGAAAATGAAGTTTAATAATTTAACATTTATATTTGTATATTTCAGGTACAGGGTCTAAATAATAGTAATACTTACAGGTTTAGAATAGGGTCCATCGCCAGCCTTGGTAAATGCGTTGAGACGCACACTATAAACTGCAGTTGTGGTGAGATTGTTGAGGAGTACCGATGTTGTGGTGGCATTGAGTGTCATATTGGCCAACACCTTCATGGTGTTGCCAGCACTGACCTCAATCTTATAGCCATATAGATTGCCATTGTGGTGCTGTGACGGCGGAGGAGTCCAACGCACCCAACCCGCGGTTAAATTGTACATGCCAATCTGTATGTTATCCGGCGGTGCAGAGGGAACTAAAAAAGGGAAAGTGATTAACTTAAGGATCTCTTATCTTAACAGCTATTAATGCCTACCATCTTCATAGGTTGTGATTATCTTGGAGTTGCTGGGTTGTCCCTCGATTGTCTCATAAAAGGGCGTCAAAAAGAATTCATATTTCGTATATTTCCGCAGATTTGCAACCACATGTGATTCTGACGAGGCGTCCAGCACTGTGATGACCTTGTATTGAGTGGAATGAGATGATGCATCCCTGTAACGTATGTGCAGTCCCTGAAATGGAAATATATATATATTAGTTAATGCCTTTTATGCAACTCTTGAAATATATATTATAAATTTAAAAAAAATTATTATATTACTGATTTTTATTAAAATTACTTTTCTTAATTTAAATAAAAAAATATGAGATAATGATAAAAATTTTAATAATCATAGAATACTTATAATTTTAAATTTATATTTTTCCCTTTTTTATTAAAATTAAAACAGTACTGCTAATTTAAATGTTTAAGATTAAATGTGCGTAATAAAAATTGACAATAAAAATTGAAAGCACATATTAAAAATAGTAAAAATTACAATAAATATAAAAATATGTACATATATTTTTTGTGTATATTTGGTATATTTTTTGTCTTCGGTTATTTTCGATACTATTTAATATTTTGGAATATGAACAAAATTGAAAGCACATATTAAAAATACCAAAAATGACGATGAATATCAAAACATGTACATATATAAGTATTTTTTGTATATTTGGTATTCTTATTTTAATTTTCGAATATTTTTGATGCTATTTAATATGTTGGAATGTGCATATAATTTTTATTTTTAAATATTATAATAAAATAAGTTTATTTTTTGATTTATAAATAAAAATTGAAATGTAATTATTGTTTTATAGTTCTATTTAAATTAACTATAAGAGTTTAATTTATTCCTTCCAAATAATATCCAAATATAGTATACATATATTTTCCCATTCATCTACTTAAATTATTTATTAAATATATGATTTTTTACTCACCTCAACGAATTTTTCGCTGTCGCTCACATGAAGCATCCAATCCAAGCGCACAGCACTTGCATTTATGGCAGAGGCATCTATAAGCTCCACAACCTGTAAGGGATTACATTTATTAATTGAAAGGAATATTATAATTAAATTTTAATTTAATGCCTACCTTGCCCGTGAGCAATGTACGCGCTGCGGACAATTCATTAGATGGCATTGCATCAAAGTCTTCTCCCAAAGTTTTAATGGCATTCGAAAGTCCTGAGGGCACAGAAACTCCTTGTGTATTCTCAGCCCTGACCAGGAACACATACGATGTGGCAGATGTTAAATCAGAGATCTGTGAAAATATTTAAACAGTTTAAGAAATGTTTTGAGTGGGAAAAATATTATAATCTTACAGTAACTTGTGTGTCGGGCACACGATGAGCAGCGACTATCCAACCAGTCTGTAGATCGGGACTAAAGTACTCCACAGTGTAGCTAAATAATTGTTAAAAAATTAATTAAATAATTAATGGAAGTTTTTCCCTGCATACCCTATAATAGGTCCAACGGCGCCGGGTTTCTCCTGACTCTTGGACCAACGCAGGGAGATGCTGGTGCGTGTCACATTGAGGACCTTGGGAGTGCCTGGAGGAGCAGGATAAGTGCTGGGATCCGCAATGCGATGCAAAGTCGCCGAGCTGCTCTTTTCCACCTGAAGAAAAACATATGTGATTAGCATGAAAATAAGAAAAAAGATATGTAATCTTGAACCATTTAGAAAAAAGAATATGAGCAGCAATTGTAATTAAATAATAACTTTTTAACGATAACTAATAATTAAAAATTTATTGACATAAATAATTTAAAATAATAAAAAAGAATCTTTGCGAATAGATTAAAAAATATTGGCAGCAATTGTAATTAAATAATAAATATTCAATAAAAACTCTAAAATAAAAAATATATTTACATAAATAAATAAAAATAATAAATAGGAATAGAATGAGTAATATCTATAAATCTTTTACTGGGAAACTAATAAATATTATATATAATTTAAATAACAAGTAACTATTTCCCAAAAAAATGTAACTTAGTATTGAAAAAAGAAACCATTTATGCGCAGAAAATTAAATTTTGTTAAAAAAATTGAATAAAAAAAAACGATATTTAATTTAATGAAATGAAAAAGAAAACGATATTTATTTTAATTTTGTTAAAATACATTGAAAAAATGGAACAATATTTAATTTAATTTTGATAAAATATATTCAAAAAAGAAAACTAAATTTAATTTAATTTTGTTAAAATAAAATGAAAAAGAAAACGATAGTTATTTTTGATAATATACATATATGAAAAATATAAAACGATATTTAATTTAATTTTGTTAAAATACATTAAAAAAATGAAACGATGTTTAATTTAATTTTGATAAAATATATTGAAAAAAGAAAACGAAATTGAATTTAATTTGGTTAAAAAATGTGTTCAAAAAAGAAAACTAATTTTAATTTAATTTTCAAACAATCGTTTTTTTGTGATAAATAAATTAATAACAGCTAAATAGAAAATTCTAAGTGTAAATACATAATTTTTTAGAGATTGTAAACTAACCGATAAGGCAGCTGACCAGTTGGATTCGCCACGTTCCGAGGATGCAGTGCAAGTATATAAACCAGAGTCGCTTAATTGAAGATCTGCAATTGTCAAGAGTTAATTATAATATAACTACAATTAATTTTAATTATATCAACTCATACCATCCACTCTGAGGGAGCTGCCTTGGACGATGCTATGTCGATTGTCATTTTGTACAGCGTAACCATCGTGGAACCATTTGACACGAGGTGTGGGATTTCCTGTGGCACGACACGGCATTGTTGCCACCGATCCCTTGGGCAATGTTTGATTCGTTGGCCCAATTTGTATGATGGGCGGTGGACGCTCATCCACAGAGCTGACCTGCAGATAGATGCGCACCGTGGAGGAGTCGACAACGCTGAAGGCGGAGCACACATAGAATCCTTCGTCATCCTGCTGCACATCGCTGATCTGCAATGTCCCCTCCGCTGAGATCTGTTGACGACCATGCGATGTATTGGGAAACATGAGTGTGGAGACGCCCTCCTTGGTCCAAAAGACTGAAGGCGGAGGATTCCCAGTTGCCACACAAGGCAGCTGCACTTGTCCATTGAGTCCCACTTTCTTGTTGCTGGGTCTCTTCGAGAAACTTGGAGGAGCTGTTGAAGAAGACATAGACGCAATTAATTAAATGCAGGTATTAAATTCGATATTATTTTTAATATTATTTTAAAATTGAATCTTTTAGAGTTATATCTTGACTTTTATGAATCAAGCTTACTAATAATTATTATTTACTATTATTTTTATTTTATTTCGTGTATGCGAAAATTATTAATATTATTAATTATTTAATCTCCAACAATTATTTAATGTTGTATATCCGAAAATATTATTTATTATTAATGAATTTTCATTAACTGCCCATCGGCTCGTTGGTCTAGGGGTATGATTTCCGCTTAGGGTGCGGGAGGTCCCGGGTTCAAATCCCGGACGAGCCCAAGTATGTAATTTATTTTATTTTAAAATTCAATATATTCAATTTATTTTATTATATTAACTATAAATTCGATTTATATTTTATAAATCCGAAAATAATTATTTATTATGATTTTCATTAAATAACTTAACATTTTTATTCTATTTGTGCTATGATAATAATTTAAAAGGATTGTAGTTAATTTATCTTATATAAAGTGTAATTTATAAAATTTATACACTGACTTTTATTTCAAAAAACAATATAAATCTGTCTCTCGGTTTGTTAAGAGTCCTTTAAAGAGATAAGCACAAATTACTATTATATTGTGACTTGAAAAAAGAAAAATCTTATTTTAATTGATGATATTTTTAAATATAAATATACAGTATAAATAAAAATTACTTTTATATTGTGTAAAATCATTTAATTATTTTTTCAAGTCGCAATATAAATGTAATTTTTATTTATCCTTGTAAAGGACTCATAAAAAATATGAAATGAATTCTAAGACATATTCAGACATATATATAAGTTCAAAAAGTTGAATCGATGTTTGTTTTATTATTATTTTTTAATCTGCTATAATTTGTTATTATTTTCTACACTAGTCAGTATAATAATTTTATCTTATCACACATTAATTTTTGATTAGAGCAAAGAAATTAGAAAAATATTTTTAATAATAATAATAATTAAATAAAAATGTATTACTTTTGTTTAAGAATATATAAAATATAAATTTAAATGCTTAGATTAATAACCATTAATAATTAATAAATATAAAAAAATTAACTAAAACGTGTAAAATTATTGAGTTTAATCTAAAATATTCCAATTTACACAATCCAATTTATTTAGATTAATCTTGTTGGGTTGATTTTAAATATATGTATATTTTGTATTTATAATTTAAAAGTCAAGATTAATGATTTGATAGTTAATCTTACCGTGAACAGTTAGCGTAGCCCTGGCGCTGATCTGACCCACATTGTTGTGTGCCTCACACACATAGGTGCCCTCATCATTGGGCGTGATGTTGGACAACTCGAGACTCTTCTCGTCATGCAGGATACGGGCACGGGAAACTGGAATGTTGCCCTCCTCCTTCTTCCAGAGCACCTTTGGGGGCGGATCACCGCCCACTGAGCAATGGAACGTGGCCGTTTGGCCATAGACCATGGTCAAATCCTTTGGTTCCTTCATAAAAAATGGTTTAACCTGGACAATTAACTTGGCATAGCTGGATTCGCGTGATCCTAAAAGATTCTGGGCAATGCACTTGTAATTTCCCTCATCGATGGGTTCCACATTGCTGATGAGGAGATTCCCGCCATCCACAACGCGGACACGGGAGGTGGCGCCACCAAATGGCTTGGAACTCAGATCATCCAACGGCACGTTATTCTACATTTTCAAATTGAAAGACAGACAAAGTTAAAAATTGGCACAAATGTTGCTTAAGATTGATTTTCAAAGATTTGTGTCTCGCTTGCCTTTGTCCAGATTATGGTTGGCTCTGGAATGCCTTTGGGCGGCCCACACTCCAACAGAGCCGTCTCGCCTTTGGCGACCCGTGTGTCTTTCGGCTCCACGCGAAAATCGTCGCGCAAAACTGCAAATGACAAAAGTAAGAGGTGTCAAACATGGCCCAAAAACTAGCAGGAAATTCAACAGTCAGGCGAACTCGACTGCAAGAGACTCTGTACTTATATTGTAGACAGGTAAATTGTGTTAAAAATTAAAGAGAGACCCTGTACTTATATTGTAGAATTGCAAATTATGATAACTATGTACTAGCAGGAAATTCAACAGTCAGGCGAACTCGACTGCAAGAGACTCTGTACTTATATTGTAGACAGGTAAATAGTGTTAAAAATTAAAGAGAGACCCTGTACTTATATTGTAGAATTGCAAATTATGATAACTATGTACTAGCAGGAAATACAACAGTTAAGCGAACTCGACTATTAAAGACTCTGTACTTATATTGTGGACAGGTAAGTGATGTTAAAAATTAAAGATATACTCTGCACTTATATTGTAGAAACGTCAGTTATGATAAATACTAGTAGGAAATGCAAAATACAAGCGAACTCGACTGTGTGAGACCCTGTACTTATATAGAAGACAGGTTAATTAAGTTAAAAATTAAAGAGAGATCATGTACTTATATGGAGAAAAATCGAAATAATGATAATGATAGTGGGAAATGCAAAAGTCAAGCGAACTCGACTGCGAGCGACTCTGTACTCATATTGTTGAAAGACAAGTTGAAAACATGAAATTAAACTAAACTGAAACAAATTATAACTACAGGAAAATGCTGAAAATTCAACAGTCAAGCGAACTCGACTCAAGAGAGACTCTGTACTTATATTATAGACAGGTAAATTGTGTAAATAATTAAAGAGGGACCCTGCACACGTACATATATGTAAAAACCAGATTATGATAAATACGAGTAGGAAATGAAACAGACAAGCGAACTCGAACTGTGAGACCCTGTTGTTGAAATCCTCGACTTTGAGAGACCCCTAATTGATTTTTAAAAAAATACAAATTATGGTAAAAATTAAATAATATTAATTACGCTTTCAAACATATCCAAAAACTTTGTAATCCCTAAATTTTTTTTTAAATACAGTGTTTCCTTCTTTTTTTCTTCAATAACTTTCGAATTTTTTGTCAGATTGTGATGAAATTTTGTAGACCAAAAGCAAAAATGGCACATTTTAAAAGCTTAGGCTTCAGAAATTTTCTTATGATTTTTGTTTTATGTGGCATGTATACTATAGGAGCACTGTCACGAAATTTGGTAACTCTAGCTTTGCCATCTTTTAAATCTAGCTGCTCCTAAAAATTAGGCTATAAAGTCTCTACTTTCGACGTTGATCGTGAACTTATATGCTTTATAGAGTCTGTCACGCTTTTTACTGCCTGTTCCGCACATTTTCAACTTCGACAAATTGAGTAGACCCTTTAAATGTTGCATGTACAGGGTTTAAAAACATGGAGTGTGGGTTAAACAAGTTGCATGTGTTGTGTTGTGTTGTGTTGTCTTACCAGCAATTTGGAGTGAGGCATGTCGACTGACGGCTTTGCCCACGTGGTTTTTGGCCACACACCAATACTCCCCTCCATCCTGCTCCTTCTTGCTCTGCATGGTGCGATAGAAGAATAAGGCGCCATCTTTGAACAGCACACGATGCGATTTCTTCTCATTGGTATTGACAGGTTCGCCATCCTAAAGATATAAAAATTATAAAGTAGTTTAAGTATTATATATAAAATTGGGATATCGCTACACTGATAAAAAAAATGTTCTAAAATCAAGATTTTGGTCTCAGAACTAAGAATTTTGAACTAAAAAATGCGTCGAGTACCTAAAATTCTTAAATTTAGAAAACACATCTTGATTTTAAGAACATTTCAAATAAGAATAAGTTCTTAATTTAAGACCAAACAGTCTTAAGTTCTCAAATCAAAAATTAAAAAAATAAGGCAGTTGTTTTAAACTTTAAACTTTAAACTTTTTTTTTTTTTTTTTTTTTTGATATTTTTACTTTTTTGAATTTTTTTTTTTATAAATATGTTTTTTCCTTGGCTAGAGCGGGTTTCGATCCCTCGACTTGTTAACCACGGTGCCATTATTGTCTTTATATTAAATATGACATATTTATATATTCTTATCATTTTAAGATTTTTAATTCTTATATTAAGAAGTGCGAATTTTTAGATTAATACTCTTAGTTTTATTAATTTGGTCTTATTTTAAGAACAAAATATTTAAGATGAATGTTCTTGATTTTAGAAGTTGGTCTTTTTTTTCAGTGTAGAGGATCCTATGATCTCACCTTGTACCACTCCACAGTGGGTTCCGGTTTCCCCTCCACCTTGCAATTGAGTGTGGCAGGTTCATTTTTCTTAACCACCAGATCTGTGGGATGCTCGATGATCCTAGGAGATTGATATTGTGCTGCAAATGTGGCATATAATATGATATTAGTTAAATATGAGTTTAGATGATGAGCTGGAGGATTTACCTTGAGCTGCTGCCAGGATGAGGGCCAGCAGCAGTTGAAGCTGCCTGCGCATTTTATGATGGATGATTTAGTTAGTGCTCCAGATGTATCGATGTCGATGTGGTGGATATATATATACGTATATACGATATACGATATACGATATATATACAATATGTATATTTATTTAGCGCAGTTGTGAGAGGAGGCAGTCATGTTTTTTTTTTTTTATATATATTTTATTTGACTTTTTTGCGGTTTCGTGGCTAATGTACAAATGCAAATGGTAAAGAATGTGGCAGCTGTTAGTCAAAAGGGAAGCTCAAATGAAGTGCAACACACACAAACACAACACACACACATAAACACGATCACCCGCACATACAGTATCTCAAGTAATTGTGTTGACAAAGCAAAAACAAATATTGATAATTGTATCATTTAAAAAAATTAATTTTATTTTTTAAGTTGACTTTGTTATCTTTTAAATTAAATATTTAATTGTTCAGTTTATTATCTTATTTTCTAAATTTATTTTAAATGTTAAGCTGCGTTTTTTCTATCGACTGATTTAAGTCGATGTAATATATGTAAATAAATACATTTAAGTTTCTTGACTTGTTCTAGGAACCATAATCATTTAAATTATAATAAGAAAATAAATAAATGTTAATTCTTTATTCCTTAATAAAATAACTAAGAACAATAAGGTTTTTCTTATTGGTAAAACAAAATAATATGTATTTTTTAATTTGTTAAAACAATAACTGAACTACATTTTCATTGATATTTGTTTTTTTAATAACAAAAAAATGGTTTAAGTTCAATAAATCTTTTAACTTTCAGTAAGGACTTGTTTTTAAAACCATAAGCATTTATAGTAAACTAAAAATCAAAATAAAATACCAAGTATTTAAATTTTGCAAAATTAAATATGTGAATTTTTTCTACAACAAAATAAAGAAATAAACTCAATAAAGGGTTTTTTTTTTAGAAAATAAAATAATTAAAAATTTCATTTTGTCAATTAGTTTTGTCCTTTTTCCATTTTGTCCTTTTATAAATAAATAATATTTGTAACAAAATAAGCAAATTTACATATTTTATTTTGATCAACACAATTGCTTGACGTACTGTAATTTTATTTAACTATTTCATTTTGTCAATACAATTTATATGGTTCAATAAATAAATATGTATATAAAAAATGATAAATAATTTTTATCAACAAAATAACAATTCGCATATTTTATTTTGTTCACAACAATTATTTGACACACTGTAACTATATTTAAATATTTAATTTTATCTGCAAAATTTGTTTATTGATAAAATTAAAAATGTAAAAAAAAGTTAGAACATTTTTTTCAACAAAATAAATATGCACATATTTTATTTTGGTGAAAACAATTACTGGACGTACTGTAAATATATTTACATGTTTTATTTGTCAACACATATTATTTATTGTTATAATTAAATAATTTAAAGAAAGATAGATAATTTTTTCAACAAAATAACAATTCGCATATTTTATTTTGGTGAAGACAATTACTTGACATACTGTAAATATATATAAATATTTTATTTTGTCAACACAATTTAAGATACTTTTTTCAACAAAGTAACAATTCGCATATTTTATTTTGGTGAAGACAATTACTTGACATACTGTAAATGCTGGGGAGGCGTGGCAGTATTTCGAGACACACACACACACACAAACAAAGACTTGTCTTTACAAACCTTTTTTTAAGCAGTCTGCGTTGTTGTTGTTCTTCTTTTAGTTGTTGTTGTTGTTCTTCCTATTGGTTTTTTGGGGGGGATTTTTATCTTTATTGAAAATAATTCCTCGACTGCTCCAGTTACCGTTACATTTGCCTGCACCGAAAATCGAAATCCGAATCGAAATCGAAGGCGACAATGACGACATATGCAGATAGAGAGATAACACAACACAACACAACACACAACACAACACACAATAACAACACAACACTGAATAGAACACTAATAAATTTCTATATACACTTTAGTTGTGTCTATACTTTTTTCCATTAATTTTATTTCTGTATTTATCTCTCTTTATGTTTATCTCTGCCCCCAAAAAAAAAAACCGAAAAATAACACACACAAAATTTACAATCCAAATGCAGCGACGAAGAGTTTTTTTTTGATGGGTTCTTTTTATTATTATGATATTCTTTCACTCTGTTTTCTCACACTTTCTTTCTTTCCACACTGATAGGAAATCTTTAATTTTATTATTTGATTTTTATTATTATTCGTTGTCTCTATTTTTTGTTGTTGTTGCTGTTGTTTTATTAAATACGAATTGAATTTGTATCTCGTTTTGTCTTTCAAGTCTTATGTACATAAATTTCGTTTGCGTTTTCGGGGTTGTTTCTCTTTCTTTCTCAGCCTCATTTCCGCATTTTCCGAATGAAATTTTCTTTTTGGTAATTTTACAAGAACAAGAACACACGCTCCTGCTGTTCCCCGTTCGTATTCCCGTTCCAACTGCCTGCTGGCTGCCTTGTTGTTGTATCTATAACAGTGCGTACACACACGTATACATGCGCTTACACTTACATTCTTACATATGTACACACACACAGATACACTTTGGATTCGATAGATACAGATACACATGTAAAAAACACATCCGATTTTTACACCCTCAAATGCGGGCTTCGTTTCTTGTTTTATTCACTTAATCATGGCTTTATTTTAATTTGTACGCTTTATTAAGCAGCCACTGAAGTTCACTTTTATTAATTAAACTCGAATTATAATTTGTAATTCATTTAATTTCCGTGTAAGCGACTATTGGACACAGCCCGACTTTTTCTCTGTTTCTGTTTTTTGAAAGACGTTGCCACCTTGGTTTCAGAAAAAACTTTTCCGTTTATTAGAATGTCTGGCCACCTTAAATTTTTTGATTTAGAATTAAAGTGTACAACTTCTCCCCACGAGGAATGACGAACTCACAAAATTCATAAAAAGTATTATCTTTATTTTATCTTATTTCGAAATTAAATAGTTTTCTTACAATTGATCACATTGCTTGTTTAAACTATTATTTGTTGCTTAAATTGTTGAATATAAACGCGCGCCCTTATTTCGTTCCGAATAAGTTCAAATGAACGGTTCATGTAAATAAACTAGTGAACACTTATTTAGTATTTTTGTTTTGCAAAACAGCCACAAGATGGCGCCATTGTTTGTAAGCCATTTTTAGATAGTTTTTAAATCTTATTTAAATTTGAAAAGAATTCCTTTTGAATTTAAAGTTTTAAAATTTGTATATTATTTCAGTTAGATTTCAAATTTAAATGGTTAATTATAAATCTTATGGCAAAATTTAAAAATTTATTTAAAATGCTCGACTTAGCAAAGGTACTTTTATTGACGATATGGCAGCGCTGCAGCCGTAACCTTTTCCAGCGGTCTGGCCACATGCATAAAATAAATACGTTACTTTTTAAAATGAAATATTGCGATATTTATTTTAATGCGTTTTCCCAGATTATTATAAGTAAAGGCAAAGCTACGACGGATTTTAGACGGTTTTAACTTTGACAACCAGATTTTGAGTGCGCACGTTCTTGTAATAGCTCGCTTGAGGCTTACACGGTTTATTGTCCTGTTCAGGCTTACACGGCTTTTTGGCTACGGCAGTATATTGGCGGGACAAGTCCGGAATGGATGAGGCACAAATGGAGCAGGGTTGCAGGTCCAGACATTGCTTCAGTGGCATGCTTAGCGTATCAACCACGGCTGTAGAATTCTTATCCGACTTCTTGAGGCGCAGAGCAATCTTCAGCCAGGTCATGTCGTATTTGCGGCGTCGGGTTGCCAAAGCCTGTCCAACTCCAGCATTATGGCCCCAACCAAACAACCGGGTATATAACTTCCGGCAACAGTTTGCCAATCTCGCATGGGCAAGAATATTTCCAGATTGATTAATTGATTCCCTCACTGGCATTTTGCCAAAAGCCGGCGGAGGACATCGACTAAGCGCAAAGCGTTTTATAATATTCCGGGAACTTTGCATTACTTACGTAAAATTTCGACAATTCCGTACTGTAATAATTTATATTTTATTTAAAAAAAAGATTTTGACTATTCTAACTAACTACGAATGTGAATCTTGGCCAACTGTGGTTTGCCTCGAATTAAACTACGAGAACGGATTGTGCTGGAGTTGCTTGCCTCAAATCGGGGCACATATTCGCCAGGTGGGCGTGGCAGGGGACGCCTTCCCCCCGCGCTCTTCACCTGCTTCGGCTGCAATCTCAACTGTGTAACTCGATCCACGGACATGCTCTTGGGTCGCCTCGATAGATAACTCTGGATATGGCTATTGGAACCATTGCTGATATTTAGATTAATCAAATAATCCTGCAGTTCCGACTTTAACTGCGCATTTGCTGCCTCTAGATTTCGTTTCTGTTGCTTTAAACATGCAACATCGACGGCCACGTTGTTGACACGCCTCCAAAATGTTTCCATCTGCGGCAGACTCGCAACTTCCTCCTAGAAAGTAAATTAATCATTTAGTTATACTTCTCTTAAAGTCTTTTTTTGAATATCTTACCTTTAGTGGATCTGTGATTTCATCCTCTGTTGGCGATTGCAACTCTCGTATCTCAATTATCTCCCGACTTAATTGTGGCAAGAGAAACATCTTCTCCCGTTGAGTCTCCATCTTGGAGCAAATTCGAGCCAGCTGCGACAAAGTCTCCCCCTTGGCGAGTATACCCTTTAGTGTCTATAACAGGAAAATAATTACATTTTCTAAGTGAACAATATTTAAATCTAGAATAATTTAACGTGAAAAATCTTGATCAAAATGACATTCCGCATGAAAATCGGTTGAGTTTTGATAAAGTTATGAGAGATCAAAGTTTTCGAAAAATGTCAAGGGTATTAAAATAATGGATGATGAATAACTGATGATCGAAAAAAATTTAATTTTCTTAATGAACAAAATTTAAATGGAGAATCAGAGATTAAAACCGAATCGAATATCGGTTATCGGTTACGGTTTCGGTTATGCTCGAATTAAGGTTTTCGGTTATCGGTTATGCAAAATCTTGCAGTATCGGTTTCGTAACGGTTATCGGTTTTTTGTAAGTTTCGGTTCAAAAATATCGGTATGGTTTCGGTTCGCAAAAAAGTCAAAATTACCGTTTTCGGTTGACCAAAATAAGAAGCGGTACTCATTGCTTTACATGAAGAATCCCTTAATGCTCTAATTAGCCTGGAAAATTATGATATTTGGTTACTGGAATGGTCCAGCATAATGTCGATTTTATTGTAATTTGACCTCGTATAAATTTGGTTTATTTAGTTCGAAAATTTCGATTATTTTGATTTAACTGATTTTTAATAACTTTGAACTGCCATAACTTTGTCAAAAGTCAATAAATTTTCATGTGCATGGTCAATTTGAGCATGATTTTTCCTCTTAATTCGATCAGCATTAAAAGTTTTTTCATTTTGAAAATTTTTGAAAATTCGATTTTTTTTGAAAATTTACAGTGTTACCCCTTTATCTTTTTTGATTTTTTCGAAAAAATTCGAATTTTAAAAATGAACAAAATTTAAATGCAGATCGAATTTAGAGGTAAAATTATGCATAAATTTACATTCCGTTTGAAAATTGATTGAGTTTTGACAAAGTTATGGCAGTTCGAAGCTATGATTATCATTAATTATAAAATTCACAATGCAGGGATTATCAGTTTACTAAACGTTATTTCGGTTTAAAAAGTTTCGGTTGATGGGTTTCGGTACAACGGAAAGAATTTTTTCGGTTACGTTTTCAGTGACGGTTACGATTTTCAATCGGTTTTCATCGGTTAAAAGTTACGGATTCGGTTAAGGTTTTAATCCCTGAAAATAATGGATGATTAATAACAGAAGATCGAATAAAATTGAATTTTTTAAATGATCAAAATTTAAATGTAGAATCAATAAGTATATTTAAGAGTCTATTCCGTTTTAATTTTACACCCACCTCAATGACTTCATGACTCTCCACGGACATTTGCTTGAATAGTTTGTGTTGATTCTCGAGTTCCTGATCGACGCAAGTTCGGAGTTCCCGGAATCGTTCGGTGAGTTGTTGCTTGATGCTCTGTCTGTGCTCCAATTGGGCCTGTTGCTTGATCTGTTGCTCTTCGGAGAGCAGTCGGAGATTGGAGAGCTGCTCAATTAAATGCTCAATCTCGTAGCTCTGTTCACTGATCTGTTGAGCGCTCTCCTCATCCCGCTGTTTGAGATCCACGTACTCCGAGTAGAAGCCTTCAATGTGCTTGCCATAACCTGCCAAAACTGATTGATATTCCTCCCACAGTGTCTCCAATTTGGCCTCCCCCTTGCCCGTAATCTGTTCCAGCTTCAATTGCATCTAAAATGTGAATTTATGACAAGGTAATTTTTATTTGTTATTATTATTATTATATTGTGTGTCAATCAAGGGAGGGTTATTAAGGTGTCATCTAAGGTGGCTATAAAGCTGCTGTGGCATGCAACTTTTTCTAATCAGTGTACGAAATGCGTCTAGTGTTGTTGATCTTACTTGGTTGTTGCTGCTGTGGCATTTGGAGTCTAAAATGTCGCTCCCAGGACGGAGTCACTGATGAGGAACTCAAAAGGATCGTGCGGAGTTGCATGCAACGCAGTGGCAGTGGCAACCAGGAGGAGAGTGAACACAATAGACGCTACAATTATGATAACAACTACAATCAGGACTACAGACAAGGACAAGCACAAGGAGATAGAGACAGAGAAAGAGAGAGAGACAGAGACAGAGACCGACAGGGACAGGGACAACAATCATATGGAAATCGCTGGCAACGCAGCTTAAAACATTCCGAAATGAACAACAATAGATCCAACAACAACAACAACAACAATGGCAACAACAACAATGGCAACAACAACAATGGCAACAACAACAACGGCAACAACAACAATTCTCCAGAGTTGTCTTCCTGTGTCGCACAGTGTTTCTTCGAGGAAATGAACATGGTAAGCAGGAAAAGAATAATTATTCAATAATTATAATCAGTAGTGAATGAATTAATAAAATTAAAAATATATATATATATATCGGGATAAATGTGAAAATTCTATATGTACATACGTATAATTATGGGGTATTTTGGAAAAGAACAAGTTTTTATTATAAATTTGATTTACATAATAATATTAAAAAAATATTTATTTTCTTTTTTCAAAAAATTTCAAAAATTTTATAATATTAAACGAAAAATTTAGTTACAATTAGATTCCTATTTTAAATATAACAAAAATTTGATTCAAAATGAATTTTCTTAATTAAAATCCGCAAATAATTTTTATTTTGCAATTTTAAAAACATTACGAATACAAAAATTATGGATGAATGTAAAAATTCTATGTATAATTATAGGCTATTCTGGAAAATGACAAATTGTCTTTAGGAATTTGAACCATATGATAAAATATAAACAAAAGTTAATTTTTATTTTCAAAAAATTGACTAATTTTACGATAGTAAATAAACAAATGGTTTAAAATTAGAATCCTATTTTGATAAAAACAATAAAAAATTCGAATTCAAAGGAAAGTTAAAATAAGTAAGGAAATAAAAATAAAGTAAAAATTATATTGTTTTCATTTTAATAAAATTTATATGTTATTATTTTTCCTAATTTTATGATATTAAACAACAAAATAAATAAAAATTAAAATCCTATTTAAAATATTATTTTTTATTTTAAAAGTATTTATATTTAATTATTGTTTATAATTTTACGATATTAAACAAACAAATGAGTTAAAATTAGAATTCTATTTAGATAATTACAATAAAAAATTATGATGTAGATTATAATGAATTTTTTGAATTAAAATCAAAAGAAAAATAATTTATTTTTGCTTTTTTGATGTCAAAAATTATAGTTAAGATTATTTATTTAATAAGATAATTAAGTAAGTAAAAGGGAATGAAAACCAATCAAATAATCTGAGTGAATGTAAAAATGCAATGCAGCATCTTGAAAAAAATAAAATTTTTATTTGCCTATACTATTATTAATAAATTTAAATTCTTTTCAGGTTGATGGCAATGGACAGCCGGATCGTCGTAAGGTGAGCTACCTCTTGACTAAGGATCTGCGGGATCGGGGACTGCGCAACTTTTATATGGACACGGTGCAACAATGTTTTCGATATCTGGAACAATCTCGGTATCAAAACAACAACAAATGTGGACAATCCCGTGAACTCGTGAAGTGCATGTCGGAATATGCAAAGGCACAATGCGATGATTGGGAAGAGCACAGCAATTTATTGTTTAATTAATTTACAACTTACGCCACTTTTGAGATCCTCCACACGATCGAGATAACGCTCGTGATTGTCCTTGACATGCTTATCCGTAGTCTCCTCCACTTGATAGAACACACACTCCAATTGCAACTGTTTCTCCGTCTTCAGGCTCCGGAAGAAACCCGAATCCTGATTCCATTCCTTGAGCATGGCACTTTTATCATCCTCGTAGATGTGTCGAAAGAACTCAATGCGACTTCGGTGTAGGTCTGGTTCAAAGGTGATTTATTATATCAATTTCAATTTAGAACAAGCAAGAGAGTGCTCGACTACGAGATACCCTGTACTTAGGTCGTTAGAATGAATTTAAAATGAATTTATTTACTTGTTGAATATATTAAACATTTTTTTGCATAACTTTTGTGTTTGTTATTCGATAGTAATGAAATTTTAAGTGCAGATCCGGACTATGGTATGGAAAGAGAGAGCTCGACTACGAGATACCCTGTATTTAGACTTTTAGAATGAATTTAGAATGATTTTATTTACTTGTTAACGCATTAAACATTTTTTTGCATAACTTTTGTGTATGTTATTCGACTTTTGTGACTTGTTATCGGTTATAAAAAATCTTGAATTATCGGTTTCGTAACGGTTATCGGTTTTTTGTAAGTTTCAGTTCACGGTTCGGTTTTCGGTTGACCAAAATATAAAGCTTTATTCGATGTTTTACATAAGAAAAGACTTAATGCTGTTTTAAGCCTGGAAAATTATGTTATCTGATTACTGGAATGGTCCAGCGTAATGTAATGATTTTTAATAACTTTGAACTGCCATAACTTTGTCAAAACCCAATCAATTTCCATGCGCAATGTAAATTTATGCTTAATTTTACCTCTAATTTCGTTCTGCATTTAAATTTAGTTCATTTTCAAAACTCGAAGTTTTTCGAAAAAATCAAAAAAGATAAAGGGGTAACACTGTAAATTTTCAAAAAAATCGAATTTTCAAAAATTTTAAAAATGAACAAAATTTAAATGCAGAATGAATTTAGAGGTAAAATTATGTTCAAATTTACATTGCTCATGGAAATTGATTAACTATTACCATAGTTATGGCAGTTCAAAGTTAACAAAGTTGCTCAGTAGCTGCGACGGCCAGAACCGAAATTATCCCTTATAAACGAATCGGTTACTAAGCGGTTATTTCGGCTTAAAGAGTTCCGGTTTATGGGTTTCGGTACAGTGGAAAAAAATATTTTCGGTAAAGGTTTCAGTTACGGATACAAATTTCAATCGGTTTTCATCGGTTAAATGTTACGGTTCCGGCTAAGGCTTTAAACCCTTAAATTAACTATAATAAATTAATTCAAATATTATATGCATATACTTTAAATTAAATACATTTTTGAAATATTACATATTCTTGTATTTTACTTCTAAAGCTTTTTTAATTAAAAAATAACATATTTAGGAAGACTTTTCTCCGTTTAATAAACTTCAATATACTTTATGATTGACACATTTTTGAAATATTAGATATTCTCCTAAAAATATAATATTTTTGAAGAATATTCTTGATTCCACAAGCCGTTCTTTTTTACTAGTGAACTTTTGTACGTTTAATATATTTCCACAAAGTTATAATACTCTATTTTAAATATAAATCTAGTTGAATAATAAGTTCTTTAACTCACCTATGATCTTGTCAATATTTTCCATATGAGATTGCTGTAGATTGGCGTACATATCCTCCGTGGAATTGATGTCACCTTTAAGGCGTTGAATAACCTGATCCTTGCGCTTCAATGCGTCCTTGAAGAACGTCTCCACATCGATGATTTCCCTTCGCAGATCCTGTATTTTTATCTGTCGCAATATACTACGCCATTCCTGATTGATTTTGGCCATATTCAAACGACAAAAAGCATCTTCCCGCTTCAGTTTGTTCTGTGAAATAATGAGTTTAATTTAGTTTAAATTAAATTAAATTAGTATAATTAGATTTAAAGTTCTACCTTCATGTAGAGCGCTATGAGTTGCATTTTACGACGTCTTGTTTCCTCCTCCATATCGGCTCTCATTTGTAAATATCTGGCCCTTTCCTCCTCGGACATCTTGGCCAGCTTGTTGCCCTTTCCCTTGCCCTTTTTGCCCATTTTAACTCTTTTTCAATTGATGCCCAATAAGCCGCTTATCAAATTTCAAAGACCAGCAGTCGACTAATTAAGCAAAGTCTAAAAAAAGATGCCGAAATAAAAAAAATAAAACAAACGACAACAACGCGAAAAGTGTCATGACAACCTAATTTAAAAAACCTTCCCCGTTTAAACAACATTTGGTTGTCAAGTTGTCGCTCATCATAATTTAAACGTGCATTAAATTAAAAGTAAGCTAGATAAATTTCTAAAAAAAATATAAAAATTAATGTCTGTTCATTTCATAGCTCATTAAAGCGCAACAATTGATTTGGGTTACGAACAGCGTCTATATAAATGGTCATAATGCGCTTAAACTGTTGAGGCAATTGAAAAACTGTTGCCATGACTAAATTATCATTTATTTGGATTTTTTTGGCTCTGTCGCTGCTGAAATTGGTGAGTCAAATCAATTCGTTAAATTATTTATTTAATTTTACTATTGAAATAAATAATACTAATAAAATAATAAATATATAGTAATAATTGTCATGAATTAAATTAAATTGATATATTAACAAATAAATAAATAAATAATTGAAAAAATAAATAATTTCTTTCATTTCTTCATTTCTTTCATTAAAAATAACATAATAAATAAATAGTAAAATTTATCATGAAGGAAATTAAATTGATAAATTAATTAACGAGTAAAGTAATAAATAAATAAATAATTTAATAAATAAATAAATAAGTAGAAAATTGTATGATGAATGAAATTAAAAGTTAATTAATTAATAAATAAATACAATCATAATAATTATTATAAATCAAATGAAATTAGTAATTATCGGGACGTAACGATTATAAATAAATAAATAAATAAAGAAATTAATAAATAAATAAAAATAATAATTATTATGCATGAAATTAAAATAAAAATTAAATTACAAATAAACTTCTGCTTTCCACACAGATCACGGGAATAACTATTTATTGTCGGGACGTAAAGAGTAGAAATTATTAAGTAAATTAATAAATAAATAAAGAAATAAATAAATAAATAGATAAATAAATAAATACTTAAATAAATAAATAGTAATAATTATTTCGAATGAAATAAAAAGTGATAAAAAAAATAATAATTATTATGCATGAAATGAAGATAAAAATTAAAAAATAAATAAACTGCGGGAATAAACATTTATTGTCGTGGCGTAAAGAGTAGAAATGAATAGATAAATAAATAAATACAAAAATTAATAAAAAAATAAATAAAGAAATTAATAAATAAATAATAATTACTATGAATGAAATTAAAATAAAAATTATAAGAAATTAATAATCTTCTGCTTCCCACACAGATCTCGGGAATACGCATTCATTGCCGGGATGTGAAGAGTATTCATGAGGATCATATACATTATTGTTGCAAGCATCCCGATGGACACAACGATGTCACCGAATCTTGCGCCAAACAGACCAAATTTAAGTTGCCCTCACGGGATGAAGAGGCCCTGGAGGATGTCACTGTGGATCAGGCCATGTCTGGCACCTGTTGGGCCAAATGTGTCTTTGATCATTACAAGTTCATGGACAAGGATAAGCTCAATATGCAGGCTGTAAGGAATCATTATCAGACTAACTACAAATCGGATCCCGAATATGTCACTGAAATATTGTCAGCATTTGATCACTGCCATTCGAAATGTAAGTTAGAGATTAAAATAAGTTAATCAACAGTCATATTTAATTTATTTTATAATTTCTACAGCTGAAGAAGCCACAGCCGAATTTCTATCCACATCTCTTGTTAGGGCATTTAGCAGTTCGGCTTTCTACTGCAAACCAATGCCAAGTGTTGTTCTCGCCTGTGTCATCCACAAGTTCTTTCACAACTGTCCAAGGAGTCGTTGGTCCAATACCACAGAGTGTGTGGAAACCTTGGCATTCTCCAAGAAGTGCAGGGATGTCCTAACCACCATGTGAAAATCTACTTAACTATCTAATTATATAAAGAAATCAGCAATACATATTACAAGTCTTTAAACAAAAAGTAAATTATAAATAAATTTCATGTAATAAAAGAAACTAATGATTTAATAGCTAAAATTTGTATTATTAAATTTTGTTGATAGAAATGTTGGGAAATTTTATTATGAAGTAAGAAAAAATAATTCCAAGGACATTAATATATTTAATTAAATATTTTTTTGATTTAAAAAGTACATGAATATATTTAATTTATATTATATTAATAGCAAAAGTTTTATAAAGTTTTTTTTATAGAATAAAATCTTAAAATTTATATTACGAATTTTAAAAAGATCTTTAAGTTCATTGAAATTTATTGTTTATTTATTGATTTTATATTAATTTGTAAACAATACAATATTAATTATTTGTTTAATTTATATTATTTTAATAGAAAAAGTTTCATTTAATTTCATAAAGTTTTTTTTTTAGAATACAATCTTAAAATTTATATTGCGAATTTTAAAAAGATCTTTAACTTCAAAGAACTTTATTGTATTTTTTTGTTTTTATAATATTTGTAAAGAATACAATGTTAAAAATTGTATGGGAAAATTAGAAAAACCTTTTTTAACTTTATGACTACTTTAATTTTATTAACTGATCAACATGAAAATTAGTTCAAACTTGTCAGCCAAATAATGTAAATAATAGCCGAAATTTAAGATCGTTAAAAATATCTGAATATACATAATTAGCTGTTGTGGATCATTAAAAGTTTTACAAGTAAATGAGGCGTTGCAACATTAAGTTTTTTAAGATAACTGAATTTAAATGTTATTAAACTGTAACATAAAATTAAACGAACAAATTAAAAATAATTTTCGGGTAATGACAATTGCAATGATATAAAGTCTACAATCAAAACTCAGTTTTTAATATAATAACAGAGCTTCAAAGAGCAATGGAACAACTGAAATATATATTTATATTTTTACTACTTGGTCTGATTGCTGTTGATCAGATTCTTGGTCAGGAGGAAAATGAAGCAATTGAACCTATAGAGTCTCTGACTGAGGAAACCTGCTCCAAAGAGGTGAGGATTGTTGTCTTTTATAAATTATAATTGAATAAAATTATTAAGATAATTGCAATGTTAGCGCAGTGGATGTTGCTCGACTTTATTTCTTGGTGATAGTCCAATTTTTCTCAAGTGTTTGATGATACACTCGGCCGATCTTCCAACTGCAGATGATAATGATGTAGGAAAGCGTATGAAATTCCTTTCAGTATGTATTTTGATAAACTTAAAGAGTAATTCCATTAATTTGTAAACTTTTTCTAGTGCTTTGTGGAGTGTGTTTACAAAAAGAGTCGTTTTATTGGCAAGGGAGATACTCTAAATATGAAGATGATTAAACTGGAAGCTGAGCAATTATACGCGGAGAGACCCAAGGAGAAGGAATATTTCCTCAAGTCCTATGAGAGTTGTCAAAAGAAAGGTACGAGTAGTCTCACTTCTTATTTATTTTTTTTATTAACTTCTCTACCTTTAGCAAACACAAAGTTCTCACAATATCAAAGTCTAATTGCTGAACCGGCTGTCAGATCGGTACTGAAAAAGGCCTGCAGACCTTACTTTACCTTATTGCATCACTGCATCATGGAATATCATCTGAAAAATGAATGTCCCTATTTTCGTTGGTTCCAGCACGGTTTATCGAACCAAAGTTTGGACTGTAAAAAGGCCAGGGAAAAGTGTTATGCCATTGATGGTCTAAAAGTGCCCAAGCCATTTTCTTAATAAAGATATAAAAAAACTTTAGTTTAATTATTTTTATTTTTATATTTCGACAGTTAACTTTCTTTCAATTTTAATAATATTCTTATTAATTTAAATTTTAATGAACTTTTAAAAATGTGTAGAAAATATTTTCTCTTTATAAAATATTTTATATTATTTATCATTTTATTTTTACATTTTGACTATTATTTTTTATTTTATTTTTCTTTTCATTTTAATAATATTCTTATTAATTTATATTTTAATGCGCTGTTAAAAATATGTAGAAAATATATTTTCTTTATATAATATTTTACCTAATTTATTTAAATACACTTTAACTTACATATATATTTTATATTAATAATTTTCTTATTAATTTTATTTCTTATATCCTTTCATATTAAATGTCAATTTATTACTGATATTTTAAAATTTTTTTAGCTAATTTGATCTTATATTTTATCGTTATAGATGTAAAGATATGAATATTAATATTTTTTTAGAAATCTTATTTGAAAGAAGCATTATGAAAACTGCCTGAAAATTTGTGAAAATTAAGGAAAAATATTGAACCTAGACTTGAGCATAAAATGGAAGAAGAGAATTAAATGCCAAACGAGCTGAATAATTTTTAATGCTTTTACTACAATGAAACTCTGAGGAAAATTCAATGGGAATCTAGATGAAATCTGTTAAAGTTCATTTTTAATAATTATCATCAACAAAAAATATACTCTAAAGGGAGGCAAAGACATCAGGACAATTCTTGCTAAACTCCAAAGCATCCTGGCATTCTTGGGTCTTCGACCAACGATTTGAAGGACAATTGTGAAAGAATTGTTTAACGACACAGCCCAGAACGACACTCGAGCTAGAATTGCAACGATGATGCAAATGTTTCTGCAAGAAATTCGATGCATTTTCCTGAGCTGCAAAAATAAAAGAAAATAATTATAAATTTCATATAATTTAAGATTTAAATAATATACTTACTTTTGCCATGACAATGATCAAAGGCACTGATCATTTCCCTGCCATATTCAGGATCATTGCTGTACTCCTTTTCAAAGTGTTGTTTTACAGCCAACATGTCCAATTTATGATCCTTCAGAAACTTTAATTTATTGAGAATACAATCGGAAAAACAGGAGGCAGACATAGCCCGATCTGCGGTTATATCTAATATATTTTTTTCCTTTGAATTAGGGAGCTTAAAACCCGTTTCCTTAGCACAGTTTTCAACGATCTCATTTTGGCCATCGGGATGTTTGCAGCAATAATGGATGTGATCCTCATTCACATTTTCCGCTTTATCGCAGTCAATTTCACTGGCAACGACAGACTGCAGAAATAATATATTAATTTGTAAATAAATAAATTATATAACATTTACAACTTACCCATAATAAATATAGAAATGTTATGAAAAATATTCGTTTCATATTTGAGTTTATTTTAATTAATTTGTAGTGTTCTTTATATAGTGGGATTTGTAATTGTAAGTTAATGATGCATTTAATAATTTGCTGCGATCCATTAAACAATTGGCCTTAATTATAGAACTTAATATATCAGCTGACTGTAATTAATTTAATTAAAAATAATATTACAAGTAATGACAGCTCCAAAGCTGTAAAGACACCATATAAAACTCAACTCTATCTCAGTTTAATTTAAGCATTTTAATGAGCAATGGATCAACTGAAATTTATAGTAATATTTTTACTACTTTGTTTGATTGCTGTTGATCAGATCCTTGGCCAGGACAGCGAGGAAGCCGATGATTCAGTAGAGTCTCTGACTGAGGAAACCTGCTCCAAGAAGGTGAGCTAAAATGCAATAAAATAAATGCATACTGTATACATAAAATAAAAATATAATTTGAAATATATTTTACTTAAAGCGCCACATTTTAAATTTAATTTCTCACTTAAATTAAAATTATAAAAGAAGATGACCTTAATCAAATTTGAAATACGATTTCTTAAGTCAGAAAATATAAATATTGTAATTTTTTTTGTAACTTGAAAGCAGGGATTAAAACCGAAACGAATATCGGTTTCGGTTACGGTTTCGGTTATGGTCTAATTAAGGTTTTCGGTTATCGGTTATGCAAAATCTTGGAGTAACGGTTCCGTAACCGGTATGGTTTCGGTTCACAAAAAAATAAATATTAAGGTTTTCGGTTGACCAAAATAAGAAGCGTTATTCATTGCTTTACATTAAAAAAAGACTTATTGCTGTTTTAAGCCTGGAAAATAATGTTATCTGGTTACTGTAATGGTCCAGCGTATTGTCGATTTTAATTTAATTTGACCTCATTTACATTTGGCTTGAAAATTTCGATTATTTTGATTTTACTAATTTTTGATAACTTCGAACAACCATAACTTTGTCAAAACTTAATCAATTTTCATGCGGAATGTAAAATTGTGCATCTTTTTACCATTAAATTCGTCCTGCATTTAAATTTTGTTCAGTTTGAAAGTTTTAAAAATTTCGAAATTTTTAGAAAATTTACAGTGTTACCCCTTATCATTTTTCGAAAAAATTCGAAATTTTCAAAATTTTTAAAATGAACAAAATTTAAATGCAAAACGAATTTAGAGGTAAAATCATGCTTAAATTTACATTGTGCATAGAAATTAATTGAGTTTTGACAAAGTTATGGCAGTTCGAAGTTATTAAAAATCAGTTAAATCAAAATAATCGAAATATTCAGTATTGTATGAAAGTTAATAAATTGTTCTATCTAATTTTTTTCTTTCTTAATGATAGCGTAGAGGATGCTGCTCAGAGTTTTTCATGGGAGATAATCCGAATATTGTCAAATGTATGACAATACACTCTACAAAAATGCCCGATTCGGAGAGTGAAGATTTAGGCAAATTATTCAAATTTATGTCGGTTCGTATATTGATAAACTAATCGAATAATTGAGATTTAATTGAGAGTTTTTTTCTAGTGTTTCGTGGAGTGTGTTTACAAGAAGAGCAAGTTTATTGGCAAGGGAGATAATCTGAATATGAAGATGATTAAACTGGAAGCTGAGCAATTATATGCGGAGAGACCCAAGGAGAAGGAATATTTTCTCAAGTCCTATGAGAACTGTCGCAAGAAGAGTAGGAATATTTTTATTAAATTACTTATTTAATTAATATAATTTCAATTAATTTATTTTCTTCTCAGCTCAACCGGAATTCAATTTGCTCAAGTCCACGCCGGGTGTGAAATCTTTATTGAAAACTGCCTGTAGACCTTACTTTATGTTATTACATATGTGCATTATGGATTATCATCATAAGCACGAATGTCCCTATTTTCGTTGGGAGTCGGATGGTAAGGATCAAACATCCTGCGAAAGAGCTAGAGCCAAATGTTATGCCATTGATGGGTTAAAAGTGCCCGTGAATCAATTTCTTGAATAATACAAATACGATTCATAAATCAAAACATGACAACACGAAATAAATAAATATAAATACACAAACACATACACATATACACACACATATCTTGAGGGTACTTACAAATGACACAGGATTACAAGGTGCGCCGGGCAACCAACGATGACCTCGATGAGATTGCGTCCTTGACCTACGTGCAGAATGTGAAATGGTTTGGCAACAAGCGTTCCAAATATGGAGCCAAGGATAATCTCTTCAAGAGCTATCAGACCCATCGTCTGGTCGTGGAGACAAATCAAGAAAAAAGTGTTCTTGTAGCATATGCCGAGTTCCGGAATTATCCTGCAATTGGTCCTTTGCTCGGAGACAGTTGGTTAGAATGGTTACACGAAAGATATTGGTAAAAATATTTTCGAAATAAATAAATTATAAACTCACTCCTCACTCCTTTTAGCATCAGTGAGAATATTAGCTGGATGAATACTCTATTTTTCAATTATTGCATCTATGCCAGCGATCATCCGAATGTCCTTCGTGATGTCCTGCGGGAAGTTTTCTATATTGAGATTCGTATTACATTCGTCATAACAGTTAAGATGCCCGAACTTGCACATTATACATCCTTCTATGCCGAGAGCTTTGATGATTTGGAAAAGCATGCCAAGATCTATTATCCCCGCGAGTTTAGTATCTCCTCGAATAATAATACTCAATCCTTGTACATCATACATCGTTATGGTCTGCTGCCAAGAATCACATATCGCAAGGCTCTGTAAGTGTAGAATTTAATTACATAATCTATCAGTCAGTTAGTTTTACAATAAAATTTATAATTTAATAAGAACACATTAATTATTTATCAGATTTTATTTTATTGCTTTAAATAAAGAATCTATTTTTAATAATTTATATAAAAACGTTGAAAAAATAATCAAAGTTTCATTTTTATTTACAAGTCATAGTTAAACACTTATCTTTAATTGTTTCAACTAATATCGTAAATATGTTTTGATTAATTGTAATTTTATAAGTTTAAATTTTAAAATTAATATTGTGACTTTATAATTATTTTCCCGTTTTTATTATATTGCTTTGAATAAAGAACCCATTTTTCATAACTTATTTAATAATGATGAGAAAATAATCAATATTCTATTTTAATTTAAATGTAATAATTAAACACTTAAATTTAATTGTTTCAATTAATATCGTTAATATTAATAATATATTAAAGACAATTTTATGAGTTTAAAGTTTTAAATTAAAGTTGTGACTTAATAATTATTTTCCACTTATTATATTGCTTTGAATAAATTATTATTTTTAATTTTTATTTAATAATTGCAAAATTATAATAAACCTTATATTATTTTATTTAATAGTCATTAAATTTGTATATAATTAATTTGTATAAAATTATAATATAATTTATATATATATTTAATATTTTATTATATAACTTGCATCTAAATATATAAAATTAAAAAACATCACTTTTTTATTGATTACATTTTATATATTTAGATGCAAGTTATATAATTAAATATTTAATATATATATATCAGTGCTGTTTTTTAATTTTTACTGTAAGAGTTATAAATAAAAATATAAAAATAAAACAAAATATTGAAGTTAAAGTTTTTTCCTAAATAAAAAGAAAATAAATAAAATTTAAGCTTAAATATTACTTTGCAGCTTTTGAATAAAATTAAAAAATTATTTATTATTATTTAAATTAAATAATAACGATTTAAATGGGAATTTTTTTTGTTACGTTAGTTAGTAACTGATTTATTTATTGCTTCTGCCTTTTCTCCTACTTCCTTCAGTGCCGAAGATAATGACGATATCATAGAGATCCACGAATACGAATTGCCCGAGATGAGAGCCGAGTTCGGAGACTTTTATATAGCCGAAGAATTGATGCGACAGGATGATGAGGCCAAGAATAATGTATTAATTGTGGCCGAGACTGAAAACGAATTTCAGGAACAAACGACATCTGGTTTTCTGTGGCTCGATTCAGAAGTGAACATTAGGTTTTATGTTAAGAACTACGAGTTGGAAACCTTTGGCAATCTGATTAAATTCAATCCCTCAAAGCCTTCTAGCTATGAGACCATAAATGTTTTGTGAGTGATAAAGATAGATATTAAAATAACTTATAATAAAATCTTAAACTCAGATCGGTGGAGCCTAAAGTTGAGGCGAATTTATTTACAGCCGATGCAATGGACGATTTGGAATCGACAACAATTTTAGGAGGCGTTACACGTAATGATAGTGGAGTCAGGTATTATCTAAATCTATTTTAAATCCAACTTTAACTTAATTTTCCTAAATATTAGTGTGGCAAGTGGTGGCAAGTTTAAAGTGAGCTCGATACAAGGAACAGTTGTCGATAATTCAAAGACTCTAAATAAATTTTTCATGGCTGAATTGCTCTATCTGAAATTCATGTATATATTCGAGAGTGAGTTTTATCTTTAACTTTAAATTAATATACTTAAACTTTGTTTCTTAGATATACTCACTATTAAGTATTATAATGATCAGCATAAGAAAACCATAAATCTGTTCTATAATACGGATAATCAGAAAAATGTAGATGGAGTTCAAAGAGCATCGAATGTGTTTGCCTTGAAGTTTATTTGTGTTCACAAAGATTTTCCGCTGGAACGTATATTTAATTATTTGTGCGCCATGTATTCCGTATTTCCCGATCGCGATTATTGCATTATGGAAATTCCTAAGAGTGCCACGCCCCTGCGCAGTCATTTGGAGGCCCTAAAATATTTTATGGCAAGTTAAAAAATTTGAAATAATATATATGTTTTTTATTTAATTTAAATAATTTGCTTTTAGCCCGTGGCACAAAGACCCAGTGAGATGAGCAACTTGGATGAGATCTATATAACACATCGCAGCAATATCTTTGGGGAAATAAGGTAAATACAATATTTATAATACCATTAAAAATATATAAATCAGGGACCATAACTGTTATGATTAATAAGCAAAACAATAATTTTTAATGGTTATTTAAAGACTTTTATTTTTTAAATCAAATTTTTAATTTAGAAATAATTATTATTATTTATTTTTCAGTCTTTTATAAGAGATTTTGATGATTTTCTTTAAGAAGTTATCAAAAACTCTTATAAGACACTGAAAAAATAAAAATCAGTAATAATGATTATTTATTACTATTAAATTTGATTTATAAAATGTAAAAAGTCTTTAAATAATCATTAAAAGTAAGTTTTAATTTAAAAATTCTGTTTGTAGAGATATTTTAAATACAAAAAAGTTGGTATATTTAAAACATAAATTGCACTGGTTCGTACAGTTAATTTTTTTAGTTGAATTTTTAAACAATAATGATTATTTTCAGTTCCTAATATATGTATGTAAATGAAAAATCTAATAATTAATTTCCATCTCACTGAATTTTTTTCGTTCATTTTTTAGTTTATATCGTTTGCAACGTGAGGATTTGGATACTATTCAAGGTCTGGCATTGAATTTAACATTGGGATCGCAGAAAAAGAGTTTATCGACGAGCAGCAGCAGTTTTTCCTACAGTTCAAAGGTCAATACCCATGTCCACACTGATAACGAGATAATGGTCATTGATCAAATAATGGAAGATGTTCTCAATAATGATTGCAGTCAATTCGATGTCTTTACCATACGCTGTGGAAATTCCAGTAAACCGGCTAAGGAAAATACTGCAATAGGATTTGTGATCCTCAGGCGATTCCTTTATCATCAGGATCTGCACAGACATTATCATCTGCCCAAGCACGATTATCATTTGGCTCATGAACGTGCCGAGATAATATCCCTCAAGTTACATCCTTTATTCCACAATAGTTGTGATATCATCTTTCGAAATCTGTCGGGAAAAACCAAATATTATGATTTCTATTACTTTTGTGCACGTAAGGTAAGAAACTTTTGAAAAACTTCTCTAAAACGAACTTCTCTTTAAATTGTTTTGCATTACTTTTAATCAGGGATTAAAATCTTAACCGGAACCGTAGCCTTTAACCGATGAAAACCGATTAAAATATGTAACCGTAATTGAACCGTAACAGAAAAAACTTTTTTGCTGTACCGAAACCCATTAGTCGAAACTTTTTAAACCGTTTAATATAATAACTTTGAAATTTCGATTATTTTGATTTTCCTGAATTTTAATAACTTCGAAATGCCATAACTTTGTCAAAAGTCAATCTATTTTCATGCGCAATGTAAATTTGTGCATGATTTTACCTCTTAATTCGTTCTGCATTCAAATTTTGTTCATTTTGAAGATTCGAAAATTTTCGAAAAAATCAAAAAAGTTAAAGGGGTAACACTGTAAAATTTCGAAAAATTCGATTTTCAAAAATGTTTCAAAATGAACAAAATTTAAATGCAGAACGAATTTCGAGATAAAATCATGCCCAAATTTACATTGCGCATCGAAATTGATTAAGTTTTGACAAAGTTATGGCAGTTCAAAGTAATTAAAAATCAGTAAAATCAAAATAATCGAAATTTTCAAACCAAATATACCAATTTTATATGAGGGCAAATTATAACAAAGTCGACATTACTCTGGACCATTCCAGTAACCAAATATTATTACTTTCCAGGCTAATTAGAGCATTAAGTATTTTTTCATTTAAAGCAATGAATAACGCTTCTTGTTTTGATCAACCGAAAATCTTAATTTTTTTTTTTTTTGTGAACCGAAACCATTTCGAAACCGATACTCCAAGACTTTACATACAGCCTTAACTGAAACAGATAGTTGTTTTATATTTAAATAAGGTAAATATTATTAAGGATTTCTCTTCGATTTTCTTTTTTAGAAACACATATTTTCGAATGATTTAAAAACGGCTATGATGCTTATCGAACCCAATATTAAGAAGAAATATTGGTTCAATTCGAAGACAACACCTCAGAAAGCTTCAAAACATATTCATGGTCTGCCGACTTATGATTACAGTGAAGATCATTTAACAATCTTTCGTCACAAGTTGAATCCCTCGAAATTCTTTGGTAATACAAATCGTTTGGTCATCATTGGATTTTCTTCCGAGTGTCGAGCATTCTTGAGACAGTTGGTTTTTCTCTGGAACAGCAAAGAGTGAGTTTAGTTTTTATTAATATTATTATTTATATTTTTAAAGATACTCTTTATCTATAGTCACAAGAATTCGGAGACTTTTACTTGTCTGCCAAGACTACAAGTTACTGTAATTGCGGAACCGGGAAAAGTGGAGGCGGAATATGAATGTACATTCCTTTGTCCCGAATGTCAGCACTCGAAGAATTGCTTTATGTACTATGAGAATACTTCCTGCTATGTCCGGGATGTTGTAGCCCGTATGGATCTGAGATATTGGGTGCACTTTGTGGCTGGAAATGTTAATTACATAGACAGGGATAAAAAGTTGGTGAAGATCAACAAAAGTTGTGATATCTTTTACGATACTTTGCTGCTGATGAACAGTGTAAAGTTTAGCTTGAAAAAAGCTCTACCTTTTGACGAAACGGGTCGAAGACCGTATAATTTTATTCAGCTCAACCATCGCATTGATCGGTTTATATTGTTCTATAAGGTTCGAGTTCTATTGGAGGATATGAGACGTAGTTATCGCATATTAATTTATGGAGGAAATCTGAGTACTTATGAGTGCATTGCCTTCCTCATCTCCCATGGTGTGAATCCTTCGCAAGTGGTCCTTGTGCAGCCCCATGTCAAACTCGACACTGAGGTAGAGCAAAAGTTTAAGAATCCCACAACTGATCAACATATTGAATATATTCTTGATGATATGATGGAGGATTTGGATATAAATATTTATAGAGAGTTGACCTTTTCTCATTGGGTTCAACATGGCGCCTACAATTTCATCATTGAAGTTGTCTTTACGGACTTTAATAAGAAGGAGATCACCTTCGATTGTGATATATTCATATCCTTTAATGTGGGCTACCTCGATCGTAATGTTAAGAAATGTAAGTAGTTTAAATCAGGGACCGTAAAGAAATATGAATTCTTTTTTTATTTTATTAAAAAAATATATTTAATAATTAAAATTTATTTATATGATAGAAATAAAAAAACAAAAAAAATATTATATTTCAATTTTTATCGAAATATTAATACCATAACTTTATGTAACTTATAATAAAAATTTAAAATAAAAGTTATGGCTTAATTTTTATATAAAAATTGAAATATAAAAATTATTTATTAATTATATCATATAAATTAATTTTAATTTATTAAAATAGTTATGAAATAAAAAACTTTATATTAATTATAATAAGAATTTAAAAAAATGGCTTAATTTTTATATAAAATTAAAAATATAATAATTATTTATTACTTATATCATATAAATTCTTTTTAATAATTACAATTAATTATAAAATAAAAGATTGCATTTTAGAGCTTATCCTGTTTTTAAATTTGCTGTAAAAAAATAATAAATAAATTTTTCACACTCTTCTTGGAGGCTTTTTTGTGTCTCAATTTTTTTAAACTCATAACTATAATTTGCGTTCCTTGATTTTAAATGAATTGATTTTTAATATATCTTTAACTTGTCTCCCTTTATCTTTAGGGATAATCGATTCGTGCATTGAACTGAATGAGAATCGAATTCTGGTTAACAAGAATTTTCAGACAAATGATCCAGATATTTATGCGGTGGGAAAATTTATAGAGTTCAACGAACCCGTCAATCATCAATATCGTTTTACCAGTGAAATGGAAATCGCACAAAAGGTTACAGTTTTTCAAACAATTTATTTCTGATAATGATAATATTTATTTCTTTATAGTTATTGCATATTATGGGCCTTCGTCCGTCGGAGAAACCTTTTCAGGAAAAATATTTGCAGCCGACTTTTTATCGTGCTCTTTTACCCATGGATTATTTTATTACCAAGGTGACAATGCCGTGTCGATATTTGTCTAGTTGTATAGTTAATTGTGGAAAATGCACGCTGACCACCTATAATGATAATACATTTTGTCGGATTGGTCTCTCACAAAAGATGATTGTGGATGAGATCGTTATTGTAACCAAAGATGTGAGTTTATTTTTTTATTTAACATCAAATAAATGCAAGCGACAGGTAAAAAAATAATCAATTAAATTTTAAATAAGATTAACTAAAATGTAAAATTTTAAATTAAATTTTACTATAATAAATATTAATTCATAACTGAAATTAAAGAAAATAATTTTTGAGTAATTACCTAATTTATTAATTATTTATTTTTAATTCATAACAGGTATTAAAGAAAAATATTTATAAAATTTATAAGATATAACCTTATTTATTTTCATCTTTTATATTTTTGTAGAGTTCAAGTCTCGATTATTTGGAATTTATAATACATTTAATTTATAGCTGAGATTAAAGAAAATAATTTTTGGGGTATTACCCATTTTATTATTAATTTATTTTTAGTTCATAACTGAAGTTAAAGAAAAATTCATATAATCTATGAGATATTACCTAATTTACTATTTATTTATTTCTAATTCATAACTAAAAATAAAGGAAAAGATTTTTATAATTTATGAGATATTTCCTAATTTATAATTAATTTGAATCTTTTATATTTTTGTAGAGTTCAAGTCTCGATTATTTGGAACATTTCTGTGGCAAACATGAGGCCATGTTAAATAATCTAAAAGCACATTTTAAGACTGGCAGTATCAAATGTTTCTTGAAGTTCTTTCAAGAGCCTTGGACAGAACTCCTAATGCATGAGGATTTCGAGGACTTTCAGGCCGAGAATCACAAACTTCTAAAGCCCATGATACTTACCCTGGGAAAGGTAAGCATTTTTTTAATTACAGGATTTAATTTAGATAATCTTTTTATATGGTTAGAATAAGAATTATACGGGATCGCAATTCCATGAGGTCAATCAACATATTTTGGAACAGAATCTTCTTGAATTTGTGCGCAGACATCGTCAGGATTTTCGGCATGAATTTGCATTACCCGAGGATTATTTGGGAGAGGACAATGGCGACATTTGTCTGTCTAAATCCAAATCAAATTTGAAATGATATTAAAATTGTTGTAATAGATCCATGAAATACTTGTTAAATTCCACATTCACTCAAAAAATATATATATTTTAATTTTATATTTTATGATTTTATATTTTTATAATATTTGATAATGGAATCGGAAGCTGATTTTGTGGTTCGCACAGCCGGCAGCTCGGATATTGCTCAAATTGAAGTGCTCTTTCAGTCCGATTTATCGAGATATTTTGGGGAGAAACTGGAAGCTCCCTTATCCCAATTATTTCAAGAGTATCAAACCCATCGCATGGTTGTTTATCTAAACAACGATCCAATGCATTTTCTTGCCTATTGTGAATTCTGTATATATCCCAATATACCCGTACTCTCCAACGATTTGTGGATACAGTGGCTAAAGTGTCGCTTTTGGTAAGTAAATTTGTTGCAATCTTTTATTTGAATCTAAAAAGAAGAACTCTATTAAAGCGTGGAGTTGCCCATCTCCCTGATGAATACCATTTTTCTGAATTTCTACATTCATACAGGAATGCATGATAAGATCCTGAAACTTATTATATTGGAAGTATTTTATCGCGAGCACAAAGTGGGCTTTGTTATCATTACCAGACCCCCAAATTATATGGCCAAGGAGTATGAGTTGCTTGAGAAATATGGTCGGGTTTATTATCCCAACGATTTCGATATGTACACTCGTAAAAACTTGCCCACCATTATTATAATAAGTCGCACAGATATAATGCCAATGGTCACATTTCGAAAGGCTTTGTAAGTCGGAGAAAATTAATATAAATTCCTTATAAAGTTATCTATATGATTGACAGACCTGAGGATAATGACGATGTTATAGAAATGATTGATGTCGAGGAACCTCAGATGAGGGAAGAACACGGGGATTACTACATTGCCGAGCTGCTTCTGGGCACATCTGGAAAAATGGATAAGGATAAAATTATTGTCACTGAGGTGAGAATTGATTATCAAATAAATCGGGAATATTGTGATATATTCATAACTTAACGTTTAAAAATTTCTCGAGAACTAATAATTCTTAAAATACAAGAAAACATCTCGTCTGTTTGTAATTTTTGTACTCTTCTCTTAAAGTTGTCTTTAAAAATAAATTTTTAACCATGGGTAGTTTCGGTATTAATCATTGTGGTAAATATTTGGAAAAAAATTAAGAATAGTAAGAATTTTATTACAAAAAAAATAAAAATTATTTGCTAACTTATATCATTAAATTAAAAAATATTTATAATTTTTAATTTAAATAAAAAATAATACGAATAATTTTAGATATATGAGGAAACATCTTTCTATAAAATTTGTATCTTAAAGTTGTCTTTAAAAAATAAAATTGTTACCAATAGAAAATTTCGATATTATTCATTGTGATAAATATTGGAAAAAGTTGATCTTTTATTTAGTCATTTTTAAAACTTTGACTTTTATAAATAGATTAAAAAATATTTATAATTTTTGATTTGAAAAAAAAGAAACAATAATTGAATTTTAATTTTAGAAACCATTGTTTTTTTATCAGTGTAGACTTCTCTTTTCAGGATAGCGTTCAAAGCAGCGGCAGCACTGGGATGATGTGGCTCTCCGAGGACATTGACATTGAGCAATTGATCAAGAACTATGATTTGGAGAATGTGGGTAACTTGGTTTCCTGCACACCTGATGCACCACATAACACAGTCAAGGTGGAAGTCTAGTGAGTTTATTGATCCATTAGATTGTAAGTACTAAGTAATATTTTACTGCAGTTCAGCTGAGCATTTTGGTTTGCGTCCTGTGGACATAAGATCGATTAATTTCGACAGGACTCGCAGTGTTGTTTTGAAACCTGTAGAGAAATATCATTTAACGGAACAGGAGCGCGTTTACACCTCATTCAGATACATAAGCGATAGTAAGTATAACATTCCCCATCTTCATGATAAATAACACAGTAAGTTGGTATTTACAATAGACATCGCATATCGGGAGATAAAATTTCAACTTTTCTCGCCTTAGAATTGTCATAACTTTGTCAAATTTTATCCGATTTTAATGCGAAATGTCTTTTTGTGCATAATTTTATGCCTAGTTTGATAAAAAATTTAAATTTAATTTTTTAGAAACAAAAAATATTTTTATGATTTTGAAAATTTTGCAAAGGGGTTAGCCTTTACATTTTTCAAAATTTTCGAAAAATTTAAAATGTTAAATTTATTTTTTTAATCGATTTAGGGTGATAAAATAAGTATAAAAAAACACTCCTGCTTTGATTTCGAGTTTTTATCTTGGAAATAATAGCCAAAAATAATAAAGGTCTGTCTTAAAAAGCACCTGGATTCATGTTTTAGGATTTTACTCTTCTTGGAACCTTTATAACTTTTTCAAAACCAAACCGATTTTCAAGCGAAAAGTGTTTTTGTTCAAATTATTATCTCTAGGCAGATAGAAAATTTAATTTCAAGTTTTTATCTGCCAAATTATAACCAAAGATAACATAGATCTACATATCTTAAAAAGTTCCTAGATTCACGTTTCAGGATTTTACCCTTCTTGGAACCTTTATAACTTTGTCAAAACCAAACCGATTTTCATTCGAAATGTCTTTTTGTGCATAATTTTTTGCCTAGATTGATATAAAATTTAATTTAAATTTTTTCGAATCAAAAAATTATTTTATGATTTTGAAAATTTTGCAAAGGGGTTAGCCTTTACATTTTTCAAAATTTTCGAAAAATGTAAAATTGTAAATTTATTTTTTTATCGATTTAGGGTGATAAAATTAGTATAAAAAAGCACTCCTGCCTTGATTTCTACTTTTTATCTTCAAAACAATAGCCAATAATAACATAAGTCTGTCTTGAAAAGTTCCTAGATTCATGTTTTAGGAGTTATTCTAATTACTAATTACTAATTACTATTCTAATTGTTTATTCTTTAAGAATAATTTATTTTGCATCTCAAAAGTTTGCAGCATTAATCAGAATATTAAACTCCATTGATTTTATTACAACTTTTGTTAATTGTAGGACTAAAGTCGGCCAGCACGTATCTGACTCGAGTTTCGAAAACCCTGGAGATAACTTACGATGTGAGCCATAGAAGAAGTTCGACGAAGGTCAAAAAACACGGCCTGGCAGCTGCAGGTCGAGCTTTTGCATTGAAGAACTTCATACTGCATCCCAGTCTGAGGATGGAGTATACCTATTATTATCTTTGTGCCATGTTTAGTGCGTATCCAGAGTATGATTACTGTGTGGTGCCAGTTCCACCTGGTACCAATTTCTCGCTCAGTTTGTGGGCTTTACTTAAGTTCTTTACGGTAAGTGCGATAACAATAAAATAAGTAATTAAATCTATAATTGAGAGATAATTAAAAATACATTTTTAAAGCGCGTGCCACATCGACCCGACAGTGTAATGTCTGATGAGATTTTTGTGGCCCATCGCAGTTCGATATACACGGAGTTGAGCGTTTATCCGCTGGATAAGGACGATATGCCGGATATAATGAGCATGTTCCCAAATTATGTGGCACATCAATCAAGCACTGAGACTGTAGTAACTCAACATATACATATATCACGGGACACAGCCCTCGATGACAATCAGGCTGTTCAATTGATACAAAATATTGTCGTCGATGTCCTGGAAAATCTGAAGCCAGAGTTTAGCATGTGGATCATCCGTTGTGGAAATTTGGGAAGGGAAAACAGCACAACAGTGGGATTTGTGGTACTGCGGTAAGTTTTTCTTATATGCAGGGACCGAAAAAATTGCAAAGCAATTCATATTTAATTTAAATAAATCAAGCTAAAGTAACATGAAGTACTCGTAGCACTAAAGTTTCAATTGTAGTTGTATTATTTATAAATCTTAGCCAAAACATATATTTATATAATACAATTCCGTTTTAATTATTACTTTTAATTTTAATTTAAAAATGGCAAGGAAGTATTTTAGCTTTAATTTAAAAGTCAAAAAGTAACAACTTTTATAAATTCTTTTAATAAAAATATTTATTAATTCTTCAAATTTAGGGTAAGGTTACAAAAACACCATTACTTATAGCAATTAATATTAAAATTAAAAATAAAATTAAAATTAAAAATAAAATTAATATTTAAAATTAAAATTAAGATTAAAATTAAGATTAAGATTAAGATTAAAATTAAAATTAAAATTAAAATTAAGATTAAAATTAAAATTAAGATTAAGATTAAAATTAAAAACTTTAATAAATGAAATTATATATTTAATTATTAGTTCGCAATCCTTAAATAAAAATTAAAAGTTAGTGTAATCTTCTAGTCATTATATTAGAAACATGAAATTAAATATATATTTTTTTTTTATCTGTTAAAATTTAAATTAAATTTAAAAACTTTAATACATGAAATTATATATTTAATTATTAGTTTGCAATTCTTAAATAAAAATTAAAAGTTAGTGTAATTTTCTTATCATTATATTAAAAACTGGAAATTAAATGTATAATTTTAGTAAGATATCTTAAGAAACAAACTAACATATATAATAAAAATAAACTAATCATCATACTAACATACTAACAAAATACTAAAAAAACATACTAACATACTAAACAATTTACTAACATACTAACAAAATACTAAACAACATACTAACATATTAACAACTTACTAATACTTGATTTTTGACCGATCGGTTCTATGGCATCTATATATATGACATAGTGAACCGATCCAAAAATAAAAATAAACTTGATCTGCGTCCGATAAACAGAAACCTAGCTCTCACAGTTTCTGAGATCGACGCGTTCAAACAGAAAGCTACTTATATTTTCCACATGAACAACAAAAAAATAAGAAATAAAAATCTTTCCCTTTTTTTTTATTTCAAGCAAAAATACCAGGCGAACAGAAATCAGCAGCAAGTGATTTTCATTTAAATTAATTGAGTGAAAATATGACCTTGAATTTTTGCATTGAGTGAATTTGTTGACCTTGAAGTTTTGCATTGAGTGCAATTGTTGACCTTGAATTTTTGATTCGAGTGCAATTAATTTCGACCTCCTTTAATTTCTGTTCGCCTGGTATTTTCGACCTTTCCTCAATTTTTTCCCCACGCCATTTGGCAAAATAAGAAGAAGAAACCATTCATTTTGCTAGTTTGAATGTTTTTTAAAAATACCAGCTGAAATACCAGGCGAACAGAAATCAGCAGCAAGTGATTTTCATTAAAATTGATTGAGTGAAAATATGACCTTGAAGTCTTGCATTGAGTGAAATTGTTGACCTTGAATTTTATTACGACTCAAAAAAATTTAATTTGCTTTCTGCTCATTTCTGTTCGCCTGGTATTTCAGCTGGTATTTTGGATTCCTAGGCTTGCTCTAATTTAAACATTTAACATTTAGCCGTTAACATTTAAAACTTAACATTTAAAATTTAACAGTTAACGGTTAACAGTAACGGTTACAATTTAAAACTTAACATTTAACGGTTAACAGTAACGGTTACAATTTAAAATTTAACATTTAACGGTTAACAGTAACGGTTACAATTTAAAATTTAACATTTAACGGTTAACAGTTATCGGTTACAATTTAAAATTTAACATTTAACGGTTAACAGTAACGGTTACAATTTAAAATTTAACATTTAACGGTTAACAGTAACTGTTAAAATTTAAAATTTAACATTTAACGGTTAACAGTAACTGTTAAAATTTAAATTTAACATTTAACGGTTAACATTTAACGGTTACAATTTAAAATTTAACAATTAACGGTTAACATTTAACGGTTACAATTTAAAATTTAACATTTAACGGTTAACAGTAACGGTTACAATTTAAATTTAACATTTAACGGTTAACAGTAACGGTTTCAATTTAAAATTTAACATTTAACGGTTAACATCTAACGGTTACAATTTAAAATTTAGCAGTTAAATTTAAAATTTAACATTTAATGGTTAACGTTTATTTCTACATACTTTCCTACTTACCTTGAGTGTATATTGTGACCCATTTTTATTTCGATATACTTACCTTCTTACCTTTTAATATGCCCAAGAGTTTCTGCATTGAGTGCAATTGCTGCTCGAGCGAATGTTCGAGAGATTCTTTAAGTTTTCGTTAAATTTTTCGACCTATTTTAATCTCTGTTAGCCTCTTCTGCAACCCATTGTAAATTTTGTTTAGCTGGTATTTTTATCGAGATGCTTTTGATTTATTAAAAACGTTTTTTAAATTTAAACTGTGATTTTCAAAAGTAAAGAAATCATCAATTAATTTATAATAGACATCGTATATCAGGAGATAAAATTTCAACTTTTCTTGCCTTAGAATTGTCATAACTTTGTCAAATTGTATCCGATTTTAATGCGAAATGTCTTTTTGTGCATAATTTTATGCCTAGTTTGATAAAAAAATTAAATTTAATTTTTTCGAAACAAAAAATTATTTTACGATTTTGAAAATTTAGCAAAGGGGTTAGCCTTCACATTTTTCAAAATTTTCGAAAAATTTAAATTGTTAAATTTATTTTTTTAATCAATTTAGGGTGATAAAATAAGTATAAAAAAACACTCCTGCCTGGATTTTGAGTTCATATCTTCGAAATAATAGCCAATAATAACATAAGTCTGTCTTGAAAAGTTCCAAGATTCACGTTTCAGGATTTTACTCTTCTGTTTCTCTTCTGTAGTTCGTTTTCCAACTATGAGAGCATTTACAAGCAGTTTTGGTTGCCTTACGATGAGAACTACTTGACCTTTGATCGTGGCGAGATCGTAATGCTTCGATTGCATCCCTACTTTCACATGTGGAGTGATGAGATTCTGCGCACTGTGTCACTAAGAACTGGCTTTAGGGAACTCTTCTATTTTCAACAGATTTCGGTAAGATCATGTTTGGATTTCCTTTATTTTCTTTAATATATAATTTACTCGTTACTCGCAAACTAGAAACATCTGGACAACAAATGAAGTTATTAAGATAAATAACTCTTTTTGATGGTGAAGATTAATATTTAATATGGTTGATCATTTAAATCGGATAAATATTACTGTTGCTGTTGGCTGTTTTAAATTTTAATTTAATCAACTAACTTGTTAAACCGATTGAGCTTAAAATTTATAGATACTACTAATATATTTAAATCGAGTAACGGGTATTTTATAGTCGTGGTTTTGTCTAAAACTTCCCAATTTTTTTTGGATTTAGGGTCTTGTTCTGCCCAATGATTTGGCCTTTAAAATGATGCCTGTGGAGCCGCGTCGCATGAAGAGAAATTGGTTTATCGATACCAACAATGAGACGTGTTTCCGGAGAGTATCGAAGGTGGTGCCATTGCCAAGGATTAACTGCGTCAAGGATAATTTCTATTTATTCCGTCACAATCTCTGTCCATCCAAATATATTGGTAATCAGAATCCTCTGGTTATCGTGGGATTTTCGGAAATATGCAAGGCTTTATTACGCCTCATGGTTTTCAGCTGGAATACGCCAGAGTAATTTTAAAAGATTGTTTTACGAATTTTTGAGAATATGTGTATTGACATTTTCCCATGCAGCTTTAAGAATGTAAATACAGCGAATTGTTTGACTTATTTGGACATTACGGTTATTTGTAAGTATGGCGAGATCGAGGCGGAATATGATTATGATCTTCATTGTGCCTTTTGTGAGAATCACACTGATTGCTATTTGAACATTGGAAATTCCTGTCCATTTGTTATGGATGCCACAAAACGTTTGGATCTACGCAATTGGATACATTTTGTACCCGGAAAAGTCGAACACATCGATTGGTAAGATTTCTTTAAAACAGGGATCGCAAATAAGAATTATTTTTATTATAAAAATAATTACTTTTGATAAAAAACAAATTTTAAATAATAATTAAATTTAAATTTATATTTAAAAATCATATATTTTCAACCTAAAATATCCTTAATATACATCCTTCAAGGACGTTTGATGTATCACATAAAATTTAGGTTGAAATATATTCAAATTCAATTTTTATTTTCAATATTTATAATTAAATTTTAAAAATAAAAATTATAATTCAATAAAATTTGATAATTTTTACTTTTATTTTTATTTTAAATATTATAATCGTCACGGTCTCTGCTTCAAACGATATTACATTTTATTACGTATACGCACCGTTTACAGTAATGAAAAAGTCATCACTCTGGATAACAACTGTAAGATTCATTATGAAAAATTGCTGTTGCTTTGTGATACCAAATATGGTCCACCTGCCGATGTGCAGGCCAAGATTCCCAAAGGAAAAGCCTCCGATATGCCCTACAATTATGCCCACATCAATGGTCGTCTGGACAAAATAGTTCTTTATTACAAGATTATCGAGATAAACAACAGCAAATTGTTAAGCAAACGAATTGTCATTTATGGTTATACTCTGGCAATTTACGAGTGCATTGACTTTCTCTTGAAACACGGCTGCCAGCCCGGGGATATTACTTATGTACAGCCTCTGAAGGTCGAAACTCCTGAGTATTTAAATATTCCCATTACCGACAGGAATCTTGATAATATTCTGATTGATATGGTTGCGGATTTGGGCATTAATCTGCATGAATCCACCAATTTTAAAGACTTTACTTTCTACAAAAATGTATCCTTTATCAAAACGGCAAATTTCCGAAAATATCCGCAGGGCGAAGTATTATCCTTGGAGTGTGATCTATTCATTAACTTTCTGGAGAATCATCTAACGGCGCCAACTGAGCAGAGTGAGTTTTCTAGGGCATTTTTCAATATAATAATAAATATTTTACATTTAAAAAAAAAACATAAAATCCTTTTCTCCTTTTAGTGCTTATGAAAAGTCGAATTCGAGTGCAGGATAGACAAATCCTTGTCGATGAGAACTTTTGCACAAACGATCCAAATATTTATGCGGCTGGCAAAAATGTATCCATCATCTGGCAGGTATTCTATCAATATACACATACCAGTGAACTTGAGATGGCTGAGAGAGTGAGTTTCCATTTATAGTTAAGAAAATGTTTATAGAATTCGAGTATTTTCTTTCCAGTTGGTAGACATTTTACAATTGACTCAGGAATCGCACAGTAAAACGGATTTCCGATTCAGCAAACCGGTTATGTTCCGAGCTCTGTTGCCCATGGGACATAAGATCCTAAAGATAACGATGCCCAAGCGTTATTTATTGGGAAAACTGGACAATTCGTATAGTCATGTGATGACTACATATTATAAAGGAGACTTTTGTCGCATTCGCATGACCACGAATAACATTCTGGAGGAAATTACCTGTGTGTCACAGAATGTAAGTTGTATTGATCCTACTACAGTAAAACTTAACTATAGTGCAATTTAGACGGTAACTGAAAAAGCACTTTAATTTAATAAAATTTCTAAAAAATACATCTATATTTTTCACTAAATTTGATTGTCGGATAAATATTTAAAAATTTATATCACCTTCTGATATTAATTCTACTCTCAAGATAGAGAAGTTTAAATTTAAAAGTTTGATTTACATCTTTATAATTTTTCTGTTTCGAAAGTGTTTACAGATATATACATTTTCATTATTTTAGTTATTTTTGTATTTACAAGATATGCATAGTAATTTTTTGAATTAATTATTTTGATAAATTTTTTAAACTCGAAATTAAGTTCATTAGAAAGTTACTTTATAAAAGTTTTACTGTATAAGTCGGATTTATATCTCTCTAATATTTATTTTTCTATGCTAAACTTGAAATCAAAAAAAATAAATAACCAAAGCTTTGTATAAATATCAAGAACTTTAGCTGTACCTTTTAATTAAACTTCTTCTAGTAACTTTCAACTTTTCTCGCCTTAGAACTGTCATAACTTTGTCAAAACCAATCTGATTTTCATGCGAAACGTCTTTTTGTTCATAATTTTATCCCAAGTTTGACAGTTAATTTAATTAAAATTTTTTAGAAACAAAAAATATTTTTATGATTTTGAAAATTTTGCAAAGGGGTTAGCCTTTACATTTTTCAAAATTTTCGAAAAATTTAAAATGTTAAATTTATTTTTTTAATCGATTTAGGGTGATAAAATAAGTATAAAAAAACAAACCTGCCTTGATTTCGAGTTTTTATCTTCGAAATAATAGCCAAAAATAATAAAAGTCTGTCTTAAAAAGCACCTGGATTCATGTTTTAGGATTTTACCCTTCTTGGAACCTTTATAACTTTGTCAAAACCCAACCGATTTTCTCGCGAAAAGTCTTTTTATGCATATTATTATCCCTAGTTTGACAGAAAATTTAATTTAAAGTTTTATCTGCCAAATTATAGCCAATAATAACATAAGTCTAACTTGAAAAGTTCCTAGATTCATAGTTTAGAATTTGACCCATCTTGGAACCTTCATAACTTTTACAAAACCCAATCGATTTTCATGCGAAAAGTCTTTTTATGCATATTATTATCCCTAGTTTAATATGAAATTTAATTTAAATTTTTTCGAAACAAAAAATTTTTTTATGATTTTGAAAATTTTGCAAAGGGGTTAGCCTTCACATTTTTCAATTTTTTCGAAAAATTTAAAACTTTTTTTTTACATTTTTTATCGATTTAGGGTGATAAAATAAGTATAAAAAACACTCCTGTCTTGATTTCGAGTTTTTATCTTCAAAATTAGAGACAATAATAAAACAAGCCTATCTTGAAAATTTCCATTATTCATGTTTCAGGATTTTACACTTCTTAATACCTTCATAGCTTTGTAAATACTGAATCGATTTTCATACAAAATTCTTTTCTAGGTGAATAAACCCCTTGTCTTTTTGGAATACTTTTGCGGCAAACACGACACGCTGCTCAATAATTTAAAAGGTCGCTATCAAATGGGATTGATACATAATTTTATCAGTTTCTTTGAGGAACCTTGGACGGAATACATAATGCACGATCGTTTTGGGGATTTGCAAATAAAGAATCGTCTCACACTCACATCGCTGATGAAACAGAAGCACAGTGTGATCGAAACATTAAATATTGGCAATGAAGATTTCGATGCGGCATGTAAACATTTTGTGGAAGCGAATCTATTGAAATTTCTGAGATTGCATCGTCAGGAGTTTGTCAATAAGTTTGCACTGCCCGAGGATTGGGAAAATAGAGATTAATTAGTTGTATATTCTTTTGTGTATTTGTATCGAATACTTTTGTTACACTTTTCGATCAATTATAACATTGTATATTATCATAATAAAGATTAGGCTTACAACTATAATAAGAACAGAAAGCTATTTAACGTAGCGCCGGAATCATTTTAGATTCAAGATTGTTTCGTTCGGTTTCGGGTTTTAAATTATTCTCTAGTTAGTAGTCGTAACATATATGTTTATATATAATATATATAATAGATATGTTGTAGCTCCTTTAATTGTTAGATTCTCTAAAGCGGCACACAGTTTGTGGCACGACGGGATTGCGGATAAGGCTGGAGCGGATGTTGGGGCTGATATCTGATGGGCAGGGGACTCAGGCCACTGGGGAAGACGATGACATGATGATTGAGCCGGCCTCATATGCCCTGCAGATACCTTCGTAACTCTTCCTCAGTGTCAAAGATCATCACCGGAAATGGGGAACCAGGCACAAATTCACCAGCCCATTTCACCTCAACACGATAATCGCCAGGCTCCGTTGGATCGTACTACGAAATGGGGAATAATTAATATAAAAATACCAATAATATTTAATTGATCCTTTACCTTGCACAGAATGGTGCGATCCTTTTGACTCTCGCGCTGCATCTCGACGCGGAAGGCGCCTTTGGGACCTCGCACTCTCACTGTCAACTGTCCGGCTCCGGCTCCACGTGTATCGCAGATGAAGCGCGATTGGAAGGTCGCCAGCACGCCGTGCTCTATCCCAGGTCCGTAGACACGCACCTGTGAAATGAAGAAGAAGCCAAAAAGTTTTTTTAGTTATTAATTGTTCATAATAAAAGTTACCTACACACAAAGTAGATAATATATATATATAATAATAATATAAATTAAAAATTAAAATTAATTACAAGTAAAAGAACAAGAAAGAAATTTTATTTATGATAAGCCAACAATTTGACAACCTTGCAAAGAATTGTGTTTTATCTAAATATGTAAATATTGTTAAACAAAATTCATAAAAATTAATTACAAATTAAATATTCTATTTTAAGGCACTCTATTTAATTTTCATTTAATTTAGGATTAAAAATTTATTTTAAAAAAGTATTTAAAACAATGACAACTACAAATATACAATAAAGAAAACAAAATAGAATTGCTATCTTCGAAACTCCAAAGATTTGTTATCCTTGAAGAGTCTTGTAGTTAATTTATGACTGATATATTTATTTATTAAAAAGTAAATTTATTTATTTATTTATAAAAATATTAAAAATAAAAAGAGTATTCACATATAAATTAACACAAAATGTATTTAAGTAATTATGTGTATTAATTTGTGCTATTTTTCACGTTTGTGGTGCGTATACGTAATATTCTATTATTATACGTATTATTACGTATACGCACCACCATCCTGAAAAATAGCATAAAATAATTTACATAGTTACTAAAATACATTTTTTGTTGAAATAATTTTCATTACTGCAAGGGGTGCGTATACGTAAAAATAGTATAATATTACGTATACGCACCCCTTGCAGTAATGCAAATATAATAATAATAATTAATTTGTACTCATAATTCTTGATTGTATAGTATACTAAATAAATTTATAGACAAAATATTATTAAGTATACGCACCCATTTCAGTAATGAATAGGGATGGTATTTTATTTTTTATATCTGATATACTTTGGTATTTATATTATATATTTTTATGTTTATTTAATATATAAAAAATCAAAAAACAGGAGTTCTTTGATTGCTAAATAATTTTTTTCATTATTTAAATTTTGAACATTTCTTTTGTTAAACTAATTTTTTAAATATAGAATAAAGAGTTTTAGACTCTGAGTTTAAATTAATAATGATAATAAGTTATTTCATCTCATAACTCTTGATTTTAAATACCAGATAAATTCATAAATTCATTGAAAATATACATTTAAATTAAATATACAATTTAAAAAGTAATTTCCTTGAATTAAATAAATGATACATTTCTAAAAAAAAATGAGTTTTGATTGGAATTGGATGGGAACTCACCTTGCTGGCATCTGGAGCTCCGGCCACTTTGAGGGCAAATGGGGATCCGGGAACATTCTGTCCGCCGTATTTGATGGTGAGCAGATGTCGACCCGGCTCTTGGGGTTTAATATTGAGTGTGAAGGTGGCATCCCCATGATCATACAGTTCACAATAGGCCACCTTGCGAGACCCTGCACAGTGGGCTGTGAGTTCACCGGGTCCGGCACGTCGTGTGTCAATCCAGGACTTGATGTCCTTGCCAACGATGCCGTGACGGAGTCCCTCACCGGAGGCAATCACTTTGGAGGCATCCATGGAGGAGCCAACGGCCACAGTGAGGGGACAACCTTTGACCAGGCGACCATTCCACTTCACGGACAACGTCAAAGTGCCCGTCATGGACTTTTGGGGTGTGTAGGAGGCCAACCAGATGTTCTCGCTGGGACGGGGCTGAGCTAGACTCACCGGAAGTGCTGTACCGTCTTGGGTAATTAAAATAACCTCTGGTCTTCCGGCTGGTGCATTGGAGGCATCGATGGTGAAGTGGGCAGCGTCGCCAGCTTGAGCAGCTGCCAATCCTCGTCCCATGAGCACAACTTTATCCGCCGCCTGTTGACCGGTGACGAAGGCACTTCTTGGACACTGGGTGATGGTCAATCCACTCCAGGTCAAGTCCAGATCATGTTCACCAGCTGCCAGATTGTCGCCGGTGATATTGAGACACATCTTGCCATCGGGCAACTTGTCCACGGGGATTTCAATGCCATCAATGCTGCAGACCAATTTTCCTGGCCCCGCATTCTCCACCTCAAAGATAATACGCGAGGGGAGTATCAAACGACCATCGTGATCCACCAAGGTGCCCCAACCCCCAACGGGAGTCACTTTTGTGGACTCCACGCAGCAGACGCGCCATGGGGATCCCGGCAAGCTGCCACGATTCGGACAACTCGCCCTAATCTCGTAACTCCCGACGGACAAAATGCAGTAGGAGATTCTCCATTCGTTGTTCCCGAGTGCCTTAATCTTCGGCTCGATGCGTTCTCCGAATTCATCGACGCGTTCAATCTGCACATTGGGTGCAATTGGACAATAGACAACGAAGGATGCCTCCTTGTTCCGATGACACACCTCGAGTCCATGTCCCGCTGCCCTCGCATCATTTCTCACTCCACTCGCGGATGCATTGAAACTCAATGGAGAACTGGGAATTGTTTCTCCTCCATACATTAAAGTCAACTTGTAGTTGCCTGGTTGGGAGGGCACAAACTCCACATTGTAGATTCCCTCGCTCTGTTCACTGATCATCACGGGAAGACTTTGATTCGTCGGGGAAATGGCAAAGGCTTCCAATTCCGCAGTGCCGGCATTGTCCGTGCGCACCGTGAAACTATTCGAGCTGTGCAGGGCCAGAGATTCCTTGCTCACTCCCTGGACACTCACCTTGCTGCTGTCAAAGGCCTCGCAGGTGAACGGGCTGCCCGGAAGGGGTTTCGACTGATGCAGCACCTCTGCAAAGGAAAAGGAAAATATTTAGAGCTGAATTTAGGTAGGGAACATAAATAAAGGGGAATTTAAGTATTGAACATAATTAAAGGTGAATTTAACTAGTGATCAGAACTAGTGACCATAATAAAAGGGTAATTTAAAAAGTGAATATAATTAAAGGCGTTAAAAGAATTTAAGTATTGAACATAATTAAAGGTGAATTTAACTAGTGACTAGCTGACTTTAATTAGTCATTGAATATCCGTAATCGTAGAAACGATGACTTTATGCAGGGATGGAAAGGGACTTACTCAGGGTTACCTCGCATAGCTCATTTCGTTATTTTTGCTATTTGGCGCCATGAAGTCGCCTTTTTCATCAAACAATGTCGTGATATTTTTTGCCGCAACTACCGCAATAATATATGAGTTTTGAAATTGTCCTATTGAATATCGAAAATGTCTTTCATTTTTGAGACTCTTATATTGATCATGGGTTAATTAATTAATGACAATAATGAAATACAAATTTCCACATCTGATCGATTTTTAACATCAATTAAATTTGATCAATCCACTTTTTCACAAAAACTGTATATGGAAAGATAGATGTGCTTGAAACTAGGGATGAAAAATCCTTCTTCCGAAAAGAATCGTTAATGAATAGCCTAATGTCTATTTTATTCTGAGATTACCGATTTTTATACTGAAATATATTAATATTTATTACAAAATCGGAACAAACATTGATTACAATTGGAAGAAAGTAGTTTAAAGACAGAAACTACATAATATTTCAAAATTTTTTGAGCTCATGTTTGAAAAAGTCGTATTTGAATCAAGTATTTTTGAGTTGTCTTAAGAAAATTCGGGATTCCCATATTTTAGACACCGCTTTGAATTGATTTTATCCCGGAATCTTTTATTTTCTTTTCTGTGATAAATTCCACTTATTTTCTGGAGTGAACCCAACTTGAAATGATGTTCCTATGACTTACCTATAACACACTGTCCCGGCTTGTTGATGCTGAACTCGGCCTGGAGGTGTCCGTTCTTGGTCTGGTAACAACGGACGGGCAACGCCTGTCCGCCGGGACCGGAAACAACGACGTCGAATTCACGCGCCGGTCGCTTAACCGTGTCGATGGCAAAGGATGTGGTTTTTCCCACTCGGGCCTGATAGAGTCCCAATCCGCTGACGCTGATCTCCTTTCCGGCACTCGCAGGAAGCACATTGATCTCAAGGGGTTTGAGGGAGATGGGAACATCGTTGAACAGGATGCTGATCTTGTGAGGAGCGACACGAGTCGGTTGATAGACGATCTCGTAGACACCCGACTTGCTGGGACCGCGGATCGTGTGCGGTACCTCGGTAGCACCACAACGGACCAAAGCGGACAGATCTCCCTGTCCGGCCTCGTTTAGGGAAACCCCAATGCTCGCAGGACGATGACAGAGGGCTTCTCCCACTTCGGTGATCTTCACGAGCATGGGATCAAAGGCACAAAGGGTTCTCGTGCCGATGTGCTGTCGTGTCTCCCGATCAATGAATCGGAGTGTGTAATTCCCCGTCATGTGTGTACGGAACTCGGCCGTCTGTCGATTTATAGTGTACGGCACGGGTTTCTGATCCGGCGCAAGGATCTCAACGATCTGATCGTCGGCCGGAAAATCAATGGCCGCCAAGCTGCCGATCTGAATGTGTTGTGTATGCTGTTGGATGTCCACGCGGAAGGGACTTCCATCTACGGCGACCTCATTGAAGGTAATGTTGACATAATGCGGTTCCGTGCTCTGTGGCACAAAGGTCACATCGTAGAGGCCACGGGCACAGGCCACCACCTCGGCCTTGACGGTGCTGCTGTCGGTGGACACTACCAGCTCCAGAGTTCCCTCTCCCGCTCCCGCTGCATCCACACTGAAGGTCACAGGTACTCCCAAGGTGGCCGGTCCATATTGTTGCTCCAATCCGCTGATGCTCACACGGGACACATCAAACACATTGCAACTGAAGGGTGAACCAGTGATGTGCTGATCACTAGCCAGCACACTGATCAGATGACGGCCCACAGTGCTGGGACGGAAGGAGGCACTGTAAGAGCCTCCTCCATCGTGTTGACTCAGCTGACAATGTTCGTTATCCCCCGATGGGGAGGTCACAAATATCTGTGGCTCAATGGAATCGAATCCCTCCAGTTCAAAGGTGTTGTCCATCTTCACGGCCGCCTGTTTTAGACACTCCCCCATCGCCTGGGCACGTGGTAAACCCAAGGAACTCGGCGTAGCAGCTGCAATGTGGCAACTAAATGGAGATCCTGGCACAGGATGTCCATTGAATCTCACGGACAACGAGTGAGCAGCTGCCTCCGTCGGCTTAAAGTTCACTTTGAATCTTGCATTTCCTTCGGACTGCACAAAATTCGGCACATTTTTGCCATTGACAGCGACAATGATCTCCAGATTTCCTGCTCCCGCCTGGGAGGCATTGATGCCGAAACTCACACTCTTATTGACCACTCCGGGTCGTATATCCGTTACGATAACCTTCTCGGCGGAATAGGCCTTTAATAGGAAGGGACTACCCTCGACATGGCCACCGCCAGGCAGACGCACCTCCACGGAATGATCTCCCACCTCCATGGGCTCAAACTTTACATTGTATCCCAGTGCAGATCCCAGAGCATCAATCTTCACAGGTACACTACGTCTTGCCGGTCCCAAGACCTCCACAGTTGGCTTTGTGTCCGACTCCACAACGAATTCAAAGAGTCTTCCTACGCTCACCTTATCCATGGTCTCGGGGGATTGAATCCGAGCAGCAGCCGCCACTCGACAGCTGAATGGGGAACCGGGAACATCCTGGCTATTGAAACGCAACTCAACCGTGTGACTTTCAGCCTCTCTGGGAGTGAAACTGATTGCATATGTGTGTTGACCCTGTGCCTGAGCTGAGGTCGGAACTCTTCCGCCATTCACAGTCACTTCCAGATTGCCGGGTCCTGCTTGGGATGTCTCCACCAGGAAGGTAACTGGCTTTCCAACCGTTCCACTGCTCACATTCTTTACTTTAATAGCGCTCACATCATACACCTAAATAAAAAAAAAGAAAACTAATTATCAAATGTAATTAAATGATCAAGAATGTTATCAAATGATCTTGTTGGAGAACTTTTCCGATATCCTGGAGAAATGACAACCATTTGAACAGGAATTGTTTTCAGTTTCTAGAGAAAGCCCTACAGATTCATCTTTCTGAAGTTTTCTGATATTCATGTAATAACTATTGTACAAACTTGATTTCTAACTCAATTAAATCTCTGTTTTCTACAGGAACTCTTAAAATGTGATGAAATTACAGATCCTTTAACTTAAGAGGTTACAAATTCTTCCCAAATTGAATTCAAGAATTAAATACATGTTTTGTAGACTCTTTTAAAATAGGATTCAAATTTGTCACTCTTGAGTTGCAATTTTTTCAGATCTTCATACAGGTTATACAGGTTACACTTATAACTTTATGAGAAGTTTTTCAAATTCAAAATGAAATCTTTTTATGATTTTAGTTTTAATTAGGGATTATTCCCTTGTATTCATTTATAGAGTATTCCTTTAGGTTTTCTTCTTCGGCAAAGAGATCTATTATAATGTTATTTTTCCTCACTTTTGAGTTATTTGAGATATTTAATTAACATTCATAACTTTGGTTAAAGTTATTCAATTTCTAAATGAAATCTTTTAATGGTTAAGCACTTTTAGTTTTAATCTTGGATTACTCTTTAATATTTTTATAGAATATTCCTTAAGTGGTTTCTGCTTTGGGAAAGAGATCTATTATAGTCATTATTTTTCCCTTCTTGAGTGGCAATATATTTAAATAACACTCATAAGTTTGCTTAAGCTTATTTAAATTTAACTTTTAAATCCCTTAATGGTTTCATACTTTTAGTTTTAATTTGGGGTTATTCCCTAATATCTATAGAATATTCTTTAAGGGGTTTCTTCTTCATCAATATACATAGTTCTATTATATACTCACCTTGGCGGCATAGGGGCTGCCGGCAGTGGGCAAACCGTTGACAGTCACATTGACGCGATGTTCGCCGACAACTCGAGGCACAAACTCGGCCTTGAAGACGCCCTCGGCGGATTGATGCACCTGGGCAGGAACTGATTGCCCAGCTGGACCTTTATCCATTTAATTTTGCATTTGGTTTTTGTATTTTTATATTTTAATTTTCATTTTAGTATTATTAAATTTGTAATTAAATTTTTTGTTTATGTTTTTCATACGACGCGACCGGAAACGAGTTTTGTTTTTGGTTTTTAAATTGTTTTTATTTTTTGTTTGTTGTTGAAATTCAAATATTAAGCAATTTGTTATTGTTGTTTATTGGTTTAATTGTTGTGTCGTGTGGTTAGTGAAATTGTTTCATGTTGGAATTTGGAAAAATATTGACTTTGATTAGTTGAGGCATTAATTGAATTTAAATTTACAAAAAAGTATAGAAAATTCCTTAAAATGAACGATGCCAAAACTGTAGGATTAGTGGAATTCTGATATTGTTATTAAATTAAACTTGCAGTGCGGTTAGTTTGACTTTATAATTGTTTTATAAATTGTTTTATATCGAGAAATAAAAGTTAGTAAACTGAGATGTTGTGTATTTTTTTTCGTGTAGGTCAGAGACAGGAGACAAAGATATAATCAGTTAAACCCCTGGTTATATACTAGGTACTATATTATAGATATATATACAAACACTGACGGGTTGTCTAGCAAAATCTGAAACCTAAACATAATCAAAAAAATCATGTTGGTAAATCATTTTATTTGTTGGCGCAGTTTTCATTTCATAATTAGACAAAAAATAATATTCAAATAGATTACAGATTAGTAAATAATTTGGCCAATTTGGCTAAGGAAATGTGTTAAAAACTATATATAGAGTACTTTGTTAATTTTTTAATTTTATTGTTGTTGTTTCAGTTGATACAGTAGTACTTCATATTGTTGACACGCGCTCTCTTAACGATTTTATTTTATTACGGACTGTGTTAGATGGAGTTTTGATATATAAACAACTATTATATACATTTAAATATATATAGACAGACAAAGACAGAGAAAGAGAGAGAGAGAGAGAGACAGTACTCATATATAGAGGGAGATAGATAGTTAGTTAGGTATATATGCATATATATATATATATTTATAGAGTCTAGTACAAAAGATTTCGCCGTCCTGAAATATAATACAGATATAAAACGTGAGCAAATTATTACAATTAAGGGCATAAGATTACAAAACAAAAATCAAACAAAATATACACAACAAAAACTAGATACAAATAAGTACAAGTACACACCCCTCACACACACACACACACAGGGAATTAACACCCACTTATAGACATTGTGGTCATGACATAATCCGGCAATTGAAAAGCTTCAAGCTCCAAGCTTCAAGTCTAAGTACAGCTGCTTGCTAATGCCTCCAAATGTAAGCGAAGCAATTGCCAAATGATAAATTTAAGGCATAATTACATAGACTAAATAATGAGCACCACACACACACACCCACAATGTCAATGGCAAGAGCAAGTGAAGATGGAGGTGGATGTGGAAGTGGAAGTGAATTGGGAGACGTGACATGCTTGGGAATTTTCAACAACAATTTCCGTACATTGTGCTGAAAAGTGTGAAAATTTGTGTGGGAAAATCAGCTTATGAGATGCGGAATACGCTTAAAGATACGAGATACAAGTGCAATACACTCAGAAAAAATAATCACTCTTATATATTTAAAAAAATCGTCTTTAAATAGAGAATTTAAATAAATTTAAATATCTTAAGTTTAACTAAATTTGATAAGGTCTTTTTACAAATAGGAAAAAATTGTCAAAAATAGTGAAAATTCATTCCAAATTTATGATAAACTTTCTCTAATATATTTAAAAAAAACGACTTCAAGTTGAGAAATTAAATAAATTTAAATATCGAAAATTCAACTAAATTTAAGAAAAATGGGAAAAATTAACACCAAACTTAAGAAAGAATTTTCCCTCATATAGTATAAATGAAAATCGTTTTCAAATTGAGAAATTAAATACATTCAAATATAGGAAATTGAACTAATTTTTATAAAGTCTTTTTATAATTAACAAGAATTTGTTAAAAATGGGGAAAATTCACACCAAATTTATAAAAAAAACTTTCTCTCATATATTTATGAAAATCGCCTTCAAATTGAGAAATTAAATAAATTAATTGAAATTTGACTAAATATTTGACTAAATATGATAAAGTCTTTTTAAAATTAAGAAAAATCTGTCAAAAATAAAGAAAAATCAGTCAAAAATGGGGAAAATTCCTTCCAAATTTATGAGAAAATTGTTTTATTAATTATAATTAAAAAGTGAAAAAAAATTTACTTATGCTTAGAATATTTGTCTTGAATTTATGAAAAGAATTTTTCGAATTAAGCAGATTGTTTTTTGTTTAATTAAGAAAAGGAACTCTAAATTTTATTAAAAAAATTCTTATATTCAGGAATCATTGCCATAGGATTAATCCTTTAAAAAATGTTAGAATAAACTAAAGAAAATTACTTGCAATATTTTAAAGAAATAATTTAATATTTTCGGCTGATTGAGAAGATTCTTCATTAATTTATGAGGACAATTTTTTGATTTAAAAACATGGATTTGTGTTTATTTAAGAAAATTAGCTCTTAATTTTTTAAAATAAATTCTTAAATTGAGGGATTAACGATTAAAAAAAACCTATAAATATTGCAGAATTAACTAAAGAAAGTTACTTTCATTATATTTAATTAGAACATATAAAAATAGTATATTTAAGTACAATTGGTCAATTTTAGAGTGCGATTCTTTCTGAGTGTATAGATACAGATACAAGTGTAGGTGTGTGCGTGTGTGCATGTGTTTGTTTGTGTGTAAGTGTGAGTGTGCAAAACTGATACTCAAACAATTAACATTTATCAAACGAGCAATTAAATTACAATTACACAAAACTTGAACCAAAATCAATGCGAATGCAAATCAAATGCAGGCGAGAGAGAGAGAGAGAGAGGTAGATAATGGAGGAGAGGGACAGACAGAGCGAGTGGTAGATAACACTGATAACATTTAACTCTGCCTTTATGTATATTTGTTGGTAGGGTGTTAGTTCAGTCGGCAACCATTTGGGGGCCATTTACATACCTTCGACGTTGACCTCAATGTCTTCCAAACGGCCGCCATTGTGATTGATAACAAAAGAATTGGTCTGATGGACGGGTCCAGGCCCACCTAGGGATACCTGAGGCCCTGCCACGCCCCCACTTATGCCCACCGTGATGGGGCAGCCGGGTACGGGCATTTTATTAAAGGAGACATTGATGGTGTGCTCACACGACTCCGTTGGCACAAATGAAACGGAGAATCTGCAAAAAAGATAGAAAAAGTGGAAACATGAATACGGATTAATTGAAGCTGTCGGTCTAGGGATGGGTAACAATTTCTGAGAAGCGTTTTTTAAGTAGAATTTATATGATATTCAATGAGAATATCAGTTTTGAACTTCTTATTAAAATATAGAAAATACAAATTTAATGAAGAATAAATATTTGCTGAAGATGATAAATCACAATTAAATAGTTACTTTAGATGATAAATCACAATTAAATATTTACTTGTGATTTTAAAATACCGAGTAAAAATAAAGTAAATTTAAAAACCTCAATTTATATAATATTCAATGAGAATTATGATTTTGAACTTCCTTTGCGATATATTGAAAAAACAATCCCATCTCATTTTGCTTACATTATTTTAAAATTTTAGCAAAATTTTGATTTTAAATATAAATTATATTAAAATATTGATTGTGTCTAATTTTTACCAATTTTTAATAGTCTTGTAAAAATTGTCTATCTGAGAAGTTTTAATTTTTAATTATAGCTAAAATTGTGGCTTAGTTTTCATTTCAGAAAATGTGAAAGTATTAAAAGGTTTTCGCGGCAGGATTTCAATTTTTTTAATTTAGATATCAAATACATAATGTGCTAAATTTATGTTAATTTTTATTGGATTTTTTTATCTACTTTCTCATAGTCTATAAGACACTTATCGTTATTTATATCGTTACATAACTACCAGGAAAATATGAAAACTATACAATAAATAAACTATTCGTATCCTCTCATTTAATAATTTCTTTAGATTTTTCCGATAAACCGTTTTCAATATAGACTCTAAAACAGTCATCGATATTTTTATCGATAGTTTTGTATGGATTCCCACAACTACATATTATATATCGATAATTTGTGGATGGTCGACTTACCTTGCACTGCCCTGGGGATGCACCTGTGTGGGAATATTTTGTCCCTTTGCCGATATGGTTATCTCGAGGTTCCCCTCGCCGGCATCGCCCGCATCCACAGTGAATTGGACGGGTCGTCCCATGGTGCCCCGAGAGACGCTACCAACGACCACCTTGCTGGCATCGTATGACTTGGCCAGGAAGGGAGTACCCTGCACCGCGAATCCATTGTATTCCACATTTATTGAATGGCCACCGACGCTGGCAGGGGTGAATTCGGCAGTGAATCCCGCATGAATGTCACCGGTGACGCGAACGGGAAGTTCCCCATGGGGACCACGAACGCTGACCGCAAGTTCGGCGGCACCGCCACCGCTCACCGTGATGTGAAAGGACGAGGGCCGATTGACGGGTATGAGCTCCAGATTGGATAGATTGAGGAGGACACGAGAGGTGTCCGCGACGGCACAGACGAAGGGACAACCTCGGACCGTCTCGCCATTGAATTTGATGTCAATCAAATGGGATTTTGCCTGCTCCGGTGTGAAGGAGACAAGACAACGACCGCCGCCAACGACCTGAACATGATTGGGCACCTCGCCCTCATTTATGGATATCTCCAGTTGTCCCTCACCAGCTGCACTCGCGTCCACACGGAATTGACATGGTTGACCAACAACGCCGCCATTCACTTCGGTCACTTGGATCAAACTGGCATCGTAGACCTTTGCGATTAAAGGTCCGCCAGCGATCTTCGTGCCATTGATGGACGCATCAATGATGTGCGTTCCCACCTCGGTGGGTACGAACTCAATGCGTGCAGCACCATTTGCCGCCTCATGGGTGACTCTGGCATTCAGCTTTGACTTGTTTGGGGTCAAAACCGTTGCCACGCACTCGCCTTTACTCAGGCTTTGTCCAGGAGGCGGCAGTATCTCAAAAACCGCCGGCGTATTCGCTGGCACAAGGCGTGTGGATTCGCCCAGAGCGGTTAATCCCGGTGACGACATGATCTCAGCGTGCCACGGTGAACCTGCAATCAATCCAAAACAACATACACATTAATATAAGATAGAAAAAAGATACAATTTCAATCTCAATTTCTCAATTCTCAGTTCAAAATGATATTTGATATTTATATTTTATTGCTACATTTCCCTCTAAGAAAAATACATTCACTGTTGGTGGGTGGGTTATCTGACCCACAAAGCGAGTTGTAGTTCAAGTAATCGAGATGCTATCAACTCACTAGTATTTCATAGCGAGGGTAGTTTAATAAGTATATGAAAATACAGCCTATATATGACCAGATTTTATTTATTTGACTCACAAAACGGGTTGTAGTTAAAATAATAGAGATGCCATCCACTCACTAGTATTTCACAGCGAGGGTAGTTTGATAAGTATATGGAATAGGAGTATAACTATGACATGTTTTTATTACTTAGACCCACAAAGCGAGTTGTAGTTCAAGTAATCGAGATGCTATCAACTCACTTGCATTTCACAGCGAGGGTAGTTTAATAAGTATATGAAAAAAAAGTATAACTTTGACTAGTCTTTTTAATTTTGACCCACAAAACAGGTTGTAGTTCAAGTAATCGAGATGCTATCAACTCTATTGTACATCACAGCGAGGGTAGTTTGATAAGTAAATAGATTAAGAGTCTAAATATGACAAGTTTCTATCATTTTGACCCACAAAACGAGTTGTGACATGCAAATCACATGTATGTTTGTCACAGCGAGGGTTGATTGACAAGTTGAAACAATTTTAATAATTATTTTATTTTATTAACAATTTAGTTAATTTCTTTAAATTAACTCACAAAATGCACCTCAAATAAAAAATTATTATAAGTATTTAGCGATATAATAAATACTAATTAAAGTTGATTTTTTATATATGAAATAATTATTTTTTTTTTTAATCATTATTTTATGTATGTACATACACAACTTAAAACCTTTTCAGTGTCATATTATAATTTTTACAAGACAGGTTAAATTACATATTTTATTGTGGCAGTGTGGGGATTCAAACCCAGTTATTTTTCTTTAATTTCTTGTTATGTGATAGGTTGGCAACTCTAACAAAACAAGCCACATAATTTATTATTAAAATAATTATTCAAATAATAAATATTAATATGGGTTGATAAATAGATTTTTTTAAATGGAAATAGAGAGTACATAATGCTAAATTTCTGTATTATTTTCAGAGTTACGAGCAGAAGTTCTAAGTATAATTTTAAATATAATAAAGTTTTCTAATTTTTCTAGAACTATTTCACTAAGATATATTTATAATAATTTACGCGGTTTTTTGAATTAGATAAAAAGAACAAAAAAAAGTCGTCGACAATTTTTTCCATCATATTATTATAAACAATACATGTAAATGGCATTTAATCACTGAAATAAGTATAAGTACATTACTTTATTTAATAATTAATAATATATAATATTAAAAAATATTTATTTATTTATTATGTAGTTACTTAAACTTAAGTATTATCTAAATTTCTTTCGCAATATGTATATTTAAAAATACTTAGTAGTTTAGTTCTGTAATGACTTTAATTTATTTTTATTCTTGTAGTTATTATTGTGGCAACCCTCGCATAGCTAGACAAGGCAAGGTTTCTAGTTGAATTTCGCATTGTTTTCCGCTGCTTCTCATTATAATTGTCGCAATCTGTGCCGCCTCGTTGCGAGTCACAAGTGCGTATCTTCAAGTCGAGTATCTGTATCTGTATCTGTATCTTTGAGTTGTATCTTTAGTTGTTGTTGTTGTAGTTGTATCTGCATTTGTGCCACACACACAAACACACACACTTATTTGAGACGGTGAGTTGTTGCAAATGCTTAGACAATCAAGTTGAGTAGATTATAGCACATTAATTGGCCAAAGCCAGTTAAAAGCCAAGTTAGCTGCCTCTCTTTGACAATGTTGCAAAACGAAACGAAATGAAACGAGCTCAAAGCCATTATGGAAAGAGGCTTAGATACTTGACTTGCAACATGCGAATTGAACTTGCATTGCCAATTACGATAAATTTCAAATGTTTGCTCATTACTTTTTTTTATTATTTAGTTTCCTTGCACTTTTCCATATATTTTCTTTTATTGATTTTTTGTAGTCGATTTCAGTGTTGTTGCAACGCGTTGCAAACAAAAGTAAATGCTTGCAACTTTCCACACATTTCTCTTTTGTTGCACTTTTCCTTTTAAGCGCTCGTTTCGGTTGCAGCTGCTTTTCTTGCTGCCACTTTTTATGGCATTCCCATGAAAATTGCCACAACGCCTCAACTCAACTCAACTCAACTCAGTTCAATGGAAAATCAAACTGTTGCGTTGCCTGTCGCTCAAAAACTCGATTTGAGTTGGCACTTTTTTTTTTTTTTATTTTTTTTTATTTGTCTCCTCTTGCGCAAATCATTTAACGTAATAAAACTCTTTTTGTTTCCTCAACCAGTGAGCAAATAAATAAAAATGGGTGTGACAAACTACAAAAAATAAACTACAGTAGAGAATAAACTTACTAAATATAGCTTTATATAATTTTTAAATATTTTAATATTGTAAAGACAAATTATTTAAAGTAACAAAAAGTCTTTTTTGATTCCTCACCCTCACCCAGTGAACAATTCTTTAAAAATGGCTATGACAGATTATAAAAAATAAACTACAGTAGATATCAGAATTATCAGAATTACTAAAAGAATATAGCTTTATATAATTTTTAAATATTTTAATAATATTATATCAAATCATTTAACGTAACAAAAACTCTTTTTGTTTCCTCAACCAGTGAGCAAATAAATAAAAATGGGTGTGACAGACTATAAAAAATAAACTACAGTAGAAAATAAACTTACTAAATATAGCTTTATATAATTTTTAAATATATTAATATTGTAAAGACAAATTATTTAATGTAACAAAAACTCTTTTTTGATTCCTCACCCAGTGAACAATTATTTAAAAATGAGTATGACAGACTAAAATAAATAAACTACAGTAGATATCAGAATTACATGAATACAATAAGTTGACTGAGAGAATATAGCTTTATATAAAATTAATTTTTAGTATTTTTGTAATATTAAATCAAATCACTTTATGTAACAAAAACTCTATTTGTATCCTCACCCAGTGAACATTTCTTAAAAAAATGGGTGTGACAAACTATAAAAAATAAACTACAGTAGATATCAGATTAATTTAATTGCAGTAAATTGACCAAGTGAATTAACTTACTAAAAATAGCTTAATATAATTTTTAAATATTTTAATAATATTAAAAATTCAACAGTAAATAAGCAATGTTTATTTCCTGTATCTGTTAGATAAATATATATAACTATTTCTGCTACTTATCAAAAAATATAAAAAATTTAAAGCAGTTTTTTAGACAAGGTAGTTTTAATTTTTAAAATTTATTAAAATACCTTCATAATAAGCTAGCTAAAATAATTTATTTTTTAAATAAACCTCAATTTTTTAGATGTATCTGCTAGATAAAATGTATCTACTTTTACCACTTAACAGAAAATGTAAAAAATATAACTGCAGTTTGTTATGTAAGTAATTTAGCTTGCTAATTACAATTTTTAATATTCTTAAAATACTGAAAAACTAAACTTTAGCTAAGTTAGCTGAAATAATTTTGTTATTAAATTAAAACTCAATTTTTTTTCATAAATTTTTTTAAAATATTTTTTAACAATTAAAACGCAATCAATTTATTTTTTCTATCCGCTGTAGACAATAAAGAGAGTTGTTGTGTGTGTACAGGGTATCTGTTAGTCGAGCAATCAATTATTTAGCAATTCAAGTATCTAGATTCTTTAGAAGTTATGAGGATCCATTTCGTAACGCTTGAAACGCTCGTAATATTGTCCAAAAAAGAAAGACTCCAGTTGAACGAGCTTAAAGTTTCTATAGAAAAACTCACTCACATATCGAATATTATACATCCAGATGCAATGATTGGGCATATGGGGTATTATCAATTCCAACTTGAGTGCATCCATATCACATGGCAAATGTATGGCATCAAATTCAATTGGCATTTTATCACTTATTCTTGGAATATGCCTTCGACTTTTATTATTATGAATTGAAAGTGTTTCCTTTGAATTGGTTTTGATATCTGGCAAGGATGCGGTTGTTATTTGAAGGGATTTCTTGAGATCTGGCAACGCTCTGCCGAAGGTAATTTGCATGCAACTCTGTGGCAAGTGGAATTTATTGGATTTGCTTTTTTTAAGCCAAGTTAAGTTGCGCTTACCAATGCAATAAAAGCGCTTGTCATTGAGAGTAACAACTTCTGTGGGAATCGCATGTTGCAGCTGTATATATAAGTGTGTGTATGGGTGTGTATCTATGTGTGTGTGTGCAGGTATTGTGTGTAGTATATATATATCTCTAGTATATATTAAGCTACATTTTCTGATTAAGTCAGTCAAGCTTGCTTTGTGTGCTGATAAAGTGAAACGAGCTTTTGGCCAGTCAAATTATGGCCAACATGTTTACGTTAATCAGGCGAAAATTGATAACAAACAATCAGGACACACATAGATACACACACACACATAGTTACAGCTCGTTTAAGCTGCAATTAACTCAGCTCATGATGAAGAGCTATTCACTTTGAAGATGAATAAAGACACAAGTAAACAATGAGTGTATTCAAACATCAACGAGCATGTCAAGGTGTAAGAAAGTCAGGATATAAACTAAAGATGCCTTCAAATATTAAAGATGGAAAGATTTGATGAAATTTCCAATTCATTAAAATAAACTAAATCATAACGAAATTTAATAAATATACATGGCATACATTTAAAATAAATATATTAATTGTATAAAATACAACAATAAAAAACTTTGTTATAAATTGAAATAAAGATATGACAGATCATTTTTGTGACTCCAAAAATACGAGTATTAAATCTCCAAATACTTATTTAAATAAGAAAAACATTTGCATTTGTTGAATTGATTTAAAATAATTTTTAAATTTTTTTTCAATTGATTACTTCTAATAATGAAGTCGATAAATAATAATAAATAAAAAAAAAGATATCAGAGTTAATTTTTGTGACTCCGAAAATATGTGTATTTATTAAATCTCAGACATTGCCAAAATTTTTATTGAATTAAAATAAAATATTTTAATTTGTTGAAACTATGTAAATTAATTTTTAAATTGTTTAAAGGAGCATGATATTATTTTCAAATAATTACTTCTAATAATGAAGTTAGTAAACAATAACTTTACTCTAAATTGAAATAAAGATATGTATTAAATCTCTGACATTACCGAAATATTTATTGAAATAAGAAAAAACATTTAAATTTGTGGAATTAATTTAGATAAATTTTTAAATTTGATAAAGTAGCATTAAATTGTCTTCAAATGATTACTTCTAATAATGAAGTGAATATAAATTTGTTGAATTTAATGAAATAAAAAAGTCAAGAATTCTAACCATAGATACCCTAAAAATTTCCACATATTCCAAACAGTTCTTTTATAACCCGTATCGATATTTTCTGCAGTCAACGGTTACACGCTGCGTATGCGCAATCTGTCAAGTTATTATATGTATTTTTAAAAGCCGCTGGCTAGATGCCAAATACCGTTAGCTGGCCAGCTAGTAAAGCTTTTAAAACAACAATTCCCGCTCATAAATAAAGGTCTAAAAGTCACGTTCTAAGCGCGGTCAACACCTGGTTATTTACATGAGAACCTCGCGCTTCGATTGCATTTCTAACTAATGACTTGGATTAAGTAGGTGATTAACTATTTAACTATTTAACTATTTATAGCGAGGGTATTTCACAGCGATTGAAGCTTTTGTAACAGAAAAATATAATTGTAGACTAAACAATCTCAGATAAATGCGAGTAACACAAAAAATAAATTGCATTCCATTCCGAAACTAGTTTCAACTAAAAAATGATTGTGGAAATTGTAACTTATGGCACTTTCTATAAATGAACATTAATTAAAAAATATTTGAAAGTCAAAAGTAAGCTGAAGAACTGCTTAAAAAACTTGATTCATTATTTAAAATTGCTGTTTAACTAGATTTGGCTTATCTAGGATAATAGTTAAAGCGATCTCTAAAAATAATTGGGAATAAAGCAATGGTAATTTTTGAAAAATTTGTTATATACGATTTGAGTTGTTTTTATAATTTCTGGAGATATTATTTTGGTATTAATATGTTGTAGTTACTTTTAATAATATAAATAAATTGACTAGTTATAAATATCGTGAATGAATTTTAAGTTATTAAATATATATATAAATTATATGTGAATTTATAATTTATTTTGTTTTTAAAAAATTGATTTAAATATATATTTGATTGAGCTGTTTTATATAATTTCTATAGATATTATTTTGATATGTTATAGTTACTTTTAATGATATAAATAAATTGTTATAAATATTGAAATTAATTTCAAGTTTTTAAAGTTATAGTTTATATGTGAATTTATAATTTATTTTGTTATTTCAAATTATAATATATTTTTTAATTAATTTATTTTTTTTTAAATTTGAACTTATAATTTATTTTGTTTTTTATAAATTTTAATTTTAATATATACTGCTGTGTCGGCTGCTTATAGCTTGACAATAAATAAATAAATATCTAAAAGTTATCTTTAAATCTGAATTTGATACCATAAAAATAAAAAAAATGATACCATTATAATAAGTTAAAAAACTCATCGTAATAAATTTCAGTTGCAATTTTCTGCACCAAATATAGAAATAAATGAATGTTGAAATTACTTTCCACACTATTTCCTACAAACTCTACAACATTTTTTGTTGAAAGCAACTTAACTTTTGAAAAACTACAAATTTCCTGAATTTTTTGTTATATTTTTCAAACTATATTTATTTTTTTAAGCTTTGTCTAAGAGTATTTAAAATGCGGTTTAATTCAGGAACTACCAATACAGGCCATGGCCGGTTTTCTTGGCCCGATTGTCTTGATAAGCGGTAAGAGGCAAGTGGCAAAGTGGCAAGTGGCAAGTTGCAAGTTGTTGTCGCTGGCAGCGATCAACTTTTTAACTTTTCCGGCATGCGACCGTAGAACAAGTGCAGTTACAAATAGAATGCTGTTATTCAATATGCATATGTCGAAGTGTGTGTGCGAGTGTGTGCTTGTGTGTGTGTGTTAGTGTGTGTGTATTTGACTGTGTGTGTGTGTGCGTATATCCAAATCGGTTACGTGACTGCGGCATGCAACCGTTAGATGGCCAACAGCTGCCGCAGCAGCAACGAAATTCAAAGTCAGAATGTCTGACAGCAACCGTTACAGCTACAGTGAAGCCTAAATATAAAAAAAGCTTGACACTAAGCGAAAAATTCACATCTATATTATAAATCTCTTTTGAGATTTGATATTAATAACATATTTTCGGAGTCACAAATATCGTTTATCCTACGTTTTTACCTTTCGAAAAAATAATTAAATATTTTTGTGATTTATACACTAAATAAATTCATTTAAATAAATTTATATATATTTATACACTTAATAAATACATTTAAAATATATTTAGTTTAAATAAAAATTGATTATATTTTATCAAATTTACTAAGAAAAATGTTTTGACATAAAAAATTAATCGTTTTTGGTTGTAAGGGATTTTTAAAACATGTCTGTATAGGAATAGTTTTTATTCGATTTTTTTTGAAACGAAAACTTGATATAAATTTCGACCAAACTAATTATTATTGAAAAATTGTATGTAATAAATAAATTTATTAAAAATGTATATTAGATGTTTTTATTGGTAATAAAAATAAATTTGGTTTGAATCCAAAAATTAAAAATTTTATTAATGCTCTTTAGAAATATTTTGACATAAAAATCAAACGTTTTTAAGTAGTAAGAGATTTGTGAAATATTTCTGTATATAAGCATTATATTGTGGTCGGACTGTACATAAATAAAGAACGAAGATTTGATATAAATTTCAACAAAACTAAATGTTTTTATTGAATGTAAAAATAATATTAGATTCAATCAAAATTTTTTATATTTTATGAGATTTATTAAGAAATCTTGTGACATTAAAAAACAATTGTTTTTGGTTTATTAGAGATTTGTAAAATATGCCTGTGTATATGCATTATATTGAAATCTGACTGTATATGAGTAAAGAATTGTTTCAATTCAATTTTTGTGAACAAAGATTTGATTTAAATATCAACAGAACTAATTATTATTGGAAAATTAAAAAGTTTTTGTTGAATATAAAAATTATTTTAGTTTAAATCAACCAGTTTTATATTTTATCAAATCTGTTAAGAAATATTTTGACATTAGAAATCAATCGTTTTTGGGTTATTAGAGATTTTCAGAATATGCCTATGCATTATATTGAGGTCTGACTGTACATAAATAAAGAATTGTTTTTATTCGATTTTTTGTGAACGAAGATTTACGTTTTGTGGCGTCTGTTGGAGTTGCTGACGATGCGTTTTATTGTCGTTGGTAGCGATTCTTCTGCTTCTTCTCCTTGTTATTATTATTGTTGTTGTTGTTGTTGTTGTTGTTGATGGGGCAGTGCAAGATATTGTTGTTGTTGTTGTTAATGTTGATAGCTGAAAACGCGAGATTGGACCTTTTCTTTTGTATATCAATTCACAATTGTTGTCGGCGGCACGTCTGAACTTGAACCACTTGATAAAAAATATAAACAATGTTTAATTCGCTGTGATTATGTCAGCGCCTTGTTATTTATTTAATAATACTTGTGTATAATTATTATTTTAATTTTTATTATTTATTATTTATTTTCAAACTTTTCTCTTTTCGTATTTAATGCAGCTAAGCGAATTTCAACCAAAAAGAAAAACAATTTAAAACACCAAATATTTTTTTTGTTTTATTATTATTTAAGTTGTTGTTTTTTAACATTTCGAAATTATTTAACAAAGTCACGAATCGCGCACGTTTTTATCGCGTTTTTTGCACATTTTCCGACGCGTTGCAATCATTTTAAGTAATTTATTTATCATTTGTTGCCGACGCGTCGCTTAAAACCAGTTGCCCAATAAAAAATTTCACTTTGAATTTTGGCTCATAAAAATCACAGAATGCAGAAAGAAAAAGGGAGAGCAGGAGGAGGAGGAAGTGGGAGCTGTGAATTTGTTGGCAACGGAAATGGCCATAAGCGAGCGAGCGGGTAAAAGCTCAGCTCTCTGTTGGCCTGGCCAAAAAAAAGGTGTGGCAGCAGCTCATTAAACAGGCAACAACCAAACAAAAACAAAAACAAAAATGAAAACGAAATGTTGGCTCAAATATTTGTAGTTGTTGTTGGTTGTGTCAAGTCTTTGGGAAAGTAAGTGGTCGTCAAGCCACGTCAAGAGAAAGAGAGAAAGAGTGAGAAAAGAAAAAGAAGAAATTTGCAATCTGCTGTGACTGATCTGAGAAATACCTGAGAAACGCCCTTGCCTCACATATATAATATGTATGTAGTATAAGTACTACCTGCAACTTTATCTCAAACTCAAACTCTACCTGCAAATGTATCTGTATCTTTATATTTAGCTGTATCTGTATCTTTATCTTTAGCTGTATCTGTGTGCAACCAGGCTGACAACCTATCCCAACGGGTTTCAAGCTGCGACTACGAATATAAACATGAGTTTGAGTATGAGTCTGAGTCTGAGTATCTCATGTGGCTTTGTTATAGGGCGTGGCACGCCCTCCTGCAGCCGCAAACAAAGACATGCAACAAGTGCGCCTTGAACCATATACAAATAACAACAAAAAACACTGAGAAAAAAAATAATAAAAAGAAAACAAGTGGGCGCACGAGATGATCGACTGTTAGTTGCCCAGTACAAAAATATCCTCATAAATTAAATTAAAGTTAAGCAAAAAATAAATAAATAAAATATATAATATATTAAAAGAAAACAAGTGAGCATGCGAGATGCTCGACTGTTAGTTGCCCAGCACAATTTTATCGTCATAAATTAAATTAAAGTTAAACCAAAAATAAATAAATAAAAAAAATATATAAACATCATAAAATAAAATAAAATGAAAAAAAAATATTATAAAGAAAATAACGCTTCCTGTAGATACTTTGAAATGTCAAAAAATTAGTTCTAAGATTTGATCAAATATCAAATTAATTCTAAATAAAATATACTTTTGATCGCAATTTTGTTTTTTAATTAAAAATAATTTTTTTATTTTATGGGTAAGTTTATTTTGCGTTTCATTCATTTAATTTTATATATATATTCGTTAATTTTATTTTATTCATGACTATTCTTTGTAAAATTTGAAAATTTGAGTATTTGTTTTTTTTTATTTATTTTTCTAATTTTTGATAAAATTGATAAATTTGATAAAAAAATTAAAAATCGATTTTTATTAATTTGCTAGAGCGAAAAAATTCAAAAACAAACCAAATTCGAACTCTACCATCTCTAACTCTTATAGTCATTGAGATCTGTGTGTTTATACGAACAACTAGACATGGTCACAAACACATAAGCCTTTGTATGTTTTGGCTACTGGGCTTAAAAATAAAAATCAAGAAAAACAGTGGAAAAACCAAGCGACGACAGCAGATTGAAAATTGCAAAGCAAACGGATAAAAAATGCAGACCACTTCCCATGTCTCATGTGTGTGTGTGTGTGTGTGTGTGTGTTTGTGTGTGTGTATATCTATGTTTGAACTGTGCCTGCGCCTGTCGCTTGATTGTTGCCTTAACTTGGCCAATAAATGCGCTAAATTGCGGCACATTGCAAGCTCTAAAAAAACAAACACAAAATGGCTGCCGCACAATGTGTGTTCAATGAAAATTGAAAATGGAAAATTGCGCTTTGGCGACACTTTTTTCCAAGTTGAGCTGAGCTCTCAACCTTTAAGCCAAAATCAAAATCAAAAGCAGCTGTCGAGTCCCATTGAAAATATTTCACTTTAAAGGTTCATTAAACTGGTTTTTTTATACACTTATATTTATACACACACACACACAAACACACACACACACACACTACAGAATAATATGAGACCCAAATGCGATGAGGGCAACTTTGTTGTTGGTAACAACAACAACAACCACAAAAACAACAACGGCAACGGGAACACAACGTCCGCATTTGGATATTAGCATATTTCTTTAGCCATAGAAATCTCAAACAAAAAATCTTTTCGATTCGCTTCACATTCCACAAAAAAAAAACAGTTGAAATCTCTGGGTTTTTTTATTCTCCCTTTTTCTTGTTTTTATTTTGGAAATTCTTTTGGATTTTCAGGCTAAAAACGTTTGATTTTTCCGACTTCCGTTTGATTACAAACAATTCTTTTACATTTTGCACAATCACATAAATATTTTCATGCTTTTTTTCTTGGCTTTAACCGCTGCGATCCGCGAAAATCGATCTGAGACTCCGTCGACGTGTCAGTTTCGTTTCAAACGCGAGCTGTGACTGATCTCAGGTCTCTGTTAACTCTCAGTCACAAGCACACAAAAACTTGTTCAGCAGGTCGCGCTCAAAGAGAGAGAGAGAGCGTAAAAGAGCATAAAAGAGCGCAACAATTGCCGCACAGGTGAGAGAGAGAGAGAGAGAACAGGTGAGCGCAGCAACAAGTGATCAACACTTAACGTCAGAGCGAGAGCGAGAGCGAGAGCAAGATTGATTGCATTGTTTACGCTCTCGCTCGCTCGATCACTCTCCCACTCTCAGTCTCTCTTGAGCGCAGTTCATGAATTCGCCGCACAGTGGCTAGCACCGTGTTGAAATTGAAGCGAAATTGTGAAGTGCAAATGTAAATTGCAAGCTTAGTTTAAAGAATTATACAAAGATCTCTATGAGGTATTCATCTAGTAATTAAAGTGTTTTCAGCTTCAGAAATTTGTTATAATTTAAAATAAAGCGAAATTGGGAAGAACAAACAAAGACAAACAGTAATGTTGATGTATAGAATTATATAAGAGTCATAATATATATTACAGGATTGCCATAGAAATCGAAACCAACTGAAAATCTACCAAAACTCCATAATTTTCAAAAATAACTGGCTTTAATTCTCCGTCATGTTTATACTAATTACGTTTTTAGTTCTTTAGGAATGAAACACAACCATATCAAAACTAGTATTAAATTTCCAAAAATTTATGGAGTATTGGGAGATTTTCGGTTGGTTTCCAAAGTCTGTGGAACCCCTGAATAAGCATCATTATCATAGTATTGAAAGCGTATTCAGTTCCTACAATTTGTGATAGTAATAAAAACTTTCAGTTTACAAAATAACTGGGTTCGATTCCCCGTTATGTTTATACTAACTGTGTTTTTAAGTTCTTTGGGAATAAAACAAAAGTATAGGCTTAAAAGTAATTCATAATAATTTTAGATCAATTCCAAAAATTAGAATCATCTCAATTTATAATTACTAACTATAAAGAACGTATATCACAATATAATAATTATTTTAAAAAATTCTAAAAACATAACCTAGTATTAGACATTTAAATAGCAATTCTCACATTTGGAATTACTATCGATAGTTCACTGTATATCTAACATCTCTGTCTAAGCTGTACTACAAACTGAGTTTATATGGATCTATAAAGCACAATCAACTGAAGATCACAACTTGTCATACCCAATTTAGTTTAGAGTACAGCAAAAGAATGCGGTACTCTATGGAAACACCTTATAAAGACTTTATGACACCCACAATCTATGGTAATTATTGCGTCACATTTGATTTCCTGTTTTGATTGGACTTACCTGGTACCGTTTCTCCATTGAAGGTGATCTGAACGGTGTGTGTTCCATGTTCGTGGGGCGTAAAACTGGCGATGAATCGTTGTCCACCCAAAGATCGTACCGAGGATGTGACACGTCCGCCATTAACAAGAATTTCCAGATTGCCGGAACCTGCCTTGGAGCCATCGATTTCAAACTCAACGGGTCTTCCGATCGAACCATTGGGTATGTCCTGTACTCGTATAGCTCTAGCACCAGTTGCATTCCCCTCGATGGGTCGGAAACGGGAGAGGGAACTGTAACCGTAGCCAGTTCCTGTCTGAGGACTGTGTCCATTGCTTTCCGTTACCACATGTTCACTGGATTCCTTGACGGTCTTCGTATAACCGCCAGATCTGTCCGTATACGTGTTATTCGAGTGTGACTTCACTGTGATGGCACTGGGTCTGTAAAAAGATCAAATTTAATTAGTAATTCTCTAGAGAAAATTATTAGTGCGCTCAGAAAATGTATTTTTTATCAGAGGTGTTCCAGAAATACAAACCAACCAAAAACCCATACATATTGTGTTGTGTTTCGGTTGGTTTACATTTCTGAAAGACCCCTGAATATTGAAGAAAATAGATAATACATAAATTGTAAGCCTAAGAAAAATATTTTTTTTAAATGGAATCTAATATCCTAAACATTTTTCTAGCACTAGTTTTTATTTTAATAAAAAAATTTCAAAAAGAAAAAAACAGCTTTAAAAACGTAGCACTATTTTAGCTCTATTTTTTCGTAATTTCAAAATTTAATAAATTAATAAACATTTTTGGATATGGAGAAAAATATTTCCTAAAAATAGAAAGTACTATCCTAAACACTTTTTTTAGCTCTAGTTTTTATGAACTAAGATTTTTCTAAAATTTATTCGATATTATTCGTACGGCTGCTAAAGTCGAGATCGCTTTTATAAACGGAGCAAAAATTATTCTTTAGGAGACTGTAGGCTATGATTTTTATAGAAAAAAGGCATCTTAATTTCAGAAAAACTTTTCTCAATTTGAGCAAATACTACACTAATCTAGGAAAAATTAAGGGCGTACTGTAAGGGCGTACGTAAGAAATTAGTTTCGTTATTTAAGTAAATTCGCCTTAAATTTGTGAAAAATAAATCTTATATTCCTTTGCACAAAGATTAAGAAAAACTTTTTAAATCTGCAAAAGTTCGTAAAAAAAAATATGTACCTTCTGCATTTTTGGAAACGGATTTCTAAAGGTATTTAAAAGTATTAAAAATAAATCTAATATTCCTTTGCACTAGGATTAAGAAGAACTTTAAAAATTTGATAAATTTCTCACGTAATGTAGGAAAAATATTTTCAACATTATTGGAAACAGATTTCGTAAATTGAGAGAGATTATCTTTCTTTTTTTTGGCGATTGTCGCAATTGAAATTAGACCTTTTTGAGTGATTTTAGTTTAAAATGTTATTGGAATGTGGAGAAATTATTACTTGTATCGATCCACATCATCCTGGGGAGAATCTCGTCGATAGTCCGACAGTTGTTGTTGCTGCTGTTGTTGTTGTTGTTGTTGTTTGTGCAATGCGAACTTGTTGTACTGTGTATTGCGATGTGTCTCGTTATCCAAATCGGGCCGTGCATAATTCAATTCCGTGCTCAACTGCTTCTCCGTCATGTTCGCCAAGGATTCCAGCGAATTGTGCGAGAGCATGTGCTTCGTTTTATTGATCACATCCCAACTATCCCGACGAGCCGAAGCCGGTTTCAAGGTGGATACCCGAACATTTGACGAGTGATCGATTCGTGGTTCCGGCGATCCAGTTCGCCGTAATCTTTCCGTGGTTCCATAGAGCGAGGGACTCGCTCGCACATTTGAATCCGTCACATAATTCGAGGTGGACTTGTAGGTCGATGATTTCTCCACAGTGCGCGATGATTCGAAACCATTCTGGAAATTTAAAATAATATTAATAATAATAATTAATTAATTTGAATAATAATAGGATTCAAACTACATAAGATTTTCGAGTGTAAATATCTCTAATTTTTTCATCTCTAATATTATATATAAAATTGTCTATTGAATAACTTTTGTGTTTATTTCCCAATCGTTATGAAATTTGGCTGGGATTATAAAATTTATTAGGTGTTCCACAACTCATAGCTTTAAAATTGTTAGCGCTAACACTTTTATTGATCTTGTATTCCATACAAATATAGTTAAGTTATACTAAATCTCGTAGCTCTAGCTCTTAGAGTCTCAAATTTGTTGAGGTACCTTGGAAAAATATAATTGAGATATAATATACTAAATTTCGTAGCTTTTTTAATCTCAAATTTATAATTTTTAACTCTTATATTGATCGGAAGTCGCATTAAGTATTAGCAACTTTTCATAGCTCTAGCTCTTAAAATTCTTGAGATCGAGTTGATTATATAAGGACAGACTGACATGACTATGACGACTTGTTATACTTTATAGGTTCTCAAATTTGCTAGTTTTAACTCTTATATTGATCGGAAATCGCATAAAGTATTAGTTGAGTTATACTAGATTTCATAGCTCTAGCTCTTAAAATTTTTCAAAGCATTATCTAGGTTACTACAATTAATTCATAGCACTAGCTCTTAAAGTTCTTGAAAGTATTAGCTGAGTTCTACTATATTTCATATCTCTAGCTCTTAAACTTCGTAAAAGTATTAACTGAAATATACTACATTACATAGCTCTAGCTCTTTAAATTCTTAAAAGCATTATCTGAGTTACTACAATTAATTCATAGCTCTAGCTCTAAAAATTCTTTAAAGTATTAGCTGAGTCTAGCTCTTAAAATCCTCGAGGTCTACGTGTCACATGCATTGCTAGTAAGTTATAATAATTAATTTTAATTTATAAGTTTAATTATAATATTCCTTAAGCTTTTATACCTTATTGAGAGTGTTGGTCACTGGACTCCCAATGCGATGTGTGGCTGTCGAAATGTAGGCACTGTTTGGGGAATAACGCTGCACCGGCGAGGCGGAGGCGTGGCGAGGGCTGCTTGTAATGTTGCGAGTGGAGCTCTCATATTGATTCGATGTCTTGATGGTCAACGGACTATGAGAATGCAACTCGCTAGAGCGCGTCTAAAGAGATTAAAGAGGAGAAAAGAGAAAGATTAGAAATGGTCAAGTTAAAATTGAAACACATAATTAGAAAAAGAATTTGTAGAAATTATTTAGCACAAAAAACGATCAAACAAAATTTAGTTACATTTAAAGTGGGACTAGGAATTGGACTTAGAGAGTTCGTCAGCTGTTGTTGGTGTTGATGTTGATGTTGATGTCGTTGATAGGTATTGCTACTGTGGTGACTATTCATCAGTTCCCGATCCTCGCGTGGTGCTGCCAACTTGGGTTTTGTGGTTACCCTCCGTTGACTGTAGAGTTCATTCTCCTTGTCGTAGTAATAATCATTCTTCGTTGAGCTGCTGTTCGATGTCTTTGAATCCCGCCGTCCACCTTCCGTATATAAATCAGCAGAGTTCAAATACTTCACGGTGGGTGAACCACTCGGTGGTGTTGGGGATGCGTGGTTCTCCTGTCGAATCATAATTTTGAGTGTGTGTCAAGGGGGAGGAGACAAGGGGGATGTCATTTTGGTAATGAAGTTAGCCAAATTGTGGTCAATTTTGATGTGCATTGGATAAGTGATTGATTGGTGCAAAGCATTAAACAAATAGCCCCGTGCCGCATGCAATAAATGAGAATTTAAATGCGAACTTATTAAACTCACCTCGCTTTCTCTTTTATAATATCTGGAACTGGAGCTGTGATAATCGGTTGTATCCAGTTTGGGCGAATACTGCGGTGAGTAACTGTTCGTTCTCTCCGCCGTATTGTGACCGTGCAATTCCCGGCGTGAAAGCGACGCATTCCGATAATCGTTATGACGTGCATTCGTCGTCGATATGAAGTGCATCGATGGACTCTCCGACCGATGTTTGCTCTCATGCAACGGACTGCTTCGTGTCTTACCCGAACGTCCCTTGGTGCCCACGCGCATGCTGTACAATTGAGAGGAGGATCAGATGAGAATTATTAATAAGATTAGCTAATAAATTTGTCAATTAAATATGTTACCCTCAACTTAGAAATTCGCATTTGTTGTTATTAAAATTAGACAAATTATAAAAACTTTTTATTAATTTTATAAAAAATAATCAGTTAAGCGCTTTTTAAATTAAAAAAGTAATTTGTACACGTTTCTTATTTTCTTAAAAAATTGCTCAATATGATAAAGATATACATTTTAAATAATAATTTTTATAAACCCGATTTTCCTACTATTAGCAAATAAATGTTGAGTAAAAAATTATTTCCATTTTTAAATAATAATTGGATGCCATAATATATAATATGTATTACATTTTCAAGTATTATTGTAGTAAAAAATTCTCTCTCGAAAAAGTAGGAAATTAACATATTAAAACTTACAAATTTAAAAAAAAATTGCATTATAATAAAAAATTCCTTGTCGGGAAATTGATCTACATATTTTCTATATATAACCAAATTAAAAAAAATAGTGCAATTTTATAATATTCGAAAAAAATTGAATTTTTGAAAAAGTTTTCGATTATTACGAGTCCATTTTAGAAAAAGTAGTCATATTTTTAAGAAATTTCAAAATAAATTTGAATTTCCTTACTGATAAAGAGGGAGATATTTTAGCGAGTGTAGATTGTAGATTGGAGTACTTACATGAAGGGCGATCCCTTGACATCGTAGCCATTGAAATAGATGTAGACACGATATTTGCCATTCTGTCGGGGCATGAACGTCACCCGATACTTGTTCTCCACGATCTTCTCGATGGAACAGACCAACGAGTGCTTGTCATGGACAATGTCCACATGGAGTTCCCCACTGACGCCGACGCCACGTGCATCCACCTCAAAGGTGTGAGCTCTCAAAGGCATTGCACCATCGAGACCGTGAACGGAGACACCCGAAGCATCGAAGACGGCACAGGTGAAGGGACCACCTTGAATGTGACGTCCCTGGTATGTGATGGCAATCTCCCAGATGCCCGCCTCATCCGGCTTGAATATGGCACTGTGTCCCTCGTCAATCTTCTTCAACGGACAATTGTGTGAGATGCCCGTAGGCGACACGGCCGTGACCAGAATATCCTCCGTCTTGGGTGCCCCTGTGGCATTCACCAGCACCTCAACGAGACTGCCTAAAGCACAGGGTGCCATTCCAGGTGGCGCCACCTGCAACAGTCGAGGCAGCACACGGAAAAAGTGTCCACCCAATGAATCCTCACCGATTTCCACAACAATCTCGTGCATGCCATAACGTTCCGGGACAAAGACACCTTCGCCATGGGCATTGAGACGGACGGATTGACCCGGATGTCCGGATGGAGGCAACACATGACAGCGCACGGAGCTCAAACTGATGTCCCTCGACATTACATCGATGCGGAAATGCGTCTGCGTGTGAAATATATATTCAATATTAATGCATTTCTGGCCAGGCATTCTCCCATTCCCTTCTCTCATTCCCCCTCCACTTACGGGTTCGCCCACACGGCCGGATGTGCTCTCCAAATAAACGTTGACAAGGTCGGAGAGCGGGGGACGTGGTGGCACCCACTGTAAATGTGCTGCATATGCCATGATGCCCAAATGCTCCACTTCCGGATTCGCCATGTCCTTGGGCGTCAATATGGGCTGCACTCCCAACTTGGCGCCCGCATCGACCGCCTTCCGTATGTTGTTCTCGTAGTGAAACGGATCCGTGCTGAGCTTGTCCGGCGCAGGAGCCGAACCTCCCAGTCCCTTGATGATCTCGCAAAACACACGTCCATCATTCCAATCGCTCTGTAAATTAAATTAAAATAAATACAATTAATTCATTTATATTATTAAGATTTATATGAACAAATATAAAATAAATACAATTAATTAATTTAAATTAATGTAATTTATATGAAAAAAAATAAAATAAATACAATTAATTAATTTAAATTAATGTAATTTATATGAACAAAAATAAAATAAATACAAATCGAATTTATATAAAATAAATACAATTAATTCATTTACATTATTATGCTTTATATGAACAAATATAAAATAAATACAATTAATCAATTTAAATTAATGTAATTTATATGAAAAAAAATAAAATACATACATTTAATTAATTTAAATTAATATAATTTATATGAACAAAAATCAAATAAATACAATTAATTAATTTACATAATTTTGTTTTTTATGAACAAAAATAAAATAAATACAAGTAATTAATTTGAATTAATATAATTGATTTGAACAAATGAGAAACAAAAGTCTGTTATACTAAAAAGATGCAATAGTAGATATATTTAAACTAAAATAATATAATATATATGAGCATTTGCTAAATGAATTTAAAATAAATACAATTAATAGCAATTTTTAATTAATAAAATTTATATGAACATTTGATAAACGAATTTATACTAAATACATAATGACAAAAATCTGCTATTGAAAGGACAGAAAATATTGGATTTATTTAGATTGAAATAATTTATTTGAACAATTGATAAAGGAATTTAAAATAAATACAATTAAAAGCAAATTTCAATTAATATAATTTATATGAATGATAGAGAAATAAATTTAAATTAAATACATTATATTGGATATTAGATATATTACAATTAAAATAATTAATATAAACAATTGAGAAACATATTTAATAAAGGTCCATAATGCCAAAAAAAATGTTATTCAAAAGAAAGGAAATATTAAATATATTTAAATTAAAATAATACATCTGAACATTCGATAAACAAATTTCAATTAATATAAATTTTAAATTAAATACATTATGCCAAAAATGAGGCAATATTAGATATATTTAAAATAAAACAAAAATAAATATAAAAAGTTGAGAATCGAATAAAATTTAAACATATTTAAAAGCAATATCATGTCAAAAATCTGTCATGTTTTCTTACAACGTATAAGTATAGAGTCAAAAATATATACATAAAATACATTAATCATTATTCGCTTGGCATTTGAAAGCTGATTAATATATTTACAATTTGTCAAGATGTTTATATTGACTATTAAAATTAACAGACACTGTGAATTTTAATTAAATTCACAAATAAATGCGCAATTAAAGACGCGCAATTGAGCATGCTGTCAGAATTGGAATTGTTATTGAAATTCAAATCGAGACAACTGTGGAAAATGTTCAAATGAATTAAATTTAAATGCAGAATCAATTAGGTGGATAAATCCAGATTAATATGACATTTTGCAAGTAAATCGGTTGAGTTTTAATGAAGTTATTAGAGATCAAATATTTGAAAAATGTAAAAAATTACTAATGGCTAAAGATTAAAAAAAGTTATGATTTCGAAATAAACCAAAATTTAAATGCAGAAATGATACAGAAATCATGAATTAAATGACATTCATCATAAAAATAGGTTTATTTTCGATGAAGTTATGAGAGATATAAGTTTTTGAAAAAATATTAAAATTCTGGATGATTTTCGAAAATTATTTAATTTTCTAAATGAACAAAATTTAAATGCAGAATTACTTTAGATGCCAAATCGTGAATAAATTGACATTCCACATGCAAATCGGAAGAGTTTTGATGAAGTTATGAAAGATTAAAGGTTTTGAAAATACTTTATTAAAATTCTGGATGAATTTCGAAAATTATTTAATTTTCTAAATGAACAAATTTTAATTGCAGAATCATTTTTGGGGTCAAATCATGATTTAAATGACATTCCGCACGAAAGTCGGTTGACAAAGTTACTAGAGATCAAAGTTTTTTAAAACATTGAATGATGGTAGATGGTCAAAAAAAATTAAATTTTCTAGTTGAACAACATTTAAATGCTGAAAAAATTAGGGGTGTAACAGAGTTAAAATTGATAAAATGAATAGAGTTTTCTCAAAATTATGTTTGATAATTATAAAAATATTTTTGGTAATAATATTTATGGCAGTAAAAAGATTTACAAGTTCAAAAATGATTGCTCAGCTCTTAAAAAATATTCTTACCAAGCAAATTTAATATAACAAAAAAAATATGATAGTTTTTTAATAGTGGATTTCAATTGTTACAGACATAAAACAATAAAAACAAGACAATTGTTATACTGCCACGTAAGGGAAATTCTACGAAAAGTTGAAAGAGTCATTCCAACATTAAAAGTGACGCATTTTAAAAGAATGTCAAGTCGGTTTTAAATAAGTGTTAAAATTGTCATGTTGTGATCAGTTGAATTAAATTTATTTACAAATTTAAATTTATTATAATATTATTTAATTTTTAATTTTACATTCTTATTATATAATTGTATTTAAGATTTAATTAATTAACGACGTTAAATAAATTAAATTTCTAACAATTTGTTTAGTTTTTAAACTCACCGTAAAGTTCTTCACCGGATCCTTGACCTGAGTGTTGACCCAACGCATTGTGGCATTGTAGCCAGGTCCGCCGGGTTTCATGAAGTACGACAAATAGGTCATGCCGGATAATTCATCTAGCCAGGGAGATGCCAGATACTCCGGTTCGAGCACCTTGGGCACATTGAATTCCCGCTGTGCCAGATTCATGGCATTTGTGCAATTACGCACACTCTGACTAGGATCAAGACTGCGCCAATGGGGAAATAATCCTGGTTGACAATAGTCTAGGAGTGCGGCAAGATTAACGCCGCTATTCCAATCGGTGGTCAGATTGTTGATCTTGCATTCGGGCAATGCCGCCTGCAACCAGGCGAGCATCAATTTCCTGGGCGGGAATTTACTGCGTCCAATTTGATAACGCACAATCAGTGACCAGATGAGTCCCAAAATCAATTTAACATTCCCATTGACAATATCCACATTGCCAATATTCACCAGCTTAATGTGATCCGCCTCAATCGATTTTAAGGCCGTTGTGGCATTTTCCAAATAATGATGTTGATTCGCCGGTCGACGATTCCACGATGGTTTCAATGGACGCGTCTGCAGATTCTCCACCAAGGCACAGAGACAGGTGCCATCGCAAAAGTCCGTTGCCCAATCATGAACCTAACAAAGGAAAGAAAGACAGAGAGAAATGCTGAGCTTAGTTATTTGTTTACAATTTGTTGCAACTATTTTCTGATCGGGGGCAGCTTTCAATGGGCGTTAATTAGCATTGTCTGGGCTCCAACTCTGCATGTTTCCCTAATGTACTCACATACCTGCTGCTTGTCAGCCAACAACCAACTTAGCCAACTTTCATAATGGGCAATCAACAACAAGACTGCAACAATAACAGCAAAATAGCAAGTAAGAAATTTTAACTGCGACACATCGAAGATTTTATGCCCTTACGGAATTTACATTTTTAAGAAAGTGTTCCATATTTATTTATTAATTTTTCATTTTCTAGAAAGTGTTTTGTATTTTTTATTTATTAGTTATAACTATTACTTTAATTTTTTATTTTTATGATTATTTATTAAGAATTTCTTGCAATATTCACAAAATACTCAAAATTTTCGACGCAGCAAAGATTTTACATACTATACTCTTGCAGAATTTACAATTTAAAGAAAGTTTTTCTTTTATTTATTATTTTTAAATTTTTCCTTTTTTATTATGTATTCTTTTCCTTTATGTATTATTTTTACATTTTTAAGAAAGTGTTGCTTATATTTATTATTTTATTATTAATTTTGTAATTTTTGAGAGCGTTTTTTTGCATATTGTTTTTATTATTTACTATAATTATATTTTTTTAATTATTATTATTTATTATTATTTATTTTTGAAATTTGGCCATAAAAATTGCAAGTATTTTATTTCAGAGTGTGGAAAAGCTACAGCTACCTTAATTTTTGTGAGATTGAATGAGATAAGCCAGAAAATTGTTAATACAACAATTTAATTTGTAATTGATTTTTCCTTAGTTAGATATAAGATGTAATAATCCGATTTTGAGAAAATTTATTTAAAATGTGTAAGGAATTTTTAACGAAAATATAAGATTAGAAAGTTTTCCATAATAAACTTAAATGTTTAACCGATTTTTTATATTATTTATTCATTTAACTAAAAATACTAAAAGCAGTCGACAGAGACAAAAAAGAATGAATTAAATTTTATATACAATTACAAAATTAAAATGGAAAATGGAAAATTGTAAATTAAAATATTATATAATGAATTTTTATTCATTACTGAAAAAATAAAAATTGTAAGTTTAAGTTTAATCGTGCCTAATGACAGCTATAAATTATTTGTAGTTTTCCGATTTGATTAAACTAATTCAGAAATCGTAGATCATATTTATGAATTTAAAAGTGCTTAATTAAAATAAAAAATATCTTCTCCTAATTATTTACATATTTAATGATAAATTTGTAATACCCTCTAAAAGAGTATGGCAACAACAACAAAGAGAGCCGGCTTGTTTTGGCCCACTTTTGGGGCGTCTAGCGTGCGAAGGTGAATCGCCTGGCAAGTGACTTGGCCAACACTCTCACACGGCTAAAAGCTGGAGATGGAGTTGGAGATGGAGTTGGAGTTGGAACATTGAAGCTTGGCTTTCTCCGCATGCGTCTTGGCAATTTGAGCAGTTGACATAAAGCTTTTTTATCTGGGAGCTGTCAGCAAAAGCCGGCAAGAAAATCGCGTGTTTCTCGCTGTTTGTTTTCTGTTCGTGCCCATAGAAAATATTCACTTGATGCCCATAAAAATCTCGCACATTGTAGTTTTTTGTTGTTTTTGCTTGTCTTCCTATATACAGTTGGGGGGCGTTGTTTTATTATTATTATTATTATTCTTGTTGTTGTCTTTGTTGTTGTCATGTGCGCATAACCTTTAAATTTGCAAGTCTCTTGACTTTTTTTACGATATGTCTGCACAGTTATGTTATGTCCTCTCTCATAAATTCCAACACGAAATTTTCTTATCTTATAAGAATCACATATATCATATTCACATATGTTAAAAGAGGGATTTTTGTGAAGCTCTAACAATTGTCACATTCACAATAGATTCTATTGTCATTTGAGTTTGTCGAAATAATGTGTGAAATTCCTATAAGCGTAAATATAAATAACAATAACAAGTATTCAATATATGTATCTATTTACGTATGTATATATTATATTATATATATATATTTACGAGTCTGTATTGAAATAGAAAAGCACACAAAATTTAATAGGAATATTTGCGTATTTCTAACAATTGCTCTATTCACAAAAAAAATAAAACAAACGTTTAATTTAATATGGGGAAATTCTTTTCAGGTCATGAATATATTTAAAATATTGTATAATTTCTATTTACAAAAGACAAGTTCATAAATGGGAATATTTGTAAATATGCTGCCTGTTAAATTACTTAAATATTTTATATATATATATTTATAAATATTAATAAATATTTTATATTAAAAAAAATGTGTAAAGCGAAATAAAATTGTTGTGCACAAAAATACATGTTCTGAAATTTAAAGTGTTCTATTTGTATTTTTTTTAATAATTTAAATTAGCATTTAATATTTCTTAAAAATTGGGAATATAAAAAAAAAAATTGTCTAATTTTTTATAGTTAAAACGTCTATTAATTTCAACTTGTGCTTAATATCTTTTTAGTTTAAATTTATATATTTATATATATTAATTTAATGGTTAATAAAAAAAAATATTTATTATTTAATTTTTATTATATTTCAATTACATATATTAAATACCAAACAACTTTTTGTCTTTTTAGTTTAATTTTTTTATTTTTATATATGTATATTAATTTAATTGTTCATATAAAATATTATGTATTATATTATTTGTATTATATGTATATATTTCAATTATATTCAATACAAAAAATTTGTTTGTCCTTTTAGATTAATTTTATATTTTTATATATATATATTAATTTAGTTTTAAATATAAAATATTATTTATTATATTATTTTTATTAAATACATTTCAATTATATTGACTACTAACAAAGTTTTTGTCGCCTGCTTTTAGTTGAAAATAAATATGTATATAAATGGCATTGCTGCTTGATTCAAATTGAAATTAAAATTAAATTTCATTGATAGTGTATCTGAGTTGTGTCATATTTAGCTTATGCTACTTTTCTTAGTTGCAAATATGTCACACAATGTCGATTGCAATTTCATTAGCCATAATACGCTTGAGCTAGAATATAAAATGCACACTTGGCACTCTCAATTTGGCATTTTGACCTAAATAAATCAGTGGGGTTATATACTCATATATGAACTCGTATATTGTTGTATTTTGTCATTGGTTTGGTGCTCAATTAGCGCTGTTTACAACTTGACTCGATCATTTAATACATGCATATATATTTATTTACGAACTCTGCCCATTTTCGAGACCTTTTACGACCTTGTCTCAGCTCCCTGTGTCATCTCTCATTTTTTGTCAACAAATTTATGCAAAAAAACTTGCTTGATGCTTTTGTATATTTTTCTTATTTTTATCTCTATACACATGTATATTTTGATTTAATTTTGTGAGCTGCGTTTGGCGACCTTGGCATTCAAGCGCCCAAATATGGTAAGTTCAGTTCGTGTGAGAAAATCCGTAAAGGCGATTCGAAAATCAACTCGAGTCTGGCTTTCAAAATTGACAAAATGAAATGCAATCGAAATCACAGCATGTAATTGTAATTATTGACCGACGCATATACATATATATATATATATATAAAGTATATATATATTTATATCGCCTTCAAGTGTTCACTTTTGCCATTGAAATCATTGTGGGCGTTGCGTATACGCCACGTAGTATGCGTGTGTGGGCGACTTATGAGTTGATTCATTATATTATTATAACTGACTGACTGACTGAATGAAAACGGGGTGGTGTGTGTCCATTTAAGGCCAACTTTAGTTCGCGGAAGAACACGCACACACACACACACTCTCGGTCCAATCAATCCAATCAATCCAATCAGCAGTGACAAACTCAGCCACCTGTTGAAGCGTGGAAATGCCGTTTCCTATTTTCCCAGGCCCTGTTCTAAGCTCTAAACTCGAAGCATGCTGATCTAATGCTATGCTCGTAATGCACAGTATGTCAAGTAATTGTTTTGACAGGTAAAAATATGCACATATTTAATTTAATTTTTTGAAAAAATAGTTTTTGTCAATTAAAATTATTATTAATTTTTCTATATATATTAAGCGTACAAAATAGATTTAAAAAACATTTTAAATATGTACTTTCCGTTTTCAAATAAAAAAGAATATATTTTACATAAATATCATAATTAAAAGATATTGAAAAATTGTTTTGACAAGGAAGTCACATATTTAATGTTTACTTTTAAATACAAAAAATGTTAAATATATATTTTCTGTATATAAAATATAATGAATATAAATTTTGTAAATATTAGTTACTGAAAAATTGTTTTTGACAAAGAAAAGAATTCGCATATTTAATGTAATTTAACAAAAGGTAGTTTCCGTTAAAAGATATCGTTATTTCTATTTTCAACTTGTTTTAAATCAAATTAAACTAAATTTAATAGATAAAAAAAAATTAAAATTTGTTACTTCAATTTCCAAAATAAAGTTAATATAAATTGTGTCGATATTTGTTATTGAAAATTTATTTTGACAAAGTAAGGAAATCTCACATTTAATTACTTTCTTAGTTTTATCTTTTAGTCACTTTTCTCCTTAAAAAATATTGCTAAATATAACTCATCCAAACAAAATAATTTATAATTATTTTTTGCATGTTAAAAATTTTATTTTTAATAACTAATGTCAAAATAATTTATATTTTTCTGTTTATAATTAGGTTGGATTTTTTCCTAGGTTTTACTACATAATTTGGAATAACTCTGGAATATATAAAATCTAAATTTTAATGAAAATTTTTATATTTAAACCGTAAATTATTTTATCAAAATTTTAATCAAAATATGTATTTTTAATTTGGAAATCTTTGAACCAACATTTTCATTTTTAAATTGTACAAATTTAATCATTCATTTTTTGATATTTATTTAAATATAAATTTATTTAATTTAACTGGCGTTATTTATTTTAAGTGTTGATTTTTTACTGATCACAGCTGATAATAATTAAATAAATAAATAAATAAGAATTTTTGTTGTAGTCCAAACAATTACTTGACGTACTGTAGCTATATGGTATATGGTATATGCTGTGTAATTGATAGTTCTGGACTTATTGACTTGCCCGACCCATTGACTGAGTAACGAAGCGACGCGTCGTATTGTTTGCAGTCTCGCTTGATCGATCCAAGCTCGAGTTGTTACGTAAGTAAAAAACCCTAGCTAGAGTTGCCACCCCAGTTTTGATTTGTAGATTTATAGATTTGTAGATTTGTACTCACCTGCATGCCCGTTTCACGCAAATGCTCGTTGACCCAATTGCGAAATGTGTTCGCTTGGATTTCGACCCATAGATCCTCATTGCCACGAATATTCATGCCCTTGGCAGCGGTGCCCTCGGGACTCCGGGCCACCAAACCGGCATGTGTGATCTTTTGGGTCTCCGTGGTGCCATCTGTGTTGTGTTTTAATAAACCCGCGTGCGTCACCTTGGCGCCCTTGATATCTTTGACGTCCATTGTCACTTCACCTCCACTTCACTTCACTTTCGGTTGCGTTTTTGTTGCCTCAGTATCATGCACCTCTGACAATTAACAATTGTTTCATGTTTTTGGTTTTTTATTTATTTTTGCTGCTCTTTTTTTATCTGTTATGTCTGTTACGAAAAAATAAAAAAATTCTATCAATTTGTTTGAATTGAGAAACACGATTTCGTATTCGTATTCGATTTCCGAGCGCACGCGATCATTGCCCAATGCAAACTGAGTGGCAGCCACTTTTTAGCCACTTGCTTTGGGCCAAAACAAACAAGCAGCTAACTGCTGAGTGCAAAAACAATGACGTCATGCCCAGAGCTTTAAGCTCAAACTCAACTCAATCTCAAACAACAGCTTAAATGTGGGCATGCGAATCCGAATCTGGCTATACAAAAACTGGTTTCCAAGCCAAAACGAAGCGAGCCAAAAGGAAAATTGAAAAAAAGACTCTGACAATAAAAATAATGTAAGAAAAAAAAAAGGCAGAAACGAAAAATTCACTTAGTTTGGAATTTCGCCGCAAATAAAAAAATACACAGAGGAAAAAAATCAAATATTTCGTCACATTTCGAACTTGTCTCACTAGGATTGAAATTACTAAAGTCAAGTATTTCGATCTTATTTCAAGTACGATTTCTTAAGTACCACTTTTAGTATTTTTGAAACTAAAATAAACTTTAATATGTACTTGATTTAAGTACAATTCCTCCTTTTAATTCTGTAACTGAGTACGAAATCATGTTAAAATATGATTCAATTCTTAAATTGAATTATGAAATAATTCTAAGTCTTGTTAACTTGGTTTGAATGTATAAAATGTTCTTGAAATAAGTATTATAAACAAGAACTATTTGGGAATTCGAAGCAAGTGGACGTTAAAAATATATATGAATTAAATTACTTGATTTAAGGTTTTAGATACTTGATCTGTGAGTTAAGCTTGAGTCTTGAACTTATATATAGAATTTGCGTACTCGTTTCGATAAATTTTAGAGTTTTACTTGATTTAAGATTTTTTCTTCTTATTTCAAGATTTTAATTTTAATGCTTATTTTAAGAAATTCGAACTTATATCAAGTCAAGTACTCATTTCTAGTCATTTTTGAGTCTTACTTGATTCAAGATTTTTCCCTCTTATTTCAAGATTTTAATTTTAATGCTCTTTTTATGTAATTCGTTCTTATATCAAGTCAAGTACTCATTTCTAGTAATTTTAGAGTTTTACTTGATTCAAGATTTTTCTTCTTATTTCAAGATTTCAATTTTAATGCTAATTTTAAGTAACTCGAACTTATTTCAAGTCAAGTACTCATTTCTAGTCATTTTAGAGTTTTACTTGATTCCAGAATATTTGTTCTTGTATCAAGATTGTTAGCACTTGATCATAGAATTTTAATGCTCATTTTAAGTAATTCGTACTTATATCAAGTATTATTTTTAAGTATCGTAAATAATTAATTCAAGTTAATTTATACTTAATTTAAGTCTGGCTTTTTTCTCTCTGTATACAAACGGTGGGCAGAGTTAAAAAATAAAAAATAAAACAAGTAAGAAAAATATACGAGTATCTTTGATATTGTTGTGTGTGGTTGTTGTTAGAGCAGCGTAGGAAACTGTAAGTCTTTCACAACAACAACAACAACAACGAGAGTGTTGAGCGACTTTAGAAGGCCGTCAAGGTTTCTGCTTACAAGCCAACATAACATAGACAATTGTTTGGCCAACTGAGTTGGCCAACTTGGGTGGGTGTCTCAGACTCCAATCAAATGTGGGAAGCTGAGAAACTTCACTCCACAATTGTTGCAATTGTCTCTCTGTTTGTTTATTGTGTGGACAATTTCACTTACTTTTACCACAGGAATTTAGTTATTTATTTTATTATTTATTTATTGTGTTTTTTGTTCGACAAATTGAAAGCCACTTGCAACACGCTAATTGACTGCTTGATATGTCGATTAACAAACATTGCCAAAAAACAACATTGCGGTCTTGTTAGCGGTTTTCTCCCACCTCTATCTCTCTCTATCTCTTTGTCTCTCTCTCTTGACCAACAACATTTGCATTTTGGCACAAGACAACGAGGCGTCAAGAAGTGCAAAGGCCTTAATTATCGGAAATCCGGTTAACTTATAACATTTATACATATATCATCTATACATATCACATTTCAAATACCCAAAAATAAATATGTTTTATTGTGCTTATTGAGAAACACTTTATTTTTATTTTTATTTGATGATGATGACATCACTCATCTTCCATAGAGTCGCGACAATTTGAGCGCGCAGTTGTGATTGAAAACAAGTAAGAATGTGTGTGTTATTAGTAATTGACTAGAAGATACCCTGTACTGAAATATTATGAAAGCAAGCTGCAAACTTTCTTTATTTCTTTTGTAGATTATCATCAAATAATAGAAATATTATTATAATATTTAATAATCGCGAAAAATTCTGAAATATACCCTGTACTGAGATATTGAATGCTTTTCCTATACATATTCTGAAAACAAGCTGCAAACTTCCTAAATGTATTTTTAAACAATCATCAAATAATATAAATATTATTAAAATATGTTAGATTTGCGTTAGATGACTAAAATATACCCTGTACTTAAATTTTAACTGACCTTCATTTTTTTTACTCCTTAAATGTTGAATCAATTAATATAATATACCCAAGTTTTTTAATCCTACTTTTTCACTTGCAAAATTTTTATTTATATATTATTTATTTTCTTCTATCATTTCGGTTTTAAAGTTTAAATTTATTTATCATATATTTTCACTGTTAATTTTCTAATTGTATTTTTGTTTTAAATATTTTTGCAAACTATTTAAATTTAGGAAAAAATCAAATATTAGGAATATTATTATAATATGTAAAATTATAATATACCCTGCATTTACATATTAACTGACCCTCATCTATCTTTAATCCTTAAATTTTGGATCAACAAATATTTTTTAATTCCCATAGATTTTTAATCCTACTATTTCAGTTGAAAATTTTAATTTATATATTATTTATTTCCTCATTTCATTTCAGTTTTAAAATTTCAATTTATTAATCATATATTTTCCCTCTTAATTTTCTAATTATATTTTAGTTTTAAATACTTTTTCCTTGATTTCTTTCAGTTGACTTAAATTAAGAAATAATAAAATTATTATCACCAATTTCAATTGGATTTCTAATATTGAAATATTATGCAAAAAAAGATAAAAGAGAATAAATTTAAAAAATTTAAATTTAAAATTAATAATACCGTAGTTTAATATATATCAATAAAACTTTTGAGTTTACAATATTTAATATATATAAAACTTCTGAAGTTAACAATATTATAAAGTATTTGACTAGAATACATTTTATATATTTCCTCAACTTGGTCATGCTAAAAAATATTTATGAAACCCGCTTCTTTTATTTTTTTTGATTGTAATGAAATGTGTGCTAACAATGTGTGCTAATAAATTAAATGATATATCTGTATAAATTAAGAAATGCAGATGCAAATTCTTAAATAAAATGACGACATAAAAACCTACATATTATACAAATTGGGAGAATTTAGCTATTAAAATTCAAATGTTGAGTTAATGCGAATCAATAAAAAAAAACAAATATGGCTTTTGAAAATGCCTAAATAAATGTTAAAGCTAACAAGCCACTTTTAAGCAACAGTTTACAGGGTATTAAAAGTTAGATGAAATGGCGTAGTGCACATTGCATAAATTAAAATTGACTGCAAATAGTTGGAAGTGCATTCCACATGTATAAAAATGTGGTCAACAGAGGCTGGGCTTGAAATACAACAGAAAATAATAGAAATAAAAAAGCGTTAAGGTCGCGAGCATATAGATTTATGTACATACTACTGACTAAATTGAACTGAAATTAAATGAACTGAACTGAAGTGAGATTTGTGCTGTTTTAAGCTGATGTCATAAGCTTGCAATTGGCATTGGCAATGAACCTGGCTATAATTAGTTGTACTCGTATTTAATGAGCACGCGTTCTAAATCGACTCATTTACAAGGTCATGAGAATGGGAACAGTCAACAACTTTAACTTCAATTTCAACTTCAACTACAACTCCAACTTCAACTTCAACTCCAACATTTTTAAGTCTAACTACAATTGAGGTTTGCACAGTTGGTCAAGAGTGCAAACAGGCAATGAAAGTGTTTAGCTTGTTGCCTCATTTGTTTGCCATTGTTGTTGTTGTTGTTGTTTGTTAACATCTTTGACGTGACTCAAACAAACAATACAGCAAAAAAGATACACGCCCAGTTTTAAGTTTTAGGGCCATTACGTAAGCAAATGAAAATATTTTAACTAAATTTAAATGAACTGAAATGGTTAAGTTTTGAGATTTTGATTTTTATATTTGCAATGTGTAGGTGGTTCCCCTTATAATATTTATAATTATTGCTGTTGTTGTTGGCATTTTTACACATATTTCAATTCGATTTTTGCTGTCCGAAATTCGCCTTGCCGAAACTCCTACACAATTCACACAGTCGTCATCATCATCATCATCGTCATCATCATCGTCATCAGCACCCACATAATAATGGAGCTGACTTTTGATATAATATATTGTTGTTCTTGTTGTTGTTCTTGTTATTTTTGTTGTTGTTGTATTGGTTCAACGCCTCGTTCTAAACGTGGGCGAAACTTCAAGTTTGATTTGTGCCGAAGTCAGCGACAAATGGGCATTGAATTGTGAATGATTTTATAGTGTGATCCAAAACATTGTAAACTACAACACTTTGTCAAATAAAACTATGGAATTGTAGATTAATATAAATATGGTTAAAAGAGTTCTAATTGCTGCTGAAGTTATAGTTAAGGATTTTAGAAATTATATTGTAGTGTATAAATTTAAAAGTTGAACAACTTGTTGAGCACTTATAATTGTTGAAAAAGTTATATTAATTTCAATACTACCAATTAAAAAAAAAATGTAACTTTAAGGCATTTTTTAATATTTAAAATTGTAGACTGAAGAATTTAAAAGTTGAACAACTTGAACAACACTTCTAATAGTTGACAAAGTTCTTTTAATTTATATAATCTCAGTAAAGATAAATTAGCTTTGTAAAGATAAATTATCTAAAACTTGTACACTCTCAAAAGCAATAGAATGAAATTGTCAAATTGTAGACTTAAGATTTTAAAAATTGAACAACTTGAACCGCACTTCTAACATTTAAAAAAGTTCCATTAATTTCTATACTCTCAGTAAGAAAAAATATATTTTTATGCTATTTTAAATTATCTAAAATTTTTAAACTCTCTCAAACAGAAACTAAATCAACATCAGAACATTGTTATTAACTTTACTTAAATACAAAATAAATTAACTACAAGATTAATTTTTTTTTAAATTTGAATTCATATAATTATTTTTTTTTATATTGAAGTATTTTTAGTGTCATATTAAAATTTTTACGAAAAGTTATATAACAGATTTTTACGTGGCAGTTAGTTATTTTTTTAAACTGAAATTACAGAAATTAAATTAATACTAATATTCATTATATGCATATCTAATATCTGAAATATTGGGAGTTTAAATATGTTTTGGTTACTAAATTAATACCTAGTTAAGAGATTTTTTTCTTAAAGTTACACTCTCACTAACAGAATCTAAATTAATTAAATTGCTATATAAAATCAGGGGAGTATTTTTCATAGCAATTTAATTGAAATTCAAAAAATACTTTAAATAATTTGTTATAATTCCCCTGATTTTTGTTAGCAATTTGATTGAATTTCAACAAATACTTTTAAATAGGGTCATTACAAGTGCTCTACACATTCTGTTAATAACTATTTAATGACCTGATATTGCTCTAGCAATAGTCCCTGACTGTATGATATACAATATCCGCTATATATAGCAGCTATTTATCTATAAGTTGGACACGCCTTGAGCTAACTAACTGGCAGCTCATTAATGACGCGTTTCCTATGAATTATTTTTATTTTTTTGGCAGCATTTATTGCTGTGTATAAATAGCAGAGAATAAACACACACTCATAAACTCACACACGTGTGTATAAATTTCAAGTTTGTGTCTTCAGTCATTTGATTTGTGTACACATTTCAAGTTTGTGTCTTCAGTCATTTGATTTACGCCGTTAGACGTCACCAAAGCGCAGCTGAATACCGCAATCTCATGTGTTCTATTGTCTCATTTGAGCTTTAATTTTTGCTCATTATTTCACTCCCTCGACTTTGGGTCTTAAAAAAAGAGACAGACTACAAGCCATTAAGGCCAATTACCATTAAGTTAAGTGCAACTGTATGTGGCCAGCGGAAAAAACTAAGAAAAACTAAGCGAAAACCAATTGAAAAACCAGATTTAGCTATGAGAAAAAAGACTTTCGGTTTTTGTGGGGGGGGGGGGGGAAGAATTACGTAATGGGCGAAACAAATATGCAAAATACGTTTTAAATATTTGTAGAGACAACGCCTCGACTTTTGGTATTTGCCAAGTCTCCATGAATGGCCAAGACAACGTTGTTGTTGTTGTTGTTGTTGTTGTTAATGTTGTTGTTGCTGTTGCTAGATTTTATTTTTGCCGTTGCTTTTGTTCACACGACAGCTCGAAGTTCACGTGTTTAGAAGAATGAGAAGAGTTATAGACACACACATATATATATACATGTCTCTAATTTGCGGTTGAAATTGGCACAGCACGCAACTTGTGGAATGCCTCAAATAACTGCTATTTTCTTTCTAAATATAACATAAAAAAATATGAGAAATCATAATAATAATTAAGAACTTTTTGTAGAAACTTTAAATGTTAGTTACGACGCGTTTTATTTATGATTTAACTATTTTTTTATGGCATTTCTCGTTAGGTTTTTAGGTTTTTTAGCACTTGTTGTTGTCGTGGTTGTTGTTGTGGTTGTTGTTGTTGTCTCTTACACGTTGCTTGTCTGGTTTTTAGTTGCGGGGGGTTCGGGTTGGTTGCAGTTTTTGCAGTTGCCCTTTTTTTTGTAGTCGTTTCTCGTTGTGGGGAGAAATAAAAACACGTCCAACGCGCACGAGTTGCTCACAACGACTGAAATTTCAGTTTTCAGCCAAGTTTCAGTTTCGACCAACAAAATAACAACAACAACTACATTCCAGTCAGCGAGCTTTTGGCCGTAACTGGAAGACGGCAACGTCATCGTTCGTCGTTCATCATCATTATCATAATCATTGTGATGATCATCATTATTCATTGCGATCTTGTTGCGGCTTGTTTTGCTTACCAGCTTTGTTTGCGCTTTTGTTTTGGGCTCTCAATTCGCCCAGTTAACTACTCTCTCTCTCTCCTCTCTCTCTCTCTCTCTGTCTCTATTTTAACTGCTCTGTTGTTAGCCGAGTTTGGTGGAGTTGCTGCACACTTGTTTTTAGTGGCGTTTCCGTTTACGAAACGCATTTGGGTTCTCGAGTTTGTTTAATGTTCGCACTATGGGCAAAAATTACTATAGTTTCTCATAAATTCAATTTTTGTATAGTTCAGTATATAAAATGTATTTTAATTTAATTATAATTTTTAATTTATATAAAAAAAATAAAGTTTTTCTTCTATATTTAATTTTTAATTAATATACTCAAGGATATAAATTTATTAACATTAAATAATGGTGATTATCGTTCGCAAATTATATTTTGTTTTAAATGCGTTACTTTCTTTTTTGGTTTGTTTTATATTATTAAAAAAGTCAGCAATAAATAGTCATGAATATAATAAATATAAATATATACTCACCATCAATGTATCAAGAATGTGTTTTTAAATTAAGAATGAATCGCAAATTAATCTGTAAAAAAATTACAAAAATAAAACAATTACAAAAAATATTTTAGGTAAAAAATAAATGTCAGAACTTCAAGAATACAAATTTATTACCATTAAATAATGGTGATTATCGTTCGTTAATTAATTTTTTTAAATGCGTTACTCTTTTTTTGGTTTTTTTTAATTCAATAAAAATAGTCAACAAATAACATTCATAAATATAATAAAAATAAAAATATACTCACCGTCAATGTATCATGAATGTGTTTTTAAATTGAGAATGAAACGCAAATTAACCTGTAATAAAAATAATAAATGAAATTAAAACAATTAATATTTAATTACTTCATTAACATTTTCAAGAATTCAAATTTATAACCATTAAATAATAGTAATTATCGTTCGTTAATCAATTTTTTTTTTTTTTATAAAAAAAGGATGTTAAACAATTAAAAGAATATAATTAAAATAAAAAATACTCACCGTCAATGTATCATGAATGTGATTTTAAGTTAAAAATTAAACCCAAATTAACCTGTAAAGAAAATAAAAGAAATTAAAACAATTAAAATTAATTATTTTTGTAAAATATAAATGTCAAAAATTTTAAGTTGGTAAATCGTAATTTTAATCATTAAATTCTAAGCATATTAATTTAAAACTAGCAAATACGAAACAAATAAATAAATAAATAAATTCTACATTAGTTTAATAAGTAAACCTGAAAAATTTCAAGTCTCCAGCTTTAGCAATTATGCCAAGATATTGAACTTTTGTGCCATAGTGCACGTTAATTGCCGATGAGTCTGTGGTTTTTCCACTCATATAATTGAACAATTTGTGCGGCTTATTTCAAAAAGTTATTGATTATAAAACGCAGCTTGTGCTCTAAGTATTAATCCCCCCCACCTTCTTCCACTTACCTGCCCCTTTTCTCTTAACTTGGCCCATTAGGTTGTAATTAGAAACAATGCATTTTCTTTCATATCTCAAGAATTTTTTGGTTTTTTTTTTATGTTTTGTTTTGATTTTATTTGTATTTTTAGTGTTTTGTGTGTTTTGCTTTTCATCAATTTGTTTTTGTTTTTGGCTTTTTGGTTTTTTGTTACCCTTTGTTGTGTTCATCGACTTCATAGACACATGGCTTTAAAATGCTCTCCTATGATCTGAACACGATCATAAGTATGTAAGTACCTGGGTACAGTTTTTTCTATAACATATATAATATCATATATGTATGTAGATGTATGTGTATAAGCTCGATTCACTTGCTGCAAATCGGCGCTGACTGCTCTGAATATATAAGTATATATATATTATCTTAAAAAATGCCATTAATTTAATATATATTGTTTTTCTTTTCCATCTGGTTTTTTTCTCTTGTTCTTGTTTATGAAGTCATGCTGAATTAATTTATTGTATAATCTTATAAATTATTTAATTAATTTATAGTCACAAAATAAAGCTATAAATATGTTGTTGGTTTTGCTTTTCTCATAGTACAATAATGCATTAAATTAATTAATGAATTAATAAATCATTTAGCACACATGCCAAATTCGCATTCGATTAACATTCTCTAATTCCGTATTTCTCTTCAACTTCAACTCATCCAAAATTTGTTCTATATTTGCAACAACACAACCAAATCGATGTAGTTTCTTGTCCCTCCCCCCATTTTTAACAAATTTGTTAACAAAACTATTTAAAATGAAAAGCCAACAAACATTTGCAGACTGAAATGGATCGGGAATTTGAAAATTCTATAATATCTTTTCCTTTCCTAAACTTTCAACTGCATTTCTCTGTATTATGTGCTAAGCATGCTAAGAAGCAATTAAATGTAATAATATTATTATTAATAATAATAACGTTTCTTTTCTTCACTTGGCTAACTAAAAAATGAAAAATCCTTCAACAACTTTTAGCATAATTTTCATTTCATTTCTTTATCTTTATCATTTTCTTCAGTTTTCGTCTTAGATGAAACCCCATTTTATGTTTATTGTAATTTATTAATGTAGGCATATTAATGAATAAATTTTATGTTTTTTTGTTTTCTTTATGTTTTTGCATTATAATAAATTGCAATAATGTTTAGAAATATAATTAGGTTTAAACTAGTATGAAAAGGAATTCTGAATTATGTACTTTGTTTTTTTTTTATTTCAAAATTAAAAAATTAAGAGAAGAATAATTTAAGAGAAATGCTAACAAAATTTAGTGAGTTTTTTTTCATTTTCATTTTCCAAACTTGGCATCAGTGAAGTGAATTTAGTTTTTCATTTAGTTTTTAATATTTTCTTTTCTACATGGGATTTGCTCACAGCTGGAGCTTCAATAGCACATTAACTAGCGGCTTATAGACACTCAATCAATCAATCAATCAATCAATCAATCGCATACTCATTGATACATTTAAGTTAATAGCATAGTTTTTTTTTCTTCATTTCATTTCATGTATATACTCGTAATTATTACATTGGATTTGAGTGTGTTAATGTTAATGTTAGTGTTAATGTTGATGTTAGTGTCAATGTTAGTGTTAATGTTAATTTTATTGTTAATGTTAGTGTTAATGTTAGTGTTAATGTTAGTGTTAATGTTAGTGTTAATGTTAGTGTTAATGTTAGTGTTAATGTTGGTGTTAATGTTAGTGTTAATGTTAGTGTTAATGTTAGTGTTAATGTTAATGTTAGTATTAATGTTAGTGTAAATGCTTATGTTAGTGCTCATGTTAATGTTAATGTTAATGTTAGCGTTAATGTTAGTGTTCATGTTAATGTTAATGTTAGTGTTAATGTTAGTGTTAATGTTATTGTTAATGTTAGTGTTAATGTTATTGTTAGTGTCAATGTTAATGTAAATGTTAGTGTTAATGTTAAAGTTGGTGTTAATGTTAGTGTTAATGTTAATGTTAGTGTTAATGTTAATGTTAGTGTTGACACAGAACAATTCTGAAATATTATTTGGTCTTCTCTTGTACACATCTAATGGTAACTAAGTATTAGTATAGATTTCTTTTATTTTTTATTTAGTTATGTCTAAAGTTTACAATCTAAATTCTTCGGTCTTCGATCACTTAAGCCTGCAGTGCGTCTCCCCATATTATGGGTGTCAAAATCTTCGCTTAGTTCTGCTACAGAACCATCTCTACAGCGTTTTAGAATACATCATCATCATCATAATCTTTCAACTTATCTCAATTGTGTGTGTTCAGCATTCGTTTAGCTTGGCAACTAACTAAATTACAATACATTTAGATCGATCAGTAAAGTATAACTATACCATACAATATCATATCATATAATATATTAGAATATAATATACTAACATAGTAGCACAATATAATATTGCATTAAAAGTTCTTTGACAGTTTTTCTCTACCCATTTTTTGAAATTTTTTCTTAAGTTCATTGTTTTTTTTTTTTTGATGTGGTGTTTATGCTTTTATTTTTATATTTTTTTTAGTTTTCAGTTTTTAGTTGTGTGTTGTATGCTGTGGCAGTTCTTTTCCAATAGTACAAATATTTTGCAAATATTTTTTTTGTTTTGTCCATAAATTGTTCAAATATTATTTTCAATTTTAAAGTAAATCGTTTCCCATATACACATCTAGTAAATTTTTGGTTTTGTCAAATTACAATTACATTTAGCAAATATTACAATATACTAATTATTCAACCCGATCGCTGGGTGTTTAATTTAATTTTAATTATATTTATAATCATTATAATTTAAATCCACTAAATACTTTTTGATATTTTCTAATTGAATTCTTAGATTGAAAATATTTACAATGCATCTTACATACAATGCTCGTAATTATTATTATTATTATTAAGTGTAGAATGTTTGTGTTTTTAATATTATTATTAAAAGTAGCGAAGAAACTAATGCTAATGATGCTATGGATATAACTAAATACGTCTATGTATATATGGAAAAAGTTGTAGGTATATAGCTGATAATCGGATAATAATCATGATCATAAGATTATGAATTCTTCATGAGCTGATTTCATTAATTATTAGTATTATTATTAATTTATTTTTTTTGATTTTGTAGTTTTGTTTCGGAATGTTCATTAAAGCTTTTCCGATATTTTCTAATTATATAGTCGTAAATTTATATAATCATTTAGTTTGTTTAAAAAGTTGCAAGTCTTAACTTAATTGTAGATTTATTTATGGGGCATTCGGAATGAGAGAATGAGTTGCAAACTAGTCTAGTAAATGGATTATATTTATTTTAGTTAGTACTTAGCTAATATCCTTTATACATATTGCATTTAAATAATGCAAAATCATTAATTTTTAAATGTGGTTTCAACAATTCAATTCTTGTTTCTGGCAGTGCCATTTAGTGGTGAATGATGCTATCGATAACTCTCTCATCAATCAATCAATCAATCAATTGTCAATCATTGATACATTTTAAAGTAATCTCTTTCTTCTCTTAATTATTCTGCTTCTTTTTAGTTTCTTTTTCTTCTACAGCGAAAAATATTTGGCGATTTCTGTCTGCAGTTGTTGTTGTTGTTGTTGCTGTTGCTGTTCTTGTTGTTGTGTTGTTTGTGTTGCATTGTTGCTGGCGCGTTGCATGCGTCGCATTATGTGGCCAGGTTGTTGTTGCTGTTGCTGTTGTTGCTCCCGTGTCATGTTGTTGCTTGTGCCAGCAGCTGCTGCTCCTGTTCGCGGGGTCATTCAGGGTCATTCAGTTAGTAAGGCAATTTGGCAATGTTTCCAATGCATGCACACACACACACACACACACACACACAACACACACACGCGCTCACAGTGCACTATGGGGAATATTTCGATTTTTCGCAAATTAAGTCATTTTTTCAAAGTACTTAAATTGGTATTTTCTTTATGCTAACATCTTTAAAAATCTTCAAACTGTAAAGCTCTATACCAAAAAATGTTATATAACAGACCCCTGTTAAGCCTTACGGCTGTTAAGTCAGCTGTTACTGTCAAACAGCACGTACTAAAAGATTGCACTGTTTTGCAGCTGATATTCAAATTGATATTGTACAAACGAGAAACATTTTTTGAACAAAATTTTGAATGGATATTAATTATACAGGTTTGTACTATGTGTTCGTTGTACTAACATTTTGAATCTGTGCGTGTTCTACTAATATTTTGTAAAATTAGCAAATGGTTTTAGATGTAATTTCTTGGAAAGAAATGTCAACTTTGTGGAGACATACAAAATGTGCATTAAGTTACATTAATGTACGTCCATATGTATGTCGTAGAGCAATTAATTCTGATTTAAGGGTACTTTATCTTAATGTGCACAAATCCGCACAATCTGCGCAAATTAAATTTTTGTAGGTGACTTTGAGCTTTAAAACGCGGCGCTGTTTGATGAATGGCGCAAGCAGATTTCTTACACAATAGTCCGTACCTTGATCAGATGTCCCCAAGGCTGCTATATGTTAAAGTGATCCGATCTTGATTTTAGATTTTTTTGGCCAAAATGTCATAAGAGTCATATAACCCACAAGTGGGTAGTTTGGTATGGATATCTTAGAAAACAAAAAAGTTTTTCATACAAGAACTTGCAATTTAACCGATTGTTTATATGGGAGCTATATGATATAGTTGTCCGATTTGAATCATTTTTTCACAAAGTATTAATAAAATGATTATACACTAAACTTGTAAGTTTGGTATGGATCGCTTGGAAAACACCGAATTTGTATACCCTATAAAATTAAAAAAGGGCGGTGCCACGCCCATTTTTCTGGCAGAGCTTCCTATTGATCTTAGAAGCCTAAGGCAAAAAACTAGACCAAAATATCTCATTCCGTTCTTGAGTTATTAATTTATATTCGAAAAATCGAAATATTCCCCATAGTGCAGTGCACTATGGGAAATTTGTAACATATTTCTCGCAGTAATCAATTTTTAACAAATATTTGAGCAATTAAGCACTCAAAAAATGTATTTACCAAATTTAAAAAAATCGTCCAAAATCGGCCAATAATTTAGATAATTTTTCGGAGATAACTGTTTCTTAAAATTAAAAATTTGTTTGAAATTTTAACATATTTTTGACGGTAATAAATTTTTAACAAGTATTTCACAAATCAGAAATTTTAATATAACACATCCATTGAGCACTCAACAAAATAATTTACCAAATTTAATATGGAGAAAAATGTTTCTTAAAAATAAAAAATTATTGGAAATTTTAACATATTTTTTGCAGTAGTAAATTATAAACAAGTTCTCAGAAATGTTAATATAACACTTGGATTGAGCACTCAGAAAATTTATTAACCACATTTAAAAAATCGGCATTAAATTTGAGTTGCCCATATAATTTAGAAAATTTTTCGAATATTAAGTAAAATGTTTTTTAAAAATAGAAAGAAATAAAAAAGTTATTTTATATATAACTTTGCTGTGGATTTTTAAATATGTCAGCTAAAAATATATTCTCATTATTTAAAATAAAAATTTATAAAAAAAAATTTTTCTGGTTTAAAAAAATTATTAAAGTATAATTAAAAAAAAATATCGCCATTGACACGGCTTTTTCTTTAAAACCCATCTAAAGGTACTAAGAAAAATTATGAATAAAGCTGCTTCAAAATATCTTGCTTGAAAGTTTTTAATTAATACCAGAAAAATGTGAAAACTGCCCACAGTGCTGTGAAAGACTGAGAAAATGTGAAATACAAATACATATAACATTTTGTGGGTTGTGGGACTACGACACACGTACATACACACAAACACACACAGGGAGTGAGAGCGAGAGTTGAACACAGATAGAGAGAGACATACAGACAGATAGAGAGAGAGAGATGCAAATGTTTTTATGAGACGGCGATCGATTTTCTTCTTCTTCATCAGTTTTCTTGAGTTTTCTTTGCTTCTATTTCTTTTCTTTGATTTTCTTTACTTTGCTTTTCTTATCATTTTCTTTTCTTTTGTTTTCTTATCATTGTTTTAGTGGGGGGCTGTCGAATGATCGATGGATTCATGAGGAACATGATATGTACAGCATACCGATCGGCTCTTGCTGATGGGGCAGCACGCTCCCGTGTTATATGATACTCTCTCGATTTCTCTCCAGCTCCTCGGCCTCGTTATCGGGATCCACGCTGGATGTGGATGAAACTCCACAAATTTGCATTTCAATCTCCGCCAGACGATTCTCCAGATCCCATTGTTGCTGCGAGAGTTTCGTGTTGAGCGCCTGATTCTCCGATTCCACCGTATGAAGACGCTCTCTCAAACGCTTGATCTCATCCTCAAGAGCCTCGTGAGAGCCCAAAAGTGGAGTGGTTCCACCTCCGACTCCACTCACACCTGCGCCATAACACTCCAGCTGAGAACTCGAGTCGCAAATGTGACCTGAGAGAGAGAGAGAGAGGAGAGAGATAGAGATCAGAAATAGGAAAAAAATGGTGAAGAGAATAATAGTAGTTGGGAAAAGGTGGGTAATTATTAGAAGATTTAAGAAAAAGATGAGAGATACATTGTGGAGATATAAGAAAAATATGGGATAGGGATAAAAGAATGATATTAAGGATATGGGAGGGAAAATATAGGGAGATAGGCATGGGAGAAACATATAAAAATAATTGATAGAGAATAAGAGGAAAACAGAAAGTATATAGAAAAAAGATGGAAGAAATTGGAAGAAATATTCGAAAGTGATTCAAGAAAGATGGGAAAAAGATTAAAAGATTAAGATTTAAAAAAGAAATTACAGAGACACTGGGGATATATAAGAGAAAGATAGTAGAGAGATGGTCAAGGAGTAAAAGAATAATGAAAGAATAATTAGAAAAACAATAGAAAAAGAGATGGAATAGAGATAAGATGGTGATATTGAGGATATGAGAGGAAAATATTGTAAAGTATTGGGAGAAACATTTAGGAAAAATGGAGAGAGAATAAGAAAAATAAGGAAAATAGATAGTACAAAGATGAAAGAAAATGGTGTGAGATATTGGACAAATTTACGAGAAAGATTGGGAAAAAAACGAATATTGTGGGAAGAAAAATAGAGATAAGATGATAAATTATATAAAATAGATAGAGATAGTAGTGAGTAAAAGAAGAGATAGGTAGAAGAGAGACAGGAGGAAGTTGAGGAAGATATTTGGGAGAAAGACACAAAGATGGGTGAAAAAGTGGAGAAAGATGATATAGTATTAGGAAAGAGATGGAAAGAGTTGGTGGAGAGATGCAAAAAAAACAGAGAGAGAGAAAGAAATATGAGAAAATAATAATAAGAAGAAATTAAGGATAAATAAAGTAAAGATTTAAGAAAGATTGTAGAGAAATGCAAGAAGATGAACGAGATACATAAAAAATATAATACAATGATGAGAAAGTATTGTAAAAAATAATAATAATAAATACAAGAGAGTAGAAAAGAGAGTGATGTAAAGAGAAAGATGTAAGGAGAGAGGGAGAGAAAAAGTTTTTGTTAATTTGTGGCAAGTGGCAAGTGGGAAGTGGCAAGTGGTTTATTGTAGTAACTGAGTAACCTGTATGGCTGGGCTGCGATTGTGGTCGCATCGAGTGGTGCGATGTGGTGCGACTTCGTGGTCGTTCCTCGGAGCCATGTGCACTGGGACTTGCGGAACGTGGTGAATCCGTGGCACGCACCAAATGATCCGCATAGCTGCGTGGACTACAAAACACACAATTTAGTTAAAGGAAACTCTTTAAAGTGGTCTTCTCTTCAAAAATCGTGACTCACCTGTAACCATGTGTTTGTTGTAGTTGTTGCTGTTGTTGCTGCTGTTGCAATTGTTGTGGCTGCAATGGTTGCTGTTGTTGCTGCAACTGTTGCTGCTGCAGCTGTTGATGTTGCTGCACATGATGCAACATTGAGGCCGGTGGCAGCCACATGTCCTCCAGCGTGGTGCGACCACAACTCTCAACAAGACCCGGCGTTGATTGGCAGCGGCCCATGGCAACTACATTAAAGTATTTCACTGTGTTTTATAATCAAAAGCACCCCAAAAAAATAAATCAAACAAAATAATCAAATGGGGAAAAACCAACAAAAAGCAAAACAAGCGATTTGCGTTAATCAAACGGGAAAAACGTATTCGTATTCATATTCATATTCGTATTCATATTCATATTGTTATTCATATTCAGGTGTGTTCCACAAATCTCTGGAGAATAGTTTGTTCTTATGTATTCTTGACTTATATTTTCAGAGTCTCAAAATCATTAATTTATTTCAAATTAATTATTGACACATTTAATAAATTAATGAAATTGAATTAAAATGTATTTTATTCTCCTATAAATAATTTCAAAAATAATTTAATTGAATTCAAAACATTTAAAATATTATTTAATTGAAAATATATTTAATGTCAATAAATATTTTGTTATTTATATTTAATATAATAAAAAAATGTGTTTAAAGTGCATTTTAAATTTTGAAATTAATTTAATTGAATTCATTAAATTGAAATCAAATAATTTAAAATTTAATTAAATTTCAATAAATATTTTATTATTAATATTTTATATAACAAATAAGTTTAATTGGCATGTATTTTAGGCTCCTTTGAGTAATTTATAAATTTATTTTTTTGAATTTAACAAATTTTAAATCTTGTCTAATTTCAATAAACATTTTTATTTTTCTTTAATGCAATTTAAATAAAAGAATTTAACTGATTGGAATAAATTTGAAATTTTATCTTATATCAAACAAATATTTTTACAATGACAGAGTTTTAGTTTTTTTAAGACTAATTTTTGAAGTCACAAAAATTAACTGCCATAAAAAACGTAGATTTCAATTTTCGGAGAAACAAAAATCAGCTGCCATTAATTTATTTTAAATTTAAATAAAAGTATTACTTATTGAGATGTTTATACAATAAATAAATTCAAGAAAAATATATTTAATGCTTCTTTATTCAATTTAAAAATCAATTTATCAATTAATTTTACGAGTATATAAACTCAACAAATATGTATATTTTATTCTATTTATTCAATATAAAAATGAATTTAATGGAATTTAATACATTTATGAGTATATAAACTCAACCAATATTTGCTTGATTTAAGGAACATCCTCAATTGCTTTTTGGGTTGTCAGAGATTTGTAGAACCTGCCTGATTTATATATGTATTCTTTTTGACAAATTTTGAGACAATGTGTGAGATGGATGGGAAAAGTTGGGGGGTAATAATACATAGTTTGTTAGTTAGTTAGTTTAGTTAAAGCTTACCTTTCTCTAGAGGCGCTTTCTTGTACTTCTCCAGTCGTTTGACTGCAATCGATTCCAGGCGCACTCTCGCCGCAGGATATTCCTTGAGTACATCCCACATGTCCTTTTTACTGAGCACGAACAGATCGCTGTAACCCACGGAACGCACACTGGCGGTTCGTCTATTTCCTGTTCCACAGAACGTGTTGCAAAGTCACCAAATGTGACAAAGTTGCACGTTGCACGTTGCAAGTTGCAAGTTGCACGTTTGCAATGCATGCACAAGAATGCAAAGAAGGCAAAAGTTTAATATCAATATCTTTACAATACAATATCATTGTTGTTGTTCGTATTGTTGTTGTTCTTATTGTTCGTTTGTTGTAACACACACAAAGACATTAAAATTGCATGCCAACCTGCGTTGGGGAATTGTTTATATTGGAGTTGGGTTGACAGTTTCAAAGGGGCATTTAAATGGATGCACAAGTGCTACACACACACAACTACATATGAATAAAAGATAAAATATACACTCCGGGTCAACAAAATATGTACAACAGCATCAGTTTTGTAACAAATAAAAATCGAAATTTAATTATTATTTTTAATTAGTATTTTAAAAATTGAAAAATAAGAGTTAAAAGTAATTTGTATAATAAAATTAACACTTATTTGCGATTCCTGGTTTTGCTTAAGCTCAAATACTTTGATAATTCAAATAACAATTGTATAGCCCCTAAAAATTTATTTTTATATTTTATTTAATTTTTCCATTATTATAAATTTTATATAAAATATTATATATATTTGGTAAAAAATTAACCCGATTCCTTGCTATAACTTATACAAAATATTCTCTTTTCTATATAATTTAAATACCTTCCGATCCAAATAAAATTCGATATACTTAGTAATATTAATTTGCAATTAAAATATATAAATTTAAGTTTTTTAATATAATTTGCAAACATTTTCTATATAATTAAAAGGTCTTCCAAACTAATAAAAATTTCCACAAACATAGTAACCTTCAGTTTCAATAAAAATATATAAATTTAAATTCTTTTAAAAAATATTCTCTGCTTTAAGATTTTCCAATTATTATCTATACAATTTCAAGACTTTCTCAACTAAAATAATATTCGATAAAAACATAGTAATTTTTAGTTGCAATAAAAAATTTAAATTTCTATTCTTCGATTCAATTCTTTGCTCCAACATATTCAAAATTTTTTTAATATATGTAATTTAAATATTTATATTTAAAATACAAATATATAAATTACAATAAAAATATATTAATTTGAATTATTCTACAGTTCAGTTCTTTACCAAAAATTATTCCAAATATTTTCTGTATAATTTAAAGACCTTGCCAACTAAAAATAAATTCAATAAACATAGTAATTTTAGTTGCAATAAAATTATATTAATTTGAATTCTTTTTCAATTCATTTCTTTAACATATGCCAAATATATATATTTTTGACATAATTTAAAGATTCACCCAATTAAAATAAAAATATATAATTTTTACAGTTTATAGTTGTAATTAAAATATTTAAATTTAAAGACAAAGTGATGCGAGTGTACTTAATTTTGTGACCATAGGTGTAAAGATATGACGTTGCATTTGTAACAATTTGAAGATAAAACAAATGACAGCAATTGACACAAGTTTATTCCGGTTTAATTAGTTGTTGAACAAGTTTTAAAATGCCAATAGCTTGTTCCAAGAAGGAAAAAGGGATCTATTGGTAAATAAATTGTAAAAAATGTAGTTCTTATTTTTATTATTATTATTATTATTTGTTATGTGGTTCTTAAAGTTGGCGTGCAATTTGAATAGTTTTGTGGAGTCTAAAGGGGCGGACAACAAAACGAGATGCATGTAAATTGTGGTATCAACGTGTCGTATACTTAATTGTAACACTTTCAAACACAATTAGAACGTTTAAATTACGGCCAGGCAAAGCAATACAACAACGAATCAGAGGAGCACACAGAGAGACAGAGGGAGAGAGACACATTTAGAGAGAGACAGAGAGAGAGAGAGAATGATGAGTAAGAAGTATTTTCTAGATATATAATCGATTTTCACATTACAACTACTTTTTGGACAGATCTAAGTTGGAGACCAAAGGAAAGTGGGAGGAACTGTGATAATTGGTTGAATTAAAAGCGATTTAATCATGCAATGAGTGAAACAATAAAACGGTGTAAATAACAAACTAAATGATTCAATTTGATTTCGATTTTCTTGCAACTTGCAACTTGCAACTTTTGGCCAATTGTCTGTCAAACTCAACGACTAATTGAGCAAAACTTTTTGGCAACTGGCAACTGGAAACTGGCAACTTTTGTCAGCAATTCAAATAGAATTAAGTTTGCCAGCTGCCACTTGATGTTGCAACTGCAGCTGAATTTAATTAAGCAGCTGCAATTGAAGCGCCCTCAAATATGCAATACTTTATTATTATTTGTGTAAGTGCACTGAGATAAATATCAGATGGGGAATTTTTACTATTTTTTTGAATAAAGTAATTATTTTAAAGTAGTTAAAATACGTTTTTAATTACAGCAACCGTTCAGGAAATATCCAATATGTAATGTTACATAACATAAATTTTATGAAACTGTTAAGATTATTAGATTTTTCATTAAACTTCAGACAGATAAAACTAATAGGTTTCGTTAATAATTAATTATTTTGAGGACATTAAGTAGTTTTTATGACATAAAATTAAATGATTGTCAGTGTTTTAAATATTAGAATTGAATAGAGAAAAACAAAAATGTTAATTGCATTAAAAAATAGTTTTACAACCGATTTTTTATATGATATAGTAGTTAAAAGTTGTCCAAAATGTCAAAGATAAATTTCATAGAGCTCACTTTGTGTAATTCTCCCCTTTTTTTGGAATAAATTAATTTTTTTAAAGTTGTTAAAATACGTTTTTAATTACAGCAGCCGATCAGGAAATGTCCAAACTGTAATGTTAAGTAACAGAAGTCTTAACAGAGTTCTCCATTGTTAATTTTTAACATAACAAACACTGCAATTAAAACTGTTAAAATTTAAAGATTTTTCATTGAAATTGAGGCATTGTTAATAATCAGAAAAATTAAAAGTAATCAGAATATAAACAAATTATTTTTATTTTGATAATTTTTAACTAATTGTAATTATTTTCTGGTAATCTTCAGTAATCTAGGTTATTTTTTAAAACTAGTAATCGTAATCAATTAGTAATTATTGTAAACCTTAAATAATCGGATTTTAATCATTACTTTACCCCAAAAAAATAAATTATCTAATTACTAATCATTATGACCAGAAATTATTATTTAACAGCTTTGTTTCTATATGATATAGCTGTCCGATTTGGATCATATTTAACCAAAAAGTTAGTAGTAAAATATCACACCAAAACTTGATTAATTAATTTCAAAAATATGGCAAAATTGCCCATAGTGCAGCTCTCTTGTTGTTGTTGATTATGTAGACGGTGTTTGCGTTTACAGCACGCTAGATGGCGCTTTAAAGTGAATATGAAATCAATTGAAATATATGTATAAATATAAATAGAATTTACAACATATGACAACAAATTAACCACAATTATTGCTGGCAATTGAACTCGATTTAAGCTGATTTCATTGTATTTTATTGCATTGCATAATTTTGTATAAACTGTCAATGCAATGATTATGCAAATGTGTGTGTGTAGATGTGTGTGTGTGTGAATATATCTGAGAACATGCAGGTGCAATAATTGCATTTGGCATTCATTAATTGTGCTGAGTGCTAAAGATAGACAGGGACAGCAATAAAAAATAAGAGAGAGAGAGAGTGTGTGTTGTATTTTCTGTCTGTGTAATAAAAGTGCATTGCAGACTTTTAGGGGCGACTGAATATAAAAACATTTGCCAAGTGAAAAATCGAAATATGCAAATTTTGCAATACAAAAAAGAAGAAACAATAACAAAATGCATGTGAAATAAATCTAAAAAAAACTGGAAAAATAATAAAAAGGGGTTGAAAAGAGAAAATCAACTGATGGGATTTAAATGATTACGCACACGAGAGCTGAGCTCTATTAAATAGAGTTCGCAACGTAAAAGCAATCAATTAATGGGAGAGAGAAAGACACAAAGAGTTAAGTGAAGAGTGTGTGTGTGTGTGTGTGTGTGTGTGTGTGTGAATTAAGGATATGGATAAGGATAAGGAATACTCTATGTGCTGTGTGTTGACTTCTCTCATATGAGAGATTAAATGTATATTAAATAGAGATACATAGAAAATACATACACACACATTTAGCTAAAATATATTTGCTGATTAATTCTTGTGTTGTTGTTGCTGATTTTTGTGTGTATTTGTAGTTACGTTATTTGTTGTATATTTGTTGTTATTGTTCCGCCTGTCGCACTAAAACGGGATAATTACCAAGCTCTTTACCTGCGGTGCCCATATTCAGTATACTAATCTCGCCAAAATAGGAACCTGCCTTTAACGAGGCCATCACCGTCTTGCCATTGTCAGCAACAACCTGCAATCGTCCACGATTCACAATGTACATCTCTTTGCCCACCTCACCTAAAAAAAAAAGAGAGACACAGAGAAAAAGACAGAGAAATAGACAGAGAAAAATATATGAATAAAGTAAAACACCCAGAGAAAAATTTAATCATTTTAATATATAAACTTTAGTTTAACATCTTTATGATTTTATGTCAAATCTTTAAATTGAATTGACATATCATTCATTTGCAAAAAAAAATAAAATTCTTATATTTCAAATTAAATAAAAATGTTCCAAAAAATAAGTCATTTATTTAATTGAAATACAGTTTAATTTAAATCAATATTATTAACGTTAAGTTAAATGTATGAAGCATTTTACATACACAGAGAAAAATATGAATAAAGTGAAACAGAAAGAGATTATATATACACCCAGAAAAAAACGTTAAAATTAATCAATATAAATATAGTTAAATTAAATTGATTTCATATTAATACATATTTTCATAAAGTATAAAGTTCTTCTATTTAAAGTGAAATAAAAGCGATTAAAAAATAATGAAACTTATTTAAATTGAATGCAATTTAATTAAAATTTATATTTAAACTGCAATTAATCAATATAAGTTGATTATAATATAAATTTAGTACATTCAAATAAATTTTATATATTTACAATAAAAATCAAATTCTTGAAAGTTAAATAAAAGTGTTAAAAAGATAAGAAACAAATTTAATTTAAATTAATATTATTTACGTTAGTTTAAATGTATGTAGTTTTTGTATAAAAAAAAGGTTTTTTGTTTTACTATATTTATGCATATTTAACTTTTTCTTGTACAACTCTGTAATTATAATATTTAAATTTTATTTTAACAACTATTTGATTTTTTGTCAAACATCGAATTATTTAATATAAATTTATTTTCATATTAATACAGTTAATTTTAATAGATATCATTTTAAATGTTATTTAGCAAATATTTGCATAAAATATAGAATTCTTGTATTTAAAGTTAAGTAAAAGTGTTTCAAAAATATGAATAATATGAATATTAATTTGAATATAATTTAATTTAAATTAATATTATTTAACACTTTAATTTAGCAAGTTTATGATTTTTTGTCAAGCATGAAATTAATCAATATTAATTAATTATAATATAAATATATTTCATATTAAATTGAATAAATTGAATAAATCGAATATTTGCATAAAATATAGAATTTAAAGCTAAATAAAAGTGCTTAAAAAACATGAATCTAATTTAATATGAATACAATTTAATTAAAATTAATATTACATAATTTTAAACTAAATGTTTGTAGCATTTAGCGTTTAAAAATATTTTTTGTTTCACTATATTGATATTTAATTTAATCAAAGTTGTTTATAATTAATATGAAATCATTATCTGTTTAAATGTAATATTCAAAATTAAATTATAACTTGATTTATGTATACTATGTTATGTTTTCTCAGAGTGTAGAATGTCTGGTCACTCACCTTTCCGGCAAATGTAGTCGCCCGGAGAGAAGAGCACGGGCCGCAGGCGCAGCACCAATTCACAAAGGAAACCAGCTTCAGTATTTTGAAAAATCTCAACCCGCTTAAGTGTATCTAAATGGACGTTAATTGCTATTTCAGCCTGCAAAACAGAAACAGATACAGATACATTTACACAGAGTGAGAAACAACAAAAAGGGAGAGAAGCAAAAGAAAATGATAAAAGCGATAACAAGAAACAGGAAATGGACAATTCGTGTATTGCCAAAGGGAAAACAGCAGATGAAATGGTAAACTAGAAATGGGGAAAGGAGTTGTATCAAGTATTTACCTTTAATTTATCAGGAAGACAGGATACGGCGCGCTCCTCGTCCGAGCACTTTTGTGTGAGCCACAGGTAATCGAACCATTTGATGACCTTCACCTGCAGATGATTCGGCACACGCCGCATCCGCATATACGTCTTAACTCCATCCAGCTTGGCTGCAAATACCAATCCAAATATCATCATACTTATTAGACATACTCGCATATAAATAGATATGTATATATGCTAAATAAATCTACACACGCACTCAAATTGAAATGCTGTCGGCATACAAATGACAGCCACTGTAGTGACCCACTAATCGTTGAGGCTTCGCTGGCATAACAATCCAATCAGCCTTGTCCTGCATAAATTTCTATCTTCTATCCCCATTTTATTTATAGTTCGGACTTTTACTTGCGATTGATTAGCTTGAAAATAATCTACGTGGCGTATGCGTAATATTTATGCTGTACTTATGCTCTATTTTTTTTTAATATTATTGTTTTTTATTGGATTAGCTTTTTAACTAGTAGATTTACTAATTAGACCTATCTGTGGAATAGGTTTACTATGTATAATATATGAAAATAATATACATGGCGTATGCGTAATATTGTTCTGTACTTATGTTGACTCAGTTTTATATTTTATTATTCAATATTTATTTATGTATTTTTTTAAGTAAAAGTCTTAATATTTTAAACAAAATAATATACGTGGCGTATGCGTAATATTATGCTCTACTTATGCTGTATTTTTTTTTTTTAATATTACGGTTTTTTTTATTGAATTAGCTTTTTAACTAGTAGATTTACTAATTAGACCTAACTGTGGAATAGGTTTACTATGTATAATATATGAAAATAATATACGTGGCGTATGCGTAATATTATGCTGTACTTATGTTGACTCAGTTTTATATTTTATTATTTAATATTTATTTATGTATTTTTTTAAGTAAAAGTCTTAATATTTAGAGCAACCTGTAGAATAACTTTACTATAATATATGAAAATAATATACGTGGCGTAATATTTATGCTGTACCTTTTTATACCATATTTTTTCAATGTAAGGACTTTTTAAGTACAAGTCTTACTATTTTTATCTAAGCCTGCTCATGGAATACTCATAAGATTGATTTGCTTAAATATAATAATCGTGGCGTATACGTAATATTGTTCTGTACTTATGCTCACTCTTTTTTGTATTTTACTATTTAATATTTATTTATGTATTTTTTGAATATTACATTTTATTTTGGCTATGACAGCTTTGTAAATATACTTAAAGTCTACCCCTCGAATATATATTTTCTTTGATGGGAAAATTTCCTTGCGCCTTTTTCATGTCAAGATTTACTTCCTGCCTAAATTTACTTCCAGGCTAAACCTTCTTCCTATTTAAGTGTACTACATTATTTCCTACTCGAGGCTTGAGAGATTTTTCTGTTTGTTATTTCAGTTTGAAAATAACTGGGTTTGATTCCCAAGCTGCCACATAAAAATCTGTAATTATACCTATCTTTTAAAAACCATTATATGACACTGAAAATAATAATAATGTATTCAAAAATATTTCCTACTTCTTGGTTAAGTCTACTTCCTAATTTATAATTCCTTTCTACTATTTCTTTTGTTCTAGAGATAGTATTTTTTTTTTATCAGTATATTGTAATACAATAAGAACTTATAAAATAATAATAATAAATTAGTCAACTTGCTGGATAAATCTACTCCCTAATAATAACTACTACTAATACTATTACTACTACTACTAATACTACTACTACTAATACTTTCTACTTATTCATTACTTTCTTTGCAGGTTTTTTTTTATAAATTTATTTATATAATTTATATTTAAAATATTATGCATTAGTCACACAATTTTTATTAATTACTTTATGTGCTTAGAATAGAATAAAGATATTTTACATCTAACTTAACTAGCAGTTATTATAAATTACACAAGTAGATATTTAATTTAATTTTCTATTGCAAAGTACTTTAATTTTTTTCTGACACGTTTCTTTTATTTACTAGACTTTCTTTTCCTGACTAAATCTAGCTAATCAAGTCTACTCCTAAACTATTTATACATACTCCCTAGTTAGTTCTATTCACAGAATAGTTTTACTTCCTGTATAATTCCAACAAAAAAATTGATTTTTTCAGTTAATTGACCTGCCAAAACGTGCTTCTGGCAATTGTCTTTATTTATGTTGGTATTGGTGTGTGTGAGTGAGTGTGTGTGTGTGTTTGTGTGTGTGTTTTACTGGGTAACCAAGCGGAGTTCGATGCGAGGAAATTAAATCTCAACTTGGCTCAACGTCACTGCCAACAAATATTGACACAATTTGTCGATTGGCAACTGCCTGTCTGGATCTGAATCTGGATCTGGATAACTGGCTGTAGGTGGTGTCACTTTGGAATGAAGTAGAATTTAGTGAGTTAGGGGGGAATGGAGATTGAGCAGTAAGAGATAAGAGTGAAGAGGGGGAAAAAGAGTGAGAGTGAGAGGACATTTCAGTGTTTGCTCGTGTAAACATTAGCAAACCAACTGGCAAACAAGCAAACAGATTGAAAACAAATAAATAAAATTGCTTGTCGGCCCAGCAGGCAACTCACACACACACACACACACACACACCACACACACTCACACATACTTGAAAATCATCTTTAATGCAAGTGTCGCCACAGTGTCCAAAAAACAATATTATACTAACTACACTGAAAAAAAAGAACAACTTCTAAAATCAAGAACATTCATCTTAAATATTTTGTTCTTAAAATAAGAGAATTTTAAGACCAAATTAATAAAACTAAGATTATTAATCTAAAAGTTCGCAGTTCTTAATATAAGAATTAAAAATTTTAATTTTATAACAGAATATAAATATGTCATATTTAATATGAAGTCAATAATTATACCGTGTTTGGTAACAAGTCGAGGGATCGAAACCAAGGAAAAAACATATAATCGGAATATTTATAAACAAAAAATAAATATAAAAAAAATAAGTTTAAAGTTTAAAACACCTGCCTTATTTTTTTATTTTTGTCTTGAGAATTTAAGATTGTTTGGTCTTAAATTAAGAACCTTTTCTTATTTGATATGTTCTTAAAATCATTTTTCTTTTTTCATTTTCAGTTATAATTAAAATTTATAATATTATTTAATTTTTAATTCTACATTTTAGTTTTATAATTTAATTTAAAATTTAATTAATTACTTCTTCTTGTCGACTGCATTTAGTTGACGTTAAATAAATAAATAAATAAATAATCAAAAAAAAGATGTGTTTGCTAAATTTAAGACTTTTATGTTCTCGACGCATTTTTTAGACCAAAATTCTTAGTTCTGAGACCAACATCTTGATTTTAAAACATTTTTTTATCAGTGTAAGTAGTTAGTTGCGCTTTTCCTAACTCATTTATCATTTAGCCATTTGTCGTCAGTCGTCAACTGATCAAATTTCAATATCATGTCGCCTAATCAGTCAGCCCAAATGGCCAAAACTTCAATTCAATTCGTAATTTATGGCCAAGAGAAGTTTTAAATAACAAAAATTAGGAAAGCATGTTTATCTCAATTAAAAAGTGACCTTAAAGAAACTCTAAAAATATTCTAATTGTCGCACTTGACATTTATTTATTTATAATTATAATATATTATAATAGATTACTAGACCAAGAAAATGTTTTTGTTTCAGTTTTGAATTTTATATTAATTTTACTTTTATTTTCTTTTATTTGACATCGACTAAAAGTAGTCAACAGAGAGAAAACTAATTAATTTAATTTCAAATACATTTGTAAAATAAACATGAAAAATTAAATAATATTGAATAATATTAAATAATAAATTGATAATTTTTAATATACATTTTTTAACACTTAATATTCTCTTTGCTGACTTCATTTTTTAGTCCCAAAAAATGCCAATTATATCAGATATTGAATTAAATATAGCATATTATTTTTAGTTAGTTTTAAAATTAATAATTTTTTGCCATATTTTTTTGTTGCCAAGGGTTTTTTTATTATATATAGTTCGGCAACATTTTCAAAACAATTAATCGTAGGCAGGTGTAGTAAATAGTCTAAAATACAACAATACTACGCTATCTGAATGCATTAATTATATTTTTTATTTGTCATTTTGTTATCAAACTTCTGCTTAAGTTGAATATATTCAAAGACTTCAATTACTTATCAATTTTTAATTACGATAAGTCAACTGACAATCGACTATAAAAGGCGCATTTCCAACTGATCATTTACTGACTTCAAAGTGAATATTTAAAATGTTGTGGCATAAATTAATTGGATTCGCAATTCTCAGTCTGGCATTGACTCAACTTGAGTTTGTTCAGAGTGATGTTCCTGCTTCCGCTTGTAGGAATAATTTCTCCGCAGTGGCAGGAAAATGTCTGTATGCCCACAAAAACTGGTTAACTTGGTATGAGGCAGATCGGACTTGTCGCTCTTTGGGTGCTGAACTTCTAAGTTTGCAGAATCAGACGCAGTTGCAGCAGATTGAAAAGTGGTTAAATGCCACACTTCCATTCACTCTGGATGTCTGGACTTCTGGCAATTCTCTGGGCCAAAAGGGCACCTATTTCTGGCAGGGAACTGGAGAACAAGCTCGTTATCTTCCCTGGTCAACGGGTCAACCTAGACCAGCTGAGGGCGATTGCCTAACACTCTCTGCCAACAAATTACACAACACTGGTTACTCTGATTATGGTCTAAAGGTCAATAATTGTGCCGTCTGGTCGTCTATTGTCTGCGAGCAGAAACAACAGAATTACACTACAAGGATTTGTCTCAAGCCTGGATCCTATGAAAACGCTCAAGTTTTGGCCTAAATGGTTTCCTTTTTAAAATAAACTTTAACTATATTATGACTAATAAACACAAGATTATCGACTTGAATTTAATTTTGTTTTTGGCTTTTTAAAGGGGCCTTGATTAACTTATCTATTAGTTTATTTTCCAAGAATTTATACCTATTATTTTTTATAATTTTGTTTGGCATATCGTGTTGGAAGTACTTTCTATAGAGTTTTTAAATTGTATATTGATAATATACTTATCGTCTGTCAACTGCCAATCATATAAACCTCAGTTAATATTAGTCAGATTTATGACTCAACTGATAAATCAGCTTATTAATTATTGGCATCGATTTTAATGTCTTTTCTATCTTAAGTCTCGATGTCTTTATTGACAGAAAAATGCCTCGGGATTGTTACACTGATAAAAAAGGGTTCTAAAATCAAGATATTGGTATTAAAAAAAGAATTTTGGTCTGAAAATATGTAGAGAACATAAAAAGCATAAAGTTAGAAAATACATCTTAATTTTAAGAACATTTCAAATAAAACCAATTTAAGATTTATAGATCAAACAGTTTTAAGTACTCAACACAAAAAATTAATAAAAATAAGGCAGTTTTTAAATTTATGATAATTTTTTTTTGTTTTTTGGATTGGTATTTTTATAAATATTCCTTTAGTATTATTTTTCCTCGGAAATCGACCGATTATTGGCTTTATATAAAATATTACCTTTTTATAATCTCCTAACAATTAAAGATTTTTATTCTTGTATAAAAGACTGCTATTTTTATAGATTAATATTCTTAGTACTAGATATTTTTTCTTAAAAATTTTTTATTTTAAGAACAAGATATGTAAGATGAATGTTCTTGATTTTAAAAGTTGCTCTTTTTTCAGTATAGAAATTAATACAATTGACAACACGTGGTCAACTTTAATACTCAATCAAATCTCATACTTATCATTACATCAAATTGATATGTCATAGATAAACGTTGTCAAAGCGACTATAAAAGATGCACCTCTAACTAAACATTTACTAACTTCAAAGTGACTATCGAAGATGTTGTGTCATAAATTGATTTGCATTGCAATTCTCAGTCTGGTGTTGACTCAATTCGAGTTTGTCCAGAGTTTGGATTGCGGTAACAACTTCTCCAAAGTGAAGGACAAGTGTCTAATTGCTATTACCAACATTTATACCGATTGGTATAACGCGGATCGTCATTGTCATTCCTTGGGTGCTGGACTTCTCAGTCTTCAGGATGAGGGGCAGTTGCAAGCGATTCAAAATTGGTTAGAAGATGAGGATCCTTGGAATATGGCGTTCTGGACTTCAGGCAATTCTTTGGGTCAAGGTAAAGGCATCTATTACTGGCAGAGTACTGGAAATCGGGCTCGTTATCTTCCCTGGTCTGCGAATCAACCTAAACCAGCTGACGGCGATTGTTTGGCTCTCGATTCCAACAATTACAATAGAATCAGCGACACCAACAGAAACAGGGACGAATACTACGACACCACCACCACCAGGAATCCCTACGACTTTCACACTACCAGGGCTCCCCAAAACCGCCGTCTGATTGTAGAAAGTTGTACTAAAGTGCATCCCTACATCTGTGAGCAACACAAATAAGTATAATACAAGAATTTCCCTACAGTATTGGAAAATGTCTTAAAAATACTTTTTGAGAAATAAAAAAAAGAGCAAGAGTAAATTTAATTCAATTTTCTTTATTTGTTATCTTCTAAGAATTTATTTTTATGCTTCCTGTTTAATTTATGGTTGAATTTTTTTAAATTTTATATTAATATTATTTGTATCACCTGTTAACTAACAATAATCAAATTGACCGCAGTTAAATGTGGCCATATTAGTCAGATTTAATATTCAAGGGATAAGTGAAATTGCAAAATGATTTGGCATCAATTAAATGCAGGGATTAAAACCTTAACCGTAACCTTTAACCGATGAAAACCGATTGAAATTTGTAACAGAACCTGAAATCGTAACCGAAAATATTTTTTTCCACTGTACCGAAACCCATAAACCGAAACTTTTTAAACCGAAATAACCGTATAGTAACCGATTCATTTATAAGGGTTAATCTGAGCAACTTTGATAACTTTGAACTGCCATAACTTTGTCAAAACGTAATCAATTTTCATGTGCAATGTAAATTTGTGGACGATTTTACCTCCGAATTCGATCTGCATTTAAATTTTTTTCATTTTGAAAATTCGAATTTTTTCGAAAAAAAACAAAGGGGTAAGTATGTAAATTTTCGAAAATTTTCGAAAAATTTTAAATTTTTAAAATGAAAAAAATTTAAATGCAGAACGAATTTCGAGGTAAAATCATGCTCAAATTTACATTGCGCATGAAAATTTTATTGAGTTTTGACAAAGTTATGGCAGTTCGAAGTTATTAAAAATCAGTAAAATCAAAATAATCGACATTTTCAAACCAAATTTATATGAGATCAAATTATAATAAAATCGACATAACGCTGAATCATTCCAGTAACCATAAAACATTATTTTCTAGGCTAATAGGAGCATTAAGTCTTTTTTCATGTAAAACAATTCTTATTTTGATCAACCGAAAACCTTTATTTTTATTTTTTTGTGAACAGAAACTTACAAAAAACCCAAGACCGTTACGAAACCGATACTCCAAGATTTTGCGTAACCGATAACCGAAAACCTTAATTCGAGCATAACCGAAAACCTTAACTGAATCCGATATTCGATTCGGTTTTAATCCCTGATTAAAAGTCTTTGCTATTATTATAAGTTAATAATTTGAACAATCGGAAAAATTCACATCACAATCATCTAGAGCTAGAGATTTAATCGTATTTTGAATTTATGCCTAAAAGAACTTTAAAAGTTCTTTAAAAAAAAGCAGTATTAAAACTGACTTAAATTATATTATAATTCTTGAAATTTTTTCAGAGATACTTTAGAGGAACATTAATTAGACTTTGTATATTTGGTTAGTTAGGATCTCAGTTAGTGCAATTTCAAGTCAAATTATTTTTAAGTTGAACACTGTCTTAAATTTAAATTAATTTAATTTAGCCACAGCTAAATGTGACCAAATTGAAACTATACTCTTATAAGGGCATTTTGACAGAATAAATCATATATTAAATTTAATATCCCCCTTAACAAACTTTGATGCACAAATTTTAGAGTTTGTTGTCTCAAGACTTTAACCTCTTGTCGACGGTTTTTATTTTATTTTCCTATTAAAATGGAGTTTGTGAATTTTAACGATTATTCCAAGAAATCAAAATATCAAGATCAAAAAGCTAATCAATCAATCACACTTCAATCCTGATAAATATTTTTTTATTTATTTTTTTTAAAGTGTACATATCATAAGTATGTTTGTTAGCTAAAATTTTTTTTTAAATATATAATATGTATATGTATATTTGGCAATCTAAAGTGTGAGCAAAAAAAAAAAAAAAAAAAAAACTATTTCTTATCATTTTTCAAACTGATAAGTCAAAGATAAGCGTAGCTAAAACGACTATATAAGTCGCATTTTCCAACTGACCATTAACTACTTTTACAGTGACTATCGAAAATGTTGTGGCATAAATTAATTGGATTCGCTGTTCTCAGTCTGGCGTTGACTCAACTCGAGTTTGTTCAGAGTGATGTTCCAGTTTACGGTTGCAGGAATAACTTCACTTCTGTGGCAGGAAAGTGTCTTTTGGTCACCAACACCTACTACAATTGGTATGAGGCGGATCGTCACTGCCGATCCTTGGGTGCTGGACTCTTAAGTATTCAGAATCAGACGCAGTTGCAGCAGATTGAGAAATGGATAACTGTCAAAGCCCCTTTTGTTTACGAGTTCTGGACATCTGGCAATTGTTTGGGTCAGAATGGCACTTATTACTGGCAGAATACTGGGGAACTGGCCCGTTATCTGCCCTGGTCAACGGGTCAACCTCTGCCATGGAATGGCGATTGCGTGCTCCTTGAAGCCAATAAGTTCAATAACTTTGTAAATTCCGATTACCGTCTGAGCATCTCGAATTGCACTTATTTTGCGCCTAACATCTGCGAACAGCAACAACAGAATTATAATACAAGGATTTGCCTCAAGCCTGGATCCTATGAAAATGCTCAAGTTTTGGTCTAAAGATTCTCTTTTTTTAAAATGAAATAAAAATATTCTATGACAAATAAACACAACATAATCGACTTGAATTTAATTTTGTTTTTGGCTTTTTAAAGAGACCTTATCAATTTATCTATTAGCTTATTTTCTAGGAATTTATTTCTATTGTTTTTTTGTTAGGCAGTTGAAGTATTCCGGCATATCGTGTTGGGAGTACTTTCCAGAGATATTATGGTTGAGGTTTTAATTTCTATATTGATACTATACTTATCGTCTGTCAATCATATAGGTCTCAGTAAATATTAGTCAGATTGATTATTCAACTGATAAATAAATTATTGGCATCGATTTAAATGTCTTTAGTATCTAAAAAAAATGCCTCTGGATTGTTACACTGATAAAAAGATTTTGGTCTCATAACTAAGAATTTTGGTCTGAAAATATGTAGAGAACATAAAATGCTTAAAGTAAGAAAATACACCTTGATTTTAAGAACATTTCAAAAAAGACCGAGTTATTATTTATAGACTAAACAGTTTGAAGAACTTAAGTCAAAAAATAAATAAATAATGTAGGTTTAAAATTTATAATATTTTTTATGTTTTTTGGATTGGTATTTTTATAAATATTCCTTTAAAATTATTTATCTTCGGGACTGGAACCATTATTGGCTTTATATAAAATATGATATTTTTTTAATTTCCGAACAATTTAAGATTTTTATTTTTATATAAAGAAGTGCGATTTTTTTATAAATATTCTTAGTATTTGAAATTCAATAAAATTGTAATGAAATAAATGTAACGCAACGTCATGTAAATAGATTTATTTGTTATACCATTAAAAAGCTATTAAAAAAAACGAGAAGGGGATATTAAATTTAATAACCTGGGAAATAAACTTAATTTATTTCTAATTTTATTAAAATAGCTTTCCTATTGTTCAGAATTCATCGTTTTTTTTTACATTTTATTAATTTCTATAAAATATAAAGTGAAAACCGAAACAGACCTGATGGTTACATTTAATTGAAATTCAGATTTAAATAGATATTATTAAAAATATCACTGTTTTTTTTTGTATTTCACACATTAAATGTTTAATGAAAATATTCATAAGTAAAAGGCAAATCCAACTGAGGAGTCATTTTTTTTGGCTCAAGAAGTGTTTGATTGTATCTGTGGGGGGATTTTTTAATTCCCATTTGTTTGGGTAGTTTCTCAAGAAATACAGACAATTAAAATTCACACTTGCTTATCATTTCCCTTACATGATAAGCCATAGATATAGATAAGAGTAACTAAAGTGACTATATAAAGGGAATTTCTAACTGACCATTAACTACTTTTAAAGTAACTATCGAAAATGTTGTGGCATAAATTTATTGGATTCGCAATTCTCAGTCTGGTGTTGACTCAATTCGAATTTGTCCAGAGTGACAATTCGGGTTGCAGGAACAACTTCTCCCCAGTTGGAGGAAAGTGTCTTTTGGTTGCCAATAATTATTCTAATTGGTATCAGGCGGATCGTCATTGTCGCTCTTTGGGTGCTGGACTTTTGAGCTTCCAGAACCAAACGCAATTGCAACAGATTGAACAATGGATAACTGTCAAGGCACCTTGGGTTTACGAGTTCTGGACTTCGGGCAATACTTTGGGTCAGAAGGGCACCTATTACTGGCAGAGTACTGGAGAGGTGGCTAAATATGTGCCCTGGTCATCGAATCAACCTCAGCCAAAGAATGGCGATTGCTTGATGCTCGATGCCAATCACAGCACGAATACTGGATACTCTGCCTACCGACTGAGCATCACGAATTGTGCGAATTATAAAACTCACATCTGCGAACAGCAACAACAGAAATATAATACAAGGATTTGCCTCAAGCCTGGATCCTACGAGAATGCTCAAGTTTTATCCTAAATTTCATTGATGAAAGACAAGATTTAACTTCTTACTTAATTTTCGAAATTATTTCTAAACTAACTAACTAAATAAAATACATTTTAATTTGATTTTATAAAATTAAAACTTGTTTTTTGCACTTTATCAATTAGATTATTTTCTAAGAATTTTTATTATTAGCATCTTTACTTTGTTTATTTCCTTGAATTTTCGAACAAAGATATGATTAAATTATTGTGTAAATTTTCAATTTCATATTTTATTTAATTCTTATCGCCTCTTAACTATTGTCAATTAAGGTAGGTGGAAATTTCCAAATATAATTAGAATAAGAAGAGTCATCGTAATTGGCTAAATATACATTTAATTGTATCAGTCAAGAGGAACTTTTCATTTACCATTTGATTAGGCAATTTAAGCTTCAACTTGCTTATCATTTCATCAAATTGATAAGGCAAAGATAAGCGCAACTAAAATTACTATATAAGGGGAATTTCCAACTGACCATTCACAGATTCAAAAATGTTGTGGCACAAATTAATTGGATTCGCTGTTCTCAGTCTAGTGTTCACTCAACTCGAGTTTGTCCAGAGTGATAATTCAGGTTGCAGGAATAATTTCACTTCTGTGGCAGGAAAGTGTCTCTTGGTTGGCAATATTTATTCCAATTGGTATAACGCGGATCGTCGCTGTCGCTCTTTGGGTGCTGGACTTTTGAGTTTCCAAAATCAAACGCAGTTGCAGCAGATTGAAAAGTGGTTAGTGGTCGAAGCCCCTTGGGTAGTGGATTTCTGGACTTCTGGCAATTGTTGGGGTCAGAAAGGCACCTATTACTGGCAGAGCACTGGAGAGGTGGCTAAATATGTGCCCTGGTCAGTGGGTCAACCCCAAATAAATGATGGCGAATGCTTGATTCTTTTTGGCAACGAGTTCAATAGCACGGGATTATCCGATTACCGTCTGACCATCAAGAATTGCGCTTACTATGCGCCTCCCATTTGCGAACAGCAACAACAGAACTACAATACAAGGATTTGCCTCAAGCCTGGATCCTATGAAAACGCTCAAGTTTTGGCCTAAATGGATTCTTTTTTTTAAATAAACTAAAACTATATTATGACAAATCAAGACAAGATTATCAACTTGAGTTTCATTTTGTTTTTGGCTATTTAAAAAGGCCTTGATCAACTTATCTATTAGTTTATTTTCTAAGACTTTATTTCTATTGTTTTTTATTAGACAGTTGAAGTATTTTGATATATCGTGTTGGACGTACTTTTCAAAGATATCATTTCCTGACCTCTGACCTCAATTTGAACCACTTACAGGTGAAATTTTGCAAATTGATGAAGTTGTCTCATCTATATCATTATTATCGTTCCATGACCTCTAACCTCAATTTGAACCACATACTGGTGGAATTTTGCAAATTAATTTCATTCATTCTGACCTTAATTTGACCCACTTACAGGTGAAATTTTGCAAATTGATGAAATTTTATCTTCTATGTTGTCTGAAAATTTCAGCTTTTTACCTTTAACTGTTTGGCCTACAGCTTGACGTGTCAGTGAGTCAGTCAGTACAAAGAGTTTTATATATATAGATGAATATGTATGTATTTGGTTATCTAATGTCTGAGTGAATAAAGGCAATTTAAGTTTCAACTTACTTATCATTTCATCAAATTGATAAGGCAAAGATAAGCGCAACTAAAATTACTATATAAGGGGAATTTCCAACTGACCATTCACAGATTCAAAAATGTTGTGGCATAAATTAATTGGATTCGCAATTCTCAGTCTGGTGCTGACTCAACTCGAGTTTGTTCAGAGTGAAGTTCCTGCTTCCGGTTGCAGGAAGGACTTCTCCCCGATTGGAGGGAAATGTCTTCGAGCCGTCTACAATTATGTTCATTGGTATGACGCGGATCGTCATTGTCGTTCCTTGGGAGCTGGACTTCTCAGTCTGCAGAATCAGACGCAGTTGGAGCAAATTACAGAATGGCTGAATACCATAATGCCCTACACTCTAGAGTTGTGGACATCGGGCAATTCATTGGGCCAAAAGGGAACCTATTACTGGCAGAATAATGGAGAACTGGCTCGTTATCTTCCCTGGTCAGCTGGAGAACCTATATCATCAAATGGCGACTGTTTGACTCTCTATGCCAGCGACTTCAACAACTGGGGACAGTTTAATTATCGTCTGACAGTCAGACCTTGTACAGGATACGCACCTCCTGTCTGTGAACAGGAAGTACAGAAATATACCACTAGGATTTGTCTCAAGCCTGAAGCCTTTGAAAACGCTCAGGTTTTGGATTAAAAAACATTATTTATAAGAACTTGTTTTTATTTGAAAATAAATGAGAACTTGATATTTCCTTTATTTCCTATTATTTATTTATGTTATGTTTTTATATGATTAATTTCCTTCTCAGAACTTTAATAATTTATTTATTTAATAATAAACTCGAACTTGAACCTGATTTTAAATTCTATTCATTTATATATGTTTTGTTAATATGATTAATTTCCTTCTCGGGTTCTGGTCTAAACAATTAATTATAAGAACTTGGTTTTATTTGATAATAAATTCGAACTTGAACCTGACTTTACTTTCTATTCTTTTATTAATGTTTTATATGATTAATTTCCTTTTCAGTTTTTGGTTTAAACTAAATAACTTAAAATAACTTGTTTCTATTTGATAAAAAACTACAACTTGAACCTGACTTTTTTTTACATTCTGGTTTTTATGTTTCCTTTTTATATGATTTATTTCCTTTATATGAACTTTATTTATTTATTTATTTGAAAATAAACTCGAAGTTGAACCTGATTTTTAATTCTATTCTTTTATTTATTTTAAGTTTTTATTTGCTTATTTGTGACTTGTGACTAATTATATTTGATTTCATCAATTGTTTATAATCAACTTTATTGGTTAGTTTTCTAAGAATTGTTTTTTTGGCATGAATTTTTATTAGTTTTGTTGTTTCAAGTTCTTCCCAAAGATATGAATAATTTATTGTGGAGATATTATACTTTATATTACAACACTTATCGCTTCTGAATTACTGTCAATCATATTGATCGCCGATAAGTGTCCCCTAAACTAAGTCTATACAAAAGGAATCCCCAAGTGAACAATCATTTAATCCTACCCCATAAAATATATATTATCTTGATTATTACGCGAAGCAAATGTACGAAAAATCTAATTTTAAAAGAGATAAGTTTTCGTCATAAAAACAATTTAATATAAATAAACAAAAAAGTAATGTTAATCGACTTTCCTAAATATCAAAGAGTATTTGAACTATTAGTTAAATTATATATATATTTTACATACTAATTTATAAAAATTAGAGTTATCGCTTTTAATCTTGTTTTATTTGATCGTATTTTAGATTAAATTGTTTTTTAAATTAAATTAATTGTGTCGTCTTAATTTAATCGCAACAATTTTCAATGAAATAATATTTAAAATATATGGTAACGAATTTATTACCATTCAATATATTATTGAGTATTTTTAAATTTTTTGGACCCTAAAAAATTCGATTTGACTCTTTTAAAAGGTGTAACAGAGTGTAAATCTATGAACGAAAGGATCTCAGAAATGGAAAGAGCTAGAAGCACCAAATTGGTTATACATGTAGAACTTTAATATTTCACATTTCCCACTGAAATAATAAAAAAATCATCTTGAAAAGGAAAAATATTTTAGAGGAATATTTTTAAAATTATCTAACTAGAAAAAATGTAAACATATTAAAATAAAACAATAATTAAAATATAATAAGCTTTAAATCTTGCAATATTATTCGTATACTTTTATATTATTTTAATTTAATAATAAGGTTTTTGTCTTATTTGACATTTTATGTTCTCGATGCATTTTTTAAAACAAAATTCTTAGTTTTAAGAAAAATCATGATTTTAGAACCATTTTTTTAGAAGTGTGCTACAGGGTATCTCATAGTCGAGCACTCTCGATTAAAACATTCATACTTTTATTTATTAGGCAGTTAAATTATTTTTGGCTTCCGTTAGTGGGAGTACTTCCCAGAGATATCACAAATTTACTGTGAAGGCTTTAAAATTATATTGCTACACTTTTAAACTGTTGTTAAGCATATCAGAAATTTGATAAGCAATTGATAAGAATGGTCAATAACTAAAACTATAAAAAGGGCATCCCCAAGTGAACATTTAATTAGTTGCTTTCAACATGTTGCGACAAACATTAATTGTGTTCACTGTACTCAGTGTCGTGCTGTTGCAGCTGCATCAGGTCAACAGTGAAGCCTCTGTTAACGACTGCAGTACAAACTTCACCAAGGTGGGAAATAAGTGTTTGTTGGCTTCCAATAAATGGTACACTTGGTATGAGGCTGATCGATATTGTCATTCGTTGGGAGCTGCACTTCTCAGTTTTAAAAATCAGGCAGAATTACTGCAGATTGAAAATTGGTTGAGTGTCTCAGTGCCATTTAGACTTGTGGAGTTCTGGACCTCGGGCAATACGTTGGGCAAGAAAGGCGAATATTATTGGCAAAGTACTGGAGAACTGGCTCGTTTTTTACCCTGGTATCCTGGAGAACCTACACCAGCTACTGGGGATTGCTTGGCACTCTATCCCAATGAATATAGCAACAGTTTTGGATACTCCGATTACCGATTGACCATCAGAAGTTGCACCTACCCCTCACCCCTCGTCTGTGAGCAGCAAACACAGCAGAAATACGAGTCTACTACCACAATGCTCTGCCTCAAGCCCGAAAGCTATGAAAATTCTCAGGTTCTGGTCTAAACTGAAGTAATTAAACTAATTATTGTAATAACATATGGTCAAGAACTTTAAATGTTATAAGTTTTAAAATAAAAATTATGACAAGCAATTATTTTTAAATATTTCCTATTAGAAAATAATTTGTACAATAAAAATAATATTTCTTATTTGTTAGACTAATTTTAATATTATTATTTTTTATAATAAAATAAAAATTATGAAGTAACTCTTATTAAAGAATTTATTGTAATTAATTAATAGCAATAACTTCGACAGTTATAAGATTTAAAATAAAAAAAATTATGACAAGCAATTACTTATTTTACAACTTATTTTTTAGTTTTAATATATTTTGTACAAAAAAAATTAAATATTTCTTACTTTTTTAGACTAGATCTATGCTATAGAATAAAAATTCCGAAATAACTTTTATTTCTTAACAATCATTTTAAATATTAATTTTAGTATAAAAAAATAAATCTTATTCCACAATATTTATTGTCAAACTAAAATAAATATTAGTTTTAGTAACAAAAATAATTCGTTTTCCTATTTATGTAAAACTAAAATTAATATTATTTTAAGTAACAAAAATAACTCTTTTTTCATAACTTTTATTGTAACACTAAATTAATTATTATTCATTAAGCTTTGAATATAAATGGAAAATTTGCAAACATTTTGGAATTAAAAAAAAGAATTTAAAAAAATATATATATATATTATTCCTGAGAAATTATTAAAAATTATATTTGCGGATTTCGATAATGAATAGAAAATTTAAAATTTGGGTTTCTTCCTATTATTTTCAGTCCCTGAACTTATTTCGTTAATAAAATACATTATTTGACTTGCTATTTTTTTAATTTTTATTATTCTTTAAAGCAGTGGTGAAAAAACTTGTATTTTCCTATCAGAATTTTTCATTTAACAGTTGAGGCATTTTTGTTGAAAGTACTTAATAACAATATGATTAATTGTTCACTTTAATTGAGGTCTTAAATTTTAAACGCTGTCAATCATATCAGCAATGTGATAAGCAGCAGATAAGAATATTTAAGACTATATATAGAAGGCATTTCCAGCTGAACATTCAATTAGTTAATTCTATACGCAGATTCAACATGTTGTGGCACAAATTAATAATTTTCACTGTTCTCAGTTTGATGCTGTTGCAGTTTCATCAAGTAAACAGTGAAGCCTCTGTTAACGGATGTAAAAACAACTTTACTTTAGTGGGAGAAAAGTGTTTGTTGGTTGTTAAAGAATATTATAATTGGTACGAGGCAGAACGTAATTGTCACTCTCTGGGAGCTGGATTACTCAGTCTGCAGAATCAATTCCAATTGCAGGAGGTCAATAAATGGCTAACCTCTGTAATAAGACCTTATATGATTGATTTCTGGACATCACTCAACACTCTGGGTGGCAAGAAAGGCTCCTATTATTGGCAGACAACTGGAGAAGTGGCTTATTATTTGCCATGGGGACCAGGACAACCTCAACCGATAAGTGATTGCACCATTGTCTACTCCACCAACTCGGTAGTTGCGGATTATGGTTTATGGATCTATAATTGCATGTCTCTAGTAGCTTCCATCTGTGAATATCAACCACAAGAATTCACTACAAGAATCTGCCTGAAGCCGGGAAGTTTTGAAACAGCTCAGGTTTTGACCTGAATTATGATTAATAATACTATTTATTAAAAAATAAATAATAAATCAATTTAAACTAAAGTGCCTTCTTCTTTTGTATAAGTTCAGAAATAGTTAAGATACTACGCTTAAGTCTTAGAATAGTAATATCAACATTTATTTTTAATTTTTCAAAATAAAAAATATTTTTTACTTAATTAAATGATATGGATTTTCTTTTATTTATATATTGTTATTAATTTTATTACATTTAGTTGCTTGAATTATTTTTCTAAAATTGATTTAATCTTTGAATTCGCGTGAACTGCTTGAGTGATTAAATTAAGATTAATTTATAACACTTTCGACTGTCTAAAATGGGTTTCCTAAATCAAAGTAATTCCTATTCCTTATCAAAATATTTCCGCTTGTTTGTTGCTCTTATCATTTGGCATGTGTGAAAGCTGATAACAGCTTATCAAATCGTCAAATTAGTCATGAAGTATTTAAGTATTTATAAGACGGGCAACCCCAATATGAATTGCAGCCATTAACAATTACTTAAGCTGTTGGCCAATTAATAACAAATTTAAAATTTATCCGTTTTCAATTTCAGATATCAGAGATATCTTAAGAAACAAAAAAGTTTTTCACACTAAAGGTTAATTTGCATCCGATTGTCCCTATGTCAGCTATATGATATATTAATTCGACTTTGACCAAATTTGGTCAAGATGTTAGAGACAGTCTCAAATACCCATTTTCTGACTTTGGTTGAGATATCTTAAGAAACAAAAATGTTTTGACCTCTGACCTCAGGTAAACACACTTGCAGGTGGAATTTTACAAAACGATGTCTTATTGCACGATGAAATTGTCTCAGCTGTGTTGTGTGAAAATTTCAGCTTTTCACCTTTAGATTTTTGGCCTACACGTTGATGTGTCAGTCAAAATTAATTGCTTTCACTGTACTCAGTTTAATGCTGCTTCAGTTGCATCAAGTCAACAGTGAAGCCTCTGTTAACGAATGTAAAACCAACTTTACATTAATAGTAGACAAGTGTTTGTTGGTTGTTAATGAAAATTATAATTGGTACGAGGCGGAACGTAATTGTCACTCTTTGGGAGCTGGATTACTCAGTCTGCAGAATGAATTCCAATTGGAGCAGCTCAATACATGGCTAAATTCCACAATAACACCCAATATGATCAATTTCTGGACATCGGGAAATACTATGGGTGGTAAGGAGGGAATCTACTATTGGCAGACAACTGGAGAGGTGGCTTATTTTTTGCCCTGGATGAAGGGACAACCTCAGCCAACAGGCGATTGTCTAATGATCAAATCCAAAAAGACATTGACTGCGGATTATAGATTGGGGATCGATAATTGTATGACTCCGGTAGCTTCCATTTGTGAATATATACGACAAGAAACCACTTCAACCACAACTTCTATTGCCTAAATTCTGACAATTCTGAAACAGCTCAAGCTTTTCCCTTATTAATAAATTGTTAATAATATTAATTATTAATAAATAAATATGAAATGCATTTAAATTAACGTGTCTTCTATTTTTGTGGTCTTTGTTTTACTTAAATGTGAATATGTATAATATAACATTATCCATAAATTCTGAAATACATATATACTAATCATTAATTATATATTAATTATTAATAAATAAATTTGAAATGCATTTAAATTAACGTGTATTCTTTTATTTGTAGTTTTTTTTTCTCAAATGTGAATATGTATATATAATATAATATAATCGATATATTCTGAAATATATACTCGTAATATACTACTTTTAAATTTGCTATTTTTATTAAATTTCGTTATTATATTTTGCATTTAATTAAATGGTATGTATGATTTCTTTTATTTTATTTTATTTTGTTATAATATTTTATTTTCATTATATTTTTTTATTATTTTTAATTTAATTCCTATAATTTATCTGATGCGATACGTTTAACGATTATGTGAATGTCGACTTGTTAATTCCTTGAATGGTTTTGTTTTATCTTATCTAATCTTTAAATTCTCGAGAACTGTTTAAGTTACTTAATTAAGTTTAATTTATAACAATTTCAGCTGTCTTAAATGAGTTTTCTAAATCAAAGTAATTCCATTTTCTTATCGGAATTTGTATTCTTGATAATTGATTTTAACATTTACTTATCATAGTCAGCAACTACAATTGAAAAGTATAAAATAATAAAAAGGAAACCACATTGCAAATTGTATGATTCTAATAAACGTGCCATACAAATTTATTTAATTTATTTATAATATTTAAAGTCGACTATTTAAAATTAAAGCTTAATGACTTTTTTACTAATGAATAAATTATTCAACTTAAGCTAAGAGTTTAAGTAAAATATTCAATAGAAAATATTTCTTTAGTTTGCATATTTCTTGGATTTTATTTGCTTTGCTTTTGAGACTGGGAAATGCTTTGTGGTTTTGCTTGACTGCTTGTTTGAGGTATCGTTTATCGGTTATCGATTGTCAAACGCATACTTTTTTACACTTTACAACTTGGCAATTGGCAAACGAACGCATTCAAGGATTATTTGCCTGGCAACGCAACATCTTGAGAGAATGGGAGAATGGGAGGATGAAAGGACAGCTGACATGACCGTTACATACAACGTATATATGTAGTAAAAAACAGACACAAACACACACAAACACTTACACACACATTGCACGGCGACAGCATGCAAAATTACAGCGATTTTTATTGCGGTTCTGCTTCGTTGCCTGACACTGAAAGCATTCCAAAAATGGTTTTGGCTCAAACTGAACAGGATGTTGGTAAAATCAAGGGGGGAGTTGTAGAGGGGGAATTGTTCACTGATAAAAAACAGAGGTTCTTAAATCTCTGAATTTAGAATTTTTGGGTGGAACCAAATGGGTTGAGAACATAGAATTTTTAAAGTTAGAAAACAATTCTTGATTTTAATCCTTTCAATATTTAAATAAGTCAAAGTTCTTATTATATAAGTCTTTATAGACTTTTATTCAATAAAATACATCGAAAACTCTTAAAAAGACTGAAAAAATTAAATTCAATAATAATAATTTATATTTAATTTTATTTTCTTTAATATTTCTTAATTTTGAATAATAAAATCAAAGTCTTTAAGTAACTATTATAAATGATTTTTTTGCATATTTCTCATAACAGTTATGGTTCCTGTTAAGAACTGCGATTTTTTAGATTAATATTCTTAGATTTATTAATTTGGTTTTAAAATGACCTTATTTTAAGAATAAAATATATAAAATAAGATATAAATAAAATAAAATGAACTTATTTTAAGAACAAAATATATAAAATAAGATCATTTTAAGAATAAAATATGAAAGATAAATGTTCTTGATTTTAGAATTTGGTCTTTTTTTTCAGTGTTGGATTGGAGAGATGGGATATGTGAATGGAGAGAGATGGAAAATGGGCGGAGCGAGGATTGAAGCAATGTTCGGCACGTTACACTTTTTGTGGGTTTTTTGTTACCATTGAAAATCAATCTAAATATTAATTGCATATATTCCATGGCGTATTATTTGCATACATTTTTGTGTGGGTGTGTGTGTATGTGAGTTCTAAAAATAAATTGAAATTGCCAAAGCATGCAGATATACATGTGTTATATATATAGAATTTAGACATAAAACATACGTGACTATGCCATAATAATTGCGGTGAGTTTGACACTTTTGTTTATACTGCAATTATTTCAGATAGTTTAATTTCTCTGGCTTTGGAAATGTGGTTGTTGCACACACACACACACACACTTATACACACACACACAGAGTTTATCCTTATGCCACAGTTGCTTTCAACGCTTTTTTTCCATTCCGTTGCACTTTGCCGACACACAAAATTCAATTTGCCATTTTGCCCTGAAGTTGCTCAACTGGGCGTGGCAACCGCCCACCGCCCACCGCCCATCGCGTTTGCAAACTGCATTTGGCTTCGCATCTTCAGCATTTACTTCAGATTTTCTTTTTAATACCCATTAAACGGGCTACAAAATGGGGTGGTATAAAAGTTGACTACCGTATATTTTATGTTTATTTTTATTGCACTTTATTTCTTAGCAATATCGAAATTCTTCTCAGTTTTTAAGTAATCAAAAATATTATTTTTTTTTTAAAACTTTCACTATATTTTCATAAGATATCTGTTAGTCAATCAGCATTCAACTTGAAATTTTCCGGATATTTTTTGAAATTATGTTTAGTATTTTTATTCGTTTATTTCTTGTCAATATCGGAAGCTGTTTCCGTTGTAAGATAATTGACTTTGTAATCTATCTTAAAAGATTCACATTTTCTCTAATATAATATATAGAATATCCCTTAGTCAATAATAATTTTCTTCCTATTATTTTAATTTTTATTTTATTTTAAAATGTTTAATCGATATAAGAGTTCTTCCCAATTGATAGATATATAGTTTTAGAATCTATCCTAAAGCTTTTATATTATTTCTTTAAATAAAATATAATAAAAATATAATATAATAAATTTATATATTTTATTTAATATATTTTAATTATTTAATCATAATTTAAATTATATTTAAATGGGTTTAATTTTTATTAATTAATAAGTTTTTATCAATCCTAAAAGTTTTACATTTATTCCGTATTTAATATCTAGAAAATCTCTTAGTCAATCGGCCCTCCTGTTATTTTCTTCAATTTAATATATATGTAAAATTATAATACCTATATCAATCTTAAAGCTTTAAACTGCTTTCAATAATTACCACCGAGAATATTTCGTAGTCTATTAACACTCAAGCTAAAATGTTCTTGTCATTTCAATTGAATTTGTGTTTTTATAATAAACTTTTATATAAAAATAAAAGTTAGTTTTAATTTCTAAATCTATATATTTAAACGCTAAAATCTTTCTCTTAATAATTCATATATTAAAATAAATACAAAAAGTATTATTTTGGTAATACATTTAAACGCTAAAATCATTCCCTTAATTACCTTCTAGAACATGTGTTAGTCAGTCAGTAAAGGTTTTCTTGTAATTAAAAATGTAATTAAATATATAAGCTTCTTTTTCATTAAATTTCTAAATCTAGATTAATATCTGTCTTTAAACGCTTAAATCTTTTACTTAATTACCTTCTAGGATATTTGTTAGTCAATCAACAATCAAGTTTAAATTTTCTAGTTATTCAAAATATATTTAGATATTTAAAAGCTTATTTTTCTATTAATTTCTAAATCTATATCAATATCTTTCCCTTAATTACCATCTAGGATATCTGTTAGTCAATCTGCTCAAAAGTACAAATTTTTTTTATTATTTTTTTTGCTTGCGTATATTTCTTATTTATTTTTCATTTTAATTTTCTGCTCGGCTTGGCCGCAGTTGCCACAGGCGCATTTTGATCTGCTGTTGCTGTTTTTTTTTTGCTGCTGTTGCCACAATTTGTGGCATTTGCCACCTAAAGCACTAATCTGTAACTATAATTGCATTTAGATATTGCACATGAAAGGCTTTGTCTTGTTAAGAGTTCAAATGTCAACAAATATGAGCAAAGAAACGAGGAAATTCTGAATTGTGTGACAAACTGACAGTCTGACAATCTGTCAGTCTGACAGTCTGGCAATCGAGCAATATAAATGTCGCCAAAAGTGTAGAAAAGATCAACTGCGTGTGGCGGAAAAACTTTGGCGTCATATGTGAATTTTGCCTTTTGTGGTGTAACAATAAAAAAATCTGGGTGCAAAAGTTGAAACCATTGTCTGGCAAACAAAACTGCAGTAAAAGTTTTTTCCAACTGCAACTGTGGGTGGCACATAGAAGAGGGAAATGTGAAAGGGAAAGAGAAGTAGGAAAAAGGCATCTCCAGTTTATACAAACAGTAAATATGCGTGACAAAAACTTGCTCTTCCGGCCTTTTCATAAGCCCAAGACACAAAAAAAAATTTAAAACGAGCTCCCGACTATAGGATACCCATTACTTTCTTTGAATATATATAAAGTATTATGCGAATTTTAAATTCTAAAGATATAAAAACTCTAAGTTTATAATAATAACTACAAACAATTAAAGTTAACAGTTAAATCGTACTTTAAAGTAATAACAATCCAAAAAAATATTCGGCAAAACATTTATTTTATATTGAATATTCCTAAAATGGGCCCAAGCACTTGGATATCCGTCGACACGGCGAAGATTTGATGCCCTTAAATTTTCGACTGATCGTTCCAATGACAGATATATGATATAGTGGTCCGATTTTAACCAATTTTGGTCTGGAGGTATAAAACCAACTTGAATGCATATTTTGTCAAATTAATTGAGATATCTCGGAAAACAAAATAGTTTTTTATACTAAAACTTGGTATTCGACAAATCGGTTCTATGGCAGCTATATGATATAGTGGACCGATTTGAACCAATTTTGGTCCGGATATAAAGGACCAACTTGAATCTATATTCTGTCAGACAAAAAAGTTTTCCATACTAAAACTTTATCTTCAACCGATCTATCTCTTATAGTCTCTGAGATCTAGGAGCTCACACGGACGGACGGACAAACGGACATCTCTATATCGACTCGGCTGTTGATGCTGATCAATAATATATATACTTTATAGGGTCTGCCACGAATACAATATACCCTTTTACTTAATTTTTAAGTAACGGGTATAAAAATGAGCACTAAAGGAAAAGTAAGGCAACTGAATGTGGTAAAGTAGAGAAAGGAGAAGGGTAAGGGAAAAGGGAAAAGGGGAAAAATGGAAGTAACTGGCCAAGTGAAAATTTCAAACTAACTAGAAACCACTTAAGGATGACGCTGTGCTGTGCATGTGAAGCTAAAAGACAAAGAACCTGTCCTGCCATCCAAGTATAATAATAAAAGTAGAAAGTTATGCAGCACACAGCAGAAAGAAAAGTGTAGAAAAGAGCGATGAAATGTGGGACAAGGTGAAGGGAAAATATGACGAGCTCATACACTGCTAGGAAAAACAGCTTATCTGTGAACTCTACTCGAGAGGATAATACGAAACTGATGCGAGCTTACAGACTGAGCAATTGTTTAAGCTATTTTTATTGGAACAAACTCTCTTTAAAAATGCATCAAAAGCGATTTGTTTCGCATCTTTTGCGATTGTTTTTTGGGATATGTGAAAATATGCAACTTACAGTGAGTGCAAATTGAGATAAGACTCCGATGAAAATATGTGTTTGATAAGAAGTTATTATCATAACGATTAAAGTGGAATTCGCATGTAGAAAAGGAAGGAGAAATTACTTGAAATGGTTATGAATGCTTAATCCAGAGAATTGGTATTTAAATTTAAATTTAATTTAAATTTAATTATTAAATAAACTATTTATTGAGCGAATTTTTAAAAACCTATTTCTCAGTTTTGAAGCTGTTTGATTAAAACTTTATTTTTTCTAATTAAATTAAATTTAGTTATTAAATTATTAATTAAAACTTGGCTCTCAGTTCTTAAGCTTTGTGATTGTAATTTTATTGTATTTGGATTTTTATATTCAGTGTTATATTCATTTTAATTTATTTATTAAAATTTAGCTTATTTTATCATATTTTAGCGATTTTGCATATTTTAAAATACTTAAAAACAATCGTACAAATTTAAATTGAAACTAAATTTAATTATTAAATTATTAACTTAACTATTTATTGAGCAGAATTCTTAAAAACCTATCTCTCAGTTATTAATCTGTGTGATTGAAATTTTATTGTCGCTATTTAAACATTGAAAACAATCGATTCAGATTCTTACAATCAGTATGGTAATTTTATTTTATTTATTGCATATTTTAAATAATCTTTTTCTTTTGTTTTGTTGCCTTTAAGTTTACTCTCATTTTATGATATTCATTTATATTTTTAGATTATTTAAACAGTCTCTTTTTCAAATCTATTCCGACTGTCAAATTGTCACAGCACTGTTTATATTATAAAGCATATGAATATTTAGAAAAAATAACTTATTTTATATGAAACATTTTGTACGAAAATATTTTAAAAATAACTCTTAACGTAACATAGTGTATTTATTCTTCGACAGAAAAATGTTCAACTCATACGTAGGAATTTATAGAAATGTGAACTAAACTAATTCCGAGTTGACATTGCGAATTGCAATTGGTATGCAATTGGTATCACAAAGCTAAAGGATTGCTTTTGTTTTTGCAATAGGAATGCATTTGGCATTTTGCCAATTGAAAAAATATAAAATGAAAAATGATGTCAAAAGATGCATTAACTTCTGTAAGGCAATTTCAATCATAAATTCTTAGAAAATATGAAATATGAAAAATATTTATTGGCAGGATAAGAACTCAGCTCTGAGAAACAATAAAAAATGAGATTTAAAATTAAATTAATAATATAAAAACAATTTTATAAAAATAAATTAAATTATTTAAAGTAGCAGAAAAATAAATATATTTAATATAGAGCATAATAATCTGAATGTGAAGTAGATATATTATATTTAATCATTTATTTTTTAAGCTTATAAATCTATTTATAACTTTTAATAAATTAGAATAAATGTGTTTTCAATTTTATTTTAATTTTTAAATAATATATTTTTCTGTATATATGAAATATGACACATAGCTCTTTTGAGGACAATAACTCTACTTTTATAGAAATAATAAAAAAATATTTAAAAAGAAGGTATTAAATTAAAAAAGATTTTACTAAAGTTAATAAAATTATTTAAAGCAGTAGAAAAATAAATATATTTAATGTAGAATATAATAACATTAAATTTATATAAAATATTTATTAAATTGTAATAATTATATTTTCTAATTTTGTTTTAAGTTTTGAATAATTATATATTTTTCAATTTCTATTCTTAGAACAAGAACTCAGCTCTGAGGGAAAGAAGAAGAAATTCAATTTAAAATTAAATTAATAAAATAGAAACGATTTTACAAAAGTAAATTAAATTATTTGCAACTTAAGCAGTAGAAAAATAAATATACTTATTAAATTAAGAGCATAATAATCTGACTGTGAAATAGATAAATTATAATAAATAATTTAATTTTTCAGCTTATAAATATATTTGTAACATTGAATATATTTTAAAATTTGTATTTTCTAATTTTATTTTAAATTCTTAATAATATATTCTTGTTGATCGCTTTAAGTGGACTTTAAATAAATAAATGAATAAAAATAAATAATTTAAAGCAAACGAGGTGCTCGGTTAACTTAAGGAGCTGAGAAACTTAATTGAGTTATGTCTTCAACTTGGGTTAAGAGTTCGTAGTTCAAGCGAAAAGCAGCGTGTTGAATTTACAATCTCAAGTTTTCCGCGCTGCATTTTCAAGAAACCAATTTGTATCATTAATTATGCATATGCGGTTGATTTTGTAGCTGCTTCTTCTTCTCCTGATTCACCTCCTGATTCTTCTCCTTCTACTTTAGCTGATGATGAAGTACCTCAACGATGGATGCTCTTGTGGATTTGTTCGGGCGGCAAACAAAAATAAATCCGCTCCGTTAGCCACCAATGCGATAACAATAACAATAACAACAACAATAACAATGAGAAAGTGAATACGAATACGAAAACGAATACTTATACACTGAAAAAAAAGACCAACTTCTAAAATCAAGAACATTCATCTTAAATATTTTGTTCTTAAAATAAGACCATTTTAAGACCAAATTAATAACACTAAGATTATTAATCTAAAAATTAGCAGTTCTTAATATACGAATTAAAAATCTTAAATTGATAAGAAAATTTAAATATGTCATATTTAATATGAAGACAATAATGGCACTGTGGTTAACAAGTCGAGGGATCGAAATCCGCTCTAGCCAAGGAAAAAACATATAATCGGAATATTTATAAACAAAAAATAAATCCAAAAAAGGAATAAATATCAAAAAAAAAAAAAGTTTAAAGTTTAAAACAGCTGCCTTGTTTTTTTATTTTTGGTTTGAGAATTAAAGACTGTTTGGTCTTAAATTAAGAACTTATTCTTATTTGAAATGTTCTTAAAATCAAGATGTGTTTTCTAAATTTAAGGATTTTATGCTATCGACGCATGTTTTAAACCAAAATTCTTAGCTCTGAGATCAAAATCTTTATTTTAGAACAATTTTTTATCAGTGTACGAATAGGAATACAAATACATATGCAGCTGTGTGTTTTTGTTGCATATGCAACATGCGGGCAGGAAAATCCTTCGCTTTTTCAAGGATAATGGAATATATTTTGCCCTTAAAGACCAGCTACATGCCATACAATGCTAGCTACAACAACAACAGCAACTACAACAACAACCATAACAACTAGAGCAACAGCAACAACAACAACAATGGCATGTTCTAAAAATACAACCGTAAGTTGGCGTACATGCAGCTTAATGGGCAAAAGCGGCCAACAGCAAAGACTGCGTCTACAATATTGATTGGAATACACACACACACACCAATATATACACACACCAACACACACACACATACCCAAAAACACACACTCACACACACAGTTACATTGAGGGACGCACTCACGGTTACAGCTGTAGGGCATAAGCAGCAAACACACACAAACACACACACACCTTAAACACACACACACCTTACACACACATCGAGCGAAGAAGCTGTGGCACACACTGCTAATGTTGTTCTTGTTCTTGTTTACATACCCGGTAACCAAAGATGCATATAACCGAGTAAACCAACTTCCTGCCAATAAATGTAACAAGCAGTTAAAGTTGTAATCCACAAATCTCTAGAGATTTGTACATCTTTTTTATATAAACTTAAAGATTTCATTTTTCGGAGATACTTAGGAGTAACATTTTAAAAAACAAAAGCATTATTGATTTTTATAACATTTTTGTAATAAATAAAAAAATATTATATTAAAATAGTGTTCCTTTATCTATAAAAAATATCTCACATTTAAAAGCGAATTTATGCCGGTTTATTTAATTTATAACTTAATTGTTCTGGTTATTAAATCTCTTAAGCAAAATATTTTTAGTCCTGAAATATATGGAATTTAATTTTTCGGACATATGTTCCATATTTAAAAAGAAAACCAAAATTATTAATTTTTAGCATTAGTAATTTTAACAATAATAATAATCAGCTGCGACAAATTAAAAATAAATACAGTAAACCTATTAATTTGATGCATATTTCAGCAATTAATAAATTAATGTAAAATGAAAGTTGTGCATTTTTATTCATTTAAAAAAAAAATTTCATTTAATTTAAAGAGTAATTTCATATAATTTTTTAAGACATTCAATCTCTTACACGAAAAGTCGTTACTCCCGAAATACAAGTGTTTAATTTTTCGAAGTTATTTGCGGTCACAAAAATCAGCTGCTATAATTTTATTTTTAATTTTCAAAAACTTTTAAATATTGCAACATTTTATAATACCAATACATAAATAAAAAAATGTATATTAGGCATATTTATTTAATTTAAAAATAAATTTAATTGAGTGGAAAAAAGTATTATATTAAATTCAGTCTTTTATCATTTGACAGCAATCAAAGTTGGTTTCAGGAAGGATGAAAATTGTTTTTCTATTAATTGTAGCTTGCTAGAGACTTGCAGTGTATAAATGTTAATGTACTGATACGTGCAGGGTATCTGGCAGTAGTGCACACACCACTGAATTATTCTTGTACTTGTTTTTCTTGTTACTGTTGTAGCTGTAGTTGTGGCAACCGTAAGCAAACAGCGAAACGAACAACAACAACACAAGCAAAACAACCAAATTCACACACACACACACAGCATACACACACACATATACACACACACACACACACACACAGTTACAAGGCGGGCAAGTTAAAGTGGATAATGGACGCTGCTGCTCGCCAGGAAAGAAGAAAAGCAAAGGCAAAAGGCAAAAGAGCGCACCGCATGCGAATTGTGCTTCCCCTTTTCTGTTTCCTCTCCCCCTTTCACCACTTTCTCTGCCTTTCACTGCCTTTCACACCCCTTCATTTCACTTCTCCCCCCAAATCAACCGTGCGTACAACGCTCGGTTCTATTTTTAGACACAGCGCTCAATGTGCGAGAGCAACAACAGTTGCTCCAAAGAAGCAATAAAAACAAACAGAGTGAGAGCGATAGTAACAGAGAGAAAGAGAGCGAGAGAGAGAGAGAGAGAGAGTAAATGTAGTTGCAGTGTTGCCAGAATTTCAAGGGCTAAAACAACTCATTTTATATTTTATTAATTATAAATAGCAATAATTACAATTTATATAAAATGCACAAAAAATAAGTAAAGTTGTTTGTTTTAATTAATTAAATAATTTTAACTGAAGGCCTTGGACGCCGTGATAAATTTAAGTTTGTTTATACTGTAACCTTGCTATATATAATTATATTAATAGTAAAAATAATAATTTTGTTATAATAAAATATAGGTTGGTAATATAAGTTAAAAAAAATTAAATTTTTGTATGTTGTATTGCAACAACAAATTTTTAGAGATATTAACGACATAATATACCGAATTTATATCATTTTCGTACTCCGTTACTGATTAAAAATATATTTATTGGAAAAATTTAGAACAAGTTTCTAATTACTAAAATATAAAATGTATTTAGAGACTGTTAATATTAGTTACAATATTAACATATTGCCTTTATAAGTATTTCTCTATAGATTTACTGTCTAAAAAAGTTTTTCACGATTTGATACAAGGCAAATTTCGTTAAGGAAACTAATGGGCTTTTTATTTCCAAAATATTGGATATTAAAATGTCTTTCATATTTAAATAATATAATAAAATATTTTAAATCTTGAATATTAAAACCTTTTTGAAATTTTACTCTATTCTTTAGATTTAATCAATTGACAAAACGAATTTTTACAGAGCATAATTTTATTAAAAATTATAATAATATAATAATATAAAAAAATGTTTCTGCATTTAAATATTGGAATTTATCTCTATTTGTTTACCCGAAATCTGTTTTCGACAGTTGGTTTGTATTAAATATTATATATAAAAATAACTGCCATTTCCCGATTTGAAAAAGTTATAAAAGTGTTTTTTAAAATAGTCAGATTTCCATTTATATATAAATAAATATATATTCCAAATATATATAAATATAATTTCTATACATTTTGTAGATTATTCTATTCTAATAGTATAGCTATAAAATAGCTAAAATGGCAACACTAATTAATCTAAAGGAACAGAGAGAACACTTTAGTTGTAGAACTGAAACGGGTTCAAGTCAAAATGGCTGCAAATTCTACACACAAGGCACTACAAATCTCAAAGTGCTGAGCCACTGTCCGTTTACCAGTGTGTGTGTGTGTGTAAGAGTGTGTGAGAGTGTGTGTGTGTGCGCAAATTGAGCGCATAAATTGTTTTAATTGCAGTAAACCAATTGCAGCAAAAACGCGTTGCAAGTAAGCAGAAAATAAAGACAACGACGACAGCAACAGCAACAGCAACAACAACAGCTACAACGTTTACACATGATCCGCAGGCAGTACATCAATCAACGTCAAATTTGCATAAAAAAATATTTACAATAATAATTACATAGCAGCAAATTAACATAATTTTGAATGGCATTTTTGCAAAGCGTTTGCCAACAACAACAACAGCAATATTGCTGACAGCAGCAACTACAACAAGTATGACAACAACCCTAAATGACACTCACACACATAATTATTTTACCAGATTTTTTAATTCCAAAAGAAATTTAAAATTTAGGCCCAAAAATTTATATTTTCCGTAGTTTAAAAATATAAAAATGTAAGACGATTGATTTAAATTTAAAATAATTAAATTAATATTATAATAATTTAAATAATTAAATGATTTTCGAGGACTATTTAAAAATGTAAGCTGACTTTTAAAAGAGTTTTAAAATAAATGCCTGACTTTACAAAAATTCATTACTTTCTTAGTTCAAAAATAGTTAGCTGTAAAAATAGTGATTTAAATTTAAGACTATATAAATAGTTCATAGATATGTATATTCATACATTTTCAAAAAATATTTTTTTATTTTTAAAATTGATTCTAAATTCTCGAAAAATTATTATATTAAATTAAATTATTAAAAATGCACGCACACCTCGGAAAAAACTTTTATAATAAATGCTAGACTTTACAAAATTTTTTAAAAATACATTTAATATAGCACAATTTGTAAATTAATTGTTTTTTTAACTCAATGGTTCAAGTAAAAAGGGAAATATTGTACACAGAAAAATTCCGAAAAAAAATCAATGCAATGTGTATCAATCAGAAGTACGATAATCCCAGATTTTCTTAAAACAAGTACGAAATTCTTGATTCAAGCATGATTTTTCTCATTAATATTTTGTTCTGTATATTTTTTTTAGTTAAATCAAATTTGTTAGGCTTCTTTTGACTTTTTAATGTTGAGTCGTTGCCATTTTATTCTCATATATTGTATTAATTTAATAATAATATAAGGAATATATACTTAAAAAATGCATGTTAAATTCAAAAATGTTAAAATTTTATTTTAGAATATTTTTTTATTTTCTGTGTAGCTTAGTGTAATCACACACACAGGAGGGGCGTTTAAAGTTTGCGCCTGTTTGGCGTTAACAAGCCGCAGCCATTGCGTTTAACTAAGCGTGAATGTAACTCTGTGTGTGTGTGTGAGTGTGTATATGTGTGTGTTAGTGTCTGTGTGTTGGCAACAACATTGTTGCTAAAATGATTTTGAAAAACCATCAATAACTCAAATATAATGACAGTTTTCCACTTGTTGTTACCAGGCAGCCAAGTCGACTCGACTCGACTCAAGTTGAGTTGAGTTCCGTGCCGTAAGTGAGGCTAAATGGATGAATAACTTAAACCAGCTGCTTCTATAAGTCCCAAGTGTGTGTAGATATATATATATATATATATACATGTCAGTGCGCTTGATGTGATGTTATGTAATGTAATAACGTCAATCAAATTTCAAAAAAGCCTGGCCAACTATTTGAAAATCAATTTTCATTCAGCTAAACTCTAAGAAGCAGTCAGAAAAAGATAGAGCAAGTAAAAGAGAGGAAGAAAGGAAGCTTCACCTAAGTAAATATATATGTATGCGTTTAAAATTTGCTGAGAGAGAGAGAGAGAGGAGTCTGGTTAATGTAGCAGAAGGCCATCAGTAAAGTGTAACATGGCTCTAAGCCATGACTAGAGGAATTTGCAATATTTGCTGGGGCAAACACACAGCTAAAGAACTCAGCTCGGCTGAATAAGTTTTCAAAATGTCATGGAAGTTGAGCGGAAAAAAATGTCAGGTTGTTGGCTTAATAAGTATTAAATGCTGTGTAATCAGAAATAAACAAACGAGAAAAAGAAACCCATTAATAATACCAATAAGCAATTAATCATCACAACACTTCAAGTTAAAGTCAATGAAAGCTTTATCAGCGACATAAAATCTGCTCACTTTGCGAAAAAACTTGTTGATTGGCTAACGCGGCGTATGAGTTATATTTATTTATTTACCCCATTATTTCGTAAATTTATTTATTAATTTTTATTAATTTATGCATTTATTTGGGTTATCAAATAAGAGTTATGAGTTAAGAAAATCAAGCACGAAAAATGCTATCAATATATTTAAAAGCGAACATCTTAAATATATTTAAATAAAATTTAGAATGTTTGAAAATAAAATATAAAAAATGTTAAAAATGTATAATTTTAAATCATTACAAAAAAGACAATATAATGATGAATACTAAAATTCTTATTTAGCTTACAGCTTAAAGTATTTAACTATTTGCATATTACTCATACGCACTGTGTGCGTGCTATTAATTTATATTTATTTCTGATTTTATTTATATTACAAATAAGAGTTATGAATTTTAAAAATCAAAAAAGGGAAAAGTGATAAATATGAATCAAAGCGAAAATCTTATTTATTTATTTAAATATTGATTTATAGTTATTTATTTTTTATCAATAATGAATTCATTTTTTAATTTATTTATTTAATAATTTATAATATTTTTAAAGTATTAATTTATTATTTTTATTATTAAATGTCAACTTCGACTATTTACTTTCAAAATTTGGATTAAATGTACTTAGTTGATAAATAAATAGGTTATCCAAGAAAGTGCTTTGAAGTATTTAGATATTTGCTTGCTTATTAAGCATACGCACTGTGAGACCATTTAAGAATTTAATAATTTATTTATTTATTTTTCTACTTATTTATTTATTTTATTACTTATTTATTAAATTTTTAATTTAATTAAATATTTATTAGATTTTTTATATATTTATTTTATTATTTATTGACAATTAAGTAAATAGATAATAAAATAAAATGCTTATATTTAAATTTATAAACATAAAACACTTTTTAAATATTTATTATATAATTCAGATTAAAGTTGTAATATTTAGTTATTTTTCCTGTGTTTATATTACGCATACGCACTGTGTGCAGAGCATTTGAGCATCACTTGAAGTTGCATTTGTTTCCATGTCCATGTTTTTATTGCGGCTTTCGCTCTGCTTGCCACATTTTCCTCCCCTCTTCAGCCCGTTCCCCCCTGGCTTACACTTTCCTCCCCCCGCAAATCGACATGGGGGAATGAGCTTTCGTTTTTGGGTGGTTGAACAACGCGCACTTGAAGCGGCAAGCGCTGAATTGACAAATTGATGGATGATTCTTTCAGTCGCTCTCTCTCTCTCTCTCTCGCTCTAGTTGTTCGTTGCATGTCCATGGTTATATGATGTATTATTATGCGAGGCAAAGTTGGAAAATGCGGAAACTACGTGAAAAGTTGCCAAGTCAGCGAAGCGCAACGGTCACCTAAGTGTTTTATTAGCCCTCGAACTCATCGAGACTTTTCTTCCACTCCACAGTGGTTCAGAATTCAAAAATGTTGACAGAAATTAGAATAATGTAGTTACAGACCTGAAGCTAGAGACTTGAAATTTTATATGAATCTTAGTTAAAAAAAAAATTTATAGTTTATTTGATTTTTTTTATTTTGGACCTTATCTTAACCTAATTCCTTCCCCGAATCTGTAAAAAATCCCTTTTTTTATTTCTAAATATAAAGCTAGACTCTTAAAATTTTAAATCCGATTTTTCAGCATATTTAAACATCTGCAAAATGTGTTTTTTTAAGAAAAGGGGGAAAAAAGGGGCAAAGAAGTTTAATACCATCACATTATATACATATTGACGATTAACATTGCGATAATTGAATTTACCATCAGCTCTAAAAAATCAGACTTTTCTTGCATGGAACACAACAAGTTTTAGTTTAGAATTGCTAGGAAACATCCCTTAAGAATAGCACATACAACAAAGACAAATCACATAAAACAAATAATGCATGATAACAATTATAATAAAGATGCCTTTAACTTTATTTTCCATTTTGATTTACTTCAAAATTCGACTTAGATTTGACTCAATAACGATTTGAAATATTCGTTGACTTTCAGGACTTCGTAAAATCGCAGGGCTGCAATTTAAATTGTAACACTCGGATGTCCCAAATAGTTCTCTGTCTCTTTTTTGTTATTTTCAACAGTAGAAATAAATATGACAGTGATTATCTAAAGATTTCTTAAAAAGGTAAAATAATATTATTTAAAAATAAATAAATTAGATTAGCAAATATATTTATATAAATTTCATATAAAAAATTGAATTTCTGCCTTAATTTCTGTCGTCTGGACCACTGTGCACTCTCTCCCTCTCTCTTCCTCTCTCTCTCTCTGAGTTGATTGTCAGTTGTTTTTTCGTTATTCGTTCGACGTTTTTATTGTTTACATTATTTTCTACTGCTTTGGAAATGCCAAAATATCTGTTCACCGATCAGCTCGATGAACTGAAAGATGTCTTTGAAAAGTTCGATTTAAATAATGACGGCTATATTTCAGCCAAGGAATTGCGTTTAATGCTCCGATCGGTGGGCGTTGAGCCAACGGAGGCGGAACTCTATGATCTCCTAAGAGTTGTGGACTTGGATGCCAACTCGTTGATCTGTTTTAATGAATTTCTACAATTTATGGCCCCTCGTTTGCGTGATATCGAGAGCGATGAGAATCTACGTCATGCTTTTGAGGCCTTTGATCGCACTGGCTTCGGTTATTTTGACGCTCACGATATTCGCATTGTGATGGGCAATTTTGGGGAATTGATTACAGATCAAGAATCGAACATTTTACTCGAAGACATGGATATGAAAAATGAGCAGCGTATTCATTTAAATGAATTTCTGGCCTATATGCGAGGTGACGGACCCGGCAGAGTTACAATTACACTTGCCGAAATAAACGAAAAATAGCGCAATAAAAATTTGAGATTTGTTGCACTGCAAATTATACAAGTTTCTAATCTGAAGTTTTTATAAATAAGACCATATAATGATGAATACTAAAATTCTCACTAAGTTTACAGCTTAAGGTATTTAACTATTTGCTTGCATATTACGCATACGCACTGTGTGCGTACTATTAATATATATTTATTTCATATTTTATTTATATATCAGGGTTAGCAAAAAATTGTTGAGTTTAAAAAAAAAAAAATGTTAAAATATGAATCAAAGCGAGAGTCTTAAATATATTTAAACAAAATTTAGAAAGTTTGAAAATAAATCATAAACAACTTTACAAGTTTCTTATTTGACATCATTATAAATTAGACAATACTTAAATTAAAATTTTGATTAAAATGTAGAGTATTTTGATATTTGTTTTTATATTACGTATACGCACCGTGTGCGCACTTGCAGTCAATTTACGTATTTATTTATTTTATTTATATATATAATATATTTATTTATATATTAATTAATTTATTTATTTATTTATTTATTTATTTATTTATTTATTTATTTATGTATTTATATATTTATATATTTATATATTTATTTATTATTTATTATTAAATTATTTATTTATTTATTTAGTTATTAATGTAATTATTTAATTCCAAACTATAAATATTCAATTCCAAAATATATGCGAACTGGCGGACCTGGGAGAGTTACCATTACACCGAAATAACCGAAAAATAGCGCAATAAAAATTTGAGATTTGTTGCACTGCAAATACGAGTATGAAAAACGAAAAAAGATAGTTGAGTGCATAAAGCCAGAAATTAATGCAGCATCACGTTTCGTCCATTAAGCTTGCTGACTTTATGCCCTGTCCCTTTCACTCACTTCCTCCCTCTCCCTTTCTCTCTCACTCTCTCTCTTTCGTTCCCTTGAGACTGCAACATTCGCACACATGAAAAGTGTTGTGTAAACATAAAGTCAACTCATGTTTTTTTTGGACTGTGTGAGTTGCCATTTGTTGCCACGCCCATCAAAAGCAACTAAAGTGGGCGTCATTGCTTTGTTTGCCTTAAGCTGCAGTTGGTCAATGTCCACTGTACCTTCTTCTTCTTCTTCATCTTCTTTTACTCTTTGTCATTGAGTGGCCTTAATATTTTCAGCTGACATCGCCTAATGAAAGCCAAGAAGAAGAGACTCGACTTCATTTTCATTTAACTCTTAATACCCGGTATTTAACAAGAGTAAAGGGCCTATTAAGATTGTCAAAGAATAGATTTTAATTTTAATTTTAAAGATATTTATTTAAAGTTGTTTAAAAAGTGTAAAAGGTCTATTAATGTTGTCAAAGATTAGACCTTAGTTTTAATTTAAAAGATTAGGTTTATTTTAAATCAGGGATCGCAAATATGACTTGTTTTTATTATAAAAATTACTATTAACTCTTATTTTTCAATTAAAATTTTATTTTTATTTAAAAATCAAATCTTTTCAACCTTAAATATCATTTAGGACGTGGTATGTATCACATGAAAGGGATTGAGCCACGCATTATGAATGTTTCTAGATTTTAGAAATAGACTACTTGGTTGAAAATATATTACCATTAAATTTTTATTTTTAATTTTTATTTTCAATTATTATAATTAAAATTAGAAAATAATTTTTTTTTTTTAAATTGAAGAATAATTTTTATTTTGGAATTATTATTTCAAAAATGATAATCGTTACGGTCCCTGTATTAAATCAAAATGTACTCTTATTTCGTTACATTTAGTTTAAAATATAAAAATATTAATAAGTTTTATTTCGAAACCTTGAAATAAATATTGTTAAATTTTTATAGTTTTGCTATTTTAAAATAAAAATGAAAACTGTTTATATTCGGAATAAATTCTTTCTGGAAATTAATCATAAAAAGCAAAATATAAACTAGGGTGTAATTCGAGTTACTTAGCATATTTCTTTTGAATCGATTTATTGAGTTTATATTTGTTAATTTAATTTTCGGTCGCCTATTATTACAAACAAATTATTCTATTAAAATACTTTATTGTTTTTCATTCATTATTGATTTTTTCAAGTCAACCTTTCTGAGATTTGAGGTAGTTTACTTTTTATTATTTTTAATTAATATATTTTTGACATTTTCAGAAATTTTTCTGTAGCTAGACACTTTCTTATTTAGTTTCAACTGTTTCAATATCTAAATAATGTGTTGCAAAAATAAAAAAAATGAAATTTATGTATATAAATATATTTACTTATAAATATATTTACTTATCTAATTTATTTTTTTTAAATAATATTTTTTTACCATTTTAATAAATCTATTTTTCTTATTTATTTTTCTATTTCTTATATATTTTCTACTGATTTTAAATCGAATTAAAATAAAAATATGTGCTGTATATAATAGAAATTAAATTCATATAAATATATTTTTCTATTCCAGATCTTTTTTATTATTTTTTGCTCTATAGGTAAGAAACAAATAAATAAATATGTAAATTTATAATTTAAAATATGTAAAATTAAATATTTGAATGTGCAGGGTCTCTAGCAGTCGAGTTTACTCAGCTGCAGCATTTTCTACTAGTCTTTAATTGACTCGGCCGCATCTTTATAATTAAACAGACAGAAAAAATAAAACAGAGAGAGAGGAGAGTAATGGGAATGGCGACACTTGCATTTCTCCCAGTTATTTATGGACCAAATAAACGAGTTCATTTAGCTAATGGCCCCATGGCCTACTGAGCTCACAAGAGTCTCCACTTCTCTTCCTCTTTCTCAATCTCAGTCTCAAACTCAAGAAACTACTGCAAGTTTCATTTTATTTTCATTTTAGTTTCATTTCGTTTCGTTGCCACTGAGTTGTTTGCCACAAAAGGACAACGATTTTAAGCCAGTTGACTTGTCTATAATACATATAATATACATATATATATATATTAACATATATATATACACACACACACACACACACACAATTTTCCCTCAGTTTAAGCAGCTAAAATGCGAAAGCCAAAAAGTTTTGCATACTTTTGAGAGCTTTGCTCATTGTTCTGTATTTTTTTTGTGAAATGTTTTTTAGCATCTACACTGAAAAAAAAGACCAACTTCTAAAATCAAGAACATTCATCTTAAATATTTTGTTCCTGAAATAAGACCATTTTAAGACCAAATTAATTAAACTAAGAATATTCATCTAAAAATTCGCAGTTCTTAATATAAGAATTAAAAATCTTAAGTTGATAAGAAAATATAAATATGTCATATTTAATATAAAGACAACAATGGCACCGTGGTTAACAAGTCGAGGGATCGAAATCCGGTCTAGCCCAGGAAAATACATATAATCGGAATATTTATAAAAAAAAATCAATAAAAAATTATAAATATTAAAAAAAAAATAAGTTTAATGTTCAAAGCATCTGCCCTATTTTTCTATTTTTGGTTTGAGAATTTAAGACGGTTTGGTCTTAAATTAAGAACTTATTCTTATTTGAAATGTTTTTAAAATCAAAATGTGTTTTCTAAATTTAAGAATTTTATGTTCTCGATGCATTTTTTAGACCAAAATTCTTAGTTCTGAGATCAAAATCTTGATTTTAAAACATTTTTTTATCAGTGTACCCTGTCTCTCTCTCTATTCATCTATCTGTCTGTTTGTGGATTAACGTGTGTGTGTGTGTATATATATATATATATATATATATATCTGTATCTGTATTTAACCTCGCTCTCTGAGCAACAGTTTAATCAAACAGCTCGTAAATATTGAAGCCACAAAACAACAGCAACAACAACAACAACAACAATTTATATAAATTCTAAAGCTTCCAACTGTCTTGATAAAACTGTAGACAAAATGTCTTTTAGCTTAGATTTGAAAACATTTAGACACGTTTTCTAACTTTAACGTTTTATTATCGTTTCAACTTATAAATCAAGCTTTTAAATGCTCCATTACCGATTAATTATTGTTGTTTATTATACAATTATTATTATTTATTTGAATGAAAGAAATCTAATTTGATTTGCACAGCTTTAAATTTAAAACAACTTAGGCCATTTCTCAATGTTTAATTTGTAATATTAAAATGTACGTTTTTGATTTTTTAACATGACTGAAAATTATTTAATTGATTAGATCTGTAACACAAGTCACTCTTTAAGCTTTTCTAGCATAATTAAATTGATTTATTACATTTATTAAAATATATATTATTTCAGTTCTTAACTGTTAAGAACGTGTTCTTCACGTCTCCAGATTTTTCCCTTTCTTATTTGACACTAAGTCTTAATTTTGAGACCAAAATCTTAATTTAAAAAGTTTTCTACAGACTTAACCTTATTTTCGTTTCAGTTTAAATTTTATATTAATTTAATATTTAATTTTTAATATAAATTTTTGATAAAAATCTAATTTTAATTTTTTTACTAGCACTTAATTTACTGTTAGTCGACCGCTTTTAGTCGTGTATAAATAAATAATTAGATCAATACATGATTTAATAAATAAATTACTAAATTACTAAATAAATAAACAAATAAAAAATACAAAAATTATTAAGAAAAATAGTCAAGACCAATAAAATTTTAAAATTTTAAAAACATGTTGATTGTAATAAAACACATTTTTTAATTTTTCTTTTAATTTCACAGGTGAGTCCCATTTTAAAGCTCAATAATTTCATAAACGTTTCACTTAATAAAAAAAAAATATATATTATTTTGTTGAATAGAATACGAGTAATACTTTTGTAATATAGTCGATAGTCGATGTATAAGTTATTTTGCAGCTCAGAATAAAATCATTTTATACCAGAACCATTAAACCTATTATTATCTATTTAGATTTCTTTGCTATGTATATTAAATACCATTTTTAAAAAACATTTCTCCTTTCATAGTTGAACCCCATTTTAAAGTTCAAGCATAATATAAATTATTTTTCAGCTCAGAAAATTTTGAATAGAATCATTTTATAGAAGAACCATTAAACATATCAATAAACTATTCAGATTATTTTTATGTATATGAGTTATAATTTTAATAACATACTTTCCCATATCATAACCGTTTTACAGTTAATCCCCATTTTAAAGTTCAATCATTTTGTAAACGTTTTATAATAAATTATTTTGAAGTACCAGGTATAAAAATATATATAGATTTTGTTGAACTTACCTTGAAACTCCTTGCGTGCCGCACTGACGGACGTCACAATGTTTGCGACATGGCCCAAGACGGTGGCAAAGAGCATCAGTCCGAATAGCAATTGTAATATCACAAAGACGTATTCGCCCTTGGAACGTGGCTTTGGCAGATCCCCGATGGTTGTGAGAGCGAGTGTACACCAGTAATAACTCTGTAGATATTGTTTGACGACATCGGCGGACTCGGAATCGTGATAGACCCAATTGCGTGAACCAAAACCATTATTTTTGTGAATGATGTGATAGAGGCAACCGTTCCAATGGAATATCACAAGTAGATAGTGTATTAGGGCCGTCGAACGGAATAGATTTGGATAATTTGTATGACGCTCGGTGCGATCCATGAAGGCCCAAAATCTATAAATCTTAACCAAACGAAAGCTGCGTAATATCGAATTAAATCCAATGGATAAATAGAGAAAATCCAATGGTAGCAGGCACAGGCAGTCGATGTAAAAGATCGTTGAGTTCATGTAATGTGTGCGCAATTTAAGTGCATCCGTTTGAAGGACACCATCCTCCAGATATCCGGTTCGAAAGTGAAAGAATATATCAATCAGATAAAGGAAATCCGATAGATAATCCAAACAAAACCACACCGCAATCGTCCGACGATTGATCTCTTGAAACGCAAAGCGGTAAATTATCACCCAGAAATTGTATAAAAAGGCCATGGAAACAACCATGGACCAATAATAACAAAGTCGCCCCGCCGGATCAAAGACAAAGTGCAGCTTGCGGGCAGCTGTCGCAGCGCGTATCCTTTGCGAGGCAGTGCGATGTGGTTTCTGATGATGCGGCTGTGCCACATGACCACTCCCAGGACCACCACCACCATGTGGTGCCTGGTGTGGATGCCCATGACCATGCGGTGGACCAGGGCCACCCTGTGACCCAGCTGGGCCATGTGCGTGCGGGTGATGTGACACCGTCGAGGCCGAGTGCTGCAGCTGGTACGGGTGGTGACCCTGCTGGCCAACATTGTGGTGACCCTGATGCTGCTGCTGTGAACGTGAACGCGGATATCTGAATGGGAAGAAATAGGAAAACAGAAATCATTTATTTAGTTAATAAAATTATTATTTTTTTTATTATTCATTAAGGTTAAAGAATCAACAAAAGAGATGGCATTTATTTAGTTACTGATTATATAAAATTATTATACAATTGTTTATTTAATTATTTACCTATTTATTAATTAAGGAAAAAGAATTGAAGAATAATATAATTTATTTAGTTATTTAATTTATAAAATTATTAGTTAATTGTTTATTTAATTATTTACCTATTTATTAATTAAGGAAAAAAATTGAAGAATAATATAATTTATTTAGTTTTTTAAATTATTAAAATTTTAGCTTATTGTTTATTTAATTAAGAAAAACGAATTGCAGAATAATATAATTTAATTAGTAATTTAATTTATAAAATTATTATTTATTCGTCTATTTATTTATTTAAGTATTTATTAATTAAGGAAAAAGAATTTAATAAAAAAAGAGAGAGCATTTATTTTGTTATTTAGTTTATAAAATTATTAGTTAATTGTTTATTTAATTATTTACCTATTTATTAATTAAGGAAAAAAAGTACAGAATAATAGAATTTATTTAGTTATTTAATTTGTACAATTTTTATTTATTTGTCTATTTATTTATATACCTAATTAAGAAAAAAGAATCGATAAAGTATAAAATTTATTTAGTTATTTAATTTATACAAATATTTGTTATTTGCTCATTGATTTATTTACAAATATGTTATTTATATATCTAAAGAAAAACTATTTTAAAATGACATATATAAAAATATTTAAGTAATTACATGTTATAATATTATACATATAAAAAAATGTATAATATTTCAAATAAATGGAAAACTTTAAAATAACTTACATATATAAAATATATTAATAATTATGTATTATAATATTATTAATAAAACATAATTATAAGATTTTAAATAAATGGAAAGAATGTGAGACTTATAAGCTTATCGAATTAATTATTTATAAATAATTTATTTACCTACTTATTTATATCATTATTATTTTCATTATCTACTCAATAATTTCAATATTCATATTCATCAATGTTAACAAAAAGGGATCAAGGACAACTTATTTTAAAATCCATTAATAATACTATTTTCAGTTTTGTTTAATTAATTTAAATAAATTGTATAAGTTTAAATTATATTAACTGATTAGATTTTTAAAATTTATTTATATAAATTGTATAAATTTAAATTATATTAACTGATCAGTTTTGTTTATTTTATTTATATAAATTGTATAAATTTAAATTATATTAACTGATCAGTTTTGTTTAATTTATTTATATAAATTGTATAAATTTTAATTATATAATCTGATCTGTTTTATTTAATTGATTTAATTTGAAAACTCACCGATCAGTGCCGTTGCAGTAGTTTCCGCCGTATTGGTTGTGCCCCATTAATACGTTGGTGACACCACCAGCACCAACACCAGCACCAGCAGCACCACCGGCCAGCGTGTTATCCTGCGATCCGCGTCCTGTGGATCGATTCCAGGTGCCCAGAAGCGGCTGATCGCCGCTTGTGGTTTTCAGTCGGCCACGTGACTTGTTGTTGTGCCGTTGTTTGTTGTGCAGTAAATCCATTTCGGAGGCAGTGCTTACGGTCGCCATATGAGAGTTGGATGCTCGGGAGGCGCATGGTGTTGCCAGACTGTCGTGCGACGTAAAGAAACCTTGTTGCGAGACACTCTGGCCGAATTTCGGCTGGGACATGCCAAACTTAGGTCCTAAATCTGAAAAAAAAATCCCAAAAAACTACATATTAGAAAGGTTTTTTTTAAAATTAATAATAAATATTAGTGTACAATTGAAATATTAATTTAAGGAAGATGTTTTAAAATAGTTCAAATTATAATAATATTATAATATCAAGTTAAATTTGTCATTTAGTTAATTTCTTTAATAATTTTTGTATTTGTACTAGTAATTGTTTTCTGATCTTGATAAATAACAAGTAAAAAATGGGGGAAATAAAATTATATTTATCAATAAAGTTAACCAAGTTTCGTATAAAAACTTCAAATTATATATTATTATCTAATGAATCCTGAATACTTTAATAATTTATACCAAATAAATTTATAAGCTTAGAAATTTCAAATACAAATACAAGGATAAGAGAAACACAAAAGAGAAAAGAATACAATTCTGTATTATTAAATCAAGATAAAACAATTAAGAAAATAATATAGATTTTATTAATAAGTGATGAAACGCTTAAGCTAAAATTTAAAATCGTAGAACATAAGTTTAAATTAGATTAATAAATGAAACAACAATTTCTTTATCAAATAAATGCATACACTTTGTTTTTTTTAATACAAAAACAATGAAAGAAAAATCAAGAAATTCTGAATAATTTTGTCTAATAACCAAATAGTTAAAAATAAATAGACAAGTTTCCTAACAAGACTTCAAACCAAAATTAATAATATATAATTTATAAAATAAAACTAGATTTTTGAAAATGTTAACAATTTCTTTATTGAAGAAATATTTACGCTTAAAATAAATACAAGCAAAATGAAATATAAATTGGTTGAAAAAGGTTTAAAAATGATAACATTTTGCAGGATTTTTCAAAATATTATCATTATCTTTAGAAAATAGTTTTTCGATTTAAAAAAAAAAAACAAAATTCAAGAAAATATAAATGAGAAAGTAAGATAATTATTTATTCGAATTATTGTATTGGATTTGAAGCTGCAAAGTTCACCTTCTATAATATTTTTAAGGTTATATTTGCTTAAAATTTAAAGGAGCAAAGGGGGGAACTCATAACCACACACACACACTACACACTCATAGGACTGCAGCTTACCGAGAAAGCTCTGTCGATCAATTGAGAAGCGACGCAGGCTTCCCAAATCAATAAACTGCTCATCAGCGGCCATTGTTGGTGTTATCGATAACTCAGTTGTGTGAAAGGCACCACCACCAGCACCACTTTGAACACCACCACCTGTACCACTACTAGTGACCGCACCCGCACCAGTTGTTGTTGCTGTGTTGGCAGCACCCACTGTTAAATTGGTACAAGTGGTTGCACCACCCGCACTGCTGCCCATTCCAGCTCCCAAATATGCCGCATTGTGGCCATAAAAGCTGCCATCAAGTTCCGCCATTTGTTGCTCATAGGCGGTCAATGGATTGATCGACCTGGAGCTGTGATCCCGATAAAGCGGACGCGGCGATGGCATCAGCGATGGATACGGCGGATTTAACATGCCGTTGAGCGATAAACGTGGTTGCATTTTATACGGAAAAATCGCACAAGGCGTCGTTGTATTTAAATTGTTTTTGTTTTGCTCTACACAGAGGGAAAAAATCAAGTATTTCGTACTTAAAACGCCACATTTCGAACATGATTTCTCACTAAGATTGAAATTACTAAAGTCGAGTACTTCGATCTTATTTCAAGTACGAAATTTAAGTATTTTAGTATTTTCAAACTTAAATTAACTTTTAAACGTACTTGATTTAAGTACAAATGAACTTGATCCAAGTCTTTTCAATTCTGGTACTGAGTACAAACTAATGTTAAAATATGAACATGTTGCTTGATTTAAGCATATTGCAGACTTAATTCAAAGTCGTCTGAACTTGATTTGTTTGTATAAAATATTCTTGAAATAAGTATTATGAGCATAACGCTAAAATTATATGAGAATTAAAGTACTTGATTTAAGATTTTACATACTTGATCTGAGAATCGAACTTATATAAAGAATTTTCTCACTCATTCCAAGTAATTTAAGAGTTTTACTTCATTAAAGAGTTTTTCTTCTTATATCAAGATATTAATTTTAATACCAATTTTAAGAAATTCGAACTTATATCAAGTCAAGTACTCATTTCTTGTAATTTTAGAGTTTTACTTGTTTCAAGATTTTTTTCTCTTATTTCAAGACTTTAATTTTAATGCTCAATTTATGTAATTCGTACTTATATCAAGTGAAGTACTCATTTCTAGTAAATTAAGATTTTCACTTGATTCAAGATTTTTTCCTCTTATTTTAAGATTTTAATTTTAATTCTCATTTTATGTTATTCGTACTTATATCAAGTCAAGTACTCATTTCTAGTAATTTAATTCGTACTTAAATCAAGTATTAATTTTCAGTGTCGAAACTACTTCATTCGAGATCATTCGTACTTAATTTTAGAACGGCTTTTTTCTCTCTGTGTAGTTGTTGTTTTTGTTGTTGTTTTACTATTGTTGTTGTTGTGGTTGTTGTTCTGTCATCATTCAATGCATTTGGCCGCCATCGTTCGTCATCTTCATCAGCATCATCATTGTCAGCGTTGACGTCAGAGCAGCCAGCATCGACGTCAGCAGCGACGTCGACTTCAGCGTCAGCGTCAAGTTTGCCAGTGGGCGTGGCCTTGTCAGCTTCCGCCCACAATACAATTTCACAATTTCAGTTGTTGATTTATTTTTTGTTTTATTTCGTTTTGATTTTCAGTTGAAATTTGCCGTTTTTTATTTATTGCAGATTTTCAATTGTTGTGTTGTTTTTTTATTAATTCACATTAATTAATGTCATGTTTGTTATTTTTGCGGTTGTTTGTTGAAAAACAAGAGAAATGTGAGCAGATAGTAAAATTAATTGCAAGTTGTCCATCATAAACATTCTATGTTCTTGTTGATTATTATTTTTATTATTTTTTCTTGCTACATGAGAGAAAGGAAGAGACAGAAATTGAGAGAAAAAGAGACATAGATATTGGTGGGGGCTCTGTTAAATTTGGTGTAGAGAGTGTTGAGTGGTTTGATTGATTTTGGTGGTTGCTTGGTTGATTTTTTGGTTAATTGGTTGGTTGGTTTGGTTGGTGGTGGTGGTTACAGGTGGCTGGGCCTTTTAACAACAACTGCAATTAACAATAACAACAACATTCAACAACAATTAACAGTAACAACAAGAGTTTTGAGAACAACTTAAATATATATAATTGATTTATCTATATAATAAATTCAAACTAAATGTATATTTTCAACAACTAAAAAATAAAGACATAAACAATTTGCTTGTGTAGGAAATTGTGTTCAGAAAACTTTGGAAATATCTGAAGAAATTATTCAATTTGATTTTCATCAGGTGCTTTATAGAAATCTCTAGAAATTTGAATAAAAACAAACAAATAAAATGTCAATGTTTTTAAAATTTAGAGATTTCGGTTTTAAAACATATTATTGAAGTGGAATTCATTTCAAATTTAAATTATAAATTATTGGCACATTTGAAAAAAATATAAATCAATTTATTTCCAGTTTATTTTACGACTTTTTATTCAGTTGTATAATTTTTATTTTTTAATATAAATTTTACAATTTGTAAAATCTCTCAAAAATGCTCTTCAGGTTTTTAAATTTTATTAAATTTTAGAAAAGGACTGTGACTTTAAAATTAATCAATTAGATTTTTATACAAATTCTATTTTTATGCCTTCTTTTCTCTCCCAACAAATATCTTAAAGATTTGGATATTTTAAAATTTTTAAAACATTTCTAAGCCTTCAGGAATTATTCAATTAGATTTGTTTATAAATTGTAGAGTTCAAAAAGTTATAGCACACTTTTATGGGCAATTTTATTTCATGCACAGCACAAAAGTATGCAATATTTTTATGACTTCTTCTATCTCCCAAAAAATATCTTCAGATTTTTTAAATTATTTTAAAAATTTTAAAACTTTACTGTGCCTTTAGAAATTAATCAATTAGATTTGGAAATAAATTGTAGAGTTCAAAAAAGTCTAGCACACTTTTATGGGCAATTTTATTACATGTACAGCACAAAAGTATGTAACATTTTTATGACTTCTTTAGATGGAACTACATACATTGTGTTATTCACACGTCCAAAATAAATGGGCCATATTTAGCAGGTAGTATATGTTGGGATTTGTGCAGGTGGTGCAGGTGGTTGCTGATGTAGGTGGTGGGTTGTTGGGTGGTTTTTGTGTTGGCGTCTGCCACATGCAAACGCGTCAAACACGTCAATGTGTTTCGCCTCATTCGCTCATTTGAGTAAAAGTGCTAATAAAGTTAGATTTAATTACGTGCGCCTTAATGGGGCATGCAAAAAAACACATAAATGAATGAGGAGATGTGCACACACACACACACACATATACAGAGAGAGAGAGAGAGAGAAAGAGGAACAAACACTTGCTGTAGTGTTGCCATTTTTTGATAAGCAAAAAAATTTCCATTAGTGGAAAGATGGTCGAAAAATATCTCAAATTTCCATTAATAAAATCTTTGAAAAAAAAATTACGATGGCTTTTTTAACATTTTCATGTTAAAAATCTCTAAAAGCCCAAAGCATTGGTAGATTTTCCTATAGAGAGATAAAGGTCAAAAAAATGATTAAATTTCCATTAAAAAAAATCTAAAAAAAAACGCGTTGAATTTTTAAAATTTTCCTGTTAAAAATCTCTAAAAACCCTAAGCAAAATTAGTTTTTCCTTTAGAGGAAAATAGTTGGAATAAATGTTCAAATTTCTGTTAAAAAATCTATAAAAAAAAACTCGATGCATTTTTTAACATTTTTTAAACATGTTCTAAGAATCTCTAAAAACCCAATTGAATTGTAGTTTTTCCTTTAGAGCGATAAAGGTCGAATAAATGCTCAAATTTATATTAAAAAGTATTTAAAAGAAATGCGATGCTTAGCTTAACATATTTAAAGCATGTTTTAAAAATCTCTAAAGACCCAAAGCAATGGTAATTTTTTCTTTAAGTGCTCTCAAATTTTATATAATATTACATTTATATTTATTGCATTAAATGAAATTAATTATTAAATTGATTAAAAAGGTCATATAAATGCTTAAATATTCATTAAAAAATATAAATATAATATTAATTAAATTAAAAAATGTAAAAAAATAAAAGTTTTTGATTATATTTTTGTTAGCACAAAAAAAATCCTATTTAAAAAAGATGCATTATTCCCACTGCTCGCTGTTTTTGGTATTTTTTCCGCAAATTAATTTTTCTAAAAGTCAGATTTGTTGGTAAAATATAAAAGCTGGACTGGCAACACTGCGAAGCTGTCGCTTCATTAGATTTAAGCAGCTGCCTGGCAACTTGGAACACTTGGAAATTCATGAGAAGACTTAACGGAGAGATACACAAACACATACACATATGTATATAGATCTATCTATCTATATACACATATAGAGAGAGGGGTAACTGAAGCACAAGTGGCACTTGACTGTGCTGCGTGTCTGTCTGCAAGACAATGGCCAACAAGAAGTTCTTGAGCTGCGTGCGGCGCCAATTTATTTCTATTACTCTCGAATAGGAGGCAACTGTTGCTGCCACACACACTGATAAAAAAAATGTTCTAAAATCGAGATTTTGGTCTCAGAACTAAGAATTTTGGTCTACAAAATGTGTCGAAAAATAGAAATCTTAAATTTAATTCTTAATTTAAATTTTCTTATCAATTTAAGATTTTTAATTCTTATATTAAGAACTGCGAATTTATAGATTAATATTCTTAGTTTGATTAATTTGTAATATTTAAATATTTAAAATCAGGGATTAAAACCTTAACCGAAACCGTAACTTTTAACCGGTAAAAACCGATTGAAATTTTCAACCGTTACTGAAACCGTAACCGAAAATTATTCTTTCCGCTGTACCGAAACCCATAAACCGAAACTCTTTAAACCGAAATAACCGTTTAGTAACCGATTCATTTATAAGGGTTAATTTCGGTTCTGGCCGTCGCAGCTAAACGCAACTTTGATAACTTTGAACTGTCATAACTTTGTCAAAAGGCAATCAATTTCCATGCGCAATGTAAATTTGAGCATGATTTTTCCTCAAAATTCGTTCTGCATTTAAATTTTGTTCATTTTCAAAATTCGAAAATTTCGAAATTTTTCGAAAAATGATAAGGGGTAACACTGTAAAATTTCTAAAAAATTCGAAAAATTTCAATTTTTGAAATTGAACCAATTTTAAATGCAGAACGAATTTAGAGGTAAAATCATGCTCAAATTTACATTGCACATGGAAATTGATTGAGTTTTGACAAAGGTATGGCAGTTCGAAGTTACTAAAAATCAGTAAAATCAAAATAATCGAAATTTTCAAACCAAATTTATATAAGATCAAATTATAATAAAATCGACAACACGCTGGACCATTCCAGTATCCAGATAACATTATTTTCCGGGCTTATTAGAGTATTAAGTCTTTTTTCATGTAAAGCAATGAATAACGCTTCCTATTTTGGTTAACCGAAAATCTTAATTTTCACTTTTTTGTGAACCGACACCATACCGGTATTTTTAAATTGAAACTTACAAAAAACCGATAACCGTTACGAAACCGATACTCCAAGATTTTGCAAAACCGATAACCGAAAACCTTAATTCGAGCATAACCGAAACCGTAACTGAAACCGATATTCGTTTCGGTTTTAATCCCTGTTTAAAATGAATGTTTTTGATTTTAGAAGTTGGTCTTTTTTTTCAGTGTACAAGCACACTGATGTTGCCACAATGCTGCTGTTGTTGTTGCTGTTGTTGTTGCCGTTGCCACGTTGCTTTGTCAACTGTCAGTTGTTACCTGTCTCCAGCTGTGCCTGTTGCCAATTGATTATTGGCCCGACCGCTTTTAATTATTGCTGTTCTCCGTGCGCCTTTAATTCAATTAAGAGTCCAAAAAGTAATGCATCAGTTTTAATTGTCATTCCCACTCTCTTCTATTTCTCAAATGCAAACTTACTTTAATTAATTTGGCGGCGTATACACGACATGAATTCGCACTTACACTTCCCCCGTCTTTGGCAATAAATTCAAATTAATTTAGGCTCACACAAATCAAGTGCTTGGGCAAATTTATTAGCTTCAGTTGTAGTCCACTAACTAATTTAATACATTTTTAATCAAATGTGTTGGCCAAGTTTATGCAACTTAAGCCAGTAATTGTTACATTTACATTTACATTTACGGTTGAATGCCTGCCGGCCATTTTTACCTAAGATTTTAAGAGTGGAAAGTGCATTTTCATGTCGACGTCACAAAAGTTTTTGCTTTGCAACAAAGTGCAGAACAAGTCCAGTTGTAACACACACACACACATAGTCACACACACACTTATACACACTCAGCTTTAGCCTGTTGCTGTCAACCTGGTTTCCACTTATAAAAATATTTTGCAACTTATTTTAGCAGAAAATGTTTACTTTTCAAAATAAAACCTATAACTATTCGTATTTTTTCTCAACTTAAGATTCTAAATATACTAAAAAAATGTTTAATTTGTAAAATAAATGTAACAACCTATAAATATTCGTATTTTTTTCTCAGCTTAAAATACTGAATATAGTATTTAAAATATAATAACATAGAAACATAGATAGAAAACATAAATTAAAATCGATTCCTTACAATAATGATTATAGTTTAATTTTTATATAAAAATTAAAATATAATAATTATTTTTTATTTTTATCATATAAATGAATTTCAATAATTTAAAATAATTATAAAATAAAAAATTGCAAATAAAAGTTTATCCTGTTTTTGAATTTGCCGTCAATTTTGGTATCTCAATTTTTTTAAACTCAACTTTTATTATAGTGCACTGCAATAATCATTTAATGATTGTTTTTAATGCCCTCAGACTCTTTGAACATTTAAATTCTTTTTTGTTATCCATTTATTTATTATATTAAACTGTATTTCAATAAAGAATTAATTAAAATTATAATTTTTCCAATTTTATAACAAATTTTAAATAATTTTTTATATGCTGAATTTTAGTTGGCGTTAATAAATAAATAATTTAAAAAAAAATAAAATAATATTACAAATTACAACAAATTATTTAAACTGCTAAATTTAATATAAAAAACCGTAAGAAAATATACAAAAATTTATAAAATTATATGGTTTGGGGGTATTAAAATTTAATAATATAGAAAAACAAGATTAAATTTATTCTTCGAGTCTAGAATAAAATAAAATTAAGTTAAAGCAAATTGAATTTTTTTTGTGAAACTATAAAATGTTTAATATTTAGAAATCGTTCTCAAAAAATTCTCTAATTTTCTCATAACTTTAACTCGCTTTTATACTTTTTTTTATACTTTCAAATGGTGTCAAATTTATGCGTGAATTTTTGTACAGTTCATAACTATAATCACCACTAATAATAACAATTTAAAAAAAAATAAAAAAGATACTAATTAAAAAAAAAAACCTTTCAACTAATTGAATGCAACTAATAGGAAATGCTTTAGTTTCTGTGCAAATATGACAACAGTGCCTGCCAATTCATATTGACCAATTGCGGGCCAGTAACTGAATTTTTAAGCTGCATCCCACCCTCCTCTCTCTCTCTCTCTCTTTTTCACTATCTCTGTCACTCTCTTGCTCTTTCTACTCTTTTTACTGTCGTTTACTGCCTCCCTTTAAAGTTGCCAGACATAATCTGGGCACTTTTTAATTTTGCTAATAGTTGAGTGCCATTAATTTAAACTTTGTTGTCTTTTGCAATTTTCCGTGCACAGATTCTCAGCCTTCTTGCAACTTGTTTTCCTGATGATAAATACATATAAGAAAAAATAAAAAAATTACTGAGAAAAAATGGAAAAAATGAAATATCTACGGTTTAATGGGCGGCAGTTTGTCATGAGTCGCCAGCCGGAAAGTCTCGGCCAGTCGAAAACTTGCGACAAACTTCAGCCAAAGTTCAACAAAACGCTCGAGCGGCTTTTTTGCGGCGGCTGTTGAGTGTTTTTTGGGTACTACTGTGGGTGGTGCATGTTGAACTGTGGGTGGTGGGATTGTGGGTGGTGCGTGATGCCTGCGGATGTGCGTCATGAATTGTCAATAAATTTGCTTGCCACAAATCAGCGAGGCGTCCAGTTGAATATCTGTGTCTGTATCTGTGTTTGTGTGCCTACACTGATAAAAAAATGTTCTAAATTCAATATTTTGGTCTCAGAACTTAGAATTTTAGTCTAAAAAATAAGTCGAGGAAATAAAATTCTTAAATTTAGGAAACACATCTTGATTTTAAGAACATTTCAAATAAGAATAAGTTCTTAATTTATTTTTTTAATTTATTTTTTTTTATAAATATTCCGATTATATGTTTTTTCCTTGGCTAGAGCGGGTTTCGATCCCTCGACTTGTTAACCACGGTGCCATTATTATCTTCATATTAAATATGAGATATTTATATTTTCTTATCAATTTAAGATTTTTTAATTCTTATATTAAGAACTGCGAATTTTTAGATTAATATTCTTAGTTTTATTATTTTGATCTTAAAATGGTCCTATTTTAAAAACAAAATATTTAAGATGAATGTTATTAATTTTAGAAGTAGGTCTTTTTTTCAGTGTACCACAATTATTTGCTGCAGCTGCCGCAGCAAATGAAAATATTTGACCAAAAAATACTTTTGACAAAAGTTTTTGAGCAAAGTTTGCTTGAAATGTACTTGAAAGAATGTTTAACAATAGAGTTGCAAAAATAGCTATTTATTTTGAGAAATCTGAATTTTTAGAAGGCAGAAATTCGAACTTTGTTTTATTTGGGCTTTGATTTCTTAAGCTTATGAAAAACATGGAAATTTTTTAAATAGAACAAATAAATAGTGAGTATTTTCAATTTTAAGAAATTTCGTTTAAAGAAAAAAATTAAGATTAATATTCTTGATTGGTTCACATTTCACATTTTTTTCCTCACTTTTTTATCATAAACTTCGAATATTGGAAATATAAAAAGGAAATTTTTATAAACATTTTCAGTTTTTTTATCCAGATTTTTAGTTCGAATCTTTAGTTTTTTTTTCGAATTTCAACCCACCAAAATCAGCATTTATATCAGCTTAAATATTGACAGCACTGTTGAACACACACAGATACAAACACACACAGTTAAAGTTACACATTTATTTATTGAGAAAAAGTGAGGAAAGAGTTAGAGACTAGAGAGCTGAAAGTGGCTGTAAAACAACTGCTGGCAAAACTTGAAACGACACAAAAAGGAAGTCACGCAATAAAAAACTTGAACAACGACACCACAGTTTACTGCTCTCTCTCTCTTTCTATATCTCTTCTTCTCTCTCTCTCTAAATCAGAAGAAAACATGGCTGACACATTGAAAATTACAATAGTCAACTGTTTCAGTGGAACAGCTGTCAAGCAAAGTGACATTGAGGCGGGTTGAGTTCGCTTGAGAACTTCAACCACCACAGAACCACAACGATTTGCCCAGAAAAGTCCAACAAAAGTATTTCAAAATCGACCAAGTTCAAGCATAACTAAGCCAAATAAAACAAATTCAATGGGCCAATTTGAAACCAATCAAATTTCAACACAAATTCTGAAACCTTCATCTAAATAAAAGTTCCAAATAGACAGACAGCTGTCCCAACAGCTTTCACATGAGCTTTTAATGAGCTTTCAAGCGTATGTAAGTTTTGCAACTTTATTAAGTACAAAAATTTGTGTATATTGAAATTTTCTGAAAAAAAATGCATAAAAATGTTTGCAATATTTCTAAAAAATATTATTTATGAACTTTCATAAAATAAAACTTTTGCAACTTTATAAACAATTAAAAGCGTATAAATTGGTGCATATTGAAATTCCTTTAACAATTTATACAACTATTTTTGCAATGCTCTAAGAAATGTTAAATGCTAAAGTATTTTGGAAACTATGCAATGGGAAACTATATTGCAACTTTATAAAGTTTTTCGAACTGAATATTTAAGTTTTTAATATTGTTGTGTATTTAAAAATAGAAACAACTGTTGCGAATTTAGGGAGCTGAAACTCACAGAACTTTCTCACAAAATGAAGAATTTTCATCTTCGAAATGTGTCGAGAACAAAATACATAATTTGTAATTAATACTTTATATTTTAAGTGGTCAGAAATTAATAGATATATTTTTAATTCGTCAAATTCTTGTAATCACTGAGTAAAATAAATTCATTACTTTTTTTACTATTGAATGATAATAAACTTAAACCTTTCACTTTATGTTGTATGGTATTATAATAAAACAATTAATCAGAAATAAAAGTCTTCAAAAACTTTTATTTCATTCCTCAAAGATAATAGACTTTAAAGACTTTTCTTAAAAAAAAATAATCAAAAGCTCTTATAAAAGACTGAAAAAAAATAATAATTATTATTAATTTATTTATTTTTGTCACAAATAATTATTAAACTTGATTTATAAAATCAAGGTCTTATAAAAGACTGACGAAATAAGAATCAATAATAATTATTATTCAGTTTTTCTTTTAATCATAAATAGTTATTAAATTGGATCTATAAAATAAAGTCCTATAAATATATGTATATATAATAAAATCGATAATATTAATTATTTTGTATATTTTCTTTAACTCACAAATAATTATTAAATTTGATTTATAAAATAAAAATATTTAAATTGCCAATCACAAATAATTATTAAATTTGATTTATAAAATAAGAGTTTTTAAATAACCATTAAAAATAAGTTTTATTATTCCTCATAACATTAATGATCCCTGATTTTATTTCCATTTAAAGTTGCCTGTTTTTCTCTGTCGTTTTGAATGTCGTTTCGACTTTTGTGGAAAAGTGCTCTGTAATTTAAAAATTCGTATTTTTTCTGTATATTATGTAATTTGCATACTGTCTTCATTTTTTTTTGTATATCAAACGAGCTCTTGAGGAATATTCAATATACGATATGCCTTCCTTGCTGATCTTGCGGCATCTTCAACTCATTTTCTCAATTGCCAAACACTGTTGAAATACACAATTGTTCTTTGCTTGAAATGAACTATCGAAATTGTTCAGTTTTGGACATGTTGCTGATTTTACTGCTCTTGGACACCAGTTGGGCAAATAGCAATCGCATGAAGCGTTTATCATCGCCGTATTGTGACGAGGAAACCCATGAGGTGGAAAAATATGTGGTCTCTATACGTTCACGCAGACCTCAGATCATTTTTGGGGACAATCATTTCTGTGTCGGCACAATAATTGCCCCCAAATTTGTACTGACCGCTGCCATGTGTACGATGAGGTAAAAATTTACAATAAATATTAGATATATATTTTATTTATAATTTTTATAATCACCTATTCAAGTCATCTGAAAGTGATGCATTTAACACGCTCATTGGTTGTTGTGGGCGGCACACCGAATAGATTAATAAGTGTCGATGATACGGTTACAAGACGTGTCAAGAAAATCTTTGTGCCCAAGAATTACATCAAGAAGAACACAAATAATATTGCTCTACTTCAACTGGATGAATCGTGGCCCACTAATAATCCCAGCATCGATATTATTAATCTGCCCAGCAAGGAACCAAATAATATCACACAGTTTATGGTACTTGGCTGGGGACGTTTCTATTTGGTAAGTACATCGAAAAATAAACTAGTCATCGGTCAGCTACCCACCCTAAAAAAGGTCTTCATACCCAGAAAAAAAAACATTCTAAAAATTAAGTTTAAAAACAGAATATTGTTAAATTAAGACAATATTCGCATAAAATGGCAACGATTCAACATTAAATAGTCAAAAAAGCCTAAAATATTTGATCTAACTAAAAAAAATGGACAGAGCCCCGCAAATCAAAATATTGCTGTATTGTAAAGTCTAACATATATTTTTATACTGATTTGCAGAGGCAAGCTTTCATTTTTAATAATTTTTTGAGAATTTCGAGGTGATTTTTAAAAGCATTATATTTTCTGAAAACTAATTAATATATCTACGAATCATTTATACTTTTATTTTAAAATCAAAAGTCTTTCAGCTATATATTTTTGAGCTCAAAAATTACTCGAGAATTTCAGAAACGAGTTTAAGAAGCATTAACTTTAGAAAATTGTTTTCCTTCTGTGCATTTATTTTTTATTAATTTTTTTACTGAAAATATTCAATACTTTTTATAGGGTGGACCTTTGGCCGGTAACTTGGTTCATATCAAGGTCAAGTTGCTGGAACGTTCAAAATGCCAACAGATCTTTCAGAGTCTTCAACCCGAAATGCTTTGTGCTGGAAATGTGAGTGGATTAATTGATGAAAGTCCTTGTGCTGGAGATACAGGAGGTCCCATGATCTATAATCATACGATATATGGTCTTGTGTCGTATCGCGTGGGTTGTGGTTACCTAACAATGCCTTCAATCTATACGGATGTGTGGTACCATATCGACTGGATAAATGAAACAATACGAAACTCTTGTCCTTGTGCTAATCAAGCAAAAATCTGTATTTTTCTATTCGCTACGATAACGCTGTCAGTTTGGAAGGCAATTTAAAAGATAAATAAAAAAAAACAGATTTCCAACATATAAATATAAAATATATTTGTGGGAGTTACCAATACAAAAACAAAACTGAACTAAAGAATTTATAGATGCCAAAATAAGGAAAGACAAAATAGAGAAACATTTAATAGGTAATAAAATCAATAGGCCAAAAAAAGAAATCATTAAGAAGCTGATAAATTCAAACAGGAAAAACCATTAAATTAGAAAATCTAATGCATTTATCTTAATTTATTTCATTAAATTTATTTTTTTAGTTAGTCCCAAATTTAAAAAATTTTTGACTGGTTGAAAATTACTTTTTAAATTCCATAATGACGTTGTTTTCCCTTTTAGTAAAGAAGTGAATATTAATAATTTTTTGAGCTACTTTCGATTATTATATATTTAATTATTATCTATTCTAACTAGTTATGTATTATTTTTTTAGAGTATTTCTGATATTAAAATATTTAAAAGCAGTGAAAAAAAATGGACAAAGACGAATTCAAAATTATTTTCTTAAGAAAACGATCAATTTATAATTCTTTGCATTATTTGTCTAATATCAAATAACATTTTTCTCCTGTCAGTTTTTAAAGCAATTTTTAAACTAAATAAAATTGTAACGATCAATATTTGTCTACTTTATAAAATGCTGATTCATTGCAATTATTTCTGGCTGTATTTCAGTCTCTTTCTCTGTCGGCTTTTATTTTTACAGGCCGAGTCGAATTTCGTCTCGTTGCACCGTTCAAAACGCATTGCCGAAGGATTTCTGATAACACGATTGGAAAAGTTCAGTACTTCGGTGGTTTCACTTCGCTCCCGTTCACCACAGGTTTATTATGGAGACAATCACTTCTGTTCCGGCTGCCTATTGAATGATATGTTCATCATCACCTCGGCTAGATGCATCACACACACCAATAAAATTGAATTGAAGCCAAGGGAAATTGTCATTGTGGCTGGATCAACTGAAAGGTTGAATCACACTGTGCATTCCATTCAATTGGTGGTGACTTTTGCGGTTGTGCATATTAATTTTACAATGTATAATTACAATGATATTGCCCTGTTGCGGACGGTGCCGGTGGAACAGGGGGGTCCCAGTGTCGACGTATTGCCACCGTTGGTAAAGCCACCACCCTATGGCACCAAGTGCACCGTCATGGGCTGGGGACGACTCTTTAAGGTGAGTTTAAACCACACACAGTCATCAATTGTAGTGTTAGCTAATCAGACAGAAAAATCATTTGAAAATTCAACTATAAATTCCCTAATCGATTTAATATTCAATATATACTATATATTGAAGAATATCCTTCTTATTTTCAACCATACTTTATAACTAATTTCCCAGATTCTAGATTGTGTTCAACTATAAATTCCCTGATTCAATATTGTATCGATATATGATATTCGACATAAATGATAAATTGGAAAATATTTTTCATATTTTCAACCAGACTTTATAACTAATTTAAATATATTTTTCAGAGTTCATTAAAAGAACATTTGAAAATATGGCTTTAATTTCCTAGACTCTTGATTCTAGATTTTGGGTATAAAGCAAATCAAATAATAAATATATAAACAGCCTATAAACTAGCCTTTATATAATATTATATATTATTTTTTATTTGTATGTAATATTTTTGTCAATTTCAATACATATTCCTAATTTTAATTCAATTCCCAAGTGGATGGACCATCTTTCAGTTTACTAATAAATATCGATCTTATTGATATTTAATTTAATACGAAATAATTTCCACGATATTCTATATAATATTTTTGCCGAATTCATTACCTATCCTTAATTTTAATTCAATTCCCAACAATTCCATCTAACATTTAACTAATAAATATCGATTTTAGTGATATTTAATTTAATACGATATTATATAATCAATATTCTATATAATATTTTTGTCAATTTCCTATCCTATCCTATCAATTTCCGTATTCCGAATTTTAATTCAATTCCCAATAGGATGGTCTATTAAACATATAACTAATAAATATCGATGTTATTAATATTAAATTTAATACGATATAATTTCCGCAATATTTTATGTAATATTTCCCAATTTTAATTCAATTCCCAACAGGATGGTCCCTTGGGAGCGAGTTTAACTATGGTGGATGTGGAACTCTATACGCCGGAGCGTTGTCGTGAGTTGATACCTCGATTTGGAGCAGATATGCTCTGTGCCGGGAGACTTAATGAATCGAATGTGGTGCCAATGGGTCCCTGTCCAGGAGACACGGGTGGTCCGCTCTTCTGCAATGATTCCCTCACTGGCATCGTGTCTTATACTTTGGGCTGTGCTCATCGTGATTTTCCCAGCATCTATACGAATGTCCATCATCATTTGGATTGGATAAATGAGTATCTGGATCGTGGTGGAAAAGCAATGTTGCAGTTGCATCATCTGTTGCCATTTGTAACGTTGCTGTTTCACTTTGTTTAGCCACAAAATCAAATCAACAGAAGCAACATCGAGCTGCCAATTCATCCACAAAAACGACCTCAAGTTGTCCAACCAAAAACTCAGTTGCCTGCCACTTGCAACTTGCAACTTGCCACCTGCCACTTGTGTCGATTGCTTTTTACATTCCTTTTGCACACACACAAAACGTTGTTGGTTTTTGGCCGAGATGCGACTAGAAAACCGGCAACTGGCAACACGGTAACTGGCAACTGGCAACTGCCAAACCGACTAGCCAAGTTCTTAATTACCACAAACTGGGAGGCCGCGTCTGCTGCGGCTTTTGACCACCTTAATTGGCCGCGCAATCTCAAAAAAGGCAATAAAGAACACAAATTTAGATTTAGTCGCTGCCAAGCAACGCGCACAACAACAACAACAACAACTGTGGCTGCCACAAAAAGGGAAACACTCTAAAAATAGTTGACCTTTTTTGACCTGACGAAATTGGAAAAATCAAATAAAATACAAGAATAAAATTCACACACAGCAGTATTTTAAATTATTTGAGGCTTTAAAAGTGCAGACAAGGACTTAACAAAGTTTCATACTTTTAAGTTAAATAGTTAAATATAAAATTTATATAAATTTTATACAGTTGACCTTTTTTGATCTGACGGAATTGGAAAAGAATATAAAAATAAAATTCTTATGCATATGTATTCAATTATTTTTAAAACACGCTTAAAAGTATCCTTCAAAAGTGCAGATTTAAATAAATACTATTAAAATAAATATATAATAAAATTAACTTTTAGATAGTTGACCTCTTTTGACCTGACGAAATATGAAAAACATAAGAATACAATACATATACAGCTGTAATTTCAATTATTATTAAAACACGCTTAAAAGTATGCTTTAAAATTGTAAACACGGATTTAAAAAAAAGGGACATACTATTAAGTTAATTATAAAAATATATTTAGCTTTTATATAGTTGACCTTTTTTGACCTGACGCAAATGGGGAAAAATATATAAGAACAAAATCCCAAATCCATCTGTATTTAAAAGTATGCTCTAAAATTTCAAAGGATTTAAAAAAATTCGGCCTACTATTAGATTAAATATTTAAAATATATTTATTTCTAAATAGTTGACCTTTTTGGAAATGAAGAAATTGGCGAAAAAATATAAGAATAAAATCTATGTACACAATAAAATCTATTCAATTATTTTTAATACTCTACGCTTAAAAGAATGCTTTAAAAATTTGAAAAAGTATTTTAAAAAATGTATGACCCATTTTTTTATCAAATAAAATTTAAATATTAATTCAAATTTAATACACCTATATTTTTTAGTTTTTTGAAGCGTTTAAAAATATATCCTATATGAGCTATATTAATCTTAGAGTGTTCACTTTTTGTAGCATAATTTTAAAAGAAGCATAAAAATTAAATACATTTCCATAAAATTCTTGGATAACATTAAAAGGTAAGTCACAAAAAATTCTAAAAATTTTATATAAACATCAAAGTCATCTATAAAAATTGTATATTTATATATATCTTATTAAATCTTATAAAGCGCCAAAAAGTATGCTTTATAAATTTATAATATTCACTAAAAAAGTCTATTGTAATTTTCTGTATATATTTCAATATAAATAAATTCATTTAACATGTATTTATATCTTTTTAATAAATTTTAAACTGCAATTACCTGAAGTAAATACATTTTTAATGTAATGTAATCTCAACACATATTTTGATAATTGAAAGCAAGCAATTACTTTTGCTTTTCCTTTGGGTTATGAGAGATTTGATTAAGAAAATTTGTGTCTCATCCATTTGTAATAAAATAGAATTGAGATGATGCGAAAGGAAATTCTGAAAGCATACTCTCAGGATTTATAAAATGCATTCGCAGTGTCTTTTGTTTGATTGGTATCAATAGAACAATCTAAATTGCAGCAATTACGTAATGTGATTGTAATCAGCGTTAAGTAGAAGATGCCTCATGTTATCGCTGATACTACAAAATTGTTGTCCATGGAGTTGTAGATATATGTAGATATATATATATGTGTATATATGTGTGTATACATATGTCTGGTGGCAGCACCTGGGCTCCATTTAGGTAATGAATTTCGTGCTGCTGCCGTAAGCAGCATTTTCAGCTCCTTTTGCGCTGAGCTGCGCCGTAGGCAAATACGTAATGAGAACATTAATGCAAACGACTTCATTTAATTAAACGCCTTGCAGGAGACAGCGAAAAACAGAGAGAGAGAATACCCAAAAACTGAAACTGAAAATGGCGTCCTTGTCATAGTCATCATTGAGTCAGATAACTGGCAGATAGCGAGCAGATATCACAACACTCATACGCCTCGTTGTACGCATGAATGCGTATTAAGGCGCACAGGACTGGGAACGAGGAATGGGGAATGGGGAATTGAGACCATTGTACACTGAAAAAAAGGACCAACTTCTAAAATCAAGAACATTCATCTTAAATATATTGTTCTTGAAATAAGACCATTTTAAGACCAAATTAATAAAACTAAGATTATTAATCTAAAAATTCGCAGTTCTTAATATAAGAATTTAAAATCTTAAATTGTTAAGAAAATATAAATATGTCATATTTAAAAGGAAGACAATAATGGCACCGTGGTTAACAAGTCGAGGGATCGAAACCCGCTCTAGCCAAGGAAAAAACATATTATCGGAATATTTATAAAAAAAAAAAAACCCAAAAAAAAAATATAAATATTAAAAAAAAAAGTTTAAAGTTTCAAACACCTGCCTCTTTTTTTTATTCTTGGTTTGGAAATTTAAGACTGTTTGGTCTTAAATTAAGAACTTATTATTATTTGAAATGTGCTTGAAATCAAGATGTGCTTTCTAAATTTAAGAATTTTATGTTCTCGACTCATTTTTTAGACCAAAATTCTTATTTCTAAGACCAAAATCTTGATTTTGGAACCGTTTTTTTTTATCAGTGTAGGCATGCCCAACCGTACTTGTTCGCACGTGCGTGTAAATACACTTATATACATACATATATAAGCCTACACATATATATGCGACAGGTGTACAAAGCAGATGTGACAGGCAGCCAATTCAATTAAGAACAGCAGCCCTTGAAGAACAGAACCCTAACAAACTACTTATATACATACATATATTGACCAAATGCCTTCAGTAGTTGCTCCAACTAATGGAGAAAGTCAACACATAAAACTGTTGATTTACTACTGATTTAATAATTACATCATCAGCTTTGTCAGCTTACAAAATCAATAAAAAATTAAACTATTGATGAAATAATTGCAATATTTTATGTAAGGTTATATTTATTGTTTATCAAGAATTTTATTCCATGAATTATAATTTAGTAATTTAATAATTACATCACCAGCTTTGTCAGCTCAGAAAGTGAAATAATTACAATATTAAATAATATACATTTTATTTATACTTATTATTTATATAATATTTATATGATATTAATAAATTCAATAAAATCTTCATTTTATGTATGGTTATATTTAATTATTTTTTTAATTAAAAAAACTTTTTTTAATTTTATTTTAAATTTCAATTTATTGATTTAATAATTTTATGGAATTTATATCAACAATTTTAATTAAGTGATTTAATAATTATATCATCAGCTTTTCAAAATATTGATTTATTTATTTATTATTATTTATGGCATTTAAATTTGTAATAAGAAATAATTTTTTTTGTTATCCGTTTTTAGCTGATATTAAATAAATAAATCTTGTTAAATAAAGACAAATTTAAGTACAACTAAAATATGCTAAAATGCATTTTTAATTTAATTAATTATTGCAACTTTGTTATTCCCGAAAAGGACATTTAAAAATGTTTTAGTTATTTAAATACAAGTTTTTATAACTTTCGTTAATTAAAAATATTATATTTAAATATATTTAAATCAAAAAATAATTGTTTTCTCGTCCGCTTTTAGACGATATTAAATAAATAAATCATTATAGATAAAGTCCGATTTATGTACAAATAAAATATGCTTAAAGGCATTTTTAGTTCATTTTTTGTGTGCTGTGAGAATTTATTGCAACTTTGGTGTTGCCATTTCGAATTTTCAAATAATTCTTTTGGCATTACAAATGTTTGTGCCCAGCAGCAAATATAATTCCCCAGCCAATATAGCACAAACTTCAACATCTATCTCAATCTAAAGATGTACTCTACTGTATTTACTACTTTTTTTGCTGCTGTCAACTTGTATTTTGTCTGTCTGTCTGTCTGTCTGTCTTTCTGTGTGCAATTGACATTTTAACTGACTGCTAAGTGCACTCTCTCAGTTTCTCTCTCTCTCTCTCTCAGTATTTCTCTGTATGTCTCTATCTGTTAGTTTACTCCTTTCTGTTGCATTCTAATTTAAATTAAACTAATTTGTAAATCTTAAACAAGAAAGAGACATAGATAGATGTCGTTGTGTCACTTGGTTCAGTTTTATGCCCTTGCAACACACACACACACACACACACACACACATACATATTTATACACTTATACACATGCAGAGTGTATTTTTAACCCAAATCCATTAGAGCAGTTACTCAAGAACGCTTTAGATATTTATGTGCTGTGCGCAGTTAGCTGCAGATACAGATACAAATATACAGCTACACTCAGAAAAATATGCCATCCTAAAATTAAGTACAATGAAAAAAAAGACCAACTTCTAAAATCAAGAACATTCATCTTAAATATTTTGTTCTTGAAATAAGACCATTTTAAGACCACATTAGTAAAGCTACGAATATTAATCTAAAAATTCGCAGTTCTTAATATAAGAATTAAAAATCTTAAATTGTTAAGAAAATATAAATATGTCATATTTAATATGAAGACAATAATGGCACCGTGGTTAACAAGTCGAGGGATCCGAAACCCGCTCTAGCAAAGGAAAAAACATATAATCGGAATATTTATAACAAAAAAAAAAAAGTATAAATATGAAAAAAAAATAAGTTTAAGGTTTTAAACAACCTGCCTTATTTATTTATTTTTAGTCTGAGAATTTAAGACTGTGTGGTCTTAAATTAGGAACTTATTCTTATTTTAAATGTTCTTAAAATCAAGATGTGTTTTCTAAATTTAAGAATTTTATGTTCTCGCCCCTTTTTTTAGACCAAAATTCCTAGTTCTAAGACCAAGATCTTGATTTTAGAACACTTTTTTTTTATCAGTGTTGAGTTATTCATACTAAGATTTTTTTGTACTTAAAACAGTGTTTTTCAAGATTGAAATGAACTTAAAAATTAGATCGTTTGTACTTGAATATCCGATGTTTAAGTACGGAAATCTTTTTTTTTTTGCTGAGTGTACAGCTACAGATACAGATACATATACTCACAGATACAGAGGTCACACACACACACTTACACACACACAGGAAGCATCAAGTAAATAGCAACGGCGACTGCACTTGGGGGCAAATAACGCTGGCAAACAAATACGTAAACATTTATAAGATTGCTAAGCTCATAACGAAATGCACTTACACTTGAGCACACACACACACACACACATATATATATATATACATATGTATATCTGTGTTAGCTATACCTCAAAGTTGCAGTCTTGCTTTAGTGTCAAATGCCTGAGCAGCTGTTTTCTTCTCTTTCTTCTCATTCCTCTCTATCTCCACACGCAACATCAAGTATACGACCCGTTGGCTCATCTGCCATTCATACGGCTGCCCCATGTGGCAGCACCAGGTAGCAACTATGCACCTTGAGAACAGCTACTGTCACACACATCACACACACACAAACATCACACACGCACACACACACATCACACACACACACTTGGCCAATGTTGGCTTAGCTGATGAACAGACGACGACGACGCCCAACGTTAGTTTAATAGTCCCCAGTTGATGCAGCTTAAGGCAAACGAGACTAGCAGAAAAGTCTACAATCGAGCATGCTCGACAGTCAGAGACCCTGTACTTAATAGAGAAAAACAGTATACCCTAATAATTATTTTTAATAAGAATTACAAATAAACATAAAATTAATAATAGAAAAAATTATAATCAAGAAAATTAAAGTTGCCAGAAAACCAAGACACCCTGTACTTATTATGCAATAAAATTAATTAAAAAATTGACGTAAAAATAATGCAAATTATTTTTGCATTAGAATTATTATTCTAATACCAATTATTCTAATACCAATTATTTTTGCATTGGTATTAGAAAAATGACTTTAGAATACAACTTTCATGTTGAATATTAAGTTTGTATCTTTTAAATTATCCGTGCTAGATTTTTTCTATTGGGGAGCATTTTAAAATTATAATACAGAATCCTACATACACTGATAAAAAAAAAATGTTGTTGCTCTACATGTTTTTTGGTGAAAAATTCTAGGTTTTGACAAAAATATCCTAATTTAATAAATTTAAAAAAAAATTAAATAACAAAAGTTAATAGAAAAACGTTGTTAGCTTAGTTTGTTAGTTTTTTAATTTTTTACAAGGTGGTAAACAATTTAAAATAAAATATATAAGAGTGTTATTCATGTTTACTTAATAGTAGTTAGTGTCAGTTACTCTCCTTGTTTTCCACAAACAATTTAAATATAAATAAGTATTGACGGGGAAGGTTAATTAAATATTTCATTTGTTATGAATTTAAAAAAAGATTTTTGATAACAATGACGGTGTAAATATTTATTTTTTTTATTTTATTGATGACTGTTCTCTTATAACATGGCAACAGGGTAGGAAACGAACCCTAGTTGGATTTTTGTTAAATATAAAATTCAAACTTCACAATAAAAAAAAGAAAAAAGTAGCTAACTTAAGTAGAATAAAAATTATAAAGATTTTTAATCGGGCACCCTGTATTTGCGGCATATAGGCAACTTTAACCATAGAGTTGACAATAAATAAATAAAAAGATAAATAAATATATACATAAATAGATGCATAACTCAAATAATGAGAAAATCAATAAATAAATGAATAAATGAATAAATGAATAAATGAATAAATGAATAAATGAATAAATGAATAAATGAATAAATGAATAAATGAATAAATGAATAAATGAATAAATGAATAAATGAAGAAATGAATAAATGAATAAATGAATAAATGAATAAATGAATAAATGAATAAATGAATAAATGAATAAATGAATAAATGAATAAATGAATAAATGAATAAATGAATAAATGAATAAATGAATAAATGAATAAATGAATAAATGAATAAATGAATAAATGAATAAATGAATAAATGAATAAATGAATAAATGAATAAATGAATAAATGAATAAATGAATAAATGAATAAATGAATAAATGAATAAATGAATAAATAAATAAATAAATAAATAAATAAATAAATTAATTAATTTATAAATGAATAAATGAATAAATAAATTAATTAATTCATAATTTATAAATGAATAAATTAATTAATTAATAAATAAGAAAATAAATGAAAAAATAAGTAAATAAATAAATAAATAACTAAATTAATTAATTAAGTAATTAATAAATGAATAAATAAGAAAATGAATGAAAAAATAATTAAATAAATACAAAAGTAAATTAATAAATAATAATATGAATAAATAATAATATGAATAAAAAAATAAATATATAAATACTGGAATAAATAAAAAATAAATGATTAAATAAAGAAATAAATAATAAACTGTGAACTTTTTGAATACAGGGTCTAAAAGAATATCTATATGTGGCACGTGGCTGTTGCAGCTACTATAACTACTACTCGTATGTACTACTACAACAACAATAACAATTACAACTTCAATTACAGTAACAACTACACCGACTGCTTCTGATTTTGCTGCTGTTAAGTAAATCGCAGCTGGTCAAATGTAATTAACTGCATATTTCAGGGGAAATTAAGATATTGTCTGGCCAGACAGCTGCGGGCAACACGTTTTTCAGCTCGTTGCAAGTTCACATGCCACACAGAAATATAGTCAACACACACACACACACATATAAATGTCTGTCCCCTGTTGAACTTATGTCACTCAATTGCAACTGCACGTTGCATGCAACCAGCATACACCCCTAGATACATATACACACACCCCTACACACCCTTTACACACCCCCCTACACACCCCCTACACACCCCTACACACACACTCTTCCACATGTCCGCACATATTAAAAGTTTAATGTAAATGTAATGAGCGCCAGCGCATGCAAATGAACAGTTTGGCTTTTTTTCTTTCCTCCTTCCTCTTTGCTTTCTGTTCTTCCCCCCCTTTTTGGGCATATTAATGCACCCCCCTCTCCAGCCTGTTGCCAATTTTACTATCCACTAATGGGAGCAGTCGCTTAAAAGCGCTAAATTTATTTAAAAATTTAAAAACTCTAACTTGGACATGGAATTTGCTGCAAAATGTTGCCAAATTGCTCATATTTAATTAATTGGCAGCAAGAAAAGGGGAAGAAATATTTTTCTTATAGTCAAAAACTAAAGTTTCGCAAGTTTTCTTGGTATCTAGTCAAAAGTTGTCTAATGATGGTTTTAAATTTAAGAAATTTAAGAATTTTGCGAGCAAACAAAGCTGTCGATGTAATTATTTGATAACTAATTAAGTTTTAGTTTGAAAGGAAAACTTTTTTTCCTCATTTGGTAAAGTGACTAATTATGGAGGAAAATATGAATTTTCTAAAAGCTTTTTCCATTTTTAAAAACTTGTCTAATTAAGTGATTATTTTAAAATTTGCCGAATTTTGTATTGATTTTTTGAGCAAGTAATTATTTTGTTAAGTAATTATTAAATCGCTTAATTAAAATTACTGGAATAAATTCAATGAAATTATTGAACCGAGAAATTATAATTGGAAATAAAATTTGTTAACTTTATTTATATGAAAGTAAACAATTAATATAATATTAGGTACATTTAATGCAAACTTCTTTTGGCAAATAATAAAATAAAAATATATTACACTATTTTAATTAGTCTTGTACTTCAAAAAAGTTTAGATAAAAATAATTTAGTTAACATATTTAAGTTGTAAATAAATCTGTCTTTATCTATAATGATTTATTTATTTAATTTCAGCTAAAAGCTCTTAACAAAACGATTATTTCTTGTTAAAAATATAAAAGTAAATTAAATATAATATATCAAATTAACGAAAGTTTTTAATTTAAGTATTTAAAAAAATAAAGAATATATTTTTTAATAAAAACATTTTTTCTTATTATAAGAAATATTAATTAGATATAATTAAAGTTTGTAAGTTAATGTGTTGGTAACTTTTAAAGTCATTTATAATAAATATTATTAAAATTATTCAATGCAAACGTTTTTTGCCAAATAATGAAATAATTTTTTTATTTTAATGATATATCAAGAGCAATAAAATAATGATATTAAAATAAAACATCTTTTATACACTATTTTAGTTGGTTTTCTACCCAGAAAAAAGTTGAGCTAAAGCGCAAATTTGTATTAACGAAAGTTCTTAATAAATACCTCGTTGTTTGGACATTAAAGGCGGCCCAAATTGAAATTATAGCGGTAATAACATAAGCTGCAGGAATATAAATACAATCTGCACACACACAACACACACACACACCACACACACACTTATGTATGGATATATTTATTTGGCAGTTGGAGCAACAGGAACCGGACTGTGCCGCATATTAAATAATTTTAAGCAAAAATTATATATGCCATAAAGATGTGTCGTACCACTACACACACAGATACACCACACACACACACCAAACACACACACATTTATAAATGTCAGCATTTGCTGTGCACAAAGTAATAACCGTGTTGGGCCAACTTATTGTTTACGACGTGCTTAGTGGCAAACTTGGCTTTGATAATGAAACAGGCACACCCACGTACACACACACACACTTACAGGGACAAATACTATCAAACACACACGCGCTGACAGTTAACGGCAATTGCGACAAATACCACAAACTCCATACCCCCAAAAAAAAAAACACACACATGGCTTGTCATTTGTTTTTGGCCAAAAAAGACATTTTGCGGCCCAAAGATAGTTGCATAAACATAAGCAGAGAGTGTGTGTGTGTGTGTGAGTGTGTGTTTGTATATTATGTTCAAAAGCAGACAAGGCACGTGATGTGATTAGCACAAAGCCGGCAACGATGTTGCCAAAGTTGTGCCAACTTGTGTGTTATGTTGGCTTAGATTTTAATTTTTGGCTGCGATAAAAGTGTCGCAATTGTCTTGCCCAAAATGATATTCTCATGTCTCTCTCCCACTCTATCTCTGTCTCTCTCTCTTTTCACTAACACACACATTGCGTATACGCAATGTAGTATTAAGATCAATTTTTGTTTATTTATTTATATATTTATTTTTTTTGATTTATTTAACTATGTATATATTTATATTTATTTATTTATTAATTTTTTTATTTATTTATATTTATTTATTTATTTATTTATTTACTTATTTATTTATTTATTTATTTATTTATTTATTTATTTATTTATTTATTTATTTATTTATTTATTTATTTATTTATTTATTTATTTATTTATTTATTTATTTATTTATTTATTTATTTATTTATTTATTTATTTATTTATTTATTTATTTATTTATTTATTTATTTATTTATTTATTTATTTATTTATTTATTTATTTATTTATTTACTTATTTATTCATTCATTTATATATTTATTTATGTATTTATTTACTTATGTATTTATTTATTAATTAATTTATTTATTATTTATTTATTTATTTATTTATTTATTTATTTATTTATTTATTTATTTATTTATTTATTTATTTATTTATTTATTTATTTATTTATTTATTTATTTATTTATTTATTTATTTATTTATTTATTTATTTATTTATTTATTTATTTATTTATTTATTTATTTATTTATTTATTTATTTATTTATTTACTTCTTTATTCATTCATTAATATATTTATTTATGTACTTATGCACTTATTTATTTATATGATTATTTATTGATTTATTTATTAATTTATTTATTTACGTTTATTTAAATTGGACAAATTTTTGATGCCATTACAATTCAATTAAATCAATCTTTTATGTTACAAAATTAAATATATCGAATAAAATTTGGTTACGAAGATATAACAATTTTTGTAAACATTTGAGAGAGTTAATTATATGATGGGTTAAAGACAATAACTTGTTTTTATTATTTAAATATATGTGTATTAGCTAAAATATAAAATTTTAAATAAATACAAAATAAGTACAAAAAGGTAATTATTTGATTATTTGGTTCCAATTTATTGGACAACACTAATTCACTCATTGCGTATACACACTGTAGTATGCAGCACTTTCCCATTTTTGTTTATTTATTTAAGTTTATTTAAATTGACGAATTTTTGATGACATTACAATTGAAGTACACCAAACTTTGTTTTTATTAAATTAAATATAGCAATAACATTTGTTTTATGAAAATTTGACTGAGGAGGCAATAATTAAATGTTGGTGTACTTGTTTCTATTAATTAAATATATATGAATTAGGTCAAATATATAAAATTTCAAATAAATACTTTTTCGTACATAATATAATGATTTGTCCATTTATTCTCAATTTATTGGAGAACACTAAATCACACATTGAGTATACGCAATGTAGTATGCAGCATTTGCCCATATTTGTTTATTTATTTAAGTTTGTTTAAATTGACGAACTTTTTATGAAATAACAATTGAATTTAATCAAACTGTTATGTAACAAAATTAAATTTTGCGAATAAAATTTATTTTTACGAAGATTAATTTTGAAATCATTTGAGAGAGTAATTAGTTATATAATGTCTTTAAAACAATAATTGTATGTGTCAAATTAATATATTATATATGAATTAGCTATTATAATAAAACTTTTAAAATAAATTATTTTTTCTGCAAAATGTAATTATGGGAAAGTTTGGTCCTAATTTATTGAAAAACCAGAACGTTTTTTTACAAAAAGGCTATTTTCAACCGATTATTTCAATTATAATAGTTATAGTAAATTAATTAATTTAAATATCAATTTTTTAATAATCTTTAGACCATCTATTAGTAGCACAATTACATAATATACCTAAAAGTTGGTTTTAAATTGTTTGATAAGCCAAAAATATCTATTTATAAAAAAGGAACTTCTTTTTCTAGTCATATTATAAGTGCAATTAAAAAAAAACAGATTTAAAAATCATGTTTCGTTCTTCAAATATTAATTAATTTCAAAATGTACAAATTTCCCTTTGTATATTGCGTATACGCACTGTGTGCTTGACACTCAACTAATTAATCAAGTTTTATGTAATTTCTCAACATTAATTACGTACGCAATCGGGCTTTGTGTACTCGTATTGTGGACAGGACACTCAATCAATCAATCAATCATGATGTACCCAAAACATGAGTACAGTCAGTAGCTTTAAACTGAAGTTGCAGCTTCACCTGCTGACGTCATTGGACAAGGATGGATATATATATATATGTCTATTTTTGTGTGTTGCAGCAGCTGCAACAATTTTCATTTATTTTTTTATGAGGTGGGGAAGGCCAAAGCAAACATTATGTTCTCTTTTTATACCCGTTACTTAAGAATGAAGTAAAAGGGTATATTGTATTCGTGCAAATGTTACAGGCGTAACAGGCAGAAGGAGGCGTGGCAGACCCTATAAAGTATATATATTCTTGATCAGCATCAACAGCCGAGTCGATTTAGACATGTCCATCCGTGTGAGCGTGTAGATCTCAGAGAGTATAAGAGATAGAGCTACCAAATTTGGTACACAGACTTCTATAAACCTCACGCAGATCAAGTTTGTTTTAAATTTTCGATCGGACTACTATATTATATAGCTGCCATAGGAACGATCGGTCGAATATTAAGTTTTAGCATAAAAACTTTTTTGCTTCTTGAGATATCTCAATTAATTTCGCAAAATATGCATTATTAATGGTTTTATAGATCCTAACTAAAATTGGTACAAATCGGTCCACTATATCATATAGCTGCCATAGAAACTATCAGCTGAAAATCAAGTTTTAGTATGAAAAACTTTTTTGTTTTCCAAAATATCTCAATTAATTTGACAGAATATGCATTTAAATTGGTCCTATATATCCTGACCAAATTTGGTTCAAATCGGTCCACTATATCGTATATCTGCCATAGAAAGAATTGGTCGATAACTAAGGATTAGGATAAAAATAATAATTGTTGTTTCTGGAGGTATTTCAATCACTCACTGATTTTGAATATTCTTTTGTCTTAGATGTCCTGAATAATTTGGTTTTAATCGGTTCACTATATCATATAGTTGACATTGTAACAATCAGGGCTATATTTTAGGAATATTCAATATGAAATCAATGTTTCGTCGAATATTTTTTCGGATAGTTATTACTTTAAAGTACTTTTATGAGTTTTTTTTAATGATTTAACTGTTAACTTTAATTGTTTGCAGTTATTATTATAAACTTAGAATTTTTATCTTTAGAGTTTAAAATTCTCAAAATACTTAATATATATTCAAAGAAAGTAACGGGTATTCTATAGTCGGGAGCTCGACTATAGCCTTTTTGAGTAGTTTTTTGCTTTCAGTTTATTTTGCATGCCACAAATAATTTCAAGTTTGGCAACAGTTGCAGCTCCTCATTGTTGCAACCGAGTTTTTGGGGCAAATGCCAAAAATGCCAGAACCCAAAACTCAAAGAGAGAGCATATCCGGCCAGCTGTGAGTGTGTGTGTGTGTTGTGATTACAGAGTGTGTGAGAGTTGCTCTGTGCTGTAAACTCAAATTAAGCTAAAACCGCTTCAAGTTGCAATTTCCGACAGTGAAAAGAACAACATGAAAATGCCTCAAGCATATGAGTGGCATGCAACAACAACAACAAGTGCAACAACGGCAACAAAACTGTAACTATAATTAAAACTTTACCACAGACTAGATAAACGACTCACGTCGAGACGAGTCTCAATGCGTTTTGGCCAAGTTATGTTGTCAGAACCCCACACTGATAAAAAAAACGGTTCCAAAATCAAGATTTTGTTCACAGAACTATGTTTTGGGTTAAAAAACGCGTCGAGTACATTAAATTCTTATAGTTAAAAAAACCAATAATGATTTTAACAACATTTAAAATAATAAACAGCTCTTTTTAAAAAAAAACAAAAATTCTTATATTTTTAAGACCATAAATATAAGTATAAGAATAAATGCTTTAAGTTATAGAACAAATAGTTTTAAATATTCAAGACAACAAAAAATTAATTTATAATGTTTTTATTAGATAGTTCTTTTTATAAATATTCCTTTATAAATTTTTCTTTTCTTTCTTCCCAAACATATAGTCTGTAAGTTTGGTTAAGATATCTTAAGAAACAAACAAGTTTCCCTGACCTCTGACCTTAATTTGACCCACTTGCAGGTGGAATTTTGCAAAACGCCGTCTTCTTGCACGATAAAATTATCTCATCTATGTTGTGTGAAAATTTGTTTATCTTTAGCCGTTTGGCCTACACGTTGATATGTCAGTCTATTTAAGATTTTTATACTTATAATAAAAACTACGGCTTTTTAGATTAATATTTTTAGCAATAGTAAGTTTGTCTTTTATTTTGGTTTTATTTTAAGCACAAAACATGTAAAATAAATGTTCTTTATTTTAGAAGTTGCTCTTTTTTTCCAGTGCATAACTCCATGTAAACATGCTCTATCTCAACTTGAAGTCCTCGCTTTAAATAGAATTAATGCATTAATCGCTTTTCGCTACTAAGCTGCTTGCGGCAACGCTAATTGATGAATTGCACCAACAACAATTACAACAACAACAATTGCAATTACAACAATTACAACTACTACTAAATTTCATGCCCCTTGACCTTTTGATGTCTGTTCATCCTCTCAGCTTGTAACTTAAATTAATTTCTGTTGACGGCAACTCGCGCTCAACTTTCAAATGAATTACATATTCTAAGCACACAGCTCTCGGAATCGGGGGCGGTAAATGTCGGTGGGCGTGTCTATGCTATTTGTTGTTGCCCTGCTCTGCCCCGTTTACATAATTGTATTTGTTTTTATCCCTTCGCTTCAAGTGCGTTGAGCAAACTTTTCCTTTATTTTTGGCTGTCCGCTCTTTTTTTTAACTGTTAAATTGTTAAAAAATTACAAATAAATTGAATGAGCTGGCGAAAGGGCTGCTCTCCTTCCACTTAATAATAACAACAGAGAGAACAGGTCAAGTCATCGACTTTAAAATACCCGGTACGAAATTTAAATATGATTTTTTAAAATCAAATTTTTTAAAGAAATAAAAATTTAAATGCAGAATCTATTTGAATGCCAAATCATAAACAAAGTAACATTCCTCATGAAAATCGGTTAATTTTTGATGAAGTTATTACGGATCAAAGTTTCGGAAAAAGTGTCAAGGTAAAATTCTGGATGATTTTCGAAAATTATTAATTATCTAAATGAACAAAATTTAAATGCAGAATCAATTTGACCCCCAAAATTATAACCAAAATGACATTTTGCATAAAAATCGGTTAACTTTTTATTAAGTTATAAAGATCAATTTTTTTTAATTTCAAGGGTATTGTTAAAAATCTGTAAGATTTTAGAAAAATTTTAAATTTTCTGAATTAACAAAATTTAAATGCAGAACCATTTTAGGGGCCAAATCCTGATCAAAATGGTATTTAACATAAAAATTGTTCAAGTTTTTCCAAAGTTATGTCCGTCTGAAATCATATTCCTTCTTTCTGTTACAAATATTGCACCGAACCCAATATACACTTGTACTCTACAAAGACTAGGTATAAAAAGAACATAAACAACAACAGCAACAAATTATATTGTATTGACTTTTCAATTTAATTTTGTGGCAACTTTTAAAGTGGATGCCGCCGTTTGGGCGGCAGATGAGAAATTGCTCAACATATTTTTCTCCTTTCTCTTTTTTTATTTTGGTAGCATGTTTGCTTACAACTCTTGACGTTTTTGTTGTTTCTGTTGTTACAGCTACTCTCTGGCTTCCGCCATTATGCCATTAGCTCTGGGGGTAGCGTATTTAGGTCACATGATTCCAATGCCTGTGCATTAATGGCCCCCAACAACAGCAACAGCAATGCGGCTAAGGCTTTCTGGCCCAAGCCAACGACAAAACCGGACAAACGGCAAAAAGCCCAAACATAATAAGAGGCAACAAGAGCCACGCCTACACTGCAAAAGCAACTAAGGGCAATGCTGAGTGCTCAATGTGAATGTGAATGTGAATGTGAATGCCTCAAGTTGTAGTCAATTCTACCAAAGCATCAGTAAAAGGAGAAGGAGCAGCAGCTAAAGAAGAAGAAGGAGGAGAAGGAGAAGGGCAAAGCGCACAAAGGATATCAAATTTAAGTGCACACATCAGTGCGGGCAGGCAGAAAAAGCCTGAATTCGAGAGCTGTTCATTAAGTTCTCTGGATAAAACTAACAGATTAAATAAAATAAGTTACGATTTTTCTTAATTATTTAAAGATCTTAAAATAATTAAAAAAAATATTTTTAAGTAAATTTAAGCTCAGAAAATTAACAAGCTGTAATAAGTGAAACAATTTTGGGGTCAAACCATAATCAAAATGATATGAGGTAAAATAAATAATTAACAGAGGCTAGCAATGTTAAACTACTCCTACTATATGTTATTTAACAGAGAGTTGTTATATTAAAAATATTTAATAAAATAAGTTCATAATATTTCAAAAAAATTTTAAAAACTTTATACTAATGTTAAGAATTATTTAAAAATATTTAAAAATTATTTTTGATTTATTCAATAATAATTTAAATTCCGAAAATTAATAAGCAATGTTATGCTACTATCACTTTATGTTATTTAACAGAGAGATGTTATATTACAGCTGCTGTTGTTAGCAGATTTAAGTCACTCTCAAATGCTGCTTATTCTGTTTATTAACAGTAGATACAAAGAATTTCTTTGTAGAAGGCGACATTGTGACGCCAATTTGCAAAATATAACTGTTCGAAATTTGTAAGTAAACTGAGATACTGTGATTACTGCTTCTGTTATTGAACATTAGTTGAATCATTTTAAAATGAAAACTGTCAAGTTTCTCAGTAATCAATAGTAATAAAATATTAATATTTAAATTAAGGTTAATACTGTTAATTCAACAATGTTAAGCGACTTTCAACATTTTGAAGTTTTTGATGCACTATGATTTTGTATATTTTCAGTTATGAATTAAAATGTATTAAATATAATTTAATTTTTTATTTGTATTGTACATTTAAATTTTATAATTGTATTGACAATTGAATTAATTATCTTTTTTCTCTGTCGACTACTTTTATTCGACCTTTAATAGATACAAAAAAAATAAATAAATGAATAAATTAGTACACTAATAAAGAATTTCAATTTAATTCATTAATTATTCTCTCAGTGAACTGTTAAATAAATAAACAAACACATAAATAAATAATAATAAAAATTAATAAATAAATAAATAAACAAATAAAACCTTTTGATTAAATCATGCTACTTATTTCTGTAAATTCTCAAAGCTTTTAATCATTTCTTAAATTTAAAAAGTTCTCCTTAATCTCATTAATTTACGAAACCGCCCTCGCTTTGTGAACAGCTTTAGTATTTGAGTGTGTGTGTGACCTAATCGCATTGAATTTAATGTCAAGCAATTTCTGTTCACATTCGCCTGCTGCCAGTCACAATTCTTTTATTCTGACTGTATGAGTGTGAGTGTGTTAGAGTATGTGTGTGAGACACTGTTGTAAATTCCTTTGAAAACATCATCAAAATACGTACTTTGAACTTTTTATTGTCAATTGACGTCCGTCTGCACACAATAAAAATTGACTTCATTTGGTCATTTTCATTTCATAATTTGTCGCAGCATTTGACAAAAATTTTATTTCAATTTCAATTCTTTTACTTTCGTACTCCCTGAACGCACTTTAATTTGATTATTATTGTATTATGAACATATGTCAAATGTCGAAGTGTCGAGTTCAGTGTCCAGTTTGCAACTCCCATGTGACCAGGTTGTGATTGCGAATGCAATTGGTTATTTGATTGTGGTTGTAATTCTCCTAGTTTACCGCAGGACTTTGCACTATCAATGCAGCTTACATTGGCATGGAAATCATATTTGCACATGCCCTCCTCTCTATCTCTACACAGAGGGAAATAATCATGTATTTCGTACTTAAAACGACACATTTCGAACTTGATTTCTCACTAAGATTGAAATTACTAAAGTCGAGTACTTCGATTTTATTTCAAGTGCGATATTTTAAGTACGAAATTTAAGTATTTTAGTATTTTCAAACTTAAATTAACTTTAAAACATACTTGATTTAAGTACAATTCCTCCTTTTAATTCTGTAACTGAGTACAAAATCATGTTAAAATATGAACATGATACTTGATTTAAGCTTCAAAGTCGTGTTAACTTGGTTTGTGACATAAGTATTATGAGCAAGAACTATTTGGGAATTCAAAGCAAGTGGACATAAAAAATATGTATGAATTAAACTACTTGATTTAAGATTTTAGATACTGTGAGACGAACTTGCGTCTTGAACTTTTATAAAGAATTTGAGTTCTCGTTTTTAGTAATTTTAGAATTTTACTTGATTCAAGAGTTTTTGTTCTTATGTCAAATTTTTAATTTTAATACTTATTCTAAGAAATTCGAACTTATATTAAGTCAAGTACTCATTTCTTGTAATTTTATAGTTTTACTTGATTCAAGATTTTTTCCTCTTATTTTAAGATTTAAATTTTAATGCTCATTTTATGTAATTCGTACTTATATCAAGTCAAGTGCTCATTTCTTGTAATTTTAGAGTTTTACTTGATTCAAGATTTTTTCCTCTTAATTTAAGATTTAAATTTTAATGTTCATTTTATGTAATTCGTACCTATATCAAGTGAAGTACTCATTTCTAGTAATTTTAGAGTTTTACTTGAATCAATAGTTTTTTTTCTTATATCAAGATTGTTAGTACTTGGTCATAGAATTTTGATGCTCATTTTAAGTAATTCGTACTTATATCAAGTATTATTTTTAAGTATCGAAAATACTGAATTCGAGTTCACACGAACTTAATTTTAGTACGGCTTTTTTCTCTCTGTGTATCTCCATGCATCTCTCTCTGTCTCTCTCTCTCTCTCTCTCTCTCTCTCTATCTCTCTTTCTGTCTCATGTGCTGCCAATTCATGTCGATAGCTGCTTTTGACGCTTTTGGTAACATTTTTATTGGCAAGCAAATGCGATTACAGCTACCATCTCTTACTCTCTCTCTCTATCTCTCCTTCTCTCTTTCTCTCTATCCTCTCCTCGAGTTTATCTGTCTGTAGTTTTTGCAAGTTTTTATTTTGGCCAAAACGTGCGCCAACTGCAAACTGTGCTAACTGTTTTTAGCTAACGTTATTTCATTGTCTCTTCCTCTTCTCTGTCTCTTCTTCTCCATCTCCATCTTTCTCTTGCTCTTTCTCTGCTTCTTCTGCTGCTTATAATTTTCTGCTGTAATTGCGCTTATCGCATTGTAAGAAGGCAAATTTGCCGCAGCGCCACGTGCCCAATCAGCAGCATCCAAAAATAAAGCAGAAACTGCAAAATGTGAAAAATAATAAAAATACAAAGCAAAAAAGAATAAAAACAAAAGTAATAACAAGTACCAACACTACAGTTGAGATGCTCGACTGGTAAATGCCCAGTATCCATCCGTTTGAATCAAACATAAATAAAAAAAATAAAAAAAATAAAAAAAATAATAAAAATAAAATAAATAAATACAAAAAATATGAAAATAAATATTTAATTAAAAAAAAATAGACAACCTTTTCTAAATTCAACCACTAGATCACCAAGCTTTCGAATAAATTCCTGTTCAAATACATTTTTAAAAGCCGTTTGAAAATTTAAATATTTTTATAATTATTTATATTTTCGAAATGAAAATTTATTGGATATTTAAAAAAGAAAATAATAAATAAAGGTACATTTTAGTTTGATTTTTCTATTATTTTTTAGATATATGTATATATATATATCTATATATATATAAAATTCTATACACAACATAGATAAGACAATTTTCAGTCAATCAGACGCCGTTTTGCGAAATTCCACCTGTAAGTGGGTTAAATTGAGGTCAAAGGTCAGGGAATCGCTTTGTATGAAAAACTTTTCTGTGTATTTAGATATCTAAATCATAATTCAAGATTGTAGTGCTAGCATGCTGAATAAAAAATTAATAAATTATGAATCTTTTAAATTTTGATTGACAGCAAAAGTAATTATTTCCCCTTTGGACCTGTATTAAACTATTGATAAAAAAAAAGCTGTTTATTGACCAATTGAGATTAATTAAGCAACTTTTCAGCAAACTTCCATCAAATATCACACTATGCGCGGATTTAATCTCAGGGCTATAGCTTCAGTATTTATCTTGTTACAAGATTTTTATTATTATTATGCGGGGTGGAGACGGGATGGAAAACTCTAAGAATAAAAACTTGTTCTGAGTGGACAACATTGGAGTATTGTTACCCAATTTGGTTCAACTAATTTTGATAGGCTTTGAGATTTATTTTATTCATTTATTTATTTAGTTGACGTCGACTAAAAACAATTGATAGAGAGAAAAAATATTTAATTTAATTTTAAAAACATTAATAAATATAATATTTAAAATTAAAAATGTAATTATATTATAATCTTAAAATAATGTAATATACATTATCATAAACTTATAAGCCTTTGTACGTTTTAAGTACTGGGCTAAAAGTCAGGGAAAAATATTTTTAAAAATATAAGAAAACTGGCGAACAGTGAGAAGTGAGCAAAAAGAAAAAATATTTGTTGTAATCCGCTTAGCTGCCATCGTCAGTTGCCAGTTGCCATTTTTTTGGCAGAAAAACTTAATTTGCTGTGGTGTTGGCAGCGGGTGTCGACGAGGTGTGTGTGTGTGTGTGTTGTGTGTGTGTAGAAAGATATGAAGTAAAGAAGAGTGGAAAAAAGAGGGGGTTAATTACAGCATAAATTTGGCAAATTGCTTCTTTAAAAACTTTGGCGCTGCGCGACTTGAGGGCATTCAGTTAGCCTGACATTTAAGGCTGATGCAGCAAAGAGCAAAGACTAAAAAAGAAAGAGAGAGAGAGAGAAAGAGAGAGAGAGAGTCTCAATACGGTTTGGTTAGCTGTTAATCCCTGGCAGCTAATCCTGGTAGCATATGTGGCTAAGTAAAGCGACTGAAGCCACTGACTGAAGCCAAATTATCGCTGCCAATTGACCAAAACTTGATAAGGCCAAACATGTGTAGAGCACATGGCTTAGCTAACACACACACACACACACAGAGATAGATAGACAGATAGATAGATAGACAGATAGATAGACAGTCAGTCTGCCCTGCGGTTGCAAAAATAATAGGTTTATGCTCAGCAGGCATTGGGCAATGTGATTGATATGCCACAACTGTCGCCGTAACTGTAGCTGTAATTGTGGTCAACACAATGGACAATGGCCAGACAAAATGGCCAAAAGCGCTTTACAACTTTAATGTGACTAATGCTTGATTTCATCGACAAGCCACAAATAAAAAACTAGAGCATGTGTTTAACGTTCATCATGTGTCACGATTTATTGATACATTCAATTTATTTTAAATGTATATTTTATTAACTTTAGTCATAATGTATATTTTATATTAATTTATAATTTTATTTATTTAATTGTTTACTTATTTATTCATTTATTTGTTTATTTACTTATTTATTTAATTATTTATTTACCTTTTTACTCATTTACCTATTTATTTATTTATTTATATATTTATTTATTGACTTATTTATTTATTTACCAATTTAATTATTTATTTGTTTACTTATTCTATAATTTATTGATTTATTTAATTATTAATTTAATATGAACTAAGAGCAGTTGATAATAAATAATTTAAAATATTTTTGGAGAATTTTAATTTCGTTATATTTATTTATAATAAATATTTATTTAATTAATTGTATATTTATTTATATTTTTATTTATTTATATATATATTTACTTATTTTTTTTTATTTATTTACCTATTAGTTTTATAATATATTAATTCATTTAATTATTTATTTAACATAAACTAAGAGCAGTTTATTATAAATAATTTAAAATATAGTTGGGATATATGGTTTTAATTTAAGAAATGAGATAAACTTTATAGTAATAATTTAAATAGAATTTAAAATATTTAAATTTATTAATTAAACATATTGTTATCGGGTATTTTCTTATTTCTGAATCCTAGGATCAAATTTTGAACAAATTCAGCAAACAATTTGAATAATCCCTGACCATTTAATTTTTGAATTTATCTCTTTAATATTTAGATTTACGATTTATTAAATTTTTTGTTTTAAGTCTTATTTTTATTTACGAATTTAAACATAAATCTACTAATCATGTCAATAAATAAATAAGTAAATAAAATATAAGCTTTCTTCATTATTTCAAGCATTTTATATAAATATAAAACGTATATATAAGTAAATAATTATTGTATAAATAAGTAAATAAAAATATAAATAAGTAAATCTAATTTAAGAAAAAACCTGACTAAAACTTCCATTAAAAATTTCCAGCATTTTATAGACGTGTTTAAGACTAAACTTTATATGAACGTCAAGTTCTTTGTGTTTAGTTTAAACAAACAACATTAAAAAACTTTTTAAACTAACTTGAGTTTCTATTATTTGCAGCTAGACAAACTTCTACGTCATTTAATATACCATAGTTTACGACCATTGTTTCATTTTATTTATTTAAGTTTTAATTTAATTTTAAACTTTTTTTTAAAGCAGTTTTCAACACCTTCGTCAGGATAGCAGTTTTCCATGTTTACTTTAAATTATTAGAATAAAATAAGCACGTTATTGAAAGTGTTTTTTACCTTTTCAATTTATTTAGAATAATTTTACTTGATTTATTCATATATAATTTATTTTATTTATTTTATAATTTAATTTATTTAGCATAAAATACTTTTCTATTTTTTTAATGCATTTCTCGCATTATTTTGTTAATGTTGAAAATCTCGTAACTCCACATCAACTGCATATTTGTTTGTGGTCTTTTGTTTGTTTATAAAAATGACACTCAATTCCCGCTTACTCCATTCCCTTTCCTCTATCCTCCACTTCCTTTCTTTTTCCCTTTTTCACTACTTAAGCTACAAATGCGTTGGTAATTCTTGTAATGCTGCACTTTAACTGATAAGTCAACTATTTGTAAAGTAAATTTACTCTGAATACCCTGTAAACATTCAAATTAAAAAAGAGATGGAATTAATGAAGTCTCTATCGTCTTTCCTATTTATTTATCTCTCTTTGTCTATTATGTAAATGTGCAACAGCAGCAGCTTCTTATTTTTGCAGTTTTGTGGAAAATCGCAGAGAAAATTCAGTTGACAACAAAAAATTTACATATTCTTTTTAGAAATATCTGAGTTTAGTTTTCTTAGCTGCCAAGAATAGAGAATTTGTAATTTCTTCAAAATGCATAATTTAAATTAAAAAAATTAAATAAAATTACACTAATTATATTATTTTTATTAATTTGAAAATTTGTTAAATTCATTGGTTATTATTTATTTTGTTAATTGTTTTAAGAATCAGAAAGCAGCGTAAATACATAAAAATAATAATAATAATATAACATTAAATGTTATTGTAATTAAATTTAAAAAAATAATAATAATATTGCAAAAATTAAGAATTATTAATATTTTTTTGATTATTTTCAAACTAATTTAAATGTTCTTGTTTATTAATAATTTTGTTGATTGTTTTAAGAAGAATAAGACAGTGTAAATTAGTAAAAATAATGGAATACAGAATTATTTATATTTTATTTAAATTTGGTAAAAAAAAACTAATTTTCACGATAAAAATATGTAACATTATTTGCATTTTGAATAATTTATTATACATTCGAGAATAATGTACATAAGTAAATATACAAAACACATTGTTTTGTTTTCCAAATATAGAACGAAAGTTTCACAATTCATTGTGAAAATCTATAAAATAAACACATAACAAAATTGTGAAAATATACAAAAAATAAGCGGGGCTACAGACTTGGGAATCAATCAAAAAATCTGCCAAAAATGTATGAAGTTTTGGCAGATTTTCACCCCTGACTTTAAATTTTTGCATAGACCTAATTTTAAGGTAACTTCTAGTCAAACTTTCTCCTCTAGAGCATGCTTACTTATTCTGTCTATCATTTTCTCCCACTTTTTCTCTCTCTTTCGCTGTTGACTGTGCTTTCTTTGGGCAACACCTAGCAACTGCCAACTGCCAGCTGAGTTTTTCTATCAGCCCCACCTGCCACATCTGCCCCACTCTGACAGCATTTGTAATTGCATTACGGAGCCGACAAAGCAAAGCCTTTTCAAAGCAAACGCTTCTGAATATCTATGTGTGTGTGTGTTTGTGTGTGTGTGTGGCAACTTTAAGTGCCCCTTTGTGCCGCATACCTGTGCTTTCTGCCACTTTTCTACACAGAGGGAAAAAATCATGTATTTCGTACTTAAAACGACACATTTCGAACTTGATTTCTCACTATGATTGAAGTTACAAAAGTCGAGTACTTCTATTTTATTTCAAGTACGATTTCTTAACTACCTCTTTTAAAATTTTCAAACTTAACTTAACTTTAAAAAGTACTTGATTTAAGTACAATTCCTCCTTTTAATTCTCTGAGTACGAAATCATGTTAAAATATGAACATTATACTTGATTTAAGCTTCAAAGTCGTGTTAACTTGGTTCGTATGTATAAAACGTTCTTGAAATAAGTATTAAGAGAAATAACTATTTGGGAATTAGAAGCAAGTGGACATTAAAAATATATATGAATACAAGTACTTGATTTAAGATTTTAGATTCTTGATCTGTGAGTCGAACTTGTGTCTTGAACTCACTTCTAGTAAGTTTAGAGTTTTACTTGATTAAAGAGTTCATATTCTTATATCAAGATTTTAATTTTAATGCTTATTTTAACAAATTCGAACTTATATCAAGTCAAGTACTCATTTCTAGTAAGTTTAGATTTTCACTTGATTCAAGATTTTTTCCTCTTATCTTAAGATTTTAATTTTAATGCTCAATTTATGTAATTCGTACTTATATCAAGTGAATTACTCATTTCTAGTAAGTTTAGATTTTCACTTGATTCAAGATATTTTCCTCTTATTTTAAGATATTAATTTTAATGCTCATTTTATGTTATTCGTACTTATATCAAGTCAAGTACTCATTTCTAGTAATTTTAGAGTTTTACTTGATTCAAGATTTTTTCATCGTATTTTAAGATTTTAATTTGAATGCTCATTTTAAGTAATTCGTACTTATATCAAATATTAATTTTAAGTATCGAAAATACTTCATTCGAGTTCAGTCATACTTAATTTTAGAACGGCTTTTTTCTCTCTGTGTAGCTCGCACTCTTTCTAGCATTTGTGGTTAGTTTGCAAACGACAAACGACAAACGGGCAACATTGTGGCGGGTAAACGCGGCGTATACGCAATGTGGAGCTACCTACGTGTCGCCAGCTCGTTTGGCTCAAACGCAAATGACAATTAAAATGCAGCCGTGAGCCATTTGTGACGCTGCAACCCTCGTCGTGCAACATTGTGGCAATCTGAAACGCCAGCAACTATTTTTGAAAGCAATGTCCAGTTGCCTCCCTTTCCCCTTTATTTAACCCCCTGGAACTTTGTTACTGCATTGCATTACTGCGATTTCAATTTAACGCGCGCTGGAAAAGAGTGAGAGAGAGAGAGGGAGAAGAAAGAGAAAGCAAAAGAGAGCCAAGTTTACTATCAAAATGGTAAACTAATATGACGAACAATGTAAGCGGAACAAATGTTCCGTGAAGAGATTTCATCAAGATTGCTTTTATAATTGAAATGCTCGAGTTACTGAAATCGAACTTAAACCACAACCCAACCCCAAACCCCAATCAAACTCCCCTTCCTATAACTTAACTCTATCCAATCAAACCGCAACACAGTGGAAAATTCAGCTGAGTTGAGAACTGTAATAAATATATTTAAGCCAGCAATTGTTGACTATAAAAAAATATATTTTATTTATTGAAGTTCTTCTAGCAATTAACAATTATTTAATTTAGTTAGATAAACTTTTGAACTATCAATAGAAATTCGTTAAAATTTTAAATACGTAATTTTTAAAATCAATTAAAAATTAATTTTATAAAAGACAATTCATAAAATCAATGGAAATTTATTAGGCATAATTCAGCACATTTTCCATAAGATTCTCTTTGAAAAACTCCACATATTGCATTTAATTTTAGCTACCAATATTAATTTTTATAGTTTTAATGGAACTTTATGTTTACCCCGCCAAAAGGTAAGACTACTGAATTGAGAGTTAAAAACATTTCAAACAAACAAAAGTGAAACACATAGGATGATAAACGGCTTTAAAAATTTTCCAAATATTTCTATGGGATTTGGTTACCGTATTTTTCAATTCAATTGTAACTCTTAAAAGCTTATTTTATAATTTTAAATTCAATTTTAATTTTTTTGACACAAACTTAAAACCTTAAAATTCAATTTAATATTTTAAACACATATTTAATAATTTTAAATTGAATTTTAATTTTTAAATACATATTTAATAATTTTAAATTCATTTTTAAATTTTTAAATTACATATATAATAATTTTAAATTCAATTTAAATTTTTTTAACACATATTTAATAATTTTCAATTCTATTTTAAATTTATAAAACACATACATAATAACTTTAAATTTAATTTTTATGTTTAAAATGCACATTAATCATTTTAAAACCAATTTGAATTTTAAAAACACATATTTAATAATTTTAAATTGAATTTTAATGAATTTTTAAATTGAATTTTAATAAAATACATATTTAATAATTTTAAATTCAATTTAAATTTTTAAAACACATTCGTTTTAAAAGAAATATGGTCTTAAAAATTAAATACATATGAAGAAGAAGAAATTTTTAAACATTTCAAACAATAATTAGACTCTATTAGACTCCAAGTAGGAAAAAAGTAGCATCAAATCAAACAATCAACAATCACCAAAAAAATGTATATTTTGAATATACATTTAAAAATTTCAATTAAGGCTATTTCGTCAATTTCTAACCACTGTGCGCTGGTCATTAAACTATGCAATCAAAGTGTCCGTGGCAGCTGCAACTGGCAGCATTCAGGAGTTACAAAGTTGGACTTCAGATTACAGTTGATCGTAAAAGTAAAGAGGTAAAGGCAATTGCCACCTGATAACTGGGCTCATGCATAAATTCTAATTAAAATTTGTGTGCCAGGTGGTAAATAAAACTAATTATACATGCGCACAATTTACAACAAAAAGGGGGCGGGAGGCATTAAAAACAAGAGAGTTGCCTGGCAAATGGAAAAACTTTGCCAGCAAATTCAGCTAGTATGTCTGTTACTGAAGTTCACCCAACAACAACAACAACAACAATAACAACCGCAACAGAGCGTGCTATAACAACAACAACAACAAAAACTTTAGCACAAAACTTTGACGTGAAGCGAGAGTTTTGGTTCCAATGTGCGAGAGCAGCCAAATCAATGATGCAGCTGCCATAAGACCTCGAAAGCTCAATTATGCCATAGACAGCTCTATCAAAAGCGACAACGAAAGGTGAGAATTGCAAGACAAATGCACAACAACAACAACAAAAGAAGAAGAAGAAGAAACAGCAACAACAATGGTAACAAACATAGACAAAGCATTCAAACTTGGCCATTGTTGATGACAATATCGTTTACAAGTTGAGCTAAACGTCAAGCTGAAATCGAGTATAGAACTTGAATTGATTTTTAAACTTCATCTTCAGTATATTGTATCTGATTGATGTACATATATCACATTAATTGACTTGGATTATTTATTATTATTTTTTAATTTCTTACATAGAAACAACGACAAATCTGTGACGATTTAAAATAAGTTTTATTTGATGACACTTAAAATTCATCATTAAATATATTTGAATTGAATTGAATTGATTTTTAAACTTCTCCTTCAGTATATTGTATCTGATGTACATTTAACTCATTAATTGAATAATATAATTGCTCTACTTTATTTTTAATTTGTTACACGGAAAAGCACTAATCTATTAAAAGATGTTTTATTTAATGTGACCTAAAATACAACATGGAATATACTTTAATTGAGTTGATTTTTGATCAATTTATTTGGATTATTTATTATTACTTTATAATTTCTTATATGGAAATAACGACAAATCTGTGACGATTTAAAATAAGTTTTATTTGAATTCAATATTAAATATATTTGAATTGAATTGAATTGATTTTTAAACTTCTTCTTTAGTATATTGTATCTGATGTACATAAATATCATTAATTTACTTGAATAATTACTCTATTTTATTTTCTTTATTTCTAATATGGCAAACGTCAAATTTATGATAATTTAAATTAAGTTTCATTTGATGACAACTAAAATACATCATGAAATATATTTTATAAAACACATATATAAATTTTTGTATACCCAGAAAAATGTATATAAGGTGAAATGGTTTTTTAAAAATTTAAAACTTTACTTTTTATTTGCTATTTGAATTTCATTAATTCAAGATGAACGATTTTTTCAAAATTTTTAATTCATTTTATTTGCTATATAAATTTCATTATTTAAAGCGTTGAAAAATAGGCAATATTTTCTATATAAGTATAAAAAATATATATAAGACTATAGAAAGTTGAAATATTATTTAAAAAATTCAATACTTAACATTTTATTTGCTATATAAATTTCATTAATTAACGCGTTAAATGTGCTGCCCAAATAAGTAGGCAATATTTTTTTATTCCACCTCCGTTTATTGACCAAATTAAATCGGAAATCTTTACGCGTAGCATAAAAATTAAAGTTTTAATTAAACGACAGTTCAAATAGAGTAAACGATTTTCTAATATGCTGCATCTGTTGATCAATAGACTCTAAATTTCGTTCGGACAAATGTTTCCCCTATAAGTAGGCAATGATTTTTATTTTATGACGAGCGCTAAACGGAAGTGCAAATTGAATCAGCGCGTTCTTTTAATGTAATTGCAGTTGATTATACGAATTTCAGCTAAAGCGATTTGTTAATTAAACACTAGTCAGCACAGAAAATAAAGCAGAGAATTATTTAATTTATTTATAATTTAATTTTTAGCCTGCCCAAATAAGTCAGCTTTAAAGCTAACAAATATAGATTTAATAATATAATAAACTCTGAAGATTAACTAAATGGTTTTTCTTTGATACTCAGCAGATAAAAAGATTGGTTAATTAAACACTAGTCAACACAGAAAATAAAGCAAAGCATTATTTCCAATTTCACCATAAATAGGGTTTGATTTTCATCCTGCCCAAATAAGTAGACAATGAATTTGTATTTATTTTAAGCATGTTTTTCAGTTTTAAAGCTATCATAAATAGACTAAATAATATGCATTTTAAAGATTAACTAAATTGTTTTTTTCTCTTTTTCTTTAATACTCAGCAACTATAATATTTAGTCAGCTTAATTTTAGCTTATTTATACAAGTATTTAATTTTTTTGAATTTAGCACTGTAATATTTACATATCAATTTATATCATTCTCTTTCAGAGGCTTAGCTTAACTATTTTGCGAGTTAATCTTTGAAAAGTCAAAAATAGAACCCACTGATGCAAAAAATGAAATTGTGGATTAGGTTGTTCATTTATAGACGGCCATTTTGCACGTGCAGCTTTTAAAAATTTCATTGCTGCTGTTGCCTCTTTTTTATTTTCTGCTTTCTGTATAAGTCAAATTCAATTTAGCGATGCCATGGAAAAACTTTGATCAAAGCCATGGCCAAATTGCCTTTGTCAACCAGCAAATACACACACACACACACACACATACACCCAGAAAAAAGTCACAGCATTTTATAGTCTTAAAAGAGCAATGTACATACGAACATAATATAAATTCCGAGCGTGATATACAAAAAAGAAAGCTGCAAAAATATGCCAAAAGTTGAGAGCTTTCTTCTCTATTTTTTTTTTGGGACTGTTGCTTTTGTTGTGGTCGTGACTATGACTGTGCTTCTTTCTATAATACCCTGTAGACACAGCATTGAAATCATATTGAGTATTATTTATTTATTTAGTATTTATTTTTTGTTATATATAATTTATAATTTATTAATTTTAGTTTACTATTTTTATTTATATACTTCATATTCATTTATTAATCATCATCATCATAGAAAAATTTTATTGATTATAATTTATTTCTTATTATTTTTTATTTAAATTAAAATATATTATTTCATTTTTTTCTTTATATTTTTTTATTTCATATGAACATATTTATCTTCATCATCATAGAGAAATCATTTTGATTATTTTTTATTTCCTATTATTTGATAAATATAAATTTATTACTTTTTATTTATTACTTAAATCATTTTATTTATTTATATCATATTAATTTTTTTTATCATCATCAACATAGAGAAATCCCATTCATTCTTATTTCACTCTTTTTATTTATTTATTTCATATTAATTTATTTAATATACATAGAAGAAAAATCTTTTTGTTTATAATTGATTTCTTATTATTTATTATTTGTTATACTATATATAATTCATAATTTGTTACTTTTAGTTTATTATTTATTTCATTTAAGGAATTTATTTCTTATTTATTAATTATTTACTAAAATCAATCGATCATCAATTATAAATTTAAAATTTATAATAGAAATGTAAAATAAAACTTAATAAAATTAATTAATTTAGCAATTAATAATCTGAATTGAAATTGCTTTAAATTTCAGAAAATTAAAATAAATCAATTGCACACAATTCATAGGGATATTTCTATTAACTACATTTACAGGGTAACTTGTCGTCTGTCTGCTTTAGAAAAATGTATGCGAATATAAACAACTTAACAGTCATTAAATTCAAGCCGCCATGCGATAAATGTCCATAGCAAAAGACACACACACACATTATTATTCAGTGCAGTTGAAGTCATTAAATGCATTGCGCATACGCCATGTTGACCCGCATTTTATGTAGCACTGTTGTCCAACAAATTACGTTCATTTGCTTATGTTGCAAAAACAAATGGAATGCGACAACTACAACTACAACTACAAGAACAACAATCGTTGTTCGTATAAATCTCATTTTTGGTCGAATATAAAATCGGGACACGGTCCGATTCGTAGCTCGTTAGGAGCAGAAATGCGGATTTATGGGACGCACAATGATAAATTGAATTTCACTCAAAATTAACTGTAAGCCAAAGCGAACGTGCCACACCGCAATCAACAACAACGACAACACAACAACAACAGCAACAACGACAACAACTTGGAAGAAAAATGGTCGCAACATATGCGGCCTATAAAATGTGACAAGCAAACCACAAAGACAACAACAGCAACAACAAGAACAATTTGCAGAGTGTGGCTTTTGGTAAGACAACGCCTGCGTTTATAAATGTTTAAGCATATACACTGAAAAAAAATGAGCAGCTTCTAAAATCAGAACATTCATCTTAAATATTTTGTTCTAAAAATAAGACCATTTTAAGACCAAATTAATAAAACTAAAAATGTTAATCTAAAAATTCGCAATTCTTAATAAAAGAATTAAAAGTCTTAAATTAATAAAAAAATATAAATATGTCATATTTAATATGAAGATAATAATGCCAAGGAAAAAACATACTTATAATCGGAATATTTAGAGAAAAAAATAAAATCCCTAAAAGTATAAAGATCAAAAAAACAAAATAAGTTGTTTTAATAATACACCTGCCTCTTTTTTATTTTTGGTTTGAGATTTTAAGACTGTTTGGTCTTAAATTAAGAACTTATTCTTATTTAAAATGATCTTAAAATCAAGATGTGTTTTCTATATTTAAAATTTTGTTGTTCTCGACGCATTTTTTAGACCAAAATTCTTAGTTCTGACACCAAAATCTTGATTTTAGAACCTTTTTTTTTATCAGTGTATACACAAGTATATATATGTAACTATCTATCTATCTATGTGTGTGTGTGTTTGCCACAACTTGCTGCAAAGTCTGGCAAGGAAATTAGAACGAGACTGAGACTCTTTGTCCTGGCAATTGTCTAAGCATATTTGTCATTTGATTGATTTATTTTGCTTGCCATTGAAAAGACACAGAACTCTGTAGTTGTAGTTGTTGTTGTTGTCTCTTAACACTAACAGGATACACAGGACACAACTGACTTGTGGCTCAATTGTGACAGGCAGGCAAGGACCCAGTTTGTATCTTCTAGATACAGATACAAGTATAGAGAATCTACCTTTTGGTAAGTAGCCTCAGCTAAGGCGATTTGTCAAATCACAGCTGCGTTCACACATCACAGAACACCTAAAAGAGCATGCACGATACTGCAGATACCCTGTACTGTAAGCAGTTTCTCTTCTAAATTAATTATAATTGATTCTTAATTTATTTTAGACTTTCTCTTATAAATTCATTTAAATTGATTTTGAATTAATTTTATAGAATTGATTTTAATTATTAATTTCGGCAAACTCTTAATAAAATTTTATGTTTCTTCGATCAAAAAATGTACAAAATTGTAGTTCTGAATTTTATTTAAATTATTATATAAATTTTACTGTACCCTTGACTTTCGAAAAATGTATGTTAAAGAATAAATATATCAAACTATTTATTAAGTTTGATCCTTATAAAAAAAAACATTCTTTTATTGGAGTACGGGATAATTATTTAAAATTGTATAAAACTTTCTAAAGTATTTTTAAAAACAGTTTATAATCTCCATATTACAAATGTAAAATACCTATCTACATATACATTAATACATATATATGAAAATTTTATTTATATTACTTCTTATAAAATAGATTGACCTTTCAGAATGTGGTATGAAATATCTAAAAATATTTTTAAATGATTCTGAATTAAATAAGTTGAAATTCAATAAAAGTTTATCTGAAATTGTATACAAATTTGACCAAAGTTATATAATTTAAATTTTCAAGTAAAATTCAAAGGTATTTAATGTTAGTCTATTACCCCTTTTTTAATTATTTATTTATAGTTTTCTTCCTATAATTTAAAGCATTGGTAACAATATTTCATTAACCTAAACAATATTAAATTGGAAATATTTTATCTAAATTAATTATATTCTTTTAATTATTATGTTAAGGTCTATATGCGACATATTTAATATGGAGTCAAAATATTCACCCACCATTTTCAGTTATGTTAGTTAAAGGTACAAAAACCCATTTCTTTATATGAGCACAAGTTTTAGGTTCAAAGACATCTTCATTTAAGAGCTTTTTTTATGGCTGCAGTAAGAAAGGTGAAAGGTGATTGTCGAAACAGTTGCCATTTCAAAGATTTTCATAACTTAATCCGCCAAGAGCTCAGTGATCTCTTCGAGCTTTGAGCTCTTAGCTCTCAGTTCTCAGCTCTGAGCCCTTTTTGGTAACTGCTGATGGCATTAAAGTTTGTGCCATTTGAAAGTCATTCAACTGCATTAAATATGCAAATGGAATGTCATCATTTGGCGCACCTTTGACTGCAAATTTCGCTTTTGTCTATTTTAGCTGCGCATTATCCAAATGCCAATCAATGGCAAAACTTGCAACTTCCAATTCGCAACTTGCAACATGCAACTTGTTTGCCTCAGCTCTACTCAGGCATATAAAAATGTAAATAGTAAACTACTAGAAAGAATTACAGTCGAGCAAACTCGACTTGAAAGTCGCTGTACTTCAGCTAAGAGAGAGTAATTTTAAAATACAAATAAAAGTGATACCAAAATTATTTTAAAAAGTCATTTTCAATGCAATTGGCAGCACAAATTCCATAAATATGCGTCAAATTATATTTATAAAAAATATATATATTTATTTTTTAAAACATCCCTGATAAACGGTCTTAATTTTTTGATTTTCGTGGGAAAAATTTTCGTGTTCACATTATAAAACAAACTTGATTTGCTTTAAATGAATTTATATGACAATTTTAGTGCCTCTAGCTCTCACGCTTATTATAAAAAAAAATGTTTTTTTCTTCATCAATTTATCAAGCAAATATTCTCAGTTTGGAAACACAAAGTAACTAATTATTGGAATATTTAATTTACGAACATCCAGTTCTAAAAATTGTTAAAAACGGAGAATAGATTTTGATTGTAAAATTTATTATTTGTCTAATTTAAGTATATTTATCTGAAAAATTTTGAAAACAAAAACCTTTATTTAAAATTTATAGAAAAGATTTTGACTGTAAAATTTATTATTTGTCAAAATTTTTGTATATTTATCTGAAAAACAAAAATATTTATTTAAAAATTTATTAGCTTTAGAAAGTCGAGTTCCAAATTTTCTTAAAAATAAAGAAAAAGTTTTGCTTGTATAGGATTCATTATTTTTCTATATTATATTTATAGATCTAAGAGTTTTTTTCATTAAAACCAAGTTAAATTTTATCAATGAGATATTTTTATTATTTTGCTATGCAATTTACGCAAAAATATCTCTTTTAAAGTTATCAAACCCCTTATATAAACATTACAAAAAATGGGCCATAAATTTGTATTATTTAAATAAAATATTTAAAACGATTTTTCTTAATTATATAAATCATAATACAACTTTTCATTTATCAGTGCAAGGCAACTGAGATCTCTTCATGGAGAAAACAATTTTATATGAATCCACAGATAATGCTGATCAAGTTATATATGTATTTTACTTTCTGACAAACTTAATAGACCCATAGAACTTTTTAAATACAGGTTCCAAAAAGGTCATTCCAAAGGAGAAAGACAGAGAGAGAGACTGAAGGAGATAAAAAGTGAAATTCCACAAACAAAGGCAAAGGCAATGACACAAAAGATACCAAAATGGCACTAGCTACATTTGTATCTGTGTCTTTAGGGGTGTGTGTGTGTGTGTGTGTGTGCACGTGTGTGTGTGTGTCATTGACACTACAAAACTTGATAAGCATTAGCTATAGATATATATATATATATGTGTATATATGTTGAATATCTGTTAAAAATGTGGCAATGAGTTCTACACAAAGAATGCGAACAACATGCAGAACAGTGGGTGAATTAAGGGGAGTGGTGGTGGTATTTGGTGGTGTTTGGTGGGTCAAAGTGGTGTAGAGTTGGGGACACAAGTTCACAAGTTCAGTTTGCCGATTGTGGGTAATTTTTTAAATTGCTTTTAGGTGGAAAAGTGACTACAAAAAGTACTTAAAACAATTGCTAGAGAGATTGAGGAAACTGTTGGGGGGAAGCGTGTCTTTTGTATCTAAGTGGTATTTAATAATAGCTGTTAAGTATTGATTACTAGTCATAATGATTAGTAATTAGATTATTTATTTTTTTCGGATAAAGTAATGATTAAAATACGATTATTTAAGGTTTGTAATGATTACTGATATGATAAAATAATCAAGATTACTAGAAAATAATTAGAATTAGCTAAAAATAATCAAAAAAAATAATTTTATTATATTCAGATTACTTTGATTTTTTTCTGATTAATAACAATATTTGTGCAAAAGTAATCTGAAAATAATCAAATTATTTTCTTAATTATTTTCAGCTAATTTTAATTATTTTCTAGTAATCTTCAGTAATCCAGATTATTTTTGATTACTTATAATCGTTCATAATTTAAAATTACTTTTGATTTTTTCTGATTATTAACAATATTTGAGAAAAAGTAATCTGAAAATAATCTAATTATATTTTTAATTATTTTCAGATAATTGTAATTATTTCTTAGTTATCTTCAGTAATTCGGATTATTTTTTATTACTTTTAATCATTAAAAATAATTTGATAATATTCTTATTACTTTTGATTTTTTTCTGATTATTAAAAATATTTGAGCAAAAGTTATCTGAAAACAATCTAATTCTTTTTTTAATTATTTTAATCTAATTATAATTATTTGCTAGTAATCTTCAGTAATCCCGATTATTTTTGTAATCAATAATCAATATAATCAATTAGTAATACTTAAATATTCGCAAGATAATTATAAAATCATTACAATTCTTTTAAATTTATAATCTAATTCATGACTAATTGTAATCAAAATTTAACAGCTATAAATATTATATATTTAATATTTATATTGATTATTTTTGTTGTTGTTTTAGCCTACCTGTTGAATAACGGGCCACAGCCGCGGCAGCGCTGCCGGCGTCGTTGTTATTGCCAAGGCAGCCGCCATAGGAGAAATGATGGCCAGAGACAATGGCTATTTCATCCAGCTCATGTCCTGGCGATGTGCCGGCTGAAACCAGACGCGTTGACGATGTGGCCGTTGCCACCGTTGCCGTTGCAGAGTTGCCACCCTGCGAGTTTTTCCGTCCACGTAACGAGAGCACCAATCTTTTGGCTGTGGACATTCCCACAGCAGCCCACCGGATGCCAAAACACCTTCCTCCTCTCTGCCTCTCTGCCTTTCTCCCTATTTCCTACCACCTGAATATTGCTATGGCTATTGCTATTTCTATTAATATTGCCGTGTCCTTCAGTCGCCTCCAGTTATGCGTCCTGCAATAAGAAATTGAAATGGAAATTAAAAACTTTTTGCAACTTTTTCAATATTTGCAAAGCGAACAACAACAAGTACACTGATCAAAATAATGATTAAAAAATCAAGATTTTGGTCTCAGAAACAAGAATTTTGGTCTACAAAAATATAAAAAAATTGCGGTGGGAACAGAATAAAAATATAAAACACATCTTAAAACATTTCTTAGTTCGTATATATAGAATCAAAAAATTCTTGTATTTTCAAGACCGCATATATAAGTACAAGAATTAATTTTCTTGCTTATAGGCCCAACAGTTTTAAATACTCAAGACAACAAAAAAAAAATAAGGCAGGTTTTAAATTAATAGTATTTTTATTGTTGATTTATTTTGATATTTATACCTTATTTTTTAGGATTGGAATTTTTAAAACTACTTTTTTAATATTATTTTTTCTTGCGATTTGACCCATTATTGACTTCATATAAAATATTATATGACATATTTATAGGTTGCTAACAATTTAAAATTCTGATTCTTATATTAAAAACTTCGAGTTTTTAGATTAATATTCTTATTAATAGGAATTTAGTCGTAAAATGGTCTTATTTTAGGAACAAATTATTTCTTGAATTAATAATATTTTTTGTGTTGTTTTATTTTGAAATATATATATTTTTATAATTATTCCTATAATATTATTATTTCTTCCTAACAATTTAAGATCTTTATTCTCACCTTAAGAACTGCGATTTTTTGAGTAATATTATTTTTAAAAGTAATTAGGTCAAAAAATGGTCTTATTTTAAGAACAAAATAGGTAAAATAAATATTCTTCACTTGAATAGTCGGTCTTTTTTTTGCAGTGTACAACAGATACTTGCTAGCTGTACTGCTATTTATATCCTTAATAATTTAGAGCGAAGCTTCAAAGAAATATATGTTAATTTTAAAACGAGACACCGACTGAGCTTGAAGAATTTTCATTTTCATTTCCATTTTTATGCGTCGTCAGTGCGAGAAAAAACACAATGCTCAATTGCCACTGAACAGCACAATCTTAAATTATGCAAATGCTTGCAATCAACGCTTAAGCAACAACAACAACAGCAACAACAACAGCGAAACGTGTAAAAATGCTAGCATTAAATTCCCTACTATAAGATACCCGGTAACCAATTTTGATATGCGTACAGTCTGTCAAGAATGAGAAAAGATACGATTTCAATTGCTCAACTACAAATTTAAATATTAATAGCTTTAATTTTTTATTATTTAGTTTTATTATAATTTTCTAATTAAAACCAAAAATTAAAAAAATAAAAGTAGATATTTAAATTTTTATATTTTTATTATATTAAGTGAAATGATTGCTAATTTTCTATGCTTTATGCTAACTAAAATAAAATATAATTTATTTAAAACAACAGCATGACAATTGAAATTATAAAAAAAAATGTATAAATATTTCTCCTCTTTAAAATAAAATATTTTAGAAATTAAAAAATTAATAAACTGTGAATTTGGAATAAATTAAAAGTGCAAATCATGATCAAAAAAATATTTTACGTGCAAATAAATAAAGTTTTCAGTTTTCGAAAATCTTTTAAGATCATTTTCTGATATTTTTTACAATTCAAAATATTTTTGTTAATTTCATCAAAATATTTTACAAAAAAAAAGTAAGAAATTTACCCTAATATTCTTTAGATTTGATTTTTAAAAAAAAATTTATTTTTGTAAATGTTTACAAAGTTATAGTAGATAAAAATCTTCCTTCTTCATCCTTCTGCATAAATTGCAACGAATGCTATATACCCTTCTATAAAACGAGTGCCGGGTATAAAAAGAGCACACAAAATGATTGCGACATGAAAAATATGCCCGCAATATTAGCATACAAGAGTTTTGTATCAGCTGCGCGAAAAAAACAATGTCAGATGGAGGGAGAATGTTACAGCAAGGGGAAGGGAAGGAGAAGAGAGAGGGAAGGGTAGGGAAGAATGGTCGGGCAGCCGCATACAAAGCCGCTTAGACAAAACACATTCACACACACACACACACAAAAGTAGGCAACAAAATGCTATAACCCAAAAAAAACTGTCAGCTTGTCAGTCGCATGTTCGCAGTTTCCCTTCTCCCTCATTTCTTTCCTCTTCTCCATTCCTCGCCCTTTTCATCACCCCCTCTTGTTCATTCGTCGCGTTGCCTTATCTATTTAATATTTAATAAGCCGTGAGAGGCATAAAGAATTGCTCGAAAAACTCGAAATTCATTTGAGTGTAAAGTTGATAACTTGCAACCTTTCGATTCTACAGAAATTCAAGGGATTTCGATAACGATAACGATTACACAGAAAAAAAAATACGGAATTCCGTGATAAAATTAATACAATGCGGTTTTAGAAGTGCACTAATACCGGATTTTCTTAAAGAATGTACAAAGTACTTGATTTAAGGTCGATTTTTCTTAGTAATATTATGATTTTGGGGATTCTGTAAATTTCTTTTAGTTAGATACAAATTTTTAGGTTTCTTAGACTTTTTAATGTTGAGTCGTTGGCATTTTATGCGCATATTGTCTTAATTAACAATAATATCCTGAATACATAAATATATAATATATAAAAATAAATATAAATAAAATATGCTAAATCAAGAATTTTAAACTTGAATTTGGGAATTGTTTTTTTTTCAGTGTACTATTACAATTACTTCCATAAGCACAAACAAGCGATAAGTTAAGGCCACATTATGTTTAATGTTTAAATTAGCTTGACTTTAAACTGGCGCGACTTTAAACTGTAATTCTAATGAAACACACACACACACACACTCACACACACACTCACACACACACTCACACACACACTCACACAGTTACACTCGCAGACACATGTGCTACTTGACACTTGTACGTGACGAATAACAAATTTGAGAGATTTGCTGCACTTTGATTGAATGTTGGCGTCACAAAGCCGCAGAGATCCCAAAGCCAAATATGATTTATGAGCCGCACAATATGTGACTCGCTCTGCTAATTTGTGGGTGTCACCCTACTAAAAAAGGGGGCGTGGCTGAGTTGGGATTATTCTCCAAGCAGGGACCGTAACGACAATAACTTTTAAAATAAAAATTGTAATAAAAAATTAAATCTTAATAAATTATTAATGAATTTCAGTTCTCATAAAAATCTCACAGTATAATTGAACATTTTTACTTTAAAAATACAAATTGAAATGAAAAATTTAAATATATATATAAAAACTACCAATTAAATGTAAAATGAAATACCACAAATAAATGTATGATATTATTTGGGTATATGTTTCCAGTTTTTAAGTTTAACTACAAAAAATATTATAAATATTTTTATTTATTTAATTTATTACTCTCTTTCAATATGACTTTTTGTTAGTTGCGTTTAATTTCTAAGGAACTTAAATGATTTTAGAATATCATACAGGTGAATCGAACATAGTTATTTTTGAAACTAAAGTGCTATTTATGTGACAGGGTAAAAATTTGTATAAAAAAGAGTTAAAATTAAATTAATTTATAATTTTTATATAATGAAGTTTCTATAAAAAATTAAATAAAAAATAATAATTTTATTTTTAAATTCTATCAACTTACATAAAACAGAATTCAAACTAATTTAAATACAAAATATTGAGAATTAGAGTTTATCCCGTTTCCAAGACATTCCATCTAAAAAATAGTAAGTATATCTTATTTTCCATTCATCCAGAAAATTCTTTTTGGTCTTATTTTTTTTTAACTCATAAATCTTATTTGTGATTACTGCCAAAAAAAAAGGGGGCGCTATCCACCAAGAGATTGCGGATCAAGTTATTGCATATCCGATTTCTATTCACTGCAAAGTTTGTGATTGCCTTAAAAATAAAAGGCAATAAAAATAAAAATATACAGTTAGCTGGAATGTCTACCTGTCTTTGTGTGTGTGTGTGTGAGAGTGTGTGTAGATGTCCTGGCCAAAGCCAAAAGGCAATCAAGTGTTGCCAAAACTATGCAAACATGAAAATTGCCAAAAGCTACCCAATGCAACCAGCTTTCAAATACAAAACCCAAGTTGCACACAGAATAGGAGACAGGTATAAAATGCCAAACAGAGGAAGACTGAGAGAGGGAGAGAGAGAGAGGAAGAGAGAGAGAGAAAGAGAGGGGAAGAGGTGAGAGTGCAGCAGATTGCGGACAATTGTTTGCGTTGTGCAAGTGTCAACAGCATTTGCAATTCCGTTAAATTTTTACCTCTTTGGGGTTTTGTCAACGCTTCGCTGGTTTGCTGTTCCTGCTATACCCTGTAATTTAAACCAAGGTTGGGTATTGTTGTTGCTCAAATAATAAATTATGTGTCAGAACTCAGACAGGCGCCAATTTGTCAAAAGTAACGAAAAAAGTTCGGTGAGCTACCCACCCTAAAAAGGGTCTTTATACACAGAAGAAAAAAAACCATCCTAAAATGCAATTCTTGATTTCAGCATTCATGTTTGTAAGTATGTATTCAGTATATAATTGATAAATTAAGACAATATGCGGATAAAATGACAACGACTCAATATTAAAAAGTCAAAGAATACCGAAAATCAAAATACTGCTGAGAAATATTTGTTTGAATTAAGTATTACGTATTTCGGAATTGTCGTTCGCCTAAATTTTGGATTGATTTTATCCCGGAATGCCGTATTTTGTTTTCTGTTTAAAATAAACCTTGCTTATAATAAATTATAAACTAACTTGCCTAAGTCTTTACAGGGTACACTCTAGTCTAGCATTTGTTTTGTAGCACGTTTTTCAATTTTGTTGTTACACATTGTGTGTTTGTCTGTCATAGTGTGTGAAAATATGATAATATTTTTTTTATATTTTTATTATATTGTTTTTTTTACTGTCGCTATTTTCTATAAGCGCCCACGGAGAATATGGCATCAGCTTGAAAGTGGCTATAAAAAGCGCTGATATTTATTTCAATATGCGAATCAATTTGAAAATTTAGTCAATATTATTACAATTGCATCTCGTATTTGGCCCATGGGCCTTAGCCGCATTTCAGACGCGAAGTGAAAATTGAAATGCAAATGCAAATGCAAAATGAAATTCAATTGAATTCCATTCAATTCAATACAATTTCACAATTTCACAATTGTTGACTCTTAATATTGGAATTTTGCGATATGAGCCAAATTTTCGCATTTTCACACAACTTGGCACTTGGCTAATTAGAGCTTCTATTTGTGTGTGTGGAATGTGACTCCCTATCTGTGAAAATGATGGTCAGCATTTGTTCATCTCGCATGACAGACAGCGGCGACTAAAAAATGAATCGCCATCAATCTCGCGTCTGACATTAGCAGCAGTTGACGTAGGAAAAGTAGCAGAAGTAGAATGAGAAATAGAAGCAGCGACATAGAGGCAAAAAAGGCAACTAATTACAGAGCTGATGACAGTAGCTCAGCTGAAAGAGTTTTCGGTTTCCCAGATTACGTTACTGATATTCTAAGCCAAACAAAAAAAAGAAGAAGGGAAGATTCAACATTATTTTCCTTTTTTTTGTGGAAAACAAAATACTTAAATTTACTTTCTGTCGCTGATTAAATTCTCTAATTATTATAATTAAATTTTAGTGCATTTTCCAAGCCATACAAAAAATCGTAGAAGATAATATTCTACTTTAATTTCCTTTTTTTGTGTAACCACAAATATTTAAATTTATTTCTGTCGCTGATTAAATTCTCTAATTATTATTAATAAATTTGAGTACATTTTCTATGCCAAACAAAAAATAGAAGAAGAGAATATTCAACATTATTTTCCTTTTTTTGTGTAACCACAAATATTTAAATTTATTTTCTATCGCCGATTAAATTCCTAAATTATTATAAATAAATTTGTGTACATTTTCTAAGCCAAAACAAAAATAGAAGAAGAAAATATTCTACTTTATTTTCCTTAATTTTTTGAGGAAACCAAAATACTTAAATTTGTTTTCTGTAGCTGTTTAAATTTCCTTATTATTATAGAAAAATTTGTGACATTTTCAAGTTGTTTTAATCTTGTGTCACACACTTCTTAAGAAAGTTTTCTTACTCTCTGGCAGTGTATTCAAAAGTAGATTATGTCAAGTGCACATCTGTCAGCGAAATGTGACAACATCAATGACTCTGACATCTTGAAAAGCTGCTCTGACCACAATTGACGCTTCCTAATTGCATTTCGCCTCCATTTCTAATTCAAATCGCTTTTTTCCATCCTCTAATGTTGATGCTCTCAAATGTATTTATTTAAGTAAATACATATTTCATGCTTTTTTCTCTTCTCGTTGTTATTAAGATTCAGGCACATAAAATGTGCTGTGCTCATGATTTATTACAGTCTTGATTAATGTAAACTCAACAGCTGTCATGTCATTTTATTATTATAAAATACGGTCTAAACAGATTATGAAATATTTGCTTAATTTGAAGCACAAGCAAGAACGTTGACTACGAGATATTAGATTTAAGATTTTGAAAAAAAATTGTTGCATACTTTCAGGCGCTTGTGTTGCTTATAAACTTAAAACAGTCATAACTATTGTTATATTTATCCGATCTTGATGAGATTAGATATGAAGATTAATAATAAAATAACAAAACAGATTCACCGATTTGAAACAGAGGATTTCGAAACAAATTACGGTTTTAAAAATTAATTTTGCCAAATTTGGTATCTCTAGCTCTTTAAGTATAATTGTTAAACGTTTTTACCCAAGGAGTATAAATTCCAGAAAAGAATTATAAAATATATATCAAGAAGAATTTCGTTTTTTTAAATTAAAATGTGTTTAATTCTGACAAAGTTATGGTCTAGTAAAAAATCGTATTATATATCTCGTTAGCGTAGCCTTTTAAGTTTCAAATTTTGTTTTCAAAAATTTCAGTAGTTACTTCAAATGTTTATAATAACGAATTGTATTAAAAAAGTTTTAAAAGGTTTTCGGTTTTATAATGAAATTGCGTATAAATTTAGTAAACTCGTTCCATTTGGTCATTCTAATTGCAGTGGTAAGAGTGTAAAAGAAAACTACTTTAGCTGAGATATAAATCTGACTTCTTTTGCAGTTGCACTTGGAATGTGGTAATGCTAGAACTTTGGGTAGCACCACACAGGTTTTAGCCAACACTGAAGCCTTGAAGAACAATTCTTCTGACCAAAAACAAAATGCAACCACTGTAAATACCGCAGTGACAATGTTGCCAGCCCAAACCAAGTCACTGGAAATATCACAGGCAACATCTAAAAATGGATTATCCCATATTCTGCGTAAAAAGCGTGAGACCGAAGTTGTGATGCCCTTTGATTTCAATGCAATGCATTTGCCCTGCGATTTGGATCAACATGGCAGAGGTCCAATTATCGAAACATTTCCCAATCATTGCGTTTGGGTTTGGAATAATAGATATGTGCATGAGGGTTTCTATCGCGTCTATAAAACCTATCAATTGGAAGCATTCTTCTTTGGACAGTATTATGAGCGCTTGAAGCGTTTCGAAATTGATCCTCATACTTGGGATTACAGTCATACGGGCGTATAAATATCTTGAAAAATGTATCTATGTAACTCGAACGTAACAACAATAAAATTTACTGTATGTTCATTAAGAAAATGAACAATAAAAATTTACATGAGTTTTAAAATTTTTTCCATCTATAAGAAAAATATTTATAAATTTTATTAAACGTAAAACAAGAAAAAATATAAATAGATTAAGTAAAAATGAAAAACATAAATAAACTAAAGCTTAACATATTTAAAATGCTTTACAATGAACTATATCTAAAGTATATATACAAGTTAAATACAAAATTACAAATTTAATTAAAAGTAAAAAAGAAAAACTATAAACAAATGAAATAAAAATATACAAAAACAACAAAAATAAACTAAAAACAATAAATTGATAAAAATGCTTCTCAACGAACTATATCAAAACCATTTTCAAGTAAAATATAAATTTATAAATTTAATTAAAGATATTGACAACAAAAAATATAAATAAATTAAATAAAAAAATTAATATAAACTTAATTAAAAAATGATTTAAATGCTTTACAACTATAAATATCTAAAATAGATATAAGTAAATTACTAATGTTTAAATTTAATTAAAAATAGGAAAAAGAATATATATATATATAAATGAAATACAAATAAAAAAGATTAAAAAAAATAATTAAAATGCTTTACAATGAATTATATCTAAAATATATATAATTAAAATATAAATTTACAAATTTAATTGAAAATAGTAAAATGAAAAAATATAAATAAATTAAATAAAATAAACACAAAAATAATTAAAGTGCTTTACAACGAACTTTATCTAAAAATATATATAAGTAAAATAATAATTTATAATTTTAGTTATACATAAAAAAAATATATATAAATAAATTAAATAAAACTAAGAAATACAAAAAATGCTTCATATTTCTAACAATAAACTATATCTAAATTACATGCAAGTAAAATATAAATTTATTAATTTAATTAAGTAAGAAAAAAATTGGAAATATGAAAAAAGAAATAGATTAAATTTCCCGAACTATGATTGTCTTTAATTGTTTCAGTTTCTCACGATTTTTTAGTTTTACAAAGAATTAGACCTTAATAATTATAAAGAATGGAAATTTACAGTGTCTAGCAGGCTTTCTTTATCAATTTTATACATTTAACAAAATGTAGTATTGTACAGACATTCATATATTACACATACATTAATTTATTAAGTTCTAGTTGTTTTTTATTAACCAAATTATAGCGTATTATGGCTAAACCTGAACTTTCAGCTCGCGAACTGCAGGAGTTTGAGCGAGCATTTGCATTGTTAGATGTGGAAAAAGATGGTAGTGTTACCATTAAGGAACTGCATCAATTTCTGAACACACTGGGCAAGAAACCGACTGAAAGTGAGTTAATGGCAATGATCAATGCGGTGGACACGGATGGTAATGGATCTATCGAGTTTCCCGAGTTTCTCAGCGCTATGACTATGAAAATGTGCCAATCTCCAGATGATCAGGAATTACGCGAAGCTTTTCGCGTCTTTGATAAGGAAAATAGTGGCTATATAGGAGTTGATCAAATTCGTGTCGTAATGCTGGATCTCAATACGAAACTGGCCGAAGATGAGCTTGAGGAAATGGTTCGCGAGGGGGACCTCGATGGGGATGGTTATCTAAGCTACGAAGAATTCGTCGAAATGATGACCACCAAATAAGTTAAGATCAGAAAAATTCCCAAACAAATTAGAAGTAGAGAGTACGAGTAAATAACCAGAAGAACTTTAAGCAGATAAAGTTGAATAGTATATAAGTATTGCCAATGTATTTAAGGGACGAGTACGGCCAGAATTAGAACTGAATAAATTATAATGTATTTATTTTTAAAAATATTCTTTCTGTTATCTAAAAAAATTCATTTGAATTTATACATTTTTAGCTAAATAATTTTGAAAAGGAGACCAAACTAATTCATATAAAATGATTATACCCAGAAATAAAAATACGGAATTCTGGAATAAAATTAATCCCAAAGGAGTCAAAACTTCGTTGATCTAAAATTTTGAATTCTTATTAGAATTTTGTAATTTGTTTAAATAATTCGGTAATATTTGTTTATTTTAAAGCTCTTTGACTCGTAATTTATCAAACATCCCGAACTCACTCCTAAAAAATATCAGAAAATGTAAACTAAATTTTTAGAAAAATTATTTTCACAGCAGGCGGCATTTTATAAAATATTTATATTCATATAATTAAAGCAGAAAAATGTCGGTTTTCAAAATATGTTACACACGAATTGTTCAAATCTTTTGTAGTTATTTTTTTTAAAATTTATATCTTTTTATACCAAAAATATACAAATTTTGACGTATCTAAATTGAGTAAGTAAATACAAGAATGGAACTGACTGATGAGGAACATGAAATTTTCACCTGGGCATTCGGAGTATTAAATGACGAGAAAGATGGTAATATTACCATTAAAGAATTGGCTGCTTTTATGCGTTGTCTAGGAAAGACGGCAACTGAGAGTCAACTCAACTCGATGGTCAATGAAGTGGACACTGATGGCAATGGATTCATTGATTTTAATGAGTTTGTTACCGCATTGACGCGAAAATTAACCGGAAATCTAGATGATGATGAAATACGTGATGCATTTCGTGTCTTTGATAAAGAAAACACCGGTTTTATTGGACCAGATCAATTGAGATCTGTGTTTTTTGACGTCGACCAAGTGATCCATGAAGACGAGATTGATGATATGATACGGAATGCGGATCAAGATGGCGATGGACGTCTTAGCTATGAAGAATTTGTCCAAATGATGTCAAACCGATAATTTAAAAAATGAATCAAATTTTTTGTTCAAACAATAATTTATTATAGACTCTGCAAACATTTTACAGCCAAGGAAAGATAATTTTTTCAAATAAATGACGGCTAAAAATTTAATATGCTGCAGCTTAATCTAGTAGAAAATCAAATGATTTTTTTGTAAGCATTTCCAATTAATTTCATCTCATTTCAAACTTAAAATTTATTTCGGAAAATACATATTTCATGCCTTTTGTTATTGGGATTCGGGCTAACGAAAAATCTCCATGATTTATTGTAGCCTGCGGAAAAATAATGATAAATGTATACTTCAAAAGCTGTCATGTCAATTTATTAGGTTTAATTCAATGAATCATGTATTTGACAAATTAATAAATAACTGCTTAATTTGAAATATGTAGCTGCTTTTGAATTAGAGTTTCTAAGCTGCTCGGATAAATTTAAAATAAATTTATTTGTGTTAAATATTAATGTGAATGAAAAATCTCTCTTTGTCTTTCAATTATTTTAGCGTGAATTAAATTTCAGATACTGTAATCAATAAATCATTTTATTTTCATAGATGCTTTTTAATTTTCGATTTTGGTACAGAATCTATTTACTTAAGAGCTTTAAAATCATTCCCTCTACTTTTTTAGCAGTTAAACAAAAGTCAGATGAAAAGCAATTGAAATATTTTATGGTCACCGCATTGTTTTCCCCGTTTCGCATAGAGCGTAATAAATTGAGGTGATTCTTTTTTTGAGTTTTTTTGTGGCATGCAACGCACCTGTAATTGCAACTGCAAATACAAATACAAATACAAATGCAAATACGAATGCAAATACGAATACAAATACGAATACATAAATACTTATAACGAACCGCAGTTGCAATTTCGTTACAGTCGTTACATTTTAACTGCGGCACATTAAAAAAATTGTTCAATTGCAGTGTAATTTCAATGTTGCAACTTGCTGTGGGTAGAATATGGCAAACAGACGAGCAGAGTATTTATTTAAGTGTACACAGAAAAATTAAAGTCGGGACTTCGAGATAAAATCAATAACAAATGGTTCCAAAATTTGGGTGAGTTTGGATATTTTCCTTATATTTATTTATTTATATTTTTATTTATTTATTTATTTGTTTATTTGTTTATTTGTTTATTTGTTTATTTGTTTATTTGTTTATTTGTTTATTTGTTTATTTGTTTATTTGTTTATTTGTTTATTTGTTTATTTGTTTATTTGTTTATTTGTTTATTTGTTTATTTGTTTATTTGTTTATTTGTTTATTTGTTTATTTGTTTATTTGTTTATTTGTTTATTTGTTTATTTGTTTATTTGTTTATTTGTTTATTTGTTTATTTGTTTATTTGTTTATTTGTTTATTTGTTTATTTGTTTATTTGTTTATTTGTTTATTTGTTTATTTGTTTATTTGTTTATTTGTTTATTTGTTTATTTGTTTATTTGTTTATTTGTTTATTTGTTTATTTGTTTATTTGTTTATTTGTTTATTTGTTTATTTGTTTATTTGTTTATTTGTTTATTTGTTTATTTGTTTATTTGTTTATTTGTTTATTTGTTTATTTGTTTATTTGTTTATTTGTTTATTTGTTTATTTGTTTATTTGTTTATTTGTTTATTTGTTTATTTTTTATTTGTTTATTTGTTTATTTGTTTATTTGTTTATTTGTTTATTTGTTTATTTGTTTATTTGTTTATTTGTTTATTTGTTTATTTGTTTATTTGTTTATTTGTTTATTTGTTTATTTGTTTATTTGTTTATTTGTTTATTTGTTTATTTGTATATTTATTTATTTATTTATTTATTTGTTATTTTACGTCAACTAAGTTCAGTTGACCAAAATAAAAGTAGAAAGGTTTAATTTATTTATTCATAAATTAGTTTTTTTATATATGAATTTATTTATTTTTTTTATTTATTTTTTTAGTCATATATTAATTTATATATTTTTTTAGTCATACATAAATTTATTTATTGATTTATTTTACGGCAACTATGTTCTGTTCAGTAAAATCAAAGGAGAAAAGTTTATTATTTATCATTTATTATTTAGATATTTATTTATTTATTTATAAATAAGTTTTTTATTTATATATTTATTAATTTTTTTAATAATATATTAATTAATTTATTTATTTAATTATTTTACGACAACTTAGTTCCGTTCACCATTTACTCATTTATTCATTTATTTAGAAAAATTGATTTCAATTAACAATTTTATATAAATATAAATTATTTACTGAAAATATTGAAAAGTAAGCTTAATATTTAACACACAATAAATGTTTTAATTTCATGAAAAAAACATAGTACAAGGATATTAAAATATCAAAATAATCAAGAATGAAAAAGTTGTATTTTCGAACAATTTTTTTTCTGTGTATAAAATCGTTAGCAAAATGATTGCGCAGTTTAATACGTACTATTTTCGCAACAAACATTTTAGTGATTTTTCAATAAAAACAACAATAACAAGAAAACTAACAGACGTGCCACATTGTTGCACGTTGGCTGGCCGCACAAATATTTAATTGTGCCCTGCTTTGCTGTTTTGTTAATTCTATTACAGTAACTATTTTCCGCCCTTTACACGCCACACACACACACACACACATACTTAGACAGCCGCAGATGCATCACCTACATCTACGTCGACCCCCGTCGCCTGTGGCTTTGCCATACAACAACTAACCCAACTAACCAACTAGCCAACCAACCCCAAAAAAAAAAGAAACCCAAACTATATCTGGCTAAATTCTCACTCTACACTGGTAAAAAGGAACAACTTCTAAAGTCAAGAACATGCATCTTACAATATTTTGTTTCTTAAATAAGACAATTTGAAGATCAAATTACTAAAACTAAGAATATTAATCTAAAAAAATCGCAGTTCTTAATCTATATATATAACAACATAGATAAGACATCGTGTGATAAATCGTCGTTTTGCGAAATTCCACCTGCAAGTGGTTCAAATTGAGGTCAGAGGTCAGGGAAACTTTTTTGTTTTTTAAGATATCTTAACCAAACTTACAGATTATATGTTTGGGACTGTTTCTACCATTCTGACCAAATTTGGACAAAGTCGGATTACTATATCATATAGCTGCCATAGGAACAATCGGATGCAAATTATTGGGGATACAAAAATGCGTCAAATCCATTACCTCTATGGTGGTGTGAAAGTGAGGATAACTTCTTAAATATATACATTTTTTTTTGAATAATCCTTATTAACATAATTATTTTTCATTTCCGCGATGCGAGCAGAGGCGAAGCTCCCTAGGATAAGTATACAAATCTTTAATTGTTAGGAAATTATGAATATGTTATATTTTTATGTGAAATCAATTGTGGTCCCTTAGTGCTCTTTTTTGGATCCCGCTTCTATTTTGAAAACAAGCGCGGGTTCGAATTCCACTCTTACCAAGGCAAAAGAATAATATTATTGCCTTGAGTTATTAAAACTATTTGGTCTTTAAATAAAAACATTTATTCTTATACTTGAAAATATCCGAATTTTTCAATTTGTTAATAAGAAATGTTCTTGAAACCAAGATATGTTTTCTAACTTAAAGAATTTTATGCTGTCGGCTCATTTTATAGAGCAAAATTCTTAGTTCTGAGACCAAAATATTGTTTTAAGAACCATTTTTTATCAGTGTATTCCCTTCCTCTATTTTTCTCTCTGTCTCACTCTCATTCCTTCCCTCTAGCTCAGTTGGAATCTAGAATGCCGACTCGCAAACGTTGCGCACGAGTTGCAATTTATAACTGCATACACACACACTTACACTCACACACCTACACACACACACACACTCACACACCTACACACACACTCGCACATACAATAGCCAGCAGCACATAAACATTTTTGTTAGCTGCGCTTTAGTTCCACGCTGCTTCGCCTTTGTTTCGAGGTGCCTGCATCCGCGTTCGCATCCGCAACCGCGTCCTCATCCATTTCCACATCCACATCCCCTTACCTATTCCCTTTCCTATCTACATCCACATCCATATCCACATCCCAATCCATGTCCTGCCCGGACTGCAGCTATTATAGTTTTTTGTGATCCGCCGGAGCGCAAATAAACAAAAGGTTTGCCTCGTGCAAAAAGCTAAACAAAATGAAGTACAACTACAACGTCAAGAACAATAAAAAAAAATATTAAAAAAATAAAAATGGCAAGTTTAAATGCGCTTGCAGGACATGCTCGACTGCCAAATGCCCAGTAGCGCAAACCCAACAGTTGTGCATCTATTCGAAATATTTCTTAATATTTATTTTATAGATTTAGTTATTTTATAAATAGTATTTATAGACTTTAGATATTTATTTAATATTTAATTAGTGAGTGACCTCTTCAATATTAATGAAATTTTTAGAAAGTATTGATTTTATCTTGTCTCCTAAAAGCCTGTCATGTAAAAATCCTGATATAAAATTTATTTTATCTTATTGAAAGTTTCTGAACTCTGGCTTATTTTCATCAATTTTTACTAACGTTTTGTTAAAATATTATATTTTTGGGGATTACCTTAATTTAAAGTAAAATTTATGTATTTACTTTTTTAAGTAAATAAAAATAAATAATACAAATTTTTAAATCGAAACTATATTTTAAAATTTGAAATCTGATCTTCATGAATTTTGTTTAAAATAAATAATAAATATTTTAAAATTGAAACTATTTTCTTAACTTTGAAATTTGATTCTCATGAATTTTATTAAAAATAAAAAATAAATAATAAGTATTTGTAAATAGAACTTTTTTGAACTTTATAATTTAATTTTCATGAATTTTCCTTTCGAAAATTGGTAAATATATATTTTTTTAAATTTTAACTTTCTTATTTTTAAATACCTTACTTAGTGTTCATTTTTTAAATAGATCTTAAATGTTATACTTATATTTTTATTTAGTCGATTAATTTAGTTGTTTTTCCTTTTAATTAACTTTCAAGCATTTTTTCTAATTTTAAATTATGTATTTAGTGCTAACAAAATTAAATTTTATTTGAAAGTTATATTTAAATGTTTATTGAGAAACTTAAATTAAAAATATAATTCAACGGCCTGCTTATATTCCTGTCTATCTAGTTGACAGTTTAGGCTACCTTTTTCCAATCTTTTCCAGGGTATATAAAAAATAAGTGCGAACTGAGCCCTCTGCAGTCGGAGAGAACTTTGTAGTGCTCCATCTTTAGCCTGGCAACAAATTTTTGCTGGCGCTGGCGAAAATATGTGCTATCCTGGCAGATTTAGGCATTGCGGCATGCAACTAGCGAATGTGGCAAGTACGAGTGTGTTGGGAATACGAAATAAAAAAACTAAACTGGCTTTGGAGAGATTATTAATCAATGGGCAAGTCTCAAAGTGCAGTCAACTAAAGAGATTTGTGTTGTGTAGTGTTGCACATGTTGCCACATGTTGCAAAATTGAAGAGGGCAATGCCACAGTGTGGCACAGTGCGGTGTCATTCTTGCCACCTTCAACTTAATTGAATGCAAAATTAACTGTTAAGCCATTTAAGCAACTTGCAACTTGCAACTTGTCGTGACCACAAACAGTACAAACAAAATACAAATACACACACACACACACACACACACTCACACATGTTGCTGCATAATTGAATTGTACTTTAAGTTTGCTGCATTCGCTTAATGAAGTTGCATTTCAACGCAAAGCGCATAACAAAATAAATTTCCCATAAATTTTAGGACGACACAGCATGAAAAATTCAATGTTGCTTGCATTGTTGTGCGTGTGTGTGTGTGAAAAGTGTGTGCGTTTGAATTTAATCACTTGGCACTATGGAGAAATTTGCTCATTTTCTGGCATTTATTAAAACCTTTTCAACTAAATTTGGTTTTTATTATTATTTTTATTCAAACCCCGTGCTCGCTTCACTCGCCAACTCCCGACTCGCTTCGCTCGCGGAAATAAAAATTAGTTATGTATGAGTTTGGTTGAGATATCTTAAGAAACAAAAAAGTTTTTCATACTAAAACTTGATTTTCGACCGATCATTCCTATGAAAGCTATTTGATATAGTTATCCGACTTTGACTAAATTTGGTCAGAATGTAAGAGACAGTCCCAAACATATAATCTGTTAAGATTTGGTTAAGATATTTTAAGAAACAAAAAACTTTTATATACAAAGCAATGCCATGACCTCTGACCTCATATTAAGACAGTTTCAGGTGGAATTTCGCAAATCTCCGTCTTATTGCACTATGAAATTGTCTGATCCATGTTGTGTCAAAATTTATTTTTATTGTGTCAGTGAGTCAGTCAGGACAATGAATTTTATACATATATGTATATAGGTTTAGCTGACATAGGAAGTATTGGATGAGAGACGAATTCTGAATCATACTCATATCCAACTATTATATTAATATTTGTGGATTGCAACATAATGGTAAATTTATAAAATATATAATAAATAAATTAATAGATATAAAATAAGTAAATAAATAAATGGAAAATAATTGAAAAAAATTAATATTAATTATTATCATATAAAATTAATATTAATTATTATTATATAAAATAAATAATTGAATATAACATAAACATATATTTGAAAAATCGTTAATCTGTATATTTTTGAAAAATTAATTAATGCCAGATGGATGTTAAAATTATCCACCGTACATTGCGTATACGCTCTGTGGTTGCTGTTGTCTGTTCTACCAGCTGTGCGTTGCCTGCTTCTGCTTCTGACAGCTGCCCCCCTCTCAGTTTGTTTCCCTTTCCAACTCCCCTCGCTGCCATCAGGCGTGTCAAAACAATTGTCATTCATTCCCAGCTTGCCTGTAGCCTCACATCGTACTCCATCTCTATCTCCATCTCCTTCTTCAACTGCCTTTGCAATTATAGCCCAGTGACATGTGTTAACAGCCAGCAGCCCCGGGGGAAAAGTGGAAAAGAGGAAAAGAGGAAAAGGGGAAAAGTAGAAACTCATTGCAAAGTGCGTTCAACATTTCCGTACAGATATTTTGCCCATTTCCTGCAGCCCTTACAAACGGCTTTGACGGCATTCTTTTGGCCATTACGTATACGCCGCGTTTTACCGCAACTGAAATCAATATCAATAGGGAGAAAGGAAAAGATGACGCCTTGATTACTGCTGTCATATTATTTTCACACTTGAAATGTGCTGCCATATTTCGTATATCGATCTGCAAGCTGGTCATTATCAATGTTGACCATTATGTGCCACTTGGCTGTCACTTTACATGCTCCTCCTCATCGGCCGTGTGGCTTTTCTAATATCCTACTATCCTTCTCGACTCTCGACGGTCAACTGTCGTCTGTCGACTGTCGACTGTCACTGCAATCACTCGCCTTGCATTTCCCTCCAATCATCGCCCAATCAATTTTGCTCGCTCTGAGTTTTTGCTACCTGTACTTAAAAATTCTATAGGGTGTCTAATGCGATAATCTATAAGTCAGTAACCTTAATACTTATAGACATGGGAAACAAATAAATAAATAATAAAAAATGCTTAATTAAAAAAAATATATAAATAAAAAACTAAATATATAAATAAAAAAATAAATATGTAAATAAAAAAATACATATATATAAAAATTTATTAAATAAATAAATAAAAATATTTTAAATAAATATATAATTAATTAAATAATTAAATTATATATAAATATATATTCTTAACTATCATCAACAACCGACTGATAAAAAATATATCACGAATATATTATTTTCGAAAATAGATCATTTTATAATATAAAAAAAACTGTTTTTAAAATCAAGAAGTTTCCCTAATTTATGAATTTTTTATCTCAACGCAATTTTAATTAGAAAATTTAATAGTTTCAATTTTTGTGCACAATTTTTTAATCATCGCAAGAGCTAGAGGCACCAAACTTAGTATGTATGGTAGGTTCCTCTATATTTTATTTATTTACTTATTTATTTATTTATTTACTTACTTATTTATTTATTTATTTATTTATTAAGATAGGCTTTCTAGTATTACAAGTAAAATTACTTATGTTTGCTTACATTAAAGTTATAAGTAAAAGTTATATTAAAAGCGCAATATAATTTTATCTAGTTATTTGTAAATTGATGTTAGTCTAATTTATTTATTCATTTATATATGCTAAGCAGATTAAGTTTGCTTTAGAAATATGACAACTTTCTGACCCGAAAATCAAAAAACGAATAACAAGGAAAAATTGCAGAAAACTGCTAACTCGGCTTAAACAAAGCTTATTTTAATCTATTTTTTTAATAATAATTGTATAATTTATATTTTAAACGTTTATTTTAATTTGCTATTTTTACAGGGTCTCTCACAGTCGAGACTGCTCTACTGCTGCCTTCTTCTACTACACTTTTTTTCAGTTCACTTCTTGCTCAGTTTTGAGCCTCGAATGCCGTCGACGGCGTCGTCGTCATCTCACCACATGGCGTGGGTAATTGATGCTGTATCGAGATGTGCGAGTGTGCGGGTGTGTGTATAAGTGTGTGTGTGTGTCCTTGTGTGTGTGTATCTGTGTTTTGTTTGTTATCAATTTTCGCCTGGTAAACATGTTGGCCATAATTTGCAAGTGCACATCGCTTCGACTGGCTAAAACTTCGTTGAACTTTAGTAGCACATAAAGCAAACATGGCCAGCATATATGTTAACACACACACACACACTCCCTCCCCACACACACACACACACACATTCGCCCACATCCAACAGAATTTATAGATTGACAAAAGACAACGGAAAGTTTCTTACAAAAGTTCTTATTTTGTTTTTGGCAAAACTATAAATACTAAGAACTAAGGTCAAGACTGTAAACCATTTAAAAACTCAATTCCAGTTGGAGAATTAACTAAATTTGATATATGAATGAACATATTTAAATTAGTGTTCTTAAGGAATATCTCGAAATAAGATTGAAACACATATCTTTATGTTTGGTATTACCTAATATTATAAATCTCATATATTTCCATTTGGAAAGTCATATTTAATTATTAATCATAGTAACACCGATAATTTCAAATATTTTACATAAAAAAAAAATAATTAAAAAATAATTATTAATTACATACATTTAATTGTATAAAAATAAATTATTCTAAACTATACGGATTAATAAAATTAAAATACAATAATTACTCTTATTTAATTAGAATAAATACCGTAACAAATTTTTATTCTTTTTTGATTTAAACGAACTTAAAAAATATTTTTTTATTTTTTGAGTAATTTAGTTTATGACTAAAAATAGCTGTCAACAATTTATTTCTAAAATAAAACTTACAATTGTTGCGGTTTGTACTTTTTAAGTGTCTCACGTTTCTTTAAAAAAAGCGCTTTAACTTTTAAAATATATATACAATAATTATTGGTGTTTTTAAAACATTTAAAAATAAATAATAATCCTAGAAAACATTATATTATTATTGTATATTTAGGGGATATTGAAATTGATCGAAGCTAGCGTTGACTTTAAATTCTTAAATTCATCAACTTTAGCAATTAACTAATTCCGTTTATACACATACAAAAATATTAAATAAATATATATAAAAAACATTAAGAAACTTTTGTTTTTAGTTTCATTTAATTATCATGAAGTTGGGAGTAGATTTAATATATCTAATATCATTGGTTGTCTTATTAACATTGGTAAGTTGGTTTCGTGGAAAAGTTTTACTCTTAGATACGTTTGTGACTTCAATTGCAGATGCATTTGCAAATTGGGAATGCTAAAACTCTGGCCAGCAAAACCACAAAGGTGTTAGCCACCTCAGAATTAACCACTGAAGACATGAAAAGCAACTCGACTAACAAACAACAAAATGCAACCACTCTGAATAGTTCCAAAAGTCAGAGAATCAATGACACAACTGCAGTGACAACAACTTTGCCCATTCAAAACAAGTCTCAACTCAAATCTAGTACAGTGGTAACTCATATTGTGCGCAAGAAGCGCGAATACGAAGTGACATTACCCTATGATTTTAATACAATGCATATGCCGTGTGATATGGAAGGTCCTAATAGGTACTATTTATATGGTTTCCTACCAAATCATTGCATTTGGGTAGCTAACAATAGATATTCCCATGAGGGGTTTTTTCGTGTCTATAAGAGCTATCAGATTGAAGCTCATCTCTTCGGTCAATATTATGAGCGCTTAAAGCGTTACGAAATCGATCCACATTTTTTCGAGTACTCATAATTGCACACCAATTAAATTAAATTAAATTAAATTAAATTAAAATAAAATAAATAATATAAATACATGAAAAGTATATTTAAAATTAAATTTAAAAAAATATAATTAAAAAAAGGTATATTTCTTTAATTTCGAGTACTCATAATTATACTTCAATTAAATAAAATTTAAAAAATATAAAAAAAATTAAAATAATATAAATAAAATTAAATTAAATAAAAAAAAATAATATAAATGTAAGAAAACTATATTTCTTTAATTAACTTAAGTGATTTCGAGTACTCATAATAACACAACAATAAAATACAATTAATTTAAAATAAAAAATACAAATACAGGAAAAATATATTTCCTTAATTTGTCTAATAAATGTAATTGATAAAATATCCAAATCATATAATGAAATATAGGTGATAATATTCCAATATTCAGTTGAATTTCTCTGCTTAAAAATGGAAGGCACAGAAAAATTTATTATGCGATAAAATCAAAAATTTAATCAATTGACTTAATAAAAATGACTGGAAAATAATTAATAAAATCTAATAAAATATCAAATATAGTTGCTGATACTTATAAGAATAAGAATAATCCATTGTGTATGACTATTTCAATTTTAGAAGTTAGGAAATAGGAATAAAAAAATTTAAATTTAAAAATATAAAATATTGCTAAAAAATCTGTCTAATAAAAATATTTAATGATTGATAATATACGAAAAATCATATTTGAAAATACGAAACGAAGGATACAAGTTTGAATCGGTCTAATAAATATATTTATTAATTGATAATATACGACAAATCTTTATCTGTCTATTTGGGATACGAAGGAGTCAAGTTTAAATAAAAAATGTAATCTTTCACATATTAAATAAGAATTCAATTGGAAATTTATCACTAACATACGAATCTTGAGCTCTTCTCTGACCCTTTGGGCCTTTTAAAAATTGTATTGAAATGGGGACTCTCATGTATTGTTAATGGTTACAATCAATCAAATTTCTATTGGCAAATTCATTAATCCAAAGCAAATAAGGTGTTACGCTTAAGTGATTCGGTGAGTGGGTTTTTTTATCTGACAATTCGCATAACATTTGTGTAATTTGTAATTTCGTGGATCATCAATCAGCTGTCGGCAGCTGACGTTCTGCAATTTCTCTCACCGTCATTTACCCCAAACTTTGAATCAAACTTATCGCATTGATTTATCGATGACTTGCCAAAAAGAAAACCAAAAGAGAAAAACCGAAAGAAAAGTTTGCCTTCAATCTAATTAGAGGCTTTTGTGGCCACGCCCAATTGCAGGCTGCACACGTTTGCATTTTGACTCAGACAGCCATGAAAAATGTTGCCTTTATGGCGTCTTCCTGTTTCCGTTTTTCCTCTTGCTTTCTTCTTTCTACTGTCAAGTTTTTGGCATCGTTTGCTGGCCACATAAATTGCATTTTCCTGGCCAAGTTGCAACTTTAGACCTCAAACTCTGCATATCTAATTGCACAATGTGATAATATTGCTAACATTTTAGATTATTCCTATTTTTTTTTTTTATTTCTAGTTTCTAGTTCTTAATATAGAATATTATTAACATTCCTTGTCGGGGAATGCCAACAATGCGTACATCAAATAAGTATTTCAATTCAGTTTCAACAGCGAACTCTGTGAACAACATATCATAGTTGGTTGCTATCCTATAAGAATGCTAAACGCTGATTATGTAGATACCCTGCACTTATTGACATTGCAATTAGGTATACTTAAAAGCTACTAAAGAATTTTTAATTAATATAATAGTTAAAGATACTCGAACTTTCAGTGTCTCCTTCGTTTTTATATTATTTTTAATACGCATTATAAAATAAAAAATATTTGAAGATTTTTGTAAGTTAAAAAAATGTAAGCAATATTTAGGATAAAGAAATAATGATAAAGTAAATAAACACGTAAAAAAATAATACAAGTTTAAATTCAATATTTAAAACAAGAGATAGATTATTTTATTTTTACAACATTTTTTTATTCAATTAATAAATTAAGGCTTTTTATTTAGACAAAAAGTTATTGAGTTCAAAATTTATATTCAAAATTTAAAAAAGAATATAATAATAATATATAATATAATAATTTATTATATATCATAATATAATTCTTTTTAACCACAATTTGTTATTCAAATATTATTTTAAGGGGTTTTTATTTATACAAAAAAACATAACGAATTAAAATTATTAAAAAGTGTTAAACTATAAAATTTATTAATTAAAATTTGTTAATCAATTATAATTTCAAAGTTATAATATGTAACCTATTCCGAAATATCCGAATCCAAAAGGATTCATTATGCTTTTCCTTAAACTTTTCTATAGAATATACACGTTTTACCTATTTTATTTAGGGTATAAGACTGTCTCTCTAGGTTCCTGCCCAGACTCCTGGCAACTGGCAACTTTTCCACATGAACAGAGTGAAAAGTTGAAATTGAGTTTTGTTAATGCAGACATATACACACACACACACACAAACACACACACACACACACACATATATACTCGGGAATATTTTTGCGTGTGGCGATAACACACAAAGGGAGCAGCTGAAGGAGCTGAAGGAACAGAAACCGGAGCAGGAGCTGAAGGAGAAGGAGCATCGATGTCTTTGCCATCGTAAAAGTCGAACAAATGTCGAGACGCCCTGCAGAAATCCCAGTGGCAAAGTTTTTGGCGCAGTCAACAACAACAAGAGGAAGAAATATATGTTTAAAGAGAGAGGGGGAAAATGGTAAGGTTAAGGGAGAGAGAAAATCTAGAGGCGCAAAAGTTGCCGTAAGCAAAGAGGTGCGTCAGACAGATACTTTTGACAAGAATGAAGGATGAAGGATTCACTGCACTCACGCATGCCACAGAAAAGGAGAGAAAGAGAGAGAAAGTTAGTGAGAAAGAGAGAGCAACATTAAAAATGTTAATGTCTTTGCCATAAAATTATTGACTCAAAGCTCAGCTAAGCAAAATTCTCTGTCTGCTTTCGACCAACTCACAAAGCTGTCAGCAGCAACTGTTTGAGTGGGAAATTTTCAAAACTACTGCACTGAAAAAAAGACCAGCTTCTAAAATCAAGAACATTCATTCTAAGTATTTTGTTCTTGAAATAAGACCATTTTAAGACCAAATTAATAAAACTAAGAATATTAATCTAAAAATTCGCAGTTCTTAATATAAGAATTAAAAATCTTAAATTGATAAGAAAATATAAATATGTCATATTTAATATGAAGACAATAATGGCACATATAATCGGAATATTTAAATAAAAAAAAATCCAAAAAAAGGTATAAATATCAAAAAATAAAAGATAAGTTTAAAGTTTAATAAAACACCTGCCTTATTTTTTTATTTTTGTTTTGAGAATTTAACACTGCTTGGTCTTAAATTAAGAACTTAATCTTATTTGAAATGTTCTTAAGATCAAAATGTGTTTTTTAACTTTAAGAATTTTATGTTCTCGACGCATTTTTTAGACCAAAATCCTTAGTTCTTAAACCAAAATCTTGATTTTAGAACATTTTTTTATCAGTGTATGCAAAATACTGTTATATATTTTAATTAATATTAAATTACAAATCAAGTGTAAGCTGAAAGCCGTCAGCAATTGAAAGATACAAAGATACACACACTAAAAGATACATTCACGTATAAAATGAAATTTATGTGAATGAAAATAATAAAACATTTGTTTTCTGTGTTGCCAAATAATTTGTATCATTAAAATTTTACGGGAATTTATGTTGCTGCTTCGTGTTGTTATCCTTGTTGTTGTTGTTGTTGTTGTTGCTTTCCTTTTTTCGGACACGTAAATTTCTATGCAAAGCTCGTTTGTTTCCTTTCATTTTGCTTTCCACTTTTTTTTTTGTTTTGTTTTTGTTTTCTTCATCTCTTTTGACCGCCTTTGCCTCCCTTTCAACCTGTTCCAAAAAGTAGGCAACAATTTTTAGCCTCGCCTTGGCTCCTTTTGGATTTTATTTATTTATTTCCGGAAACGTGCTCTGGAGATTTTCTAAGCATACTTGAGAGCCCGACAGCCCAATGGCTCAGTGCTTAGTTAGCATACACAGAAACACATTCTCAGAGAGAGAGAGAGAGAAAGAGAGAGAATGAGAGAGAGAGAGAGAGAGCTACACAAACATAGCAACAATCAAATGCGTCCGCTTTTCATGTAGTTCATTAAGTTTTTCGCGTGTTCAATTCGGCGCGTGTTTTACTGTAACTATACCCTGTAATTTTAGTTAACAAAGGGTATATTAACTATATACTTAAATAGCCTAAGATTCAGAGGTTATCCTTCAAATTAGTGTTATTTTCAGACACATAAAAAAACTTAAAGAAATTTCACATTCAATTCTGTATTCTGTTTACTGCTGTCATTGCCCAAGCAAGGCACATTTTTTCAATTCTTTTTCTTACAAGCTTTTTTCTTAAGATTAAAAAAAAACTAGTGTGTTTCTTTTGTGTTTTTGAAAACATTATTCAGTTGAAAATACTTTTTAGGCACCTAATTTAATTTTTTTGACAATATTTTAACCAGAAAATCTTAATTCCTTACTAGTTGTTAAGTTGAACACTTAAAAAATGTAATTGAATCATGTTTGTAATTAATAGTTTATTTATTTAATTTAGCAAACTACAGTTTTCACCTATATAAATATTGTTTTTAATTTTTTTCCAACTTATACTTAAACAAAAGTGTTATTCTAATCTGTTACAGCTCAGACATTGTATTATTGCCCTACACAAAACACATGACAGATAACACAAATATAAGTGTTATAAGTGTTAAATAAACTTAAAAATGTAAGTAAATCATGTTTTAAATTAATAATTCCTTAGTTTAATGTTTTCAATTACGGTTTTCACTTAAATAAATATTGTTTTTAATTTTTTCCCAACTTATACTTAAACAAAAGTCTTATTCCAAACTGTTACAGCTCAGACACTTTTGTGTTATTGCTCTATACAAACACATGACATATAACACAAATATAAGTGATAAAATTTAATTAAAATTGGATTTGAAGAGAAGCTGAAATACAACTTTAATTAACTTTTTGGATAGTTAAGAACCTTTAATTTCGAGCACATCTTCAGGTCGAGCATTTTGGTGATAAAACGTTTTCTATCTTGTTGTCTCAATGCCAAAGAGTCCCAAAAGGCCATGCCACCCACTTTTCCCCTGCCTAAGTTAACTCCCAAGCGCCAATTGCCACGGCTGCTCAACGCTTTTTGGCCCTGTCCTGTTCCGTTTCGTTCTGGCCAAGTTAAGCATTGACCAGAGAAAGAGCCTCCTCTCGACGCCTAATGAAAACACAATAAAAATTTTGCGCTATTCTGCTTTCCCAAGTGGCTGTGAAATTTTGATGACTTTGTCAGCTAACGGCAATTGCCAAAACTCATAGCCTCAAATGAACACGCAGCCGGGTCCAGGCCATATCTAGCTTAAGTATAAAAGCCCCTTCAAGTGGTAGCTAACCTCCCACTCCTTGTCCTCCTCCTCCTTCCTCAGATCTGAAGTGGAGAATGTGAATTACTCTCAAGTTTAGTTTACAGTAATTAAGTTCACAGTTCTTGGGCAAAAACAAATGCTTAAGCAAATTTTAAAGACACTTTCTCTCATCACATTTCATGGAAAATTATGAATTGCGCAATTACGCATTAAATTCATGGCAGTTCCAGAAATACCAGATAGATTATCGATATGAGATTATAATGAGACGATTTTCTGAGTGTGTATTAAGGTTTATCATCAAGCTGATTTCAAGTTGATTAATTAATGAAAATTAATTGGATAACAGCCGACAAAGAATATTCTCAATAAGATGATGATGAAACGGAAATTGGGTAGATTTATATGAAAATAAATGTTATAAAGTCTGCGGGTATTCCAAAAAATTTGAATTTATACAACATTATCGGAAAATTCCAGAAAAAGCCCAGCAGAATAATATATTCTTATGAAAGCTAATTTCTCTTATAAAAGCGTATCAGAAGATTGGGTTTGATTAATATATTTTCTTTTTTTAATAAATCTTTAATAAATAATAATATTAATATACCTTTAATAAATATAATATTCCTATCAGAAGATTGGGCTTAATTAATATATCTTTAATAAATATAATATTCCTATCACAAGATTGTTTTTAATTAATATATCTATATCTAAAAACAGTCGACGAAAGAAAATTATTGAATATATTAAATAAAATTTTGAATATAATTATTTATACTAAACAAAACTCTACAAAAAATCTTTAAATAATATTAAGATAAGAGATACAAATTTTACAAATGTTATTCAAGAAAATTGACTTTTAAAATTAGGAACATAAATATTAGATTATCTGTTTATAGTTGTCAGAATCAGTAATTCATATGTGATAGATATTTCCTACTCGATAATGATGAGACTGTAATAAAACTGGGCCAAGTTAATACTTAAAATGTTTTAAATTAATACCCAATATTAACTACATATTAAAGCTGTTATCATAAACAGAAGGATTGCTTCTTGATTTATTTGCAAAGATATTGATTGCAATATACATATGTATCTTTTAACATCACATCAAGAATAATAATTAAGAGAAAGTTAGGCCCATGCCCAACTAATGACTGTTATTAGAGTTGTTAGTCGAGTGCTCAACTAGTTGATCAATTAAGCAATTTATGGCAAATGAAATAGAATCCATCCACATTTATAGACATCATTCACAAGTTAATATATGAAAATGACCATTTACATTTTAGCTTAAAATTCGGTTAAAGCGTCAATTTGTTTGTTTGTGGTTTTCTCTCTCTCTTTCTCTCTCTCTCTCTCTCTCTCAGTGTTTGTCCCTTTGCGACCACAAAGTTGCCCTCAAACTGTTGTTGCTGTTTTGTATCTTTTACTGGCACTGAATGTCCAAAATTCCCACGTACTTATTTCGAAACTGACACGACGCATACTCAGAGGCACAAATCTCATTTCCCCTGTGGCAACATGCAGTCCAAAAAAATAAAAAATACAAAATATATAAAGAAACGAAACGAAAACCTTCATCATATATGTATATACAATATTTTTTGGTTTTATTTTATACCCTGTAGTCATAAAAAATAATATGCATATAAAGCTGGGTATCATAAAGTTGAGCCAGCGTCGTAGTAATGTTGCTATTAATGCATATATTCGTAAACACGATTAATAGTCGAGTTTGGGATTAAATTGAATATGCAGGGAAGAATTTCTTGTACTTAAGAAAAAGAGTATTTTCAATTTGAAAACATACATAACTCAATAATATCAAATACTTGTACATAAAAACGTTACAACTTATAAATTTTATCTCTAATTAAAGCAGTCAAAAAAAAACTTTAAATAAAATAAAATTAGCAAATAAGTCATAAAAAAATATATTATTATTTGCATTTATTTATATTATTTTTTATACAAATCTTAGAATTTATATAATAAATACATATATAAGAAATGAGACATGTGCGATTTGAATTGAGTTTTGCTCCGTTAAAATCTTAATCTATTATTTACTATTTAAAACAAAAATAAAATTATTCTTTAACTGAAAGCTTCAAATAATTATGGGGTGGGAATAATGATTTTCTTGAGTAGAAATGATTTTTTCCAAATTGAAAGTCTATTCTATAGCTAGATAAATTGTGTATAATGTAAATAAATACACTTTTATGCATATTTTTAAAAAACATTAGATAATTATTTTATTTGAATTGAGTTTTGTCAAGTTAAAAGCGTAATCTATAATTTATTATTTTAAACTAATAAAAAATAAGAAAATTATTGATTAAAATAAATTATATGAAATCTTAAAATATTAAAACTGAAAGATTTAAATATTGATGGGGTGGAAATAATAATTTTCTTAAGTAGAAATGAGTTATTTCAAATTAAAAGTCTATTCTATAAAATATTCTAGATAAATTGTACATAATGTTAATAAATTCACTTTTATGTATATTTTTATAAGACTAAAAAAATGTTTTTAAGGGTATCTGCTAGTCTAGCAGGTGCTTTCATTTTACCCACTCTTTTTTATTTTGTGATAACCCAATTTAATGGTCGCTGCTGCTGCTTACGTCACATTTTCGCACCTCGCACACAAGCTGCTTTCTGTGTCACACACATACACACACATATACACATAAACACACAACACACACACAGACAGCAATGACCAGAGCAACAACAAAACATAACAAAAAAAACAAAGTAACAGCGTAAAACACGCCAGGGACACCAGCAAAAAAAAATATTAAAGAAAACATAGAGAGCAGAGGAAAAAGCCAGAGAAAATGGTAACAAAATTACATACATCAAAGGTGTTTTTTATGAATATGCGAGTTGCTGTTGTTGTTGCTGCTGCTGCTGATGTTGTTGTTGTTGTTATTATTACTGTTGCTGTTGCTGACCAATGGTCCATGTAATTTTTTGGCAAGCTGCCTCATAACAGAGCAACGACCCTTTTTCGACCAGACTCACTCAGTGCCTTTTTGGCCCTGCACTGAAAAAAAAGAGCAACTTCTAAAACCAAGAACATTCATCTTAAATATTTTGTTCTTAAAATAAGACCATTTTATGACCAAATTAATAAAACTAAGAATATTAATCTAAAAATTCGCATTTTTAAAATAAGAATTAAAAATCTTTAATTGATAAGAAAATATAAATATGTCATATTTAATATGAAGACGATAATGATACCGTGGTTAACAAGTCGAGGGATCGAAATCTAGCCAAGGAAAAAACATATAATAGGAATATTTATAAAAAAAAAATAAATCCAAAAAAAGTATAAATATCACAAACAAAAAAATAAGTGTTGAGTTTAAAACACCAGCTTAAAATTTTTATTTTTAGGTTGAGAATTTAAGATTGTTTGGTCTTAAATTAAGAACTTATTCTTATTTGAAATATTCTTAAAATCAAGATGTGTTTTCTAAATTTAAGAATTTTATGTTCTCGACGCATTTTTTAGACCAAAATTCTTAGTTCTGAGACCAAAATTATGATTTTAGAACATTTTTTTTATCAGTGTGTGTAAATGGGGGGAACCAGAGACTCTGGCCATGAAATATGCGCACATTTTGTATGTGCGATTGCTTTTCCGTGTTATCCCCCCTTCACAATTCTCTTCCCTTCCCCTTTTCCTACTCATATGTGGCAACCACACATTTTATGATGAATGTGCGGGCCAGTGGCTCAAATAAACTCGGCCAAAATATGCGGGCTCTAGGCTGGTTTATCCAACTTGGGCGCAGTTTAAAACGAAACACGGCCCACAGATTGACATCATTAGGCAAGGGGTCAGTCGGGCGCGTCGCAGTCGCAGTTGCCACTAAATCATGTCCACAAAAAAAGTATAAAACAAGTAGGTAGGCTATAAGTAGTAGAATACTCAACTACAAAATACCCATTTATCAATTTAAATATATATAAGTATTTACATATTTACGAAAGGTTGACATAAATATTTAACAAATATTTAAAACTTATTAATTAATCCAATCTTGAAGCAATTAAATAAAATGACTGATAATAACAAAACATAATCCTTACCATTAAAAAGAGCGTTTTATTTAGAAAACTGAGAGTGTGAGAGAGATTTAATTACTCTTTTAATTATAATATAAATTTTTATTTTATTTAATTATTTTATTTTGAATCCTTACTATCGAAAAAGTTTTAAATTAAATTACGTAAGTAAAAACAAGGACATTAATAAGTATTAAAATGAATTTAAATTTCAAAAAAAGTTAAAACGAGTAAAATTTAATAATTTTAAGTGTAAAATTTAAAAAGGTAAATTTTATAGTGCACAGGTATTCCAAATCGTAAAGTTTGTTGCAAAATTCGTTGCTGGGATTGTATAAAATTCAGGAATAAAAATACTCAATCAATATGCCCTTCTGCTCTACGAGTAATGGGTATAAAAAAGAACTGAGTAAATGAATGGCACACGTGGGAAAAGCTCCTTCGAGCCAAAAACATAGTTATTTGATTTATGTATATGCACATACTATTCCTACGTATATTTTAGTCAGCTTAAATCCTTTTGAGAGCAAGAAAATACTCGTATCTTAAAGAAAAGCTGCAGCTGATAGCCATGTCCATGTCCATTCTCGTACATCTGTCAATATCTGCAGTCAAAGTTATAGCTCCCCATTGGTCACTCATCGTATTTCTACACATTCTATTTCTTTTTTTTTTTGTTTTGCTTTAGCCCCATCTTTTGTTGTCTTGAATTGTTGGCACACAGTTATTGATGGCACTTCAATCAGCAGAAATAATAAATAAATGAGCCTAACGATACGACTGACATTCTTACCACCCCTACCAACAATTCCTACTCCTTTTTACTCCCTTACTCCCTTACTATCTTCTCAAATATATCTGCATTCCCATTTTCTTTGTACATTTTCTTTGACCTCACATTCTGTTGTGCAATTCCCTTTTGTATTGCATCAAATAACTTTGGCAATGTTGTCAAGTTGTGTGAGTAGCGTTAAGTTTATTATTTTACGAGTTTCATTCGAAATATGCTCACATGGAGTCCTTTTCCAAATGAAACATTATAGAAACATACGCTAAATAAGCTACTTAGAACGTCAAACAGTGTGACCAGACTACGTAGATATTTAGTAAATATTCTATACATTTTTATGAAATTATCATATTTGTTTTTAAACATCAATAAGTAATTTTACTTTAGTAAGAAAACTGTTCCTTAAGACAACTTCTTTTTATGTTGTAAAATTCAGTGTGACCAGATTATACGAAAATCGTATTCAAATAAATTACTACAATTGAATATCACTTAATACTTTTTTGTATATTTTAAATTGAAACTTTTTGTAAAAAGTTTTCTTCAAAATAACTTCTTTATAAACTGTTTATTCTACTGTAGTAAATAGTGTGACCAGACTACAAAGTTTTGAAATTAAAAAAACTTTAAAAAAATTATTTTAAGTATTCTTTATTTTTTTATTGTTTTTATTTACATATAATAAATGAACAGCATCTTTGGAATTTGGAAAGGCAAAGTTATTTCAATTACTCCACAATCAACATATTTCCAAACTGCAATTTCCATTATTATAGTTTCACTAGACTACAAAGCATTTTTTATTAAATATACACACTAGTGTTTAAATTCTTTGGCAATTAAAATGCAAAGTTTTCCCCGCAATTTCCACAAAAAATTCCTTTAGCATACTGCAAATCAAAGTTTTTACAAAGTTACAAAACTTGAAAAATTCCTAAAGGCAGTCTAAATTATATGCTTTTTATTTATTTATTGAATTTGGCTTCCTATTGCTACAATTAAAAAAAAAAAACTTAATTTATGAGACTAGACAGTAGCGTTAAATATTTGACTTACATAATAATCTTAAAAAGTAAGAAAAATAAAAAATAACAATACACTAAACGATAATTTTATATTGAGAATATATGTATATTGATAAATATAACATATATTATATAAAAAATAAAATAAATAAATAAATTTAATTAAAATAAAATTTAAATAATTCTTATACTATATGTTGTATATTTGCACTAAACAATAATTATGTAAAATGAATATATATTAAAAAATATAAAAAATATTAATAAATAATCAAAATATATAAAAGTTGTTGATTAAATTAAAGTGTATTTAGAGTTCGTTTCGACTAAATTTGTCAACCTTTTCTTTCTTATATTTATATGGTAGTATTTTCTGGCATCTCCTTCATTTGTTTGTGCACGTTGTGCGTGACGTATACGCAATGTGTGCTATATTTTTACATGTCCGCCGGGCAACAACAGCAGAAAAAACAACAACAACAAGAAGAGGAAAAACTTGGCCGCTGCAGCTGACAGGAAACAGAATGTCGCTGACGATGACCCGAGTCTATATATATATATATATAGAAGGAGGAGGATTGTCACGGATATCAGTGGGTTTATTTAGCGCGCCAAACAGCAGGCGACATTCTCCAATTTTCTCCCATCTCACATCTTCTCACATATCCCATTCCCTTTAACCCACTGTATCCGTTAACTGTCTCCATTTGCTTTCTCAGTTCCCAGTTGGGTTCACAAAGGGCATGTGTAAACAGTTTGCTTTTTATTCTACCCGCGATTGTTGTTCTTCTTGTCACAATTTGCAGATGTTGTTGTTGTTGTCGTTGTCGTTGTCCATGGGCTTACAAGTTTCTTATTGCAATGCACACACACAAATAAACAAACACACTAACACACACACTCGCACACACACACACACACACTGTGTGCAAATTAACATTTTGCGTACACACGCACTATGGTTCATTTGACGATTTTTTAAGGAATTAAGTTGTTTAATTTAACTAACTTTTGATGGAGATGCATTCCAAAGACATTTAACAATTATGTTACATGGTCAGAACTTGAGCATTGGCCTACACTGTTAAGTTAACAGCTCTTAAACACAGATGTTTTGTTCTTCTGTTATACCAAGTTTTTGGGTTAAATTTAAGTGATAAACAATAATAATAATATAATCCAAAAGCCTATTTAGTAAAGTTAATAAAGGATTATGCTCAGTGTGGTTTGTTCTTTATGTTAATAAATCAGCGGGGTTGAAAATCAACGCGCTATATGTTGTTTTGTATAAATAAAAAACTTGCCTAAAAAACATTAATTAAAATACAATTTTAATGAAGTTTGTCAGCTCTTGTCAGCAATGTGACTATATGCATTTTGTAGAATAATCAATTCTAAAGTCGTACAGTAAAGCACAATAAATTTTAAAATATAAATACCGAATAAATTTTAAAATAAGATGGATATTATACAAAAATCTATTTGTCAACCGATAACTCCTATTATTTCTATATGATATAGTAGTCCGATTTGGATCATATTTTAGCAACAAGTCAGTAACATAATAACACACCCAACATGGAAGTTGGGTACGGATAGCTTAAAAATCAAAAATTTTAAATATCGCAGAATCAAGGATATGCCTAATGCAAAAAACTAGACACAAAAATATCTGGTTTCGATCTCGAGTTATTAATTTATTCCTAAAAAATCGAGCAAATTGCCCATAGTACACACGCATAAAATGAAATTGCATTAACATTACGCATACGCCCCTTTGGCGCTGCCTTTTTATTTTTACCAGCTTCAACTTCAGTCGCTGTCATTAAGTAATCTGCCGCTGCCGCTGCCGCGGCTTTTGGGCTGACACTGCCACTGAAAAATTCTCTGCCACCTGTGAAAAGCATTAATCAACTCGTCTGGCAATTTACTCGCAGCTTAATTTAAACGCCGCCCCAGCAAAAAAATATGCACAAATTGCAAATGATATCGACATTATATATGCATATTATATAAATTAATATGCACACACATAAATATATATATATATACTTGTGTGTGTTTGTGTTAAAGTTATAGGCATGAATACTTCATTATTCTTGCATATATGCCTTGCAGTTCATTTTGGCTTTCAGTCTTTACACTTGGCTGGCTTTAACACTTCAAGCATCATCATTGCATCCATGCAATGCGGTTATTATATTTAATTGCATCAGGAAATACGAAAATAAAAAACATTAATTAAATGCATTATCGAGCATATTAACAATAAATATGATCTGTCTCTGGCTTCATTCTTGGATCGTTTTAATATCTGATATTATTGTAGATAATATTGCCAGAAAGATTATATTTTGGATCTCTTAAAAAATATCTGTTATTATTATAGTTAATATTGCCAAAAGAAAATCGCTTGAAACTTTAAATATGTCAATTAAAAAAATTATTTACTTGTGGAATAAAAGTCTTTTAAAAAATAATAAAAGCTCATATTCTTAAGTTACTTTAAATTAAGTAAAATTTACATCTACTATATTTAATTATGCCTAATATTTATTTATCATTTACTTATCATTTATATATGTATATTTATCATTTATTGTCAACTAAAATCTTCGATAAAAAATGTTTTAAAATTTACAATTAAGTAAGTTAAATAAAATACAATTATTAAAATAAATAATTAAGGTTAAATATATATAATTTTAACTTTCAAAGTAAACTTAATCAAAACCAATCTTCCTAGCACTATGTAATATCGATCTGATATCATACTTCTTAATTTGAATACAACAAATCTTTTGTTTTCCTCATTCAACATTTCGCTAATTCTAATTTTATATATTAACCAGATTACAAAATATTTTTAATAAATAAACACTCTATTATTTATAGTGATTAATGTTTTAATTATTTGTTAGTTTGTTGTTTAAAATCTTTGGCAATTAATTATATTTTTCCTGCAAATATCCCCAGCTTATTATAGAGAAGAATCTATCTTCCTACAAAGCTTTTTATTTGAAAAACTTTTAATTTTGTCTTGTGCAAATGTGTATAAATATTTAGTCACAATATGAATAATAATTCAATATACAAAATAAATATACAGCTCACACAAAAACTTGTAAAATTAAGTAAAGTATAGCTATTTTAAATTTAATATAATTTTTCAAATCAAATTCAATCATAATCAAATATATGTATGTATCACATGGATCTTATGTATCTTCTTCTCCCATAAGTTAGTATTTTTTGCCAGTTTTATTAACATACACACACACACATATATATATACTTATACAATTGAAAAAGAATATTTTTCTGACATTTTTATATCGGTTTTTATTGTGTTGTCCGTCTACGTTTTTCCCCGCGAAGGAAACTCCCTGCTCTGAAAGATGAAAAGACGACGTCTGCTCTTTTAAATATGAATTTTCGACATATGAAATCGACTTTGTATTTTGCTACCCTCTAGAACCTACCCCCTCCCCTCCCCGTTGTGTCCTTCTGACATTTCTCCCTCCATCTATACACTGATAAAAAATGTTTTAAAATCAATATTTTGATCTCAGAACTAAAAATATTGGTCTAAAAATGCGTCGAGAACATCAAATTCTTAAAATTTAGTAAACAAATCTTGATTTTAAGAATATTTCAAATAAGAATAAGTTCTTAATTTAAGACCAAACAGTTTTAAATTCTCAAACCAAAAATAAAAAAATAAGGCAGGTGTTTTTTTAACTTTGAATTTTTTTTTCGATATTTATACATTATTGGATTTATTCTTTTTATAAATCTTCCGATTCTATGTGCCATTATTCATCTTCAGATTAAATATGACATATTTATATTTTCTTATCAATTTAAGATTTTTAATTCTTATATTTAGAACCACGAATTTTTTGGTTATTATTCTTAGTTTTATTAATTTGGTCTTAAAATGGTCTTATTTTAAGAACAAAATATTTAAGATGAATTCTTGATTTTAGAAGTTGGTTTTTTTTCAGTGTATGATGTTGATTTTTTCTGCTTTTTTTTAAGAAAAGTTTATGACACTTTGCCGTTTGGCATTTTCATGCAAATATGAATTACAAAACGCATTTCAACTGACTGAGAAACCGAACCCAAAGGAGGGAGGAGGTAGGGAGGGAAATGTAGGGGAGGGAGTAAAGAGAATGGAGGTAAAAGGTGTGTATGTGTAGTGTAACTTTGACGAGGGCAGGTCAAGTTTTTTTCAGTTCTGCGTCTGTCTGTCTGTCAATCACAGCTGTATCTGTGTGTTGCCATCTAAGCGTGTGTGTGTGTGTGAGTGTGTGTATGTGCTTACACGTGTGTGTGTGTGTGTGTGTGTATTCTACTTTTATGCGCTCCGTCCGCATTGCACATAAAACATTTTTATTGCTCATTTAGATATTTATGCGGCATTTTATTATAATGAAAATTGTGCGTATGCGTGCGGTTTTTATTGTGATTGCAGTGGACCCAAGCGGCAAGGAAAAGCAAAGGAAAAGGCAAAGGAAAAGCATAGAAAATGCCTGCCTGGAGAGTCCTTGTTGCCAAGCATTTCATATACCGCTTATCTGCATCTGAAGCGTGACCAACTTTTAAGCGCACGTGTTTTGATTGCTCTCAAGCAGCGACTAACGACAACCATATCAAAAAAAATAAAAGTATGAAAAAGACAGTCAAGTTGATCGACTATTAAATGCCCAGTAGCCAATTACCAATTACAAATATAAAGAAAAGTGAGTAAAAAGGGAGACAAAAAAGAATTTCCTTTCTGTAAATGAAATAACCCATACACAATAATTTTTATTTAAACAAAAAATTTAAAAAAAAATTATTTAAAAAATAATAATACCAAAAATGTATAAATAAAATAAATATTTAAGAAAACACAATAAATAAGAGACCTTCAGTCTTCTAATAGAATTGGGTACAAAGAGACAAAAAAAGACTTCCCTTCCTGTAAATGAAATAATACACACACAATAATATTTATAAAAAAATATTCAAAAAAATGTTTGCATAATTAAAATATTAAATAATAAAAAAGAAAAAACATGTTTTTCCTAATACATACTTGACAATTTATTAATTGGCAATATATCAATGGGCAATTTATCGATTATCTTATCTATTTATAAGCCAATCGACATGAAATTTTCAGCATACATACGCAAAACTTTATTCATTTCGTGTAACAAATCTTAAGGCTATAGCTTAAAAATTGCTCTTGTTTTTCATTTTTTATAATTTGCGTCGGCTAACAAAAATTAATATAAAATCTGTAGCACAGCTTTGGAGAATTGTCATTAAATTTGCTTACTCCTTAAAATTTAAGTGCCTATGCGAACAAACAGACAGTGTCACAAACTTATAAGCCTGTTTAGGCTTTTAGATGCTGGGCTAACAACGACAACGACATCGACATCGACACCGATGCCAAAGTTCAATTTAACGCAGCTTTTGCTTTTGCATTTTATGTGATTCAAACACTCGCAAACATCTCGCAAACTGCCATTGAAAATGTCAAATGTGTCGCGTTAAGTGCCCGCAAATGTAGGCAACGTTTTTTTCTTTCTTTCTCATTTTTATCATCATTATTTTGCTTTTTATTTCGCCATTTTGCGGCTTTTTAATTACGATCCCATCGAAAGTCATAAATTTTTTATACAAATTTCTGCTTTGAAGCGGCAATTTTGCAATCGGACTAATGTCGATGATGTTCCCACTAATCGATTTTCTAAAAAAAAACATTTCTCTACTTATTTCAAATGGAAAAGCTAATCCATCAGTGGAAAGCGGTTTAATGTGGAAATTTATTTCTATTTATTTGTATTGGTATATGTGTGGTTTGCAGTTTGTTTGCCATACAATTCAATTATGAGCTTTGGTTTTATGTTTAGCTAAAATGCATTAAATGCACTAATTATTAAATAAATAGCAAAAGTCTAGGCTCAAAACTTTACGAATTGAATATAGCAACAATAATAACAATAATAATTACAATTACAATAGCGAAAACAACGAGTTACCGCAACAATGATAATTACAAAGCAATTAAAAACATATTTACATATTGGCGTTGCCATTAAAAGTCAACCAAACAAACACAAACATAAAAATTATGCTCAAAAATAATATTTATAAATACATTTACATATATTGCAATTATGTAGAGACACAGTATGTTAAGAAATTGTCTTGACGAGGACAAATAAAATTCAATTACATATTTTTATTTTGTTTTAAAAAATAGTTTAATCATTATTTTATTTTTCTTAGTTTTTCTAAGCTATAATAATATTAGAGAGCATTTTTAATCAAATTTAAAGAATATATAAAAACAAGAAAATACTTTTCTTCTTGCAAAATAAAATATACATGAATTTTTGTCGTTATTTATTTTCTTTATTTTTAATTGTACTAAACTATAATAAAATTGGAAGCATATATAAAGGCCAAAATATAAAATTTTTCTTGCCAAATAAAATATATATGAATTCTTGTCGTTGTCAAAAAAATTACTTGACAAACTGTATGTATATATTGTTTCCTGGGAAACCTTTAAATGCGCTGACAAACATTCTGCGGCTACGAGGCGTCGTCTGCACTTGATTGACAGCGATCCGTCAATGACAGACATACACACCACACACACCCACCACACACACACAGCAATACAAACACTCACCACACACACGCAAAGTACACACAAGTAATTTTGCGTTAAATTACATTTTCCTCATTTGGACAAATAATTTGCATAAAGTTCATTGAAAGCAATATTAAACTAAGTTATTCCATTGATAGATCTTATAAATAAACTAGCCTATTAGATGATGCACTTGAGCTAAGAAATAAAAGCTTCTTTTTCTAATATTAATGCCATTTTTCTACTTAGCATTTTATCTTATTTCAATTTCCTAAATATTTGTACTCTGAATATTTTATCTTCATTGAATTATTGAATGGCGCTTGCTTTTTTACCCACCCTTATGTTGGTTCCCTTTAATTTTATTCTTAGTTTTTTCATTGTCATTGCAATTCCTACAAAAATATTACGTATACATATTGTAACAATTGAATTTGATAGATTATTTCTGAATTTTTTCTTATTCTAATTTTTAGGACTTTGAATATTTTGTTTTATTGAATTTACCCACCCTTATGTTGGTTCCCTTAAATTTTTTCTTAGCTTTTTCTGTGTTCCTGCAATTTTTACAAAAATATTACGTATACGTAAAGGATAACAATTAAATTTAAAAACAGACTGAAGATAAAATGTGTAGCAATTTCTTCGAGTACCACATCTATCAATTGACAAACTGGCAACGCTGCATATAAATATTTAACTTGTGGATAAAATACATGATACATTTTGCCTGTCGTAAAATAAATAAAATGCAAACGACAAAACAGAAAAAGCTCTACGATTTTCCAGCTTAGCTTGCGGTTTTACGTTTGTAAATCTTTGGAAAAACATTTTCAGCAATTTTCTTCTACTAATTTTCCAATGCCAGAGGCACAAACGAGAGATCAAGTTAATATTTGCAAATTAAAGTGTATGAAATGTGGTTTCTAATCGAGCCCAAAAAAAACAGCAGCTTCTGTTTAATTGCAGCAAATGAAGTAAAGTGGCAACTTCCAACTGAAAACTTGCCACTTGCCAACTGCAACAGCATCCAGAATCCGATTGAAGTGAATTTGCAATGCATTTGCCAAAAGTGTCTCCAGAAATGTAGCAACATTTTGCACCTGTTACGTGTTGCAGTTGCAGGCATTGCATATTTGCTCACGTCATCAACATGTCCGACTGTCTGATTGCCTGACTGACTGCCTGTCTGCAGTGTTGCCAACTTAGCTTTTTTCCGCCAGAAGTGGTTTTTTCGGAAAAATAATAGATAGCGGGAATTTTGGGTTTTTTTTAATTTAAAAAAACTACTGGAAATATTCGAGATTACTATTTCTAGATTAATATTGTGTATATTTTTTCCTTGATAATACTTTACTTGTTTAATATAAAATCCAGGGAAACTATTTTTCAAATTTTTAAATAAAAATTATTTTTCATTTAATTATTATAAAAATTAAATTAAATAATAAAAATTGAAAGTGAATACCTTTTCAACCAAGGCGTATATTTCCAAAATATAAAAACATTCAATGTGTATATTAAGGATATTTTAGTTTGAAAACATGTGATTAAATTAAAATTTAATTATTATTGTTAATTTTTGTTTTATAAATTGAAAAATAAAAGTTAAAGGTAATTTTTATAATAAAAAATAGATCTTATCTGCGATATTAAAAACAATGATAATGAAAATATAACTCATTATTTTTAGCTCTTAGAATCTCTGAGATCTTGGTGTTTATAAAAATAGATTGCTCTAAATCGAATTAATTTTTAATACTGATTATGAATATATGTATGTGCTTTATAGAATCGGAATTAACCCTTAAGCCTGTTACATAAGTTTGCCAATTTTTGTAATAGGTTTTTATTTATTTATTATAAAAACAGACGACAGAGAAAAAATAAATGCATTAAATTTTAAATGCAACTATAAAATGAAAATGTAAAATTAAATAATATTATAATAAATTTAAATTCTTAACTGGAAAAATATGAAAAATGCAGTCTAAGTTTTTATATGTCTTGTAGATTTCCTAGCTTTTTCTAGCTATTTTTAAACGTTGATATAGCTATTTTTAGGCCTTGAAGTATTGGCAACACTGTCTGACTGTATGGCAAGCTGTGTGTGTGTGTTGTGTGTGTGTGTGTGTGTGTGTGTGTGTGTGTGTGTGTGTATGACGCAACCCGCAACGCGCCTATTAAATGCCAATTGCAGTTGCACACACATTGAGCCGAATTAGGTAATGGCCAAAAGGCGACAGATGAGAGGGAAGAGGCAGAAGGAAAAGCAACTGGGATGGGGATAATGCAAATTTCTCCAGCTTCAGTCTGCCTCTCTCTCTATCTCCCACTCTTCCTTTCTCTCTCTCTCTCTCTGTCGTTTCCCCTGCTCATTTCTGGCCTGCTCTATTAGACTGGTTCAGTTCAGTTGGCCTGGTCAGTTGACATGGCCAGTTTCTCTGCTAATGCGGCCACTGGGCAGTCAACTGTTGACCTTCCCCCCTCCCCTTTCTCTTACTCTTACTCTCCCCCCTTTCTACGCTCTCTTTCTCGGCAGTGAGAGCTGCTCTTGTGCCTCTTGTGTATATAGTTTTGTTGATTTTGCCCTTTGGCTGACACAGAATGCTGTTGACTTTGCATATTAAAACAAAATGAATGCAGACAAACAACAACAACTACAACTACAACAACAATAACAACAACTACAATAATTATAATAACAACAAAAACAACAACAATGCGCAAATGAGTGACCTTAGTGAAAGTGTAGAGCGTTGTTGTAGGAGGCTCTACTGTACTTGAGGGGCTGCTTTTTAATTTCTGGTTTCAGCTTGCTGTCTCCCTCTCTCTCTCTCCCTCTCTCCCTCTCTCTTTCACTTGCTTAGTTTTAATTAATTATATACGCTTTGTTTGGCGAATTAAAAACTGTTGACTCTGCCACAAACGAAAAATGTGGCAACGTGGCAATGTGGCAACTCTTTATGAAGCGCACAGTGGCACAAATTAAATCAATAAATTTGTAATATTTTTTTAATATTTACAACTCAAAATAATATTAATAAACTACTTAAAAACTTCATTTAAATGATTGGTTAATTTAAATGTAAGATATCCATTTAATATAATAATCTAAAAAATATAAAATTAAATTTAACTATTTAATAATGCAATAATTTGTACTTTTTTTCTACTGGTAACATCAGGAATATTCAAATTTAATTTAAAGATATTTATTAATAATATAAATAATTTGATATTTTTCAATTAAGGACTATTTAAAGAAATTAATGGAGATGACATCAAATTTTTTTAAGGCTGCGAAACTCCATTAAAATAAATTTAAAATGAATTTAAAAAAAACCGAAAGAGAAAAAGAGCTTTATAATCAAATTTAGCACTATATATATTTAAATCGAGCTATGGCTTGTCATCTATCTTTTTTATTTAGGCTATTTGGATTATTTTCCAAATTTACTTCATAAAAAAAAGATTTATAATCAAATTTAACCATATTATATTAAATATTGTATAATTTTTTCAACCTTTTTTTTTTAAGTTTTTTGGATTATTTTTCCAATTTACTTCATAGATAAATTTTTTTTGAGAATACAATATTTCAAATTTCAGACTGCTATCTCAGTTACACATTTTTGCCACCAGCTTCAGCCAAATGTTGCACTGTGCAGCATCTTCATGATTCACGCTTTCAATTAGCAGCTCGGTAAACAGGCGCACAATATAAATACAAATACACAAACTCATATATATTTACATATATATATACATATATTTATATATGTATAGGTGTTATATATGGAGGTGACAGGGTATCATTTATAAAGGCGACATTCCTGTAACATCGTTTGCGTTTCATTTGCCTTTGTAAGCAGCTTAATACGCAAATGGAAAACTGGCAAAAAGAAAATGTGACTGTGTGTGTTGTGTGTGTGTATGGGATGTGTGTGTGGTGTGTGTGTGTGATGCTGTCAAGTGGGACATGCAATAAGAATTAGCGACAAGCAGCAGCATCGAAAGAATGTCATACACATAAAAAAAAATGCGGGATTCCGCGATAAGATCAATTAAATACATCCATTTTAGAATGATAACAAGAGTAAAAAGATATTCCGCTTGAAAATCCGTTTCTTTTTCAGAAAGTAATGGTTCAAAGTTCAAGAATATCGTTGGCTATGGATCTGGGAACTTCATAAGTTCAATTTTAATCATAATTCTCATAAAAAGAATCTAAGAATCCCAGTCAAACTTCTTTTTTATTCTAGGAAAATCCTATCCTAGGAAAATATTATTTAAACATTTATTAAGAATATTTATTATATTTATATTACAATTTATTACTACAATACAAGATTCTACACCGAAAGGTAAACGTGATTTCGGAACAATATGTATCCTAAATACTTGATTAAAGTACGGTTTTTAATTTCTCTCTCAGATAATGTTTTTATTAGAAAGTTTTTGTACTTCAATAAAGTATTTAAGATGTGTTTACCTTCAAAATAAATCCAATGCGGTGTCAAAAGTACGGTAATCCCGGATTTTCTTAAACCAAGCACAAAGTACTTGATTTAAGTCGATTTTTCTTAGCAATATTTTGATTTTCGGGGTGCTGTACATTTTTTTTCAATTAGATCAAATATTTTAAGCTTCTTTGACTTTTTAATGATAAGTCGTTGTTAATTTATGCGCATATTGTCTTAATTTAACAATAATATCCTGAATACATACTTAAAAATTGCATGTTAAAATCTAGAATTTTTAAGATGAATTTTAGAATGATAATTTCTTTCAGTGTAGCTGTTACTGTTACTGTTGTTGCCATTGATTGACACGCAGTGCGAGCACGTTGCCAAAATGTGGCATCAAATGGAAAATCCAGTTGGACACTGCGATCCATTGCTGGCACTACGATGCTAATTGAAGCACGTATGTATATAGGGAGAAGGAAGGAGATAAAGTGACAGAGGGCAGAGAGAGAGAGAGAGGTAAATGGTAGTTCTGGTACGAAGAAATGCACTTAATTGGACTCAGCGAAGTGCGTTCGTCGCGGTTGCTATATGATTAATTAGTGACTGCAAGGCACCAAGAGAAAATCGAAGCAGAGATAGTTAGAGAAAAGGATAGAGAAAGACACAGAGAAAGAGAGAGAAAGAGAGAGAAAGAAAGTAGAGAAAAGGAAATAACTTGAATGACAGGCAAATAATGATTCAATGCATTAACTACATTTATTTCAATGCGCTAATGACCCAAAAATAAGCAGGCTATCAATTCTGTTCTCAATTACAAATTCTTGGCAATTTAGTAATCGTTTTAACAACAATTTTGTAGAGCAGATAAAATTGGAATAGTATTAAATTGTTTTACATTTTTTAAATGATCCGAAATAAAGTATTTTCTAATCAAAAAATTGAGTTTAATTAAACTTAAAGTAATAAGATAAAAACAATTAATTATTACGCTATTTTAAGTAAATATAAGTTGCATTATTAAAAACAATAAAGTATTTTAATTTATTGCTTACAATTTACAAATCTATAATTAACAAAAGTCTGATATAATTATAATATTAATATTAACTGCTTATTTGACTATTTTCCAAAGTTATCAAGTTCAACGAAGTTCAAATCCTGTTTGGAAATTAACATTTCTCTGTCTGAGTTTCTGCCTGAGTATTATGCATTATTTAGCCAATCTTCCATTACTCAGTCTATTGGTATTCCGTTCATCATTCCGTTCGTCATTCCGTTCTACGCCTTTCCACTTGCCTTAGCCTAATTAGCTCTGGAAATGTAAACTTCTTAAGCTGCAGTTAAGAGGCATAAAAAACTCATGCGCGTCGTTTGCCGTCATGTTAAATTCATAATTTCAATTTCAAATTGTTATTACGCCCCGTCGTCAGTTTGTAATAATAATAACTGCTGCAGTACACTGATAAAAATGAAAAGGTAATAAAATTAAGAATCTAAGAACTAAGATTTTTGGTCTAAAAAATGCGCCGAGAACATAAAATTTTTAGTGTTAAAAAACACCTCTTGATTTTAAGAATATTTCAAATAAGAACAAGTTTTTTTATAGACCAAACGGTTTTAAATACTCAGGAAACAAAGCATGACTTAGGCCGTTTCTAAATTTATAATTTGATAATTTTGATATATACATTTTTTTTTGGATTCGTATTTTTAAAAAAATCCTTTAATTAATTTTTCCTAGGCTGGAGTGGAATTCGAACCCTCGCTCGCGCTCTTGTGTTCAAAACTGAAGCGGCGATTCTAGCCTGAGCGCCATAGGAAAATAATTTGTTTTATAAAAAATATGACATATTTATATATTCATAACAATTTAAGATTTTTATTGTGATGTTAAAAACTGCGATTTCTTAGATTAATATTCTTAGTATTAGAAATTTGGTCTTAAAATTGTCCTATATAAAGAATAAAATATGTAAGATGAAGGTTCTTGACTTTCTTGGTCTCGTTTGGTCTTTTTTTCAGTGTACCCCTCTTACCCTTTGTCTTCGCTTCGTCTTGTTGGTCTAGAAACAACACTTGGCCCACGCACACGCCTGATTATTATTGACAGTTGCCGCCGTCAGAGATTGTTGTTGTTATTGTTGTTGTTACTGTGTTGTTGTTGCCGTTATGGCTCTCATTTTAGTCTCATAAATATGCAAATTAATCATTTGCGGAAATTTGCATACTTAATAAGTTGCTTTAATTAAATGTTCACGCACGCATGCCTCACAATCTTTCCCCTAGGAATCGAGGAATCCTTTTGCCCAAATGCCATTTTAAAGCGCCAACTTGTTAATTGCGCGAAATCCCTATCACCCCCCTTTTCTCTACTCTTCTCATTCTCCTCCTTTTCCTACTTCCCCCAATAAAAAATAATAAAAATAATGCTGAACAAAGTGTTGGGGCAAAAAATTGGAGTCAATAAAGAAACATCTTTAAAATTATTCGCGTGCAACAACAACAACGACAACAAAAAAAACACCAATAACAACAACAATAGCATAAAGTTGAAATAACAGAACTGCCAACTGTTTTTCATATTTAGGGGCACAGTCACGTTCAAAAGCGCCGCAACGATCCCAAAAAAACAATATGAAAAAGAAGCCCAACAAAAACTGTTTTTATCTGCATCACGCTGGCAATCTTCATTTTATTTGATTTCATTTTTTGAATACCCTAACGACTGGGTATACCAACTATATTATGCATTTTAATATTATTTATTTATTTTTATTTTATTCCTCCTTTGAAAAAATTGTATTTCTTTTGTTCTATTTTACAAAAAATGTATAGTTCATAATAAACTATTTTAAATAATACATAAAAATCAAAATATATGCATAAATAATTATACGTATATGAAGCAAATTTAGACTCTATTAAAAAATAATGTTTCTCAATTTTTGAAAATATTACTGTATAGAAAAAAGACATGATGATGAATACATTTGCCGTAACCTTCCACAATAAAATGGGACAAATCTTCTATCTCTGTAGTGTTGAGGAAATGAGTAAATATTCTTAAAGTTTTATTTTTAACAATAAAATTATAACTTTATTAACATATTTACCAAATTTTAAAATTTTGTGGTATATTTAAGTCCATATTTATTTTAGATAATTATATCTTACATCTTTCTTAATATATTTTCTATTTGTAACTATTTAAAGGGTATTTAAGCTGCGACAACTCGTGAAAAGTGCTTGCCGCTTGTTTTTTATGTGTACAACATTTTCGAAAATGAACAGACCCAAAAAAAAGAAGCATATATATATATTTTATATAGATATATATGCAAACTGCGAGGCGCAGCCGACATAAATTAACATTTTTATGCGCCGCTGCAATGGACGAGAGCTCCAAGGACCAAGGACCGAGGACCAGAATCTGAATCAGAAACAGAATCAGTAGCAACAACAACAACAACAACAATAGCAACGAGAGCAACAGAATCGGAATCACAGTCAAAGCATAAGCTTCAAAATGGGCGCCTCTCTAAGGCTCCGCATTATTTACGATGGTCCTGACACTGCCTAAAAATGGGCGTCACTTGATGAGGGGGCGTGTCTATGTGTGTGTGTGTGTGTGTGTGTCTGTTGTGCGTGGCCATTCACATTTCTTCATTACATTTCATTTTATTTCAGTTCAGAAGAGCCACGTTTATTTATTTGCCCTTTGCCTGGCTGGCAAATAATTTTAATTGGTTTTTCACCCAAACCTCATCCTGATTTTCCTCCTTATTCACTTTCTTCTTTTTCTCAAATTGTAAGTGACAGAGAAGTGATTTCATCTGCATTATATATGTACATAAAATGTGTGTCTATTTGTACATACATATATTTATTTATATTTCTTCTACAATGTTTATTCATCATATTATAAAAGTTGTAGTTTATATTTCTTGTTGTCCAAAATCAAATTGATTTATAATTTACATAAATGCGTGTAGATTTGACTTTAAAATCAATTAAAAGACCCGTCAACTTTTTGTTCAATACGTGATATCATAAATCGAGTTATATTCTCAACTTTAGTTTGAATTCATCTCGTATTTAAATTCTGAATAATAAAGGCTATATTTATGTTAACTATTTCCGTGAAATTCAATTGTAAACTTATTTCCTTATGTCCTTGAGAAGAATTCTCTAAATTTGATTTGCTTGCATTTCTCATTTTTTCCCTTGAGTTTTCCCTTGAGTTTGCTGATTAAATTTCACAGATTCCACATTAATATTAATTCAACAGATATTTCCATAAAAGTGTAGCATACTTTTGGAAGCAGCCTTGAAATTCATTTCAATTTTATTCAAATAAATAAAAACATTAATTTGTATTATTTTTTACTGTGATATAAAATTAATAAAAATAATTCCTAAAAAATTACAGCTATTTTTGTGAAATTCCCTTGTAAACTTATTTATGATTTTATCCTTGAGCATATTTCTTTGAATTTGGTTTTATTTACTTAAATTTACTCAATTTTCTGATTAAATTTCGCAGATTTCACATTAATAGAAATTTCTATAGAAATGTTGATTGCTTTGAAATTCATTATAATTTTATTAAAATACATAATACTTTTTACATTATCAAACAGTAAATAAATTAATCGTCGCAGAGATAGAAATAATAATAAATATTCATTCATTCATTCATTTATTCATCTCCATTTAAAATTGCTACACTCAACAAAAATTAAGATTTTTGTACTTAAAGAGGGGATATTCAAGAACAAACGGAGTTTCCAAAATTGAGAAAAAAAATCTTATTTCATATCATAAAAATAAGATTTTTCTGGGATATTTTAAGTAAGTTGGCAATTTATTCAAGATCGAAACATACTAGTTTCAGTTCCCAAGATTCTTGATCTAATCTCAAAATGTTGTTGTTTCTAGTACAGAACATTCTTACTTTAAAGTTTCTTTCAATCTTGAAAAAAACTATTTCAAGTACAATAAAGTTCTGAAACTAATTTAGTATAAATAACTCTGTTGTATCTGGAGTTATCTAAACAAAACTCACAGATTATATATTTCCCAGGGTCTAATATATTCTGACTAAGTTTGGTAAAAATCGTAGTATTATTTCAGATAGCTGTCAAAAATTTAAGTTCGTTTCATACTTCTTTTAAGATTTTTACTACACAGCAATTTTAAAATTTGTAAGAACAAAGGGTATAAATTATATTATAATATGAGGATGGTATATTTTTCTGAGTGTAATATAATAAAAAATAAATTTCACTTTGAAGTATTTTATTAGTACCATTCACTTACCTGTAACTGTATTTCTGTCAATTCCAATTGATTCGCAGTTATTGCTGTGATCCTTTGTGTAACGTTTATTCTTTTGCTTTGCTTTGTTTTGTTTTCATTTCGTTCTTTTCGTTTCGTCTCGTTTCGTTTTTCTTAGTGCTCTATTAAGAGCATCGTTGCAAGTTTCACTTTCAGCTTGTTGTTGTTGTTGTTGCTCACTGGTTAAGACGCCATTGTTTAGTATGCGGCGTTCATTATTTCACAATACAACAACATGAATAGGCACACACGCAGACACAAACAGCTATTGCTATTGCTATTGCTGTTACTCTTGTTGTTCTTCTTGCTCTCGTTGTTGTTGCTGTTGTTGCTGGGCACATTTCGTTTTGGCAGAGAATTCATTAGGCATGCGGGAATTTTAATTTCACTTGCTCACATACGCGCACATATGTGGCGACATATTTCTCAAACATTTTCGCTGCGTGCGGCGACTGCGACGGCGACGACGAATCGACGACGTCAGTTGCGGCTGCTGCGACTGCGACTGCGACGATTGTTGCTGCTGCTGCTGTCAGCTTGTGTTTTGTTATTGCTTAGGCGCTTTTCAATTTGCATGACGGCGACGCTGCTGCTGCTGCTGACCTTGCGCTCAAGTGTTAAAAACTATGCCGCACTCATACATACATATAAACAAAGGCGCAACGACCGCACCGAACCGAACCGCACTGAACCGAACCGAACCGCACCGCAAACGCGTCACAACAACAATATCAGTTAGTGGTAGTGGGAGTGGGAGAGAGACGCGACACTGACAGCTGTCAAAATTTTTGTATTTTCTTTTTTTTTTGGATCCCTTTACAGACGCACAATGCAAAGCGCGATAAATTGCGGCGGCCGATTTGGCAGCAGCGCAAACAGCAGCAGAATAAAGTAAGCCTCAATTATTTCCATGCCTGCTCAAGAGAGTACGTTTGTAAGAGAGAGCGGGCGAGAGAGCGAGAGGGGAAGAGTACACGTTTAATGTTCAAGTCAAGTGCGCGTGAGTGCGTCTGTGTGTTAGTGTATCACTGTGTGAGTGTGTCGCACTGTCTATGTGTTGGTATGTTTTATTTTTTTCGGGGGGGGGGGGGATGCTGCCGCTGTCGCTGCTGCTTCTCTGCCGCTGCCGCTGCTGCTCTCGCTGTCTTGGAACGTTGCTACGTTTTCTTTTGTTCTACGCGTGATGACAAATTTTTGTTGTTTTCTTTTTTCCAGTTCTTATTTGCTGTTTTTGTGTTTTAACTGCTTTCGCTTTTTTCCCCGCACTTAATATATTTTGTGTTTTAGTTATCTTTTATTTTTGGAGATTGGATGTCGCGTTGTCTCTTTTGTTGTCTGGCTTTCTGCTCTCTCTCTTCTTTTTCGCTTTTTATTTTTAATAATTGGCAACACTACTCCTTGTTGCTGTTATTATTGTTGCATTTTGTTGCTGTTTGCATAATTCAGCGACTGACGTTGCTTGCTTAAACATGCTTGAGCATGCATGCCATTAGCACGTGGCAATCATCATCGGCACAATTTCACATCACATCCCCATCGATTGAGTTGATGATGATGATGCTCTCCGATTTTCCGACTTTTCCCCCCAAACAGCTGCTTGCGGCCAGCTGAAAAGTATGCTTTTATTAATTATGCTTTACCCAAATTTTTCCGCACAAATACATATGCAAATTTCGCGTTGCATTATTTTTATATATTTTTTAATGCTTTTTTTTAGTTGCTCTCGATTTTTTATACGATTTCACACATGTTAAACGATTTAAATTCTTTTTGCGTTTTTTTCGCGTCTCCCGTTTCACCCAGTCCACATGCTGAATTTTATGATATTCATTTGATTTAGAGATTTTGATGAACGCGCGCGCTGTGTTCACCGTACCGCACAGACTCCGACAATGAACTGGCAAAGTGTTTGGATGCCTCTACAGTTTAGTACTGAAATTCCGCGGCACACAGTTTCCGCTTCGTGTCGAGAGTTTTACTCTCTTTTTTGTAGAGTTTCGCAGGATGCTGGCGCTCTCGTGTGCACTTTCCAGCCCAAGTCCCCCAAACCCGAGCAACGAACCGACCAAAAACTCTACAGTAATAACATTTACAATTATCTGTTAAGCCACTGGAGCTCTTCTTTTAGATGGTGGAGCATTATGTTATAATGAGGAGCACAACTGTTAACTGTGAATGCTGCAATTATTCAGCGCTTGGGGGGAGAATTGAATATCAATTGATTCCAACCAAAATTAATAATTTTTAATAATAAATTCTAAAGCTCATGCAAAATGTTAAATTTTGTTGCTTCAAAAATTTCCTATTTCAAAAAGTAACTTAATATAACTATCGTCCTTTTTCTGCGAAGAAAATGACAACTGTGGCTCCACCTTTTATCAATTTTCTCAAACGTAAATAAGCCACTAACAAAATCTAAAACTGTCATTCTTTTTCTGTAAAGAGAAATTCAAAACTGTGGCGCCACCTCTTATCAGTTTTCCGAAACATAAATACTTCTCCAAAAATACCTATAACTACCATAATTGTTGTGTACAAAAATCTAAACTGTGCGCCACCTTTTATCAGTTTTCCGAAACAAAAATATGCAACAAAATTAGATAGTTTGGCAGCACTGACCAGCACATAAATAAATTTAACAAATTAACTAAAAAACTGAATTATATGCAAACAATCAGTAATTTAATTTGGTCGTTAACTTTAGTGATTTATTTAATCGAACGTTTAACCCCATCGATTTAATACAATAATAAGATTTACATTTATCTGTCAAGCCGGTGGAACACTCTGTTCAAATGAGGAGCACTACTGTTAACTTTTTAACGTGCAGCGAACCAGTGCTGCCAACTCTTCAGGACCGGAAAAAGCTATGTCAACATTTAAAAATGGCTAGAAAAAGCTGGGAGATCTAGAAGAAAGCCAGAATTAAAAGTTTTTATACTTCTAAGGTTGACTTGATATTATATATAATATATTACAACTATATACAACAGTTATCTAGTAGTAATAATTTGAAATATTCTAGAAATTCTTTTAACTCAGAAAAAGCTAGAACTCCAGATGTGGCGGAAAAAAGCTGAGTTGGCAAAACAGACAGAAGACGCGTACGTTTTTCCAACAGGCGCGAGATTAAAATTTTTGCTCTAATTTTGAAACAAAATTGAAATTTTATGAAAGTTATTAATTCGAAATGTTTATAAGAAGAACGTTTTTGGAAAAACTTCTAAATACGGAAATTGTTCTGTTCTAAATCTGGTTTTCGTTTGTTTATTAAGAGAGAACGAGAAAGAGCTAATGAAAGTGACGAGTGCAAGCAAAACAGCAACATTTTACGCGGCTTAGCTTGGAATAACCAGTGTGACCACACTTAACTGCTGTTTGTTATCGAAGGATCACCACCCCATACTTCATACTCTTAAATGCTAAATAGCTTAATTTATTTCGAATATATATACCCAAAAGTACTATAAAAAGAATATTACCATATAAAATTATTTATAACAGAAAATTTGTAAAAGCCAAAAAAAAACTTTTGCAACTTTCAATAAAGCTAGAATTCCCGTCACCGGCTAGATCACAATTGTGACCGCAATTGCTATTTCAAAAACGCCAGATCTGACGGGAAAAAAACTGAATTGAACACTGCATCGAACGTGAGCCGAACGGCAACCATCTTTGTGAAAATTCTAACGAATTAAGAGACAACAAAAAATTACGTTTTTAGAAAAATAACTAATTTTTATTGTCTTTTATCGAAGGTTGCCATACGTTAATTTTTTACTGGGTGGCAACTCGGTCAACTTTTTTCATAAAATAGTAGTGCAACACTGAACAGACGTGCAGCGAACGTGAGCCGAACGGCAACCATCTTTGTGAAAAACCTATACGAGACTGGAGAGGAGTTGGTGTAGGAATTCATTATTTCTGCGGCATAGTAAAAGTTAAAAATATAAAAAAAATAACAATGATTTCTGCTCGCTTGGCGTCGTCGGTCGCACGCAACTTGCCTAAGGCGGTAGGTATTTAAAAAAGAATCAAAAGTGCAATAATTGTGCTGAAATTTGCACATAGAAAGTCATAAAAAAATACTTTCCATATAACCCAGCCCAATTGGCAAGACAAAAATGCAAAGTTAACTTTAAAGTTACTATGTGAATTAGTCCAACTGGATAACGCATTCACTGGCCCATTTTCTAATTGCATTATTAGTGAATTATGGTCAAAAAATGTTCTGATTGTGTGTGTGTTACGCAATGTTCCAAATCAAACGAACTCGCAAATTACATAACTATGACAATGTACTTCAAGCGACATAAATTTACTAAAAGTTGCAATGCTTAGCAACATATTTTAGTGAATTTTGTTAAGTAAATTCATTTACTTGCAAAGGTTACATAACTTGTCAACTGCGTTGGCTGCGCTGCTCGCGTTGGCAGCGCCAACTTTGAGGTTATGTGCGCGTGAAAAACTATGCTGCAAGTGTTGAGAGCGTTAAAAGTGAAGTAAATATTAAAATTTACAAATATGTATGTAAATGTAATGAGAATCGGCAAGTGTAATGTAATTCTTATGAATTTTTGGCATTTGTTCTTTTTGGCCGGCCTGGTTGTGTGTGCGCTAGAGCGAGATAACAGCAGTGCCGCTCATGTGGTTATTCAATGCTTTCACACTGCTCCCACTTGTACCTTACATAAGTTGAAAAATGAGGGATATGCGTGAAATTTCATTAAATTAAAATTTAATATTATTTAATTAAATTAAAATCATTTATATTGTTGCACAATAATTTGATATAGCTGTCGTAAACAGCTGTTTGAAAAATGATGTAAACAGCTGATTGGGTAAATTAATATGTAACGGGAGTACCCCTAATGAATTGTACCTTGTTTTATTCATTCAATATAAATTTAATAATTTTTGTTTTCTGTTTTTTCAGGTTGCCTGCAAGGCTGCCTACCCAGCTGCCACTCTTGCTGCCCGTAAGTTCCATGTTGCCAGCACACAGCGCAGCGCGGAGATCTCCGATATTCTGGAGGAGAGAATCCGTGGCGTTGCCCCCAAGGCCGATTTGGAGGAAACTGGCCGTGTGCTCAGCATTGGTGATGGTATCGCTCGTGTCTATGGCCTGAACAACATCCAGGCCGATGAGATGGTGGAATTCTCCTCGGGTCTCAAGGGCATGGCCCTCAATTTGGAGCCCGATAACGTTGGTGTTGTCGTCTTTGGTAACGATAAGCTGATCAAGCAGGATGATATCGTCAAGCGTACTGGCGCCATTGTCGATGTGCCCGTCGGTGATGAGCTGCTCGGCCGTGTCGTTGATGCCCTCGGCAATGCCATTGATGGCAAAGGTGCTCTCAACACCAAGGATCGTTTCCGTGTCGGCATCAAGGCCCCTGGCATCATTCCCCGTGTCTCTGTCCGCGAACCTATGCAGACTGGCATCAAGGCCGTCGATTCCCTCGTGCCCATCGGTCGTGGTCAGCGTGAGTTGATCATCGGTGACAGACAGACTGGGTGAGTAATCAATCAGCCAGGGAACTCAAGGGAATTATACAGAAGTACTCAACGGAATTATAAAGAAGCAGAACAATCTAAGAATACCATTTGGATAGGATAATAAGGTAGCATTAATTAGGAAATTTAAGAAAAAGAACAACATTCCAAGTACAAAAATATGAAAAAATCTAGTTCATCAATATAAGAAGAGTAAGAAAAAAGAGTAAGATCATATTTAAAAAAGACAATATATGAATTAGGAAAAAATGATATAGCCGAAATCAAGAACATTTTATTATCATGCAATTTACCATAAAAATAGAGTTATTTTTGATATCAGCAATTCTTTATGTTTGCCTAATCAATGATTCATTTTTCTAATTTAAATTTCCTTATTAAAAGTTGTCTAGTTTTGAGTAGCTCCTTTTTAATTCCCCAATTTCTGCTTACTTGATATTTTTTAAGATTCACATAGAATATATTATCTATACACATTGATTTCCCTTAACTAATTTCCATTAATTTATCTACAGCAAAACCGCTTTGGCCATTGATACCATCATCAACCAGAAGCGCTTCAACGAGGGACAGGATGAGTCCAAGAAACTGTACTGTATCTATGTTGCCATCGGTCAGAAGCGTTCCACAGTCGCCCAGATTCTGAAGCGTCTGCAGGACTCTGGTGCCATGGACTACACCATCATTGTGTCGGCCACCGCCTCCGATGCCGCACCCCTGCAGTATCTGGCTCCCTACTCTGGCTGTGCCATGGGTGAATACTTCCGTGACAAGGGCAAGCACGCCCTGATCATCTATGATGATTTGTCCAAGCAGGCTGTTGCCTACCGTCAGATGTCCCTGCTGCTGCGTCGTCCCCCAGGTCGTGAGGCCTATCCTGGTGATGTGTTCTATCTGCATTCGCGTCTGTTGGAGCGTGCCGCTAAAATGTCCCCAGCTATGGGAGGTGGCTCTTTGACCGCTCTGCCCGTGATTGAGACCCAGGCCGGTGATGTGTCCGCCTACATTCCAACCAATGTCATTTCGATCACTGACGGTCAGATCTTCTTGGAAACCGAATTGTTCTACAAGGGTATTCGCCCAGCTATCAACGTCGGTCTCTCTGTCTCCCGTGTGGGTTCCGCTGCCCAGACCAAGGCCATGAAGCAGGTCGCTGGTTCCATGAAACTGGAGTTGGCCCAGTACCGTGAGGTCGCTGCCTTTGCCCAGTTCGGTTCCGATTTGGATGCCGCCACCCAGCAGCTGTTGAACCGTGGTGTGCGCCTCACTGAGCTCCTCAAGCAGGGACAGTATGTGCCCATGGCCATTGAGGATCAGGTAATGTTATTTAAATGATTATAAGATAACTCCTTGACTGTATATTGTATACAATCTCAGGTTGCCGTCATCTATTGCGGTGTGCGCGGTCATTTGGACAAGATGGATCCCGCCAAGATCACCAAGTTCGAGAAGGAATTCTTGCAGCACATCAAGAGCACCGAGCAGGGACTGCTCGACACCATTGCCAAGGAGGGACAAATTGCACCAGCTGTCGATGCCAAGCTGAAGGACATTGTCACCAAATTCATGTCCACCTTCCAGGGTTAAAAACAAGCGCAGTTATATCATAGATATCGAGGCAGATTACACAACAACTTGCAAGCAAAATAAATTGAATTAATGTCTAAGCTGAGAAAAAACAATTCACGTTCATAATTAAAGCTGCCGAAAACTGCAACAACAACAACAACAACAAGAATAACAACCTATACAACATAAGAAAATATAAACAAACACAAAAAACATTATAAAAATGTCCAAGAAACAATTCTTTCGATTTCCTCTGCTGTTTATCGACTCTGCGTGTCGTCCTTGTGCCTCAAATCTGGGAGAGAGAGAAAGTGCGGGACGCACGTGGAATCCAACAGCCAGGATCTACTTTGAATTTCAGCATTAGTCGAATTTCCTGTTGCTCTAGCCTAAAAAAAACAAAAAACTATCATCAATATTTGTAATATTGTTAATCGAGAATAGTCGAAAAATGAATGCCGTTTGTGGATGATTGTGAAACGATGAAAATAAAAACGATAATAATTATACTCTGAAATCATGTGAATCTGTATGAGGTAGAAGGATTATTCTTAATTGGAAGGATATTTTAAATTATGGTCTTAAATGTATCTCAATCTATAAATTGGACAGCCTTAAAGAAGGAATTGAAAGTTCTGTAACTCTAAGAAGAATATAAAGATCTAGCTTAAAGGATTCTTAATTATTCTCTTAAATGATGTAGATCTTTGGATATGTGGTTAGCCTTATAGAAAAGTTTCAACTAAATAGAATATGCTTCTTTTTTGTTAAAGATCTGTGGTGTTAAAATATCATATATTATCATAGGTTTTGTTCTGATACTTTCTGATAGATTCCTAGAAGAAACAATTATAAATTAGAATAGATTTTCATTAAAATTATTAGATTTGATGAAGTGATTTCTTATAACATACTTACACATAGTGAGGACTATATCATCGATTGGTTTCGGCTACTTATACATAGTAATATATATATACTATGGTGTGTTCCCAAAATCTCTAAATATTTTGACAACAATTGCTTTTGAAAACAACTAAACGACATGTTTTGAAACTTTAGGGATATAAATTTCCAGACATAATTTGGACTTCCATAAATTTCTTTACAATCTTAGCTAAATTATTAATTACACTATGCAACAAAATTTATACTTTTTGAACCCTTCTATGAAGTACAATTATTCCCACCTGGGAAAAAATCACTTAAATATTTAATCTATGTTTGAAACCTTTTTTTTAAGCAAAGTTTTAAATCTAAAATTTTTTAAATATTTTTCCAGATTTGTTAATGACTGTTACATAGTGTTATTGACTAAAATAAATTTATTAATCATATATTTTATGCAATTCAAAAATGATTTTAATTTCCATTCATAAAATGTTAGTTTTATCAAAACTCTCAATAAATTTGTTTGCCATTTGAAAGCATAATTAAAATTTAATGGTTTTTACTCAATTTAAAAATAAATTTAATTTAATTCAATCAATCTTATATTTAATTAAATCTTTCAATCCATTTGTTGACATTTGAAAGTAGATAAAATACATTTAAAAGTTTTTTACCCAATTTTAAAATGACTTTAATTTAAATAAATATTTTTTCTAAAAATCTTGTCATTTATTTGGATATCTGCAATTTTTACATGACAGTTTCATAGTTCTTAAATTAGCTTCTTCTTAAATAACCCTGATCTATAATCCATGTGTATTGAAAAAAGGTTCTTTCCAGTTTCTTCCAAGTAAACATTGTCCAAAAACTGTCTGGTCAATTACTAATTGAAATCCTGTCACGGACAGGCAGACAGACAGAGACAGATAGACAGACGGAATGTCTTTTCTTTAAATCTGTCTAAAGTCTCAGCTGATCCGCCTGCAGCAGCTGTTTTTTTTTGTTTTTGGTTTTGTGATTTCCAACGAAGACGTCGCGTCTCTGCCGTCCCTCTGCCATGAATGACCCTACAACCTTTCCTTCTCGTTTCCTCTCTCAGCGGGCAGCGGATCTCTAGCTGCTACCTGACTCCTTTGGAGGATAAGAGACGACACGCTCTGCATATTTCGTTAACAGTGAAGCAGAAAAAAACGCAGGCAGAAGCTCTTTTAATGATACCAATAAATACATACAGTTCGTCAAGTAATTGTGTTGACACAATACACAGTTCACAAATGTTTTATGCAAAATAATAAAAAGTATTCTTAGCTTTTTAATAACATAACAGAATTAATTTAATTGAACAATTGCTAAAAATTAAAAACAAGTATGGCTATTTTTCATTGTCAAAACAATTACTTGGCATACTGTATGTGGAATAACACACAGACACACACACACACATGCATGGCAGGACTTTCAAAGCAGAACTCCCGCCGAGGGGCGAAAAAAGAAAAATCACTTTGATTTTCCATACCAGACAACGCTGTTGTTGTTGTTGTTGCTGCTGCTTTCTTTTTTATTGCTGCATTTGTTTGCTCGTAAAAGTGTCCAAATTAATGAGAGCCATAAAACCGTCAAACTTAAATTTCGAACAGGCGCACAGCAAAAACGAACAGCTGATTTCCATTCTTCCAGTCGAACTCACAGTCGAGCTCTCGTTGTCAGACACACACACACACAGACAGCGCAACTAAATACACACATATTAACATATACAAACACGTGCGCGTCGACGCCGGCCGCAGCGACAGCGACGCAAGCAGCAAGAACAAAAAGCACACACACAATGACACTTACATATGTATGTGGTGCTGGAAGGGAGGCAAAAACTGACCTGCGATCAAAGACAACGTTTCAATGTTATTCCATTTCATTCCCTTTGTTTGATTTGCGGACAGCAGACAGAAAGAGACCTCCTCATAGGGGTCGCAATTATTTAATCCAGTTTTCTTTCTCAGAGATTTCATCAGCTGCTCTCGTTAAAGGCGCCAAATTAAAAAGGCAAGATATTTATAAAGAGAAATACAATATTTTTTATTTATTTGCAATGTTTATTAAACTGAGTTTTCGTCATTTAATAAGTGTAGTATGTACACAAGTTTTAGATAAGTTAATACATATGTTAAGGTTGTTTTCTTTAATACATAGCACAATTACCAAACTCAATTGCTTAAACTAAATACAATTATGTATAGAATGTTTGCTTATTTTTCCTTTTTCTTGTTTTCTTTTTTGTATAATTGTTTGTTCTTAGATAATAATATTTACTTAAATTAGTTAGAGGCAACGCCGATATGTTCAGCCAGCAAATGCGCTCGTTGCTCACCGTTTAAGCTCTCTCCTCGGTGCTCTCTCAGTGTCTGTAGCTGTCACTCTCTCTCTTGCATACAGGATTTTATAAAAACACATTACATACATACATATAATAAAACATATATGGCAGCAGTATATGAGTGGAAGGGGAATGGCAAAACTCAAGAGAGAGTATATTGGAATATAGGGGGTGGGGGAGACTGCCTTTGTTGTTGATCGCCTTAAAAACGGCGATGACACAAATGCAAAACGTTCATCATTATTACATCATCATTATGATCATTATTACACACGCACACACACAAAGTGAAGAACACGAAACATTACACAAATTTAAATATAGTAAACAAATTGAACTAAACTTGCAGTCAAAATTAAACGAAAACTGCACAAACTAATAATGAAAATATTTGAGATGGAATATCTTCCAGTTCTCTACTTCTTGCAAATTCCCACAATGGAATCCATGAGCGGTGAACTTAACTCGGGGCGCAATGCAATCTTCTGGAACTTGTTGGCCTGATATTTAATGTAAATGGATTTCAATTTCGCTGCTGGCGCCTCTCGCACCAATTTGGCTATTTGCCGTGTGATGGGACGCAAATGCTGTGCCGTATATTGGGAATAATGCACCAAAGTGTCTGTCCAGTGCTTGTCATTGAATCCCGTTGCGGCCCTGGAATTTCCATTGAGCAAGTGCAGCGAGAGAAAGAGCGAAGAGGCGGCAATCTGGAAATGGAAATGAAGTTGGAATTATAGCACAGTGGGTCAAGTCAGTTTTTTTACAAAGAAAATTAATTACAAAAAGGTAGCAATATAAAAATTAAAAAATTCAAGAAAAAGGATTTTTGTAGGAAAATAAAATAACGTTAAGTAAAAAAAAAATTCATATAATTTATTTTAATTTGCTAAAAATAAAACCACCAAATGGGAAATAAAATTGGCATGTGAATATGTTTCAGGGTGCACATAATTATTGCAGCGACTGCAAAAGGAAATGAAATTGGAATTATGGCACATTTGGGCAAAAAAGTCTTTTGACAAAGAAAATATTTTATGAAACTAGCAATAAAAAAAAAATTGGAAAAATAACAAAACAAAAATGATTTTTGTGACAAAATTACATTAATTAAAAACAAACTCATATAATTTATAAAAACCACCATAAAATATCAAACCAGATTTTCTTGGGATATTAAATTGGCTTGTGAATATTTCTCAGTGTGCATTTAGTTATTGCAGAGACTGTAAATGAGATAATGGAAGGGCGAAACTCACCTCAGAGGGCCTATAACTGGCCAGATCGTAGTCCATGGCGGCCAGTTCCAGGAAGTACTTGGACATGGCATGATGGGCATCCTCGGCACACGCGGCCTTCGAGTAGCGACGCAAGAAGTGAATGGGCAATGGACGCGACAGATTGTTATCAATGGTCTTGAGGATCTGCAGTTCCATTTGACGAATCTCTCGATCGGAATATGTGTTATCGGTGATAAACACAAAGTCGGCCATTGCCGGTGGGAACAACTCCTCATATTTGGTGGCTATAAAGAGAGCAGTGACTCCCACCAACTGCAAATGTTTGCGCTTTGTATTCTTCACCACCTGCAGATAACGATCGATGATGGCGACGGCCAAGTGGAAAGTTTCGGCCACCAAATGGAACTGCATATGCACCTCATTAATCCAATCGATGAGAACCGCACGCATTCGGCTGGAAACTTCCAATTGATTGGCCAAATGATCCACATGAATTGGTTGTTGTATTTCCAGTTCATATAGATATTGGTAAATGTCATTAACATATTCCGATACCAAGATTAGATTATCCTTATCATCAACATCGATATCTTCCACATTTGCCAAGCGTTGACTCGATAAAGATACAACAGTAGTCGTTGTTGTTGTTGGCTGTGATACAGTTGCTCCTGGCAGACGAGATGGAATAATTTCCTTCTTGGACACCAGCGCTTCCTTTTTGGCCACTTGAATTGGCTTAATCACGGTCAACTCCTTCTTGGCCACATTGGCAACCGCTGGCACATTGGCCTTGGCTAATGCAGCTCTTAACTTGGTCAGAGATTTGCTTGCCAAGTTGCTGTCCTCACGTCGCAATGTGTTCATCTTCTCATCGGAGCCGGATTTCTGCTTGGCAGCAGCTCCAACTGCAATGACATGACGGAATTCATTAATGACATTGACAATTCATGAGTGAATTCATTAGTGACATTGACAATTCATGAGTGACATTGACAATTCATGAGTGAATTCTTCATGTGTGTACTTACGCTTTCCAGTTGCATTCACTTTTCCATTGGCCGCTACTCTTCCAGCCGCCGCGATTTGTCGCGTGTTGCCGCCGGCGACATTTGTGCGCATCGACTGCGAACGCAGCAGAGGAGCCGCTGTTGTTGTTGTCGCCTTGACTGCATTGGAATTGTTTACAGCCAGCGGCTGTTTTTTCCAGTGTGTGTCCACACGTGCTTTAACCTCTTTCAGCCTGCAAATTCAACATGCAACAATTGTAATTACAATTAAATAAACTAAAACATTGCTTAAAAAAATATGTCATATTTAATTTCTATTTCCAACAAGCAACTATTATAAAAGAAAGTTTTTTTCTTACATAAAATTGCAGTATTTTTGTATTTTTTTACAAGACAGTAAGCTAAGTAATTTTTTTGACAATGAAAAAATTTACATATTTAATTTTATTTCATAAATTATAGTTCGATTTTTTAACAAACTTTAAATTTAAATTTGCTTTTAATTTCAACAATGTAAAAAAAAGGTTAACCCAATGCTTCCTATTTTATTTGCTTATAATAAATCAAATAAAATTAAATGTGTGGAATTTATTCTGTCAAAAACAAAATGCAGATTTTAATTAAAATTAGTTACAGCTTAGAAAAATATATATTTTTATTTTATTGTCTATGTATATGGTTTTTTAAAACCATTTAAAAAAAGAAAAACTATTATCGAATTGAACTATTTTTAAAAATAAAAAAACCATGAAGTGAATTTTGAATTTGTTAAAACACTTTTGACTAACTGTAAGTTCATTTTGTTCTTGGTCAAATAATTTATTTGACAATCTGTATGCACTGCACTTTTATCACTTACTCTTTTTGCGCCACATCTTTGGTGGTAATGTTACGGTTCAGTCCACGATTCTGTATATCGCCGAGAGCGGCGCGCTTTGTGGTTGCCTCGTTTGTAGGCACTGTCAATTTCTTCACTTGCACTTGGTTATATTTCTCCGAAGCATTCTGCAAAGAGAGGGTATCCGCATATTATTAGGGGTCAATGTCTAGGCGGCGGCCATTTTGAATGCAACGCATCACATTTTTAGTTGAGATGTAAAGAGGAATGCAATTAGCGGTACAAGTACCGCAATATTGTCAAATGTGTGAAAATGGCGCCAACTGCAATTTACCGCTACAGCAGCAGCAGTAGCAGCAAAAACAACAACAAAAACGGCATTTCTTTTTACTCTTCTCTTTTGTGCTAACGCCGCAATGGCGGCTGCGCCTGCGTTGACGCCAGCGTCGCAGCCAACGCATTGCTGCTGCATATGAAAAAAATGTAAGTTAATTTGCATTTAAAACAATTCTTACCTCGTCCATCATCAATTTCATTGTTGCTGTGCTCAACATGTTGATAGTTTATATATATTATTTATTGCTTTAACGAAATATGAACGCTTTGATTTGTATTTGCACTTGAGCGCGTTTTTTTACGTTTTAATATAAGACGCAAATTTTCTGACTGCTTTTGTTATTTATAATTTCTTCTGCTTTGTAGCTTGTTTTGAATTGCACAAATATAATTTACAATTGTTATTTTTTTCAACGATTGCTACAATAATTTGAGAATTTTGTATATTTTGTTGGAGTCTTGCGAGCTCTGCGCACGATGCGAACGCGGAACGCTGCCGTTTGGATTTGAAAAGCACGCCAAGTGCCGAAAACGATGTGACCACACGAGGTGCGCTCGTAAATGCGCGCAAAAGTGTGACCGCATATGTCAGTATTTGGTATTTAGCTGGTAGTTGCTTAGCAACCCTGCGTTATAGCATTTAGCTTTTGTTTGCTTCAAGAGTGCTGCCAATCAATGTTTGAATTTGAATTTAAGCGGCAAACGAATTTGAACTTTGAGTTGCACTTGGCAAATGCAAATGTTTAAATTGCTTGGTTTGTGTTCTATCATGGTCTCCTTCACTGATTGCATCAATTAAAAGTTGATCACTTCAATTGGCCCGGCATCTGTAGTTGCATCTACTTAAACAATTTTTTGCATTTTGCATTGCTGATTTAAGATTTCCTTCACTTGTTGTTGTTATTGTTGTTGTTGCTGTTGTTACTTCAAACTGAACGGAAATGCAACATAATTCTTGGTTTGTTTTTTACTCGACTGTGATGATCAGTGTCAAGTTTTCGTCTGCATCATTTTCAGGTACTTGACCATTAAAAAACAACAACAACAACAACAACAACAATACAAAAAACGGTTCTGCATTTTTTGCTAATTTTTCGGCTGCTTTACTTAACGGTGGCGTTCTATTGTTTCGTTCCGCCCGACTTTGGCTCATTAGCATATTTTGTAGCTCCAACTCCAACTTTAGACACATTCCCCTTCCCCCCTCTCCTTTCCCCAGTTCCAACGCTCTGCTCACGAGCAATGTTCCTATCTCTGTCTTGCAGTGGTGCCATTTTAGCGATTTTTGTAGGTGGACTTAGCAATTTTTGTAATTGCAAACAGTGCTGCCATTTTGGCTATTAAGTAGCTAGATTTAGTACAGTTCTAATTGCAAAAGCTAGAAAAATTGAAAAATATAAATTATTATTTATTTTATGATAATATTTTTTGTAAATGCTCTTAAAAAATAAAAAATAAACTCTTTATATAAAATTAGAATTATGTCAACAATTTTGATTATTTATTTATTTTAGCTATTTTAACCTATAATTTTTTTATTTATCAAATGAATTATTTTACCTTTTGACTTAATTTTAAATCCAAGTTTCTATTTTAATTTTAATAATTTTTTTCGCCAGCTGTAATACTTATAAAGAAACACTATTTATTTTTTAAATTAGAATTTTTTTAACTGTTTGAATTGATTTATTATTTTTAAATATTTTTTATTTTAATTTATTTTTTTTTAAATAAAATTAGCTACTTTAGCTCTAAAAATTCTGGCAACACTGCTATCTCAGTCGCTGCAGAAGCCGACGGCTTTTTTGGCGTCGATCGTGTTGCCCGTCGGCTTGAATAAAGTTTTCCGCAGTCGTGATTTTTCGTCATTCGCGAATGTGGAGCTGCCGTTGAAAGATCTTTAGGAAAATCGCGCGCGCTTTCGAATCGAAAGAAATAAATAAATAGAACTGTAGAAATTCGGTGATTTTTGGATGCTTTCAATTAAATTAGAACAGTTGGAAAAATCGATTGGATTGACCTCGAAATAATCTAACTGAAACGGTCAACGCGCAGTGTTTATTTATTTATATACAAAAAGTGTAATAAAAATCATAAATTGTACCGAAATATTGTTATGGTTGAGTGCGTTTTATTTAGATTTCGGTGTTTAAATAAATTTAAATGCGTATAATTGTGAAAACAAAAGCAAAAAGAACAACAGCATTTTTGTTTAACAGTGTTTACAAATTTTTAAACGTTTTATTTCCTGCTTGATTTGAATTGCTTTGTTATCTGTTATCGTTATCTGTTATCTGTAAGGAAATGAAAATGTCAAGTGCTGCCAATTGATAATATAATTAAAACAAAGAACTTAAGCAGCGAACTTGATACTGTAATCGATAACGATATCGATATTTCAAAGGACTTAAGCAACAAACTTGTGCTTGTCAAATTTCAAATATAATCAAATCAAATATATCAAAAAAATAAAAATTGGTGCAATTGAAAAGAAAAAAAACTAAAGCTAATGTGCAGCACAACAACAACAACAACAATAGCAGCAATTAATTAGTGCATAAACAGTTAAATTAACTGCCGTAAAAGTTTTGCAGCCGTTGCGCTTGCGCCGACTGCGACTGCGACAGCGACAGCGACGTCGCTGCGTGCATTCACTTTTCTCTCTGGGCTGTTGATTCTGCTGCAATCAACAAAAAATAAAAATAACAAGTGAAATACTAACATTAAATGTAAGACAAGTAAAGAAAAAAAAAAATGATGACGCAAATACGCAAGTAAAATTAGCTAGGCAATCAAAATAAAAAAATACATAAACCAATGTTGCAATAAATGCAACAAGACAACAATAAAACAATAGCAACAAATGTAAATAGTTATTAACTTAAATCGCTTAATTGTTGTCAACATCAAAAGCGTCGTTATGTCTGCAGCTAATCAGTCGCAGTCGCAGTCGACGTCGACGTCGACGTCGCTGTCGCAGCGACAATATTTATGCCTAATTGTTTTGGCTGCCTTATGGCTGGACGCCACTGTAGCTGTTGTCAACGCCGACGTCAACGTCAACGTCGACGCCAACGCAGTGCATATTGAGCTGCGACGTCGAAGAAGCGTCAGCTGGAATGGCATTGAGGTAAATTCTTGATTGATATTTGATTTTGATTTTGATTCTGACTTTTATTTTGATTGCAATTGCAATTTAAATTGCATTTATCAATGGCATTTGTCACATGGCCAAACGTTGCATTAATATTTCTTTGTGTTTGCCTGATTTATGTTATCTGATATCATCCTACGATATGTATAAAAACCAAAAAATAAATTATACTCGCAACTTTTGATCGAAGATTTGATACACTTGCAGAATTAAACAAAAATTGATATTCAGAAAAAAATATTTTTCGAAGACTAGGTTGAACCTTTTAAAGTAATGAAATTTAAAATTTCAAAATAAATATATTCTATATAACTATATTTTATTAAAGTATAGAAAACTCTTTTTTTTTAATAAAGAAATAAATTACAAAAATTAATAAATAAAATATTATATTTTAATGCAGAAATTAACTGGGGATCAAACCTTATGGAAGTCAACATACTTTTAAATTTTTTTTATGAAGGGTAAAATTTAAGTAAAAATGAGGAAAAAATAGTTAAAAGCAAAAAACTATCCAAAAATATAAATTTGCCAAGATTAGAATAGTTTAAAGTATAAAAGGAATTTATTTGATAGTAGTCCCAATTATATTATATTTAAATATTAAAATCCAAAATACACTTTGTATAAATGCAGGAATGGTCTATGAAATAATTATTTCATTTTATATTACTAAATATATTAAAATGTTGAAGTGTTTATTAAAGCCCTGTCAAAGTTAGGAAAGCTTAAAATTCTTAATACCATTTTATTTATTTATGAAATTTATTTATATAACATATATTTTATATTAAAAAAAACTATATAGATTTAATTGTAAAAGTTTTATATTTTTAAAGTCCTGTAAAAGTTACGAAAGCCTTAAATTCTTAATAACATCATTTTATCATTAAAGCATTGTCAAAGTTAGGAAAGCTTAAAATTCTAAAAACATCATTTTATTTTATATTATATATATATATTTAAATGTAGAAGTGTTCCATTTATTAAAGCCCTGTCAATGTTAGGAATGCTTAAAATTAGTAATAACATCATTTTAATATTGATTTATTAAAGTTCTGTCAAAATTAGGAAAGCTTAAAAATCCAGAATAATATTTTCTATGATTGTGTATAGTTTCTTTATAAAAAGATGATTAATTGTGGAATGTGGAAATGTAGAGCTCGAATGAATTGTGGAACTTTGAGCTGACCATGAAAGGGAAATTCGAGGCAGAGGGATTCTGATGAAACGGCCCTCGGTCGTTCGGTGGATCGCCAGCTGGGACAGCTGGGACATTCCTGGAGACGCTTGGACGCCCTCGGGCCATCAAATATTTGTGATCAGCACGTTGAGTTGTAATTTGACAAGTTGCCGACAAGATGTATTTTTTTTTAATGTTTTTTAATGTTGTTGTTGTCGTGCTTAAGCTGCTATTTAATTATTTCTTTATGGTCAGTCAAGTTGTGGGGCATCCAATTACGAGAATATATCGAGCGGACGGGGTCATTCAACGTCTCGCATTGCACATGCAGAAATTGGTTCACTGCCACGCCCATAACGCCCATGCAACCCATATACATGCACATATATATATATTCGCATGCATGTGAATATCTTGTATGTAAATCTGAATATGAATGTTTTTTTTATGAATATGCTGACACTTCTTCTAAATGAATCACGCGTTTCCATTTTATGTGCACGCTGCACTTTTCAACACACTTTATAAAACGCGACTGAATCACCTGATTACAAAATCCCAAACCCCTAAGAATCACCTCATAATTATTATTTCCTTTCTTATACAGAGAGTAGGATAATTTTATCATTTAATTAAAAAAATAGATTATTTTTTTAGGTAATGTTTCTGAATTAATCGTTATATTTCTTTCAACATACTTTTTATTTCATACTGCAGAAATATTCAGAATTAATCGTTATATCCCTTTCAATATTTTTTTAGTTTATGGTATGTTGCTGAATAATTCGTTTTATCCATTTCTATATTATTTACAAATTTCTTATTATTATTTTTTATACCCTTGTGAGTAATGAAAGATTTCTTTTTTTAACTTTGTAGTTTCTTAAGATATCTCAAGTAAACTCATTAATTGTGCATCTAAAACAGTTTTACATATATATATTTTATATTATATTTTATATAATATAGCTGTCATTGAAAATTTATGCAGAAAAGGCATTTTTATATTAAAAAGCTTTTTCATTTTTCAATAAATTTTTACAAAATTAATAAACCATTTTTTCTTGTAAAGAAAGCTGATAAATATAAATTATTGTTCACAAAGCATTTCTTATACGATATTAATATAATCTTTTGAATATTTCTGGTTTAAATATAGTTTATTTAACTAGTATCCTAGAATACATTTATTTGAAAATTTAAACTTTCTTAACTTTGACAAGCTTTTAACTTTAGACAACTTCTGTATTTAAATATAGCTTACTTGGGATTTTTCTTTAAGCAAATATTTTTTTTCTAAACTATAAACTTTTGTCATTTATCTTGATATCATCTTAAGTTAAATTTTGCATCGAAATATGATATTTATTAAATTTTTCTCAAAGATTATGGTTCGGAAAATTGTACTAGACTAAAAAACTTCCCAACTGTAGGAATTTCTTTTCTTTTGGAAGTGTGCGAAAAGTTCAGGCGAGTTATTGACCCAAGTTGTAAATTAGCTGGATAGTTATACGTATAAGAAGCGAGTACTACAAACTGCGATGTTTCAGTTGAGAACCTTTTGCTTGTTTAGACTTTTGGTTCCGCCTTGATTTTTCCAAGAGATTTTCGCTCGCAATTTGGTTTTTTTTACTTGTTACTTGTTTGCCGACCATTTAAAGTGACTTCATTTTCAACTTCAACTTCAACTGTTTGTTTGTTTAGTTTTTCCTCTTTTCGGTTGTTTTTCTTTTTTCTTTTTTTTGCCCATGTTATAAAAGGGTCACGCAAAATTTCATCACATAATCAGCCGGCGATTACAGAGCTCAGAGTTACAATCGAGTACGAATACGAATAGAAATACGAGTATGAGTGCGAGTGCGAGTACGAGTTTAACAAATGTTGATGCAGTCAGTTTCCACTTCCATTTCCACTCTTGATTTTTTTTGCTTTTCCGGCATGGATGTTGATGGATCCCTCCGACTTTTATGCTGTTGCCCTTGCTGCCAATTAATGTCGTTTTATTGAACATTGTTTGAATGCACTCACGCAAAGGCAAATGAGTGTCGATGAATGAATGAATGAATGAATAAATGATTGTTTGAATGTGTCGATTGTATTTTTTAGGTCCAGGTTAATGTGGTTGCTAGAGAAATAAGACGACAGCTAATGAAGTTAAACTTGGGAAGTCAAAACTAAACTAAGCTGTTATCGATTGCAGGTCGATAAATTATCGATAATTTATAATATGATTTTTGTATTCATAATATGTTCTTTAACATCTTTAATAATGCATTTTCTGCATTAATATTGTCTATCGATTTGTTATCGAGTCATCGATTAATTATAAGATTTGTATTTCATTAAATATGCATTTATAAACAATAAGTTGAAATAAGGAAATCCTATGAAGACTCAAAGCATTTGCTGAAGATACAATATTTATCGATTCTTTATTAAGTTATCGATTAATAAAAAAATTTTTATCTTTAAAAATTAAGTTGCAATAAACATTTAAGATAAAGCCGTGTGGCATTTTCTAAAGATGAATTGATTATCGGTTATCGATTATAAAGCTATCGATTAATTATAATCTTTACATCACTCTTGATATAATGTCAGAATTTATCTTAAACATTCAATTGCAATACAAATATTGGATGAAGACTTTTTATTAATTATCGATAATTAATCGAGTACTTCTTAAGAGGGTTTAATAACTAAAATATTTATCTAAAAGTTAGATGAAGTATAAGCCATAAAATTAATTAACCTTCTCAGCAGCTTTAGAGTTGGAAATACTTTCAACTGCCACGCCCCATTTTATCAACATTGTTGTTGTTCACCAATTGATTCCCCACAGCAATTTGTGCAACACCTTCTGTATATAATTCAGGGGGTGGGCGGAAACTGACCGCCCATTGGAACCCAGCGAAGCGAACTTCACGCATCGTTGCCACTCGACGCGCTTTTCCAAATGTAACAACAAATTAAATTAAATAATAGTACTTAAAAAAAAACGGGGCACACGCACAGCAAGAAGAAGAAGAGGAAGCTGACCGATATACGATATTCGATATCCGATAACCGATAGCTGCAACTGATCACGGCCATTTTCCATTTCCCTCAATTAAAATTCAAAAAAAATAAATGAAACTGGAAAAAACTTTAATGGGGATTTTCCTAAACTAATTTTCTATTGTTGCGTGCAGTGAAAGTGTTTATTTGGTTTTTTGGTATTTGGTTTCTGAACCCTTTTAGGCCAACATCATCTCTTTCCCATTTCTCCCCTCCCCTCTTCTCTTCTCTCTTTCTGCTCTTTTTACGCTTTGTTGAACTGCGCTTCTTACGCTTTTCGCTTTGCATAAAAATAAAAAAATATAAAAAAACTACTCGTATTTAAAGATCTCTCGTTTCCCTTTCTCTTTAACATCTTGCAGCTGGACGAGAACTCATTGTTGGAACACCTGGCGAGCCATGAACGTGCCCTGATCTTTGGCACAGCGTCAGGTAAGAATCTTGAACTCAGCCGATTGGAAAGATTACCTAACGACGCCCACTAATATTGCAACTTTTACTATGACTTCCATAAATACTGCTATTAGTGCTATTTTATAACTTCTTGCTCTACTTTTAGAGATACAATAACTACTTATATAATGTACATACTAATACCTATGCTACTACTACTTCCAATACTACTTTTACTTACATTTTTCAAAAATTTCTCAATATCATAACTTCATTAAAAATTAACCGATTTTTATATAGAATGTCAATCTGATCATGATTAGATCCATAAATTTATTCTGCATTTAAATTTTGTTCGTTTAGAAAAATTAATAATTTTTGAAAATCATCCAGAATTTGGCATTTTTTAAAAAACATTGATCTCGCATAACTTCATCAAAAATTAACGATTTGTATGCGTAATATCATTTTGATCATGATTTGGCCTTTAAATTAATTCTGCTTTAATTTTGTTTATTTAGAAATTTTAATAAATTTCGAAAATCATCAGAATTTTAATACAAACCCCTTAACATTATTTCAAAATCTTTGATCTCTCATAACTTCATTAAAAATTAACCGATTTACATCCGGAATGTCATTTTGATCATAATTTGACCTTTAAATTGATTCTGCATTTTAGTTTTCTTCATTTAGAATATTTAATAATTTTCGAAAATCATCCAGATTTTTAATACAAACCCCTTAACATTTTTCAATAACTTTGAACTCTCATAACTTCGTCAAAATTTAACTGATAATGATTTGGCCTTTACATTAATTCTGAATCTCCATTTTTTTAAAATTTAATTTTATCTATCTCTACTTATAGTATACTACTTATTCTGCTACTACTTTTACTATCTTTGCTAATCCTACTACTTTTTTTTTTACTTTTTAACTTTTTCAACTATGTACTTCTATTTATTTTTCTTTTAATATTGTTGTGTTCACTTCTAAACCTTTTTCTTTACTATTTTACATTTGTACTTTTACTACTCTTTCTACTACTTTATTTAAATAGTACATAATACTTGGCTTGATTGTAAAATGCCTTTTTCTGGGGGCAATGTCAAATGATTTGGTTTCTAAATTAATTCTAAATCTCCATTTTTTATTTAATTTAATTTTAAAATTAATTTTTTTTGACATTTTCGATTATTATTGTATTTCTGCTACTACTTTTACTACCTTGGATAATATTACTACTACGTTTTCCTTTTTTTAATTTTTCAACTTTTTCTACTATGTACTCCTACTTATTATTATTTTAAAATGTGCCCACTTCTTAAATTACTACTGTTGTCATTACTATTTTTTTTTACTATGACTTTAACTACACTTTCTACTACTCTTTCTACTACTTTATTTAAATAGTACATAATACATGATTTTGATTGTAAAATGCCTTTTTCTGCGGGCAATGTCAAATGGTTTGGCCTCTAAATTAATTCTGAATCTCCATTTTATTAAATTTAATTTTAAAATTAATTTTTTTTGCATTAATGATTATTTTCCTATTTCTGCTACTACTTTTACTACCTTGGATAATACTACTACTACGTTTTCCTTTTTCTTTTCATTTTTCAACTTTTTCTACTATGTACTCCTACTTATTATTATTTTAAAATGTGCTCACTTCTTAAATTACTACTGTTGTCATTACTATTTTTTTTTACTATGACTTTAACTACACTTTCTACTACTATTTCTACTACTTTATTAAAATAGTACATAATACTTGGTTTTATTTTAAAAGCCTTTTTCTGGGGGCAATATCAATAGTTTTGAGGCAACTGAGAGGCAGCTGCAACATGTTATTAACAGAATGAGAAATAACCGAGAGGAGGAGCACAATTTGAGATGACGTATCCCCATTTTAGGAGGGGGGCCTGACATAAGGGGAGGGGACCATGGGGCATTTTAATGAGGGCAATTATTGGTTCGCGGAATGCGCATTTGGGCATTATTATTGGTCTATTGTGTTGTTTAGCTGCCTGTTTATTTGGTTTATTTGCCTGTTTACCTGTTTTGCAGTGCCCGAATTCAAATTGGTTCATTTGGCGCGAAGCAGTGCACAGCAGGAGCAGGAGAGGAGAAAGAGAAGAAGGAAGAGGGGAACTGAGAGTGCGGCACAAGGTAAGTAGATACATATATTCAATGCACATGCCACAAATGCCACTTTGCCGGCTCGTGCTGCTCCAGTTGCTGCCACAGTCGGACATCATTATGATGGCGAATTGTTTAATTAATTCAAATTGTTATCCAAATGCATTTGGCAGGCACTGTGGAGGCTGAGCTGCAATTGCAACTGCAACAGCCGCCGCAGCAATTAATCGACGATGCCTTCATCTTCATTCGACGCACTGCGAATAACACGCAATTTGTGGAGCATTCGCCGCAGTTGCTGCAACGCCTCGAGCGCTGCTTTCTACCGAACTCCATTAGCGGCCCTCGATCTATGTGATGAGCACAGTGTGGTGAGTACACAATTATAATAATAAACTATCAATTTTCATTGACATTGATCTATAGAAATTATCGAGTGAATTTGAGGCAATCAAGAAATTTAAAGGATATTTAATTAAATTAAAATGACTTTCAATTGCAATATAAATATTAATTACATAAAAATATTTAATATTGAGTTAGAAAAAATAAATAAATTAAAATATCAATCGAAAGTTTGCAAATTTCAAATGAAAATAAAATTAAAATGACTTTCAATTGCATTATAAATATTAATTACATAAAAATATTTAATATTGAGTTAGAAAAAATAAATTAATTAAAATGTCAATCGTAAGTTCGCAAGTTTAAAATTAAAATAAAATAAGAATGACTCGCCGTTGCATAATGAATATTAATTATTTAAAATATTAAATATTGAGCTACAAATTATAAATAAATAAAAACGTCAATCGAAAGTTTTCGAATTAAACATTAAAATAAAATTTAAATTACTCTCAATTGCATAGTTTATAATAACTAAATAAAAATACTAAATATTGAGTTAAAAAAAAAAATGCCTTATTTAGTAAATTACGGATTTTTAAAAAAATTGATTTTGATATTTAAGACTTATTTTGAATAAATACTTGCTAAATCAAATTTACAAAGAAATTAAAATGGATCATAAATCATTTTTATTTTTAATATTTTCTGAGCTTAAAGCTTAAAAAACTATCAGTTTTATAAACAATTACAAAATTTAAAGTGTTTTAAAGTGTTTTAAGACACAACTTCATAATAACATATTTTAAAATATAAAAAATATTTGAGCTTATTTTGAATAAAAAATGTTAAGTATTTAATAAAAAAAATAAATAAAAATCAGTCGATAGTTTATAATAAATTTATGAGAAATAACTGGTATAGATTCCCTATTTTAAAATATTTTTTTAATAAAGAAATTTAAGTATTGTATTTTTCAAAAAGTGAAATTTAAAAAAAACAACTACAATTAGAGAGTGCAATTAAAAAACTTGTCAATACTTTTTGCAGCGAGGGGTGTTCCAACAGAACAAACAACTACAAAATGAAAAGTGTTTTGAGACTGCGACTATCACAACTTTTTAGTAATAACAATATTTAAATATTCTATTAAATAAAATAAATAAATAATGATATCAAGCGAAAGTTTGTAACAAATTTGGCAGCTTAAAATTAAATTAAAAATTAAAATTAAATTAAAAAATTATAAATTTGTCAATTATTAAATTTGTCGGCACTTTTTGCAGCGAGGGGTGTTCCAACAGAATGCGAGCAACTTTGTGATTCATCCGCTGCCAGCGCGTTTTGGGCCAGCAACTCATGTGCTCTATCAGGCGCGTTTAGATAACAGCAACAACGATAACAGCAACAACAACAACAACCGAGACAACACCGTTAGATAGTCAACTGCAGTTTGAGCCCGATGAGGAGGAATTCAACGAACCGAAGCATCCACAACAACAACAACAACAAAATCATCGCGAGTCTCATCAACGCCAACATCTGCATCACAAATTGCAATCACAGCTGCGACTGCGCTATCAACCGCGTCATCATCATCATCATCATCATCATGATAATCATGTTAATCATCATCATCATCATGGCAATGGCATTCCCAGCGGACAACGTATGCGTCGTCATATTAATGGCAATGCTCGTCACACTGTGCCACATGAGTTGCACATTGAAACTGCAATTTTTGTGGACAGCGATTTATATCGTCATATGGAAAAGAATTTTCCCAAGGATACGGAAAGTCATTTAACCCGCTTTGTACTCGCCATGTTCAATGGAGTTCAATTGCTTTATCATCATCCCACTTTGGGTAGACGCATTAATTTTGTGCTCAAGCGTTTGGAGATCTTTCATAAGGATCCTCCGGAATTGCGACGCTCGAGTGACATTGACACCTATTTAAGTAACTTTTGTCTGTGGCAAAAGAGTTTGAATCCACCCTCGGATGCGGATACTCTACACTATGATCATGCAGTCATTTTGACCGGATTAGATCTCTATGTGATCGGCAAGAATGGCAAGGTTATTAGCCAGGTTGTCGGTTTGGCGCCAGTTGCGGGCATGTGCACTGCAACCTCATCCTGCACCATCAACGAGGGCAAACACTTTGAGAGCGTCTTTGTCGTCGCCCATGAGATTGGACACAAGTGAGTTACTATTTATTTTAGTCATTTATTTATCTTGGTAAACACTTCTCTAAATTCGTAACGTTACTTTGGCAATTTTAATAGTTCAATATTATTAGAATTTTAATTTTTGAAATATAAATATATTTTTTTTTGGTATATTATTTATTATGAGCACTCTTCATCCTATCTAAAGAGTTTTTAAAAAGACGGGTAATGTGGTAAGGTGGGAATTGAACCCAGTTATTTTCAAACTGAATTATTGTCTTGTTAGTTAATTTTAATTGTTCAATATTATTCGTTTTTTATTATTATATGTATTTATTTCATGCAATCTAAATAGTTTGTAAAAATATCGTGGTAGTGTGGGTTTCGAACCCAGTTATTTTTACATTGATTTTGTTATTTCATTTGAATAGATCAATATTATTTTATTTATAATACATTATTTATTATTATGAGCACGCTTTATCCTATCTTAAGAGTTTTTAAAAAGTCAGCTAACGTGATAGTGTGGAAATTGAACCCACTTATTTTCAAATTCAATTATAATATTGTTAGTTCATTTAAATAGTTTAATATTATTTTTATTTTATTATTCCTCGTACAATTAGTTCATGTTTTATTTCCGATGCTTCGCGTCTCATTTCACAAGTTTCGATCTTTCATTCCAATATTTTGAATGCTTCATTATCATCTTTTCTGTTCCATTCCGCTGTTTCATTAATTATTTAATATAAATAACTGATTAATATATGTTTTACATTTAATTTGTATTCCATTCCAAGTGTTCAACATTAAATAATTATCCTTAATGTTTCATTCCGCTGTTTCATTAGCAATGAATATTTTAAGCTGATTTGCATGATATCTTAGGTTATTTATATTCCATTCCAACTGTTCTGTGTTTTAATTTCATCGTTCCTTGTTCCAATTCCACTGTTTCATTAGTTATTTAAAATTTTTAGCTGTTTTGCATACCATCTTTGGTTATTTATTTTCAATTCCAACTGTTTTGCGTTTCAATTCCATCGTTCCTTTTTCCAATTCCACTGTTCCAGCTGTAGTATTTCTTTTAAAATTGTTTTGATTCATATTTCATTATCAATTGATATTTTTTCAGCTTGGGAATGCGACATGATACGAATGATAACAGCTGTGATCCCAGTTTACATATAATGTCACCCACTTTGGGCAGCGGGAAGATTACGTGGTCGAAATGCTCACGCACCTATTTGGAGGAGTTTCTATCGTAAGTAATGTAACTCAGACATTTATAAATATATTTATTTTCATTATTTTCTCTAGTTTAAGTCAGGCGGACTGTCTCTTTGATCGTGGACAGTTCAAGGCCCATTTGGATCATTCGGCGGAGGGATTATTACCTGGAGAACGCTTCGATGCCAATCAGCAGTGTATGCTTAAATATGGACAGAGTTCCGTGCGTGCAAATAGTCAAAGCAAGCTCGAGATTTGTCACGATTTGCACTGTCAGCGGGAACGACTCACGTGGACATCGCATCCGGCACTGGAGGGCACCGAATGTGGCGACAACATGGTAAAATACTTTTCTTACTCACTTTTAGACTTATTCCAAGAGATCACAAATAAAAAGCATGAATTTTAAAAAATATTAACTCAAAAAGAAATGATTAGAGGAATGGAAAAATATTAGATATTAGTATATATTGAATGGATGGAACATTTTGGAATATGACATATTATTTATTTTAAACCTTTGTTATCAAAATTATTTTCTCCTTTTAATTTTTACCTTTAAAAATGTTACGAAATAATAAATCAATTAAAATTTTCGGTTAATATTCATTTTGGAATTTGACAGATTTTTATTTTAAATGTTTAAGTTACAAATTCATTTCTACTTTTATTTTTTATCTGAAAAAAATACGAAATAATAATGCACATCAAATTTGTAGTTAAATTTCATTTTGGAATAGGACAGAAACTTATATTGGAATTTTATTATACAAATTAATTTCCTTTTTTATTTTTTATCTATAAAAATGCTACGATATAATAATTTAATTCAAATTTGTATTTAAAATTCAGTTTGGAATATGACAGATTCTTATTTTACATTTTTATTATGCAAATTATTTCTTTTATTTTTAAATAAGAATTGTAGATTATTATTTTTTTTTTATTTTTGTTTTTTTTATTAAGATTAAAAAATAAATAATAAATAATAAGATTAATTAAATAAAATATTTAATTTTTTGATAAGAATCCACAGATATTTTTATTTTATTTATTAGTTGTAGAATTAAAAATTATCTATTATTCTAAAATGTTTTTTTTTATTAAGATTAAATATTAATAGGCTTATTTTACATTTTTTATAAAAATTCACAATGTTTTTTTTAATTAAGATTTAAAAATAAT